>JABSTQ010011304.1:0-600000 GCA_013358835.2 Ixodes persulcatus | reverse complement strand
ACATTTCAAAGTTAGTAACTTCTGTAATTTTAGAAACACAAAAGTAGCTTTTGAGAGCGGCATTTTATAATTATAATGTGTACAGCAATGTTAAAGACCACGACATTGAAGAATTACTTGTAATTATGACATTGCATAATTAGTTATTTCTACCAACTTTTGAAAGTGAAATTGTAAAATTATATTATATGAATCATTTAAAAAAAATGCAACATTCAAAAATTAATTTTGATCAGGATATAGCAGAATAAGGATGTTTCCAAAATGATAAAACTCTTACTGCAGAATAACGTTCTGACTCAAGCATTGCAAAATTATACTAAGTGTCACAGAGGTCATAATATTTCGTAATTAGTGCTTTATATATAGAGACGTCTTACAGTAAGTGATATCGGAATTATGACAAAGCACAATCTCTCAGAATTAGTGATTTATACGATTGCTGAAATCGACGAAGCAAAATTTGCAACGACCACGACATTGCTGAATTAGTGATGTCTGCAATGGGAGAGACCACAACACTGAATAATAAATAATTTATGCAATATGTGAGTCTTCAATTTTATATAATTAGCATTTTATTGTACTACAATTGGTGATTTCTACAATGTTTGAGAACCTTGATTGCACAATTAGCGTTTGACAGCAATATTTCTTAATTATGCTATATCGACGATCTTAGAGACAATAACATTGCAGAATTGTTTTTTTTTTTAGTTAGGACATTGCAGAATTAGTGATTTCTTCAAATTCAAGGGCCCCATATTCCAGAATTAGGTAGAAACAGAAACATTGCCCAGTTATACTATATCGACAATCTCTGAAACCACGACCTTGCAGGAATTTATTTTTTGGGGCATCGCAGAACAAGTGAATTTGATATTTCAGAGACATCGACTTACGAATCGAATTTTTACAGCGATATTGAGAATTAGTGGTTTCCTCGAGGTTGGAGACGACGACACTTAAAAATTTGTAATTTCTGCAATGTCGGAGACCCCGACACAATAAGATTAGCTACCTTTGCTGTGTTAGAAACCACGATATTACAAAACAGGCCTTGACAACGTTTCAGACAGTGCTGAAGACTTAATTTTATACTTTTATGATATTAACACGACACTGGAGAGCTAGGAAATTTTTGCAATGTTAGAGACTATGCTACTTAAAATTAAATAATGTATGCCATGAAGATGATAGTGATAGTTCCACGTTATTTCTTTAACCCCTTAAAAATTTGAGTTTTTTTATTTGGAATCCGTGACACCAGGCCATTATTAATCTCAGCAGCGTTAAACACCCCCTCACAGTGGAATTTGCTTTCGACCACGACGTTGCTGTCCAGTGATGTCCCCAATATGACAAGGCGTATAATGCTACGCAATATTATATGAATTTTTGCTGTGTTAAATTTTACTGCATTAGTAAATATACAACCCTTTAGGGTTGTTTATTTACTCGACATTAAAAAATAAGCAAAGCCAAGAATGCTGGAATTTACACCACAACAGTGTAGTCTCTGAGTGCTGTATTGTTGGAAACAGCGACAGTGCATATTGACATTAGATCTGGACATGGATGAATTAGCGATTTCATCAATAGTTGGGGCACCGCTACTGAAGAATCAGTGATGTTCACAATGTTAGTCTCCACGGCACTGCGCAGTTAGTCCATCATATTAAAGAATATCTGATATCCGAAATATTTTTGTGTAAAGCTACACAATAAAATATTTTTGCATTGTAAGAAACATACAATTCATCACTATGTGAAGTATCTAATTTCAGAAATTGCGCCATTTTGGAATCACTGACTTTTGCAATGATCAAGCGAGTGACGCTGTAGAATCGACCTTTGATTACGAGATCATAGAATCAGTGATCTGGTAAATGGCGTGACCTACGACTTTAGAAATTGGTGGCATCTGCTCAGTGACGACGACATTGCCGAATCTTTTTTTGATTAATACATTTCAGAATCCGGGGTATCTAAAACGTTCAGGGCTATAAACTTTTATAATTACTTAGTAACTCTAAATTACAAAGGTTCGCGACCTTCCAAAAATTAGCTTTTGAACTTGACATTTTACAGCGACTGAATCCAGTAACACTTCAAATTAGCAATATCCTGTATAAATAAAGAAATCGTGAAATTAGTTTCTGACCACGACATTGCAGAATGAATAATGAAAATGTCACGACAATACACAATTTGTCATTTCTGCAGCGTTAGAGACGACTATGTCGTATAATTAGCGTTTAACCGTCACAATCTAAAATTAGTAATTCCTGAAGCGATAAAGATTACGACACTACAAAGTAAGGAATTTATGCATGATGACAGTGCAGACATAGATTTTGATTACTACATTGTAGAAGGAGTGGTGCGCTTACGAAGTTAGAAGGTGCGACATTTTGAAGTGTTCACTCCCTTGTATAATGCCCCCAGAGCCTTCAAGGAATAATAAATGATGATGATGATGATATGTAGGTAATAGTAGATAACCTGACATTAAGCAATTAGCACGTGTTTACCCCATTTCACAACTAGTGATTTTTGTGAAGTGAAAAACCCCGACTGTGCAGAATTGGTTACCTCTAGAGAGTTATGTACTTAAACTGGTGGAATAAATTTCTGACTGCGAGCTGAATAGGTAGCACTGCGTTGCGCGTGACTATAATATTAAGGAATTAGGTTTTTTCTCAAAATGTTAGAAACCATGGCAAATCTGAAGTTGATTTTCCTCTCAACTTTGAATAATTCGTGATTTCTGCAATATTAGAGACACCACAGATTTAGTCACTTCTGATATGGTAGAGAACGATAAATTTAATCGTAAGCATGTGACCATTACATTGCCCAATTAGTATCTTCAACTAAGTTAGCAGCCACCCCAGCGTAGAATTAGTTGTCCCTGAAATGTTAGAAATTAGAAAATATAAAAATTAGCTTTTAACAGCTTCATTTATTAATAAGTAGCACTGCGTTGTGTCTGTGACCACCGCATTGCAGAATTAGCAATTTCTGAAGTGTTAGAAACCACGACATTGCGAAAGCCGTGTTTTACCACACTTATGCAGAACTTATTGTTTCTAGAATTCTAGACACCACAACACCACACAAATAGACATTTCTACAATGTTCGAAACTATTTCGCTCATAAATAGCTTTTATTAAAAAGCTTAGAGAAATATAATACGTGAAATATGGTCATGGCCATGCTAAATTATTATAGATTTCAGCTGTGTTGGACTATGAAGTTTAGACCTAACTGTTAATCACGTCAATGTATATGGTGTTTAATTTTAAATTGAACATCTTTGAAAAAAAGATGGGGTGAGAGTTAGACAAGATTTATATTCATCATGTAGTTATAAGACTCGGCGGACATTTGATGAGGTAATAATCGTCACGGTGAGTTGGCTAATTCATGAAAAGTTCATGATTAAATTTTTAACTATTGGTTTTAGGGGTCGTGTTGAAAATGACGAATTCGTTGCAATTACTATTCGCGGCTAGAAAAAGATAAATAATTTACAAAAATATAATTCTATTTGAATTATTAATCGAGCAGTTTTCGTGTTTTTTTTGGCTCGATACAAAAATTGCGCTAAAAATATCGTAGAACGTCCTGCCCAAAATGACGCTTGGAAGAGTGACGTCGTCTTTTCAATAATGTCATCACTATCTCGGCAGCGTGTCCCTGGCGGGTGCGTCAACGACACAAGTGTCGACGCGAAATGAGCGGCTACATCAGTCTTCCAGGCGTCATTGTGGGCAGTGCTTGAAGGGCTCTTTTTGGGTGCTGTTTTTAAATCGGGCGAGCAAACGCGAAAAATTGATCGATTAATATCTAACAAAAACACTACATTCTTTTTGCAAATTCCTGAAAATTGATCTGGCCTCTAATATTCATTGCCTTCAATACTGCAATTAAATATGACCCCTAATAGTAATAATTGAAAAGTTAATAAGCAAATATTAGGTAATAAATCAAGTTAGCATGACGAGTATTCGGTCATCTAATGTCGGCCGAGCCTGATAATAACATGGTGAAGATGGCGCTCGTCTAACTCTAAGCCACTTTTTTTTAATCTGTTCGAATTAAAATTACACGCCATGTTGAATTTGTAACTTTTAGCGTTAGAGACTAGAACACTGCAGATATAAATATTTCTATAATTCTTGAAGCAGGAGCACCCCATAATTAGGCGTTTACCACGGAACATAAAAATGCTATTTCTGCTGGATTTAAGGTGTTAAAAACGAAGACGCTACAATACTAGAAATTTCAGAAATTTTAAAGTACGACACTCCACAATTAGTGACCAATACTATGAGGAATTAGACACTGACCAAGGCATTACAGAATTAGTAATTTTCTTTGATATTCAAGACCAAAACACAATTAGATTACTGCTGTCTGCAATGTCAGCCACCACAAGTTGAAGAATTAGCCTCGGAAGAGCGCAACGCAGAATAAGAGATCTTAAAATGTCCAAGACTGCGACGCTACTTTATTAGTGCGTTCTGGATTGTTAGAGTTACTTGCATTGCAAAATTAGCCTGACCGCGACTCTGCACATTTGTAATTTCTGCCATGCTTTAAGCCACGACACCGCAGAATTGGCAATTACTATAATTCTATGGATTACGACACTGAATAATCAGGGACAAAACTACGAAGGTTTGACCCCTTGAACAAGACATTGTAGAATAAGTGATTTCTTCAAACTTGGAGACTATTAAACCATAAAACTAGTGCTGTCTGCTATGTCTCACAAATTGCTTAGTTAATTATTAGCCTTCCACCACTACATCGAAGAATTTGTGATTTTTGTATTGTGAGATATCATGCACTGCAGGATTAATTATCTTGAAATGTTCGGGACTATACTCTATTTCACCTAATGGTGTACCGCAGGAAAGGCTGCAAGCGCGAGCTCCTCGCTCTACGACACGTCTCGGTGGCACAAGCTCTCGTGCATTAAGGGCAGCTGCCAACGCTATGGGCTCGCGCTTCGAGCCTTCGCTGCGGTACAACATAAGGTGAAACGGAGTATACAATACTACATAAAACGAGATATCGGCATCGTGAGCTATTTTGACATCGCAGAAAGAATTTTGGACCACGATATTGCACGCTTAGTGTTGCTGCGTCATTAGAGATACGATACTACAAAATTAGCTCTTTCCAAAATCTTAGAATCCACGAAACGGTAGTTAGTTCTAACTCTTTACCATCACATTGTAAAATTACAGATTCTGGAATGTAAAGGAACTTTCCGATTTGTCAGGAACATTGCAAAACTATCCATTTTTGCGACGTTGATTTTTCAACATTGAATAATTGGCTTTGACTACGACATTAAAAAATTAGCTTTGACCCCAGCGCTGCAAAATCAGATGTAAAAAAAAAACAATTTTTACTTGTAATTAAGGGAACCCTGAGCTCAATAGTTTCCTTGTAGGCTCAGGGGAGAAATTTCTGATTACGGAAAACAAACTAAAGGTACCACAAAGCTTTACTAGCTGCATGAAAAAAAAAAAATTAGAGTGTGTGTATGTTTATGCAGCCTAGAACTTAGTCTGCCTCGCTAGACTGGGGTCTTTACCGTGCACCACCCAGTAGTGATACACTACCGCACGCCGGTACGATGATCATCCTGGTCGAAACGGGCAGGGGTGGGGATTGAACCCAAGATCCCTGGATTCTGCAGCGCCAGCTTTCGCTCCACGTGCTCCGAGCTGGTGTGCGCTTAGAGCCCTTCATGTTTTAAAAGTAGCGCAAGGTGCGTCGATGCACGAGGCACGTGCAGCGTGCACCCCTTGGGAAGATCATGGCGGCACAGCGCAGCACTGAGCCAGATTTCAGACGCCATGCTCGTCTCAGATGTGGCACGCGGCACGTGTCTCGAACATTTCCACAACAATGAATGGCGCCACCTTTTCCAGGATAAACGGGGCTTTAGTCTGCGCTAGCCGACTCGGCCACCGATCCCCCGCAAGTGTAATTAGTGCGTCTACTGCGGGTTTTCGGTGCGTGGGTGATAGGGTGCGATGCATCCAATCTTGAAGGTTGGTTGTTGATTCTTTCAAAGGTACAGAGCTCTTGTCTTCTGGGTGCTGAGGCTTTAGAATCTCAAAGCAGATGACTAATGTTTGCAGGTTTGTTTGCTGAGCACAGAGTGCATGTGCCGTCTCTTTGCCTGTCTAGGTGTCGGCCGACAATTAGAACGGTGTGGTGGCCGCTCCAATATAGAACGAGGCGAAACCAAATGCTTTAGTACACTTTGGGGGCTGACGGTTTCTGAAAGAGCGGTGTGGAAGGTGGTGTTCTGTTGTTCTTTCCCTCGTTTTATTGTGTTGCCTGGGTTAAATTTATCTTCGTAAGGAGGCTGGAAGTTACAAAATAACTTATTTCTGAGAAAGAGAGAGAACTTTATTGTACTAAAGAATTTTGGAGCACTGGGTCTAGAGCTCCTTTCCCAATAGACTGATCTCACTAAGCGTTACGCGTATGCGTGACGCCGCCATAACTGTAGTTCAAAGGAGGCAGGCGCCAGTGCACAAGAGCAGCTCTTGCAGCTTCGCGTTGTTCTCACGCAGGACTTCAACGGGGTTGTCGCTCGTAGGAAGACTACAGTTACCGCGATGCATGGCGGCAGCGGTTCCGTAATCAAATTGACTGTGATGTCGGTCTATGGGTACTAGAACCGGAGAGGGGAGGGGGGGGGGGGCAGGAGGAGTTGATGGTTCAGTCCATAGCTGGTCCCGCACACCAGGGTTGCCCGGATACAGTCTGCGATAGGCCTGGTCTTGAATTTCGGTGGCTGTAGTCTGCCAGCCCGGGTTAGTTCCTTCTGCAATGCTCGACACCGCCGCACTGCAGAATAAATGACTTCTGCAACGTCAGAAGCAAGGCTATTGCAGTGTGAATAATTTGCGTAATGTAAAAAGCAGCGACAACGCGTACTTAGCATTTTGAAATTTTATTAATTTAGAGTTCTTGCATTCATGTTTATAAATAACAACTCCATATAATTAGTTATTTTTGCAATGTTAGAGCGTGTGCCAGTGAGGAAGTAGCTTTCACCAAAGCATGTGAAGAAGGAGTGATAGTTTTAATCAGTAAAACTACAATAACTTTCAGAAATTAGTGATTTGTGTACTGCTAGCTAGACCACGAAATCATACAACTAGCATATGACCCGCCATTGTTTAATTGGAAATTTATGTTACAGACAAGAACACTAAATAAGTAGTGATATATTTGCGATGTTAGAGTTTAGGACACCACCGTATTGGTGATTTCTTCACTGTTAGAGATTACAACATCAAAGAATGAACTGATGACCATGACATTTAGGAATTATAGTAACACCTGTGATGTTAAACGCCACGGAACTGCCTCATGATTTTTGTGCAACTTTAGCGACTTTGATATTGCAGAATTAATCAGTTCTGGTGTTTTGGAAATAACATATTTTCAAAATTCGCTTAGAACCATTACTGAGCTGATGTCGACTGAAATGAAGCAAGAAAAAACAGACCCAGAAAAATCACGCTCAGAGCGCGCGATGAAGACGACGTTCAAAACAACAACAAATTGACATTAAAAAAAAAAAAAAAGAGAGGTGCTCAAAAATTTTTATTTATCGAGGGTGTTCAAGAAAGGCTTCAATCGTGCTCGGGCGGCCGGCAGGTTTCGCGTCCCCTAAGCAAGGATTGTCCGGGACAAAATCCTGGGTCCTTGACGGAGACATCGACCTCTTCCCCGCTCTCCCCAAAAGTCATCAACCGTCATCCCTCACGTTTATCGACGATCGCAACCAAGGAGGCCCAAAAGTCTTAATTCAGGAATGACTGCAGGACGACAACAACGGACTCTTCATTCGACCTATTGGAACATGTGTAAATTTCTTTTATTTCTAAACTGAGTTTTCTCCAGATATTTTTATGTGTGTGAATACTTTTGATTTTGGGTTCCTCGTTTCTAACTACAGTCTGGTTTTCAAAACAGTAAGAACTTAGATTGAAGCCCCTTCGTATATTTTAGAACCATAAAAACCTGGCAATGGCATTGAATAATTAGTTACATGCGCAATGTTAGAGATTATAACACTACATGACTAATGGTACCTGCATTGTTAGAGAAAATGACAATGCAAGTTTTGCCTTTTACCTCGGCATAGGGAATTAGACATTTCTGCAGTGTTTGAAACAACTTTTTAGATGCAGCCTACCAACCATACTTGGGTAGCAATTCAATTACAGTAATTGAATTATTGTAATTTAAGTACTTTTCTTGGTAATTTGTAATTGTAATTAATTGTTTTGGCTAAACTGAATTGTAATTGTAATTAATTACTTTCTAGCGTCAGTAATTGCAAAAAGTAAGGCACAATAACAATTACTTTTGCAAGACTTTGTGGAGCCGACGGAACCTCCCTGAAAGCCTCAGCGCTCGCACAAGCGGCATAGCGCTCGGTGACATACTCGCACACATAGACACGCACGCACATACACGCACAACAAACATAGAATTGCGTTGTTTGTTGTTTTGTTGCTCACACTGCGGGCTGAGAGACAATCCTTTTTGGAGTCTACTTCAACGGCGCCATGTGGCGCCGTCTGTGGAGCGAGCAGAAAACAATAACACAAACATTCCAAAATATTGAAAGAAAAAAAATGAGCTTCAGCTTTCAGCCGAGCTTGGAAATTTTAGTCATTTGTGAATTTTTTTTGTTTTATATGTCCCTCTTCCAGTACTG
Organism: Ixodes persulcatus; assembly: GCA_013358835.2. NCBI lineage: Eukaryota > Metazoa > Arthropoda > Arachnida > Ixodida > Ixodidae > Ixodes > Ixodes persulcatus. The sequence goes on along the minus strand of JABSTQ010011304.1, from coordinate 591,226 downwards.
TCGCATATTTGTATCTTTGTATTATTTTCAAGTTTATTTTTTGCAGTGTTGGGTAAAGTACATCTAAAAGGTACTTCAAGTAAAGTACAAAGTAAATGAGACGTAATGTACTTTAGGTATAGTATTAAATACACCGGGCGCAACGTACTTGAAGTAAAGTACTATAAATACAATGTACTTTCAAAGTAAAGTACAAGTATTTTAACACAATCTTTAATGATGCCCTTTCACTCTCCTATACAGTGATTTTTTAACTGGTATGCATTGCCCAGGGGTAATCAGGGGTGCATGACTTATATTTTCAAAAACGGCGGCGAATATTTGATAAATTGAAGTGGCCACAGAGTACTTATTTTCTGAAATAGAGCCGAATTCAGAAGTCCGTCTTCTGAATTTGGCGCCCCTTGCACTGGATTGTTGCAGCCAAGGGGGTTAAATGTACTAGGAGAGAGCATGACGTCAGCTCGTAGCTTCAGCAAGCAATCCTTTCATAAAAGAGTGTCCTCTTCTTAATGAAAAAAATAATGAAAAAACAGTGAGTGTGTAAGCGAGCTGGTGGTAATTAATCATAATGTGACACCTGAGACTGGGGTGTGAAAAAATTAAGGAACTTTCAAATTGAAGGAAAAGACAAAAGAGAATGTCTAAAAAAATTGAGATGTTCTCCTCTGTTGTCGTTTACTTCGACTTAAAATTTATTTTTGCGTACTACAATCTCAGGTACTACATTATGATTAATTTTGCTCTCCTGATATCTTAAACCTCCTTGCTTGCGCTGACCGACCGGGAACTAGCGAGAGTTCAAAAAGCTACGGGAAAGCCGCCCCCAGAACAAACGGAGCGATGCGTCGTCTACTCGCGTTTCTGGTGAGAGTAGAATATCCCTTTCAGTATTTCTTCGGAGTTGACAAAGCATCATTTCGTGATACAAATTTAACAAAATCAAATTTGGGGAACGTACTTTGAAGTCGGGAATTGTACTTTCTTGGAAAGTACCAGAAAAAATACTTTAAGTAAAGTACATACTCGGAGAATGTACTTCAAGTAAAGTACAAGTTCCCTAAACCTACTTGAAGTAGTACTTTAAGTACAATGTACTTAAAGTACTTCCCAACACTGATTTTGTTGGTTTTACGACGGTCAGTTTCCAAAATGCATAAGCATTTTGGAAACTGACCTCGCACCTGGGAATATTGTCACCAATGATTTGAAAGCCCCGATTCGGTTCTTATATGTTTCTGAGCCATTACAATTTCAGCTCAATGTAAATAATTCACAATACCACGATGTTGGTATCTGAGTGCGGTCGTATTAGCGCGTGTGGATTTTAGTTTTATATTAACACTTGTAAAATATTCATATATGACTAATTGTCGCATTTTTATAAGCCCGGCTAACAAAAGTCCGTCAACCCAATTTTTCCATTAGCAGTCTGGCGTCTTCCAGCATAGGAACTAATTTATTATTATTTATTAAAAATAGAAGAGTGTAGTACTTCATTGCCCCAAACTGTCAAGTTCTATCATGAATTTAACAAAATTCATAAAAGGAAAGTACAATACGAGGCATTTATGCAGCGATGCTTAAGCCTTCTCAAACATTGGGGAAAGGAATGAACAAATATGTTGCATTCTATACAACTCGTTTAAAGTTATATGGCCCAAGCCGGGTCGCTCTCAGAAATAAGTAATCGTAAGGTAATTTCATTACTTTTTAAAAGTAATTTGTAATTGCAATTAACTACTTTTCACGTAGTAGTAATTGTAATTGTAGTTAAACTACTTTTGAAGCAAGTAAATTGTAAATGTAATGAAATTACATTTTGAAAGTAATTTACCCATGTATGCTACCAACACAAAATTACCGAATTATTAATTTCTTCAGGGCCAGAGGCTAGGTTGCAGAATTATTGTGTGACCAAGATCTTACAGAAAATGCGATTGTTTCATGTCAGAGAGAATTAAACTGGGAAAATAATAATTAATGATAGAATGCAAGGTTGGCACTCCTACCTTCCAGTTGAAAAGAAAAGAATGCAAAACGTGGCAGGTATAGTTCTACTCTATTTCAAGACTGTACATCCGCTGCACAAGACTCAGCCAAATCTTGAAAGCGAAACAAACTGAAAGGGTTCGAAAAAAAAATGACAGTACATAAAGGGCTCGGTAGAAATGCTATAAAAACTCCGAAGTAAGTATTTTAACTTCAAGGCTTTGTAGTCAGTTAGTTTCAGTAACCAACCGAAATAAGTAGTTGCTACAAAAAATTGCAGCAACTCTCGACTTTTGTGTATCTTATAACTTACCCGAAATATCCCTAGTCATCGCCCATCCCTGAGTTATCGCGCACCCGACATTTTGGGAGAATGTCGAGTTTTATTGAAAACACCGAGTGATCGCCCACCCCTACAAATACTTCAACGCGTACTCCACGATTCGCGAACATTCATCCTACCCGAATGACGCGGCCGCGGATTTATCGGTATAGGAGTCGTCCGTGGCATAGCAAAACGAAAAAGGGGAAGACACATCATTTTGTTTACGCATTTCCTTCCCGATTTCTGCGACTCCGAGGTTGGAGTGCATTGGTGCGAAAGGAAAACGATGAAGATAACAGAATGAAACTTCGTGTAACTTACAAAAAGTTTGTTCGGACAAAAACAAATTGAGAGGTAACACAAGGAGTACCAATTCATGGATCCCGAGGTCAACGAACGCTCCACATTCCGGAATGCAACCGCAGAATGTAAAGTTCAGAACATCGCGACTGCGGTTGGTAAGTTTTTGCGATGTTTGAGGCAAACCCAGCGGGTAAATAAATATTTGCAGGAACGCCACACACAAACGTTTGTAAAGCGTCCCATTTTGCGCATCGTGTTCGCGGTGCAGTCAACGCCACGCAAGAACGCCGTCTCAACCCGCGTTGATTGCACGCCAAGCACGGAGGCACGCATGTATGCACCAAACAAGAGAGTTGCACAAGAGCCTGCTCCTTATGTTTGACAAAACGCCCAACTTGGCCCAACGCCAAGGTATTTGCCAACGCGATCGCCGGCTTTCCCTTTTTTCCGGCATCGCTCTTCGTCCTTTTTTTCGCCCGCTTGCACGATCGTTGCGCCTGCTGAATTTCTCTATTTTTTGTTTACTTTTTTTCCCAACAAAGGGAACATAGCGGTTTTAGAAACGTGCTTTCACGGAAAAAAGCGTTCGCACTGTAGGCCGATCAATGGTGTCCATTGCGCGTGTACAAGCAACAGACTTCGCGACAGTAAAAACATTCTTTCATGAGCATTTCCTGCATGAAACAATGAAACTAATTTGAGTTTTGAGGTCAATGTAAGTCTTGTGCAGCCGGGCTAGACACGTAAAAAAAGCGTTTTTTAACGTTTTCTACACTTCTTGCACTTTCCACCGAGACATGGCCCACCCCTATTTTTTTATGAATCTCAAGCGGCAGAGGGTGGGCGATGACTCGGGATATTACGGCAGTTACATTCCACTCACCGCCCAAAGTATTTCTTAAAAGTAGCGCGTAAACTCGGATTGTCTCAGCGAGTGTTTTTCGTACACACACCTTAGGGGGGGGGGGGGGGGGGAGGTGTACATCCCCCTTGTTTTTCTGAAGGCACCTCCTTAATTCGCAACGACTCCTCTATTCTCAATGCCCCCTAACCCCCCCCCCCCCCCTCCTCCCCTGAAATTGAGACACCCCCTAATTTCAAATCCTGGGGAAACCCCTGGTTTTAGCTTCATCATCAGCGCCACGTGTAGTCCCCATCCCAAACTTTGCCACTCGCAGTGTTAAATCAAAATGAAAATGTGACAATAAGGCGAGCAAGCCGACCAAAACTCGACTTTCGTGGATGGGTATACCGAAGGCACGAAACAGACAGGAGTCTCTCCGTACAGGAGAGAACGAGACAAGGAAAAGGTGACACGGAGCGAAAACACGTGCAACGAAGCTCCACCAAAGCAGACACCGTTGTCTTTGTTGTTTAGCAACCAACATCCCGACCATGCGTTCTTCTGTATATGTTTGCGTGTCTAGTGGATGTATATAGTCGACAAAAACAACGTACTCTTCGAACTATTTCATCTTCTCTTTCCCGAAACTAAGACCTCGTTCTTAAAGAAGCGACACATTTCCTGCTGACCGCCCTGACGTCTGACAGTATCTGCACTCTCCGCGCAAGGAGCAGACAAACTTTCTCGCTCTGATTGGAGGGCACAGAGTGCTGTATAAACAGAGCTTTACACCTTTGCCTTCACTCACTATGTCCTCCAATCAGAGCTTGGCGCCGTGACGTCACTGTGTCTCTGCGCAAGGAGAAGACCAACTTGACTGTCCAATATCATTTCAGCATCGAAAATTGAACAGGTGGTCAGCAATCGCGCGGCCACGCATCGATGTCACGGGTTACTTTTCAAGGCAATCCAACTGAACTCGATTACCTTTTCCGAGTAATTGTGACTAAAAGTGGATATATTTCTACAAAGAATGTAACCTTATTCGTAACTGAATTGCATTTAAACTCGAGTAAGTGTAACTTTAAGCTAATGTAAAACCATGATCGCTTTTCACCCTTTCGCTTAATATCATTTCACCGTAAATACTATTGTTTTCATTCTACGTTAGGCATGCGTTTGTTTTGAGCTCCAAAGTCGAACCGTGTGGCGCTGGTCGTTTTAATTCGCTTGACCACCGGTTAACTGATTTCTACGACTGGTTAAAAGGCTCAGGATCACGACGCATTGGCCGACGCCATGACGACACACTTTTGACCCAACTTGATTGGCACCATTGGAATGTGTAGCCTTGGCTGCGGTCAAACTTAATTTGAAAGGGACTACAGAGCAAGTGCAGTAAGCCGAACTGTCGCCGGCTCGCCGGCCATGTTTGTCAGTTACGCGCCTGGGCCATAAAGCAATATACGCAAGGTAGAGGGAGGACACTGCCATAGACCCGAGCGGCCCAGATAAACCAGTGACAGCTAGCGCTCATAGCGGGCGGCATGAAACTTAGTTTGGTTCCGGTTCCGGTCAAGGAAGTTTCGTTTCCGGTTTGGGTGTTTCTGCTTCTCCTTCTTTTCCCCTCCCTTTCCCCCTCGCGGCTATCGAAAGCTCCTCGGCTCCCGCTGTTTTTTTATTTTTTTTTATTATTATTTTATTTTAAATGCGGACGCAGTTTTTCTTCGATTTTTACGATAAAAACTGTGCAAAATGAGCCAAAAAAAATTTAACTTCACAAAACAGAAAAAAAGTGTATTTCTTGTTTTCTATTCTAAAACATTGAAGTTACACAATCGCTACGTTGATTCCTGGCTGGTGGAGCATTTTGGGGTCGTCAACACTGAACAGTAAGTTATTCGAAAACATTTTTTTGGACCACATTTACACATATACGATTTACTTTAGAAGCTCTGTACGTTTTATAAGAAAAAGATGGAATAAAAAATGAATATGAAGGAGTTCGGCATATCGTACAATTCATAATAGATTTTTAGCGGAACCAAGTTAACAAAAACTTTCCACAGGGAACACGCCGAATGGTCCATTCGCTTTCACGCCGACTCGGGCACGGGAAGTAAGTGCAGTAATAAGAGCGATATAAGAGTGCGAAGCACACACCGGATAAAACAAATTTCCAATTTCGGGCTAACATAAAACACACGAATCGGCATAGCCTTAAACTCACAGCGGGCGAGCCATTGCCAAACAATTCGTAATATGACAAGATTCTACGTCCCTAAACATTCCCCGAAATACATTTGTTCAGGATAAAAATTATGGTTAATGCAGAATCCATGGACGGGTACGACAGAAGCAGACGTCCAAGGTAAGATAACGTAACACGACATTTTATCTTGGTTTAAAACAGCGCGACAAGACGAGTACAAAGTAGAGACGAGAGAGACGACAACGCTGTCGCGTCTGTCTCGTCTTTACTTTGTCCTTGTCTGGTCGCGCTGTTTTAAACCAAGACGCTCATCAACCAACTGGCACAAGAATACCTCTTAACGAGCTCATGAAAAAGCAAAACAGGCATGGCAACAGTACGTAACCCGTGTTTCATACAAGATAAAGAACACAACACTATGAAATTTGACGAACAAAAGCTACACAGAGGTGCACAGTGTGCTAAACAGGAGGGAGCAGCAAGGAGGCGAATGTAAATCAATAAATGAAGGTTCAACACATATGTCACGAAGGCTCAAGAAGGGTTTGGTGTCATCCAGATACTTATGTCATCTACAGTCATGTATCGTTAACATAGACACCTGCATTCAACATAAAAATCGTCCATGATGTGAGCCGTCCATAATAACGAATCCAGGTCAAGATCGCAAATAATAAAAAACAAGCGTTCCAGAAAAACCATAGCGTATCCAAGCCTTTGACCTGGAAACCGTATTCTTTTTATGACCTATATTATGCATACTGAAGGTGAAGGGAGAAATTACGAAATGTTTTCTCAGATTTTGAAATTGTTTGGTTTGCTAGGCGAAATGATTAGTGTTTCTAATTGACATGGATCTTCTGCCTATTACTGCTGAGCGGTGCAACATGGCTAAACAGTGCTGTTCCAAGCCCAGTAAAACATGGCCAATAGTTCAGCCACCGGCAAGGTAACCTTACAAGATAATGTTAAACGGAACATAAAAGCATTCTGTACAATTTTCGCCTTGGCTTGAGTGAGACAACACAAACTGAATTGGCATCGTAGAAAATATTCACTGGATCTCTTGTCAACATTTCATGGGGTTAGCTTTGCGAATCATTGAGGGCGAATTTTCACTTGTAGACAACAAGGATTTGACACTTCTGTCCGTCCTGTTTTACTGAAGCTGCACTTTCAAACTGGCGGTTCTTATACTGGCCCGTAGTACGTAATTTATTGCGGTCATTGAAGCTGCCCAGTTAATTTTAAAGAAACAATGTCCCCGCGAATATTCTTTTTTTTTTAGCTCCACTGAGTGTTTGCTTCGAGTTACACGTATACCTTGGGCAGAGGTCAGCCTTTTAGGTCGCCCTCACTCACCCTCACCCTCAAAGCCACACTCACCTAAGCCCCTCACTCACCGTCACCCTCACGCTCACAGCTACAGTCACCCTCAACCCCTCACTCACCTACATCCTCACAGTCACAGACATCTTCAGCCCTTCACTCACCCTTACTGAACATCACAGCCCTCACGCCCCTCACGCACTCATGGCCCTCACGCACCTCACCGCCCTCACGCACTCATACCCCTCACGCCCCTCACACACTCATCGCCCCTCACGCACTCACCGCCCTGACGCACTCATACCCCTCATGCCCCTCACGCACTCATGGCATTCACGCCCCTCACGCACTCACCACCCTCACGGCCCACACTCACCCTCACACTCATGAATTTTCCTGGTTCAGAAACTCACTCACCCTCACCTCATCTGTGAAGATGAGGGAGAGTGAGGGCCCTCATGAGTAAGGTTTGCCGAGGTATGACCTTGGGTCACGTGGAATTTGGTAAAACTTAGCGCCTGGCTTTTTATTTGCTTTCACATTGTTGGCGCACCACAGAACGCAGCAGTAGCTTCCGTATAGGACATCACCTGGGCACGCAAGAGAAGAATAAGAGACATCGATTGGATCACCAACAACGCATTCCCTCGCTTCATTGCGAAAGCCTCCAAAATAAGCGGCGGACGGAATAATACGATAAAGTGGTGGAAATCAGCTCGTCCACGCACTGTTGTGCGGAACAGCGTTCCTGGAACATCATTCCTTTTGGGAGGAACAAAGGAACGCCGCCGTTCTATCTTGCATTGGTGGAACTGGAACGGGAACGCGTTACATTTTTACTGAAAACAAAAAAAGGAACGGCGTTTCTTTGTTTTTTTTTTTTTTTGTCCAGTGGGGTGATTTTTATTTTATTTCAAAGAGGGAAATTCTAAAAGTATAAAAACAATATCTTTACGAAGAGCAGGATCTCGTTAACTTTTGGATTATATATCTTAGGGTTTATTTTGTGTGGTCCTCGCTTGTTAACAGTCGGGTTCAGGACAGCTAGAGGACATTGATTATTTTTTCAGTGCCCGAGACTGCGGTACAAAAAGCTAAACTTGGATTGAGCGCGTTGGTAATAGATGCAAAAATACGAAAGAGTTTGTCCGTCCTTTTTGTCTAACTCTTTCGTATTTTTGAAAAAGCTAAACTTTTAGTCGAAGGAAAAGACGGAGAAAGAGGGACGTTTCAAACTCAGCTACTTTCTTTGCTTTCACGAATCCTCATACACTCAGAAATCTAAGGCCGACTACAGCCATCACTGAACTTCCACAAAGAGACCTACAGCTACAACAAAAGAACAGGTTATACCAGACATCGAACACACCCTTGTATCTCGAGCATTGGTCACGTAGAAGAGACACAAAAATTAACCTTTATTCCTTCTCCCCTTGCCCCCTACCTTCAAACTCGACAACGAATCCAACCTTCACGAAGAAGGACTTGTATAGTTTTCAAGACTGACCTTCCAAAAGCCCTACCCTCTTCTTCACTTGCTCGTCTTGCGGACAGAAACATCGGTAAGCAACTGTTGTTAAGTTGGAACAAGGGACTTTCTTCGATTGAAACGTGTGAGGTTGTTGTAAAACGCTCGTGCAATGTGTGGTAACATTATGTTTGGCTCGTCTGAATTGTCCACCACAAATGTGAATATGTTTAAAAGTTGAGATTTTTAAAGGTGAATATATCAAAAAATAAAACCCTGCTTCTGCTTGTTTTCTTGTTTCGGTGCCCTTCCATCAAGACATTCAAATTCGTATGCTCCCATTTGATGGGATAGATAAAAAAAAATAAAAAAATAAACTTTCCTGGATCTAACTAAATATGCATGTAATGAGCAAAATACAAATGTAACGTATATGTAACGATACGTTTCATTTTTTTTTAACTGTAACGGGAGCGAGTTCCTTTTTGACATGTGGAGCTTGCAACGGGAACGCGTTTCAAAAATGAGAAGGAACGAGGAACGATCTTTCGTTAATTTCTTTGAGGAACGTGTACAACGCTGCATTCACACTTCATTTCGTCAACATGCGACGTTTTATGGGCAGTTCGTTTCATTGAAAAAACTTCCAGCGTTAGTTGCAACCCCACCTTTCCAGCCTTTTGACGTTTTGTCAAATACTATGCTCTGCTGTCTTCGTTACAAACATTTTGCGTCTCGCCTGGTTTGGTAGAGGGGAAGGCAACACACTACATACGAAGGTGTTGCTACAAGCACGACCTGTTTAATTTATAGGCTTCCTCCGCGCATGTTTTAGGACTCCCAAGGACAGAATGATATGGGCATTATAGACCATGCATAAAGATGTCAGATGAAGGTATTGCAAACTCTAAAGGCCGCGTGTTTTCGCAGACTGTTAATGGAAAATTCTCGGCTTCTGAACATGTTTTTTGTCAAAGGAGAGAATGATTAACGAACTTGGAAAGCCTCTAGTGCACCCACTGTCTAATAAAGAAAAAGAAAAACATCGACATTTTAGCAAAATGTGTTCTGAAGGTTTAGAGAACCGCCTTGAAATAACGCCTCATGTTTCCGCCATTCAATGATCAATTTGGCCAGCGCAGTGCGAGTGCTAACCTCAAGCACATCCGCGGGAGGTGCACATCACACACATCACAGTGATTCCACACGACTGTGCGCTGATATTAACAGTTTTCTGTGGTCGATTCCGTGATCGGGAGGCACTCACTTGATGGAATGACATTTTAGCGAACGTCCACGTTTCACCGAATGACACTTTAGCGAATAGTCGGACGCCGCGAAGCGGCATTTTCGGGTGGGCCAAATGGGTTCACATTTTTGTAATGAGCCGCCGCAGACTGTCACCGCGAAGCGGCGTAAAGCGCAGCGCGGGGGATGGCTTAACGCGCGCCCCCGTTATTCGCTAAAACGTCGATTCGCTCAAATGTCGCTGTTCGCTAAAACGTCATTCGCTCATGTGATATGGACCCTCCGTGATCACCGAGAACAGGTATGTCACTTGAGTCGTAGCGAGACACAATCGCCGATGAGGCGTATAGTTTTCCAGCCTGTCTCGAAGTAACGTAGAAGTAACGAAGAAAGTGACCAAATAAAATAACGAGGAAATCACGAATTACCAGGCACGTGGCGAGGATTTTGATTCGGGGGGGGGGGGGGGGGGCGCCCATGACAAACTGCAGTATGAGGGGGAGGGGGGAGAGGAGGCACCAGCAAAATGGAAGATTTCGGGGGGTTACCGCGACAAAAGATTAACTTGTTACAGTTACAGCTACTTTTAAAAAGTAAAACGTCACTTTTCAGTTACTTTTCTTTAACACATAAAAATTTAGGAAAAACTAGAAAACGCCCCTCACAAAGTTTTATTGCATAAAATTAAAACGTATGTTCATCTTTGTTCTCATCGGCATCCCTATCCTTGGTAGCACTAGCACATTGCTGGGTCGTTGACGGTTGCGCTGGGTTCATGGAGTCCAGAGATGGGCAGCAATGACATTACTGTAATGGAATAACAGTAATTAAATTACTTTTTGGAGTAATGAGTAATTCAATGAATTACATCTCAAGGCTAGTAATTTAGTAACGTAATGAATTACTTTCAGGCTTTTGAAATTACTTTTGTCGTAAATTAGAAAATTCGCTTGCAAGCTTTAAAAAAATAAGAAAAATATTATTTTGCATGGTGAAATGTTGTGTAAGAGCATTAGAGAAAATAATCGACGGCCACCTGAGCGCTAATCCTTGTACGAAAAGCTGGACAGACGCACAAAGGAGGGCTGGAAAGGCGAAGAAGAAAAGCTTGCGTGTAGACATCGCTGGAAGGCGACGGCTTACAAACTCCAGGCACGACAGATTCACGGCGTCGCGTCATCATGACGATACTGTACTTCGTTCATCCTTAAGATAACAGTGCTGTGCGAGCTGCAAGCTAACCAGAACCAATCAAACACCTTCTTTTAATCACGTGTCCCGTCCCATTCTCTGCGCGTGGGTAGGAACGAGAGCGTTGTTACGTGGCGAACGATAGACGTGTGACTGCTCCAACAAACACGTAGCTTCCACCGTTCATCCGCTGACAGTGCGTCAGCTTAGGGATGAATGGCTCAAAGGCTACGAGGCGACGGGACAGATCACCAGTAAGTTAAACATAGTATAAAACCTGAGAGGACAGGACAAACAGATCCCCAGCCTTGTACTTTCGTTAAGCAAGGTCAAACCGTGAGCTTCGACAACTGTGAACAACAAACGACCGGAAGAAATATAGTTAATTCCAAATGCCTTGTCAAAGCCCCAGAACGTCACGTGCGTCCTCGAGCAAAGCAGGTGCCGCTCGCGGCATGCCTCGCTGCCTTCCCTTGGGAAGTTTATTCGGGAAGAAGCCTACAAGCAGATACCGCCCCCCCCCCCCCCCCCCAACCCCCCGTTTGTCGGGAAAGTACACAGTTTAGGAAGCTCGCGCCATTCCCCAACTGGCAACGCTTCTGCTTAGCAATTATCCGGGCCCTTTGTGTGACAATGCGCAAAAGCTTGGACTCTTCGGGTGTTTCGGAAAAGTGCTCATTGAAAGAAATAACCGACAATGGGTCAACTATACTTGGCGACAACTTTTCTTGACAATGCAGTGGAGGGTACAGGCACGCGTTCCCTCTCCCATTTTCAGCGCTGAATAAAGCTGTGCGCGGGATCTTCTTTTCTCCACTGCATTGCCAAGAAAAGTTATCGCCGAGTATAGTGCTGTCGGGAGAATATAATTAAATTGTGTCCGAGGCGGAAGGGAAACGCTTCACGTGACGACTGCCATTGCCCGACTTAACAAACTGGCACGGACTACAACTTCTAAATCAGGACGACGGAAATATATCACCCTTTTAGAAAGAACCTTCACCCTTGAATGAACAGACGAAAAGGTGAGTCGACTGTCTTTCTGAGTCACATCTAAAGAAGCTATTCATTATGTTTAACACTGATGTCGTGTGCGCCAGCAAAACAACTGGGGCCCTAATCTGGACACTTGGCGAAAAAGTCGGCGAGAAATTTGGCGGCCGTGATTGGCCAACTCCGCACTTGACCTTGGCGGCGGCCAATCAGAGCCGCCAGATTTCTCGCCGTCTTTTTCGCCAAGTGTCCAGATTAGGGCCCCTGTTCAGTATACGTAGTTCACCTTGAGGCACATAAGGTTGTTGCCAGGATTTTGGTTCGGGGGGGGGGGGGGGGGCGCCCATGACAGGATGCTGTATGAGGGAGAGGTCCCGGCAAAATGAAAGATTTTTTTTGGGGGGGGGGGGGGGCCCGGGCGCCATGCCCCCCCCCCCCCCCTGGCCTACGTGCATGAGTTGCGGTGTAAGCTGGAAGATCTGAGTTTTGGTACATACAGACCAACTCAGCTCTTTGACGTGACATCACTGCGGTGGCGCCACTGTCGGCACTGCGCATGCGCAGCGCTTCTCCCGTATCTGGTTCCTGCACACGCGCTGTGTGGGCAAACGAGGGCTTGTTTTGTAAGCACTGTGTTGGTGTATACGGTAAATAAAATGAGCGCCAATTACTGCCTCAGGTACTCAAAAGTAATGTCAAAGTAATTTCAAACTAATTTCATTACTTTTGGAAAGTAATTGTAATGTAATGTCATTACCTTTTGTCTGCGGTAATTTGGAATGTAATTTAATTACACTTTCGCAGTTTTCAGAAAAGTAATTAGTAATGTAATTTAATTACTTTTTGAAAGTAATTTTGCCATCTTTGGCGCAAATCAAAATACGAAACATGCACAGTGCCCTCCGCGTGTATCGTTGTTTCATGTTTGATTCACCCGATCAAAAAACGTTTGCACAGAAAAAAAAAACGCAGCACAAAGAAGAAGCGCGTGCGTAAAGATAACTCGATTTTTTTTTTCTTCATCAAATCTACATGTGTCTATATTCGGGTCGTGACTCGCGAGAAAGAACGCATTCAAAAGTTTATGCAATGCCAACTGGACACTCGAAATGTCGGAACAGACAATTTGGAAAGTGCAAGGAATAGCTAGATTGTACTCGTTCAATGATATATTATTCATAAAAAACTGGAAAGTAACGACAAAAGTAACTTTGTTACTTTCATCGTTACCTCAGAAAAAGTAATAGAACTAAAGTTACAAGTTACATTTGTAAAAAGTAACTCGTTACAGTTAAAAGTTACCAAAAAAGTAGCGAAGTTACAGTAACGCGTTACTAGTAACGCGTTACTATTCAAGACTGCTTGCCAGTTACTATGATGAGGAGCGAAGAAATGGCCAAAGTAATCGAGTAAAGTATACGGAAGTGATCAATCGACCTTTTTTGACGCGCGGTTAGTCTAACAGTGAACATAGTTCACTATCGTAGCGAAGTACTCAAAATTGTTTACGAGTAATTTGTCTGTAAGTGTAAAGTAACGAAGTAATCAATCGATCGCTTCCTTTCTTGCGATGCATTGTCTATAACGGACGATTCGTCGTAAAGTTAGGAAACCTCTTTCGATTTACCGTAAATCTAGGCGAAAAGAAATGGTTATTCGGGTTAGGAGGTGCAAACCTTCAAAAAATATTCGTCGAAAAAAAAAAAAAGTCATAAGACAACATTACAAGGACGAAATGGAAAGGAGACCGCAAACCGCTTCGTGAAGACCCTCTCTCTTTCACCTTTGTTGTTTCCTTTTTTTTTTTTTCGTAAATGTTTTAGAAGTAACGGATCTACGCCTGCTTGGAAAAAAGCACCAGCTATTTCGTCGTCAACCGACGTTGGTCCGGAGCTGCCATCGACTACCGGCAGGACCCGCACCGGTGCGGGGCCCCCCTTTCCCGAGAAGGGCCCCTTGCCGTAGCGTCTCCTGTCGGCGGTTTTCTTCCACAGCCCCCCCCCCCCCGGAAAAAACAACAGCTAATTGAGCCCCCCCGTATCAGCATGCAAACGACGTCCACACACAACACACACACACACACACACGTCCTCGCTGTGTCGCGCGCGCGCAACGCAACGGCTGCCGCAGCTGTCGGCGGTCTCCCATTGGTCGGACCCGGCCCGTACGAGGACGGCCATTGGCTGCCGGGGTCCCCGAGGGTCGGTCCGATTGGTCGGGCGCGTCGGGGCGCGGCGCCGGGGGGGTCCGCGGTCGTCCTTGGAGCGCCGGACCGCCGGCGCGCCGGTGGCACTCGCTGCTTCGCTGCGGGGTCGCGCGCACCGTGGCCGCGCGACCTCTTTCGTCCGGCGGATGTGGATTGCTCCGCGGGCCGCATCGCGACCGCGCCGAGACGCCCGACCATGCCGACACAGGTGAGCCCATGCTCGGTGCTTTTTAGTGCTTCCTATGTAGTCTTCCCGCCGGAAAGAAGCACGCTTTCCTTTTATTTTTAATTTTTATTCGGCAACCGCGTCTTGAGAAAGGAGCAACACGTGGATGGATGGGAGGGAGGGAGGGAGGGGGTGTTCGATCGACGCCGGGTTAGGATGCCAGTACTCCCGATGACGTCATCGTCGGCCAAGGACGCGTTCGGTAGTGGTGCACGGTGGTGTATTACCTCCGTGGAGGCGCATTTTTTTTTTTTTTTTGCGTGTGTTGATAGGGGTTGGAAGCGAATGGCAAGTGTCAGTCCGAGCTACAGCACTGCAAAAGATATAAGGAACGACGCCGGAGATCTGCCGCCCGCGCTCCCGGCTGAGTCACGGTGTTGTCATTTGGGCGTAACCATTGTTCAACGCTGCTGTCCACACCGCTATCGCCCGTACGCGTCCCGTTCTTTCGATGCCATCTTGAACCCAAAAATAAACAGAAACAACGAACAAACAAGAAAGAGCAACAATTACGGCGTTTATTTTGCAGTATATATGGTGCCCCCTTCCGTGACAGGGTATACAAGACGTGCGATATTAACCGGGTCTCCCGCCATACCTTCTGCCTAAGACACAAGCTTCTATATCCGAAACTATTTTTTTCTCGCTTTTCTACAATTAGAAATTTTTATTGCGGCGCGGAGAAATTGCGACGCGGTGCTACCTGATATGTCACTAATGGGTACAAATAAGCTCTTCTGAGTCGCGGCGTTCCCGAAAGGATTCAGTTCAGTAAACCGTCATTACAGGAGGACGACGAACGCCATGACGCGTACGCTCATAACGTTGCATGATGGACACAACGGCAGGAATCTTAAAGTCGCTGCACTCACACCGTCTGCAAAAACGGCTCATGAGAATCATATCTGGAGCATTACCATATTCGTGACGATTTCAGCTATCAGAATGAATCGTATATCTGGGAGAAAACCAAACAAACACAAACAAGCACTCTTACGTCTGTCGAAGAAATTTCGATCTACATCGAGAGTCACCGATGAGTGGAGGACCGCAGTGTGCGGAGTATCGCGATTGCTGCGGTGATTGGTTCTTCGCTGTTCGTATTGGCGAATGATACAATCTGATTGGTTGCGGAGGGATGATTAGATGTTCGGGAAGTACTCGCCTCGCATTGGGTTTCTTAAGGTGTCGGTGTCCGGCGAGAACGAAATATAATTTCACTTGCCGCTCTCAGAAGAAAAAAAATGTAAGAGTTAATGACCTGCCTTAACAAAACGTATGTGCCGGTATAGGATCGCTTGTCTTCCTCAAACTCTCTCCTAAACGAGATCGAATGAAGTTGTGGTACAACTCTTTGCGTTCCAGCGACGTCAGCTTCAAGTATATGCGCACCGAACGGAAAGTGTTTTAGTTTCAAGAAAATAACGGAGATTCCGCAAGCTACGCAGACCCAAATTCCTTTGGCGAGAGAATTCGCTTTCGGCTTCGAACCTTAATTGAGAAGGTTATGACGAACGCAAAATTTTGCCGCTTGTGTAAAAACAATGATGGTTTAGACTTAAGTTAGTATAGTCGTGGTCTTAATTACTGGAGGGGGGGGGGGGGGATAAAGGGTGCAAGCATTTGACACACCCACATCCTTATATTAAAGCGACAAAGAACGGTCGGTGTTCACAGACATGGCATTCTGAGACGACCAATGAACGCATTTTGAGAGCAAGGAGACCCGGGTTACCACCAAGCAAAAAAGCTTACCTTTTTTTTTTCGGCGGACAAACATTGATGTTTGTTGGTATCGTGGGACGGGGTCACAAACTCCGTAATATATGGATAGAACATGACGTCATCGCACCATACTGACGTTCATTCGTATATCGATTTGGTATTGTTAAATCTATAAGTTAGAAAAGAGAACGCGCTCAGCATGCAGCGAGGCCGCTACCATTACGGCAGCTCACCTCATGTCAGCTCAAGCCACGTGTCCAGATCCTAAAGCCGCGGTCACACTGCTTACACATCATATACAAATGACAGTGTGCAAACAGATTCAAAAGCGAGTCACCTCGAGATCCGTGTACCGAATGCCGCATGGCAATGAGTTTAAGGAGAAACTTGGGCACGCGGCACTCGAACCGCGGACATCGCGGTGACTCGTGTTTGCACACTGTATTTTGTATATGGCGTATGAGCAGTGTGATCCCGAAGTAAGATTCTGAAGTGCGTTCCGACCAAGTCAACCTGATAATTCTTTCAGTCGTGCTCGCGCTTCGATGACGCCGCGGGGTCTTTCTTCCAAGCTGAAAGTTTGAAGACCCGTTCGTCTTCACTGTTCACCCATGTCATGACAGACTTAGTGAACAGGTACCGCATTTTCCTTATCCTATAATCCGCACTCGGTGTCTATACATATATGTACGCGTATATATATATATATATATTTATATATATATATATATATATATATATATATATATATATATATATATATATATATATATATATATATATATATATATTTGAACTTCACAGGTGCCTTGTCAATACGTAAACAAATCTCATACAAAGCACATCTTAGCTATTGTCTGCTTTATTAGCTCGCAAAGGAGCTTGTGTCATCCATAACTAATCATTAACAAGCTCCGTCATTCATAAAATTCGTCACGTCCCGTCACAACGAACGACCTAGAACGAAGAGAAAGAAAGTTATTTCCCGGCACTTCCAATTCTAAACACACATTGTCCGCGGACTGAGTACGGAAAATGTATATATATATAATGCCTCCGGAATCTGCTACGCGAAGAAACCCGACTCACGTTCGTTACGCAGTGTAGTGCAGTCTGTGTCTATAACAAAACGTCTGCACGTGACTTTTCCGCGGCCTGCAGGGTCACTTGAGTGGGAAGCCAAACAGGTTTCCAATTCAAATTGCACGAGGCACGTGAACCGTCGTGCCGGGTGTCCTACTTTAACGAGCGTTGTGGGAATTCTGTCGTTCTTCACGCATCACCCGAGACCACAGTGACTCGCTGTTGGCGCGCGGAGCGACGAAGTCCGCCGCCTCTTGTCGGAGAAAACATTCGATACTCGTGCTGCAAGTATGCGGTGCCATATGGAACGCGCGTCTGCTATACTGGTGGGTTTAGCCTCCTATTCCGCCCATGCATCGAATCCCAAAGTGGCCACAAATGACGTCACAAAAACAGAAGTGTCACGCTGTCGGATGTCGCGATCCTGGTGGTTGGGCATTAAAGTTCAGACAAAAAGCACGAGCGAACGTGAGGGTCGCTGTCGTCGCGGCGTACCAACTCTTGGCTGTCGAAGCTTCCGTGGGCTGTCAAACTGGAGAGCGGCCTGCAGCAGAACAAGTGTCTGCCAGATCAACCATGTACTGTCAGGATCACGTCTCGGCGGCAGCACTCTAAAAAAAAAAAAAAAAACCCGTGCGTCTACTTCCCCGCACAACACTCGGAGAGCCAATCACTGCAACTTACGGAGGCAGCTCAGCAAATGACGATGTCGAAACATATGTTTAGATAAAAAAAAAAAAAAACGCAGTCTGAGTTGTGACATCAAGCAATGCAAAACGTCACGCTGGCGTTGCTTGCTGTCACAACTCAGACTGCGTTTTTTTGGTCTAAACATATGTTTCGGCATCGTCATTCGCTGAGCTGCCTCTGTGAGTTGCAGTGATTGGCTCTCCGAGTGTTGTGCAGGAAAGCAGACGCACGGGCTGGGTTTAGAGTGTATGGCACTTCTTCTCTGTGATGTCATCAGGCGAAAATTGAGGGACCGCGTTACTGGACTCGCTAAACACACCAGTCGGATAGCTGCCGCAACTTGGTTTTTGTCTGGCGATTTAGGGTCCCGAAGAGAAGCCAGGGTATAAAAACCTTATCTTTATATTCTTTGACCAGAGCCTGGGAATTTGTCTGGGAAGCTGTCAAGCAAGTGTCAGAGTTCACCGTCCGGTTTTTCCACAGTCGGTTTGGCTTCTTCCTGAGTTCCCGGCGATGAAATTTGAGAATTAGGCGTTTTTCTTTACTGCTGGTTTCCTGGTTTTCACCTGAAAACTTTGGGCTTACATTGTCAACCATAGTGCCAGAATTAGGCTTCAGTGCCGCTTGTTCGGTCGGCGTATATTATACGCGGCATTTTTGGCTCATGCATGCCCGCCACTTTGGACATTATATATGTGGCGAACCGGAGCAAAACCCAAAACAAAAGTAATTTTGCGATATAACTCACGCCAGTAAAAAACCTCATTGCCCAACTTAGGCCCCCTATAGCATTGCCAAAACTTGAACCAGATTTTGGCGTTTCTCTGATGTATATACTGCCCGGGGTACACGATAATCACATTTCAAGTGGGACGTAAAACTTCCGCGGTGCCTCGAGAGCTGATATTTGCGCAACGCGATCTCGCCGAGAGTGGGAAGGCGTGCACGCAACGGGCTCCCGCCGACGTCGCTTCGGATGGTAACACGGCACCTCAAGAGGCAACGGACGTGGATTATGATGGGTCACGCCTCTTTGATGCCTCGTGACGCGACCTTTGACACTGCCACTCGCACCTCCAAGTGCCGCCATCTCGTGGAGCTGAGGAGCGATTATAATATCCTCCGGACTAGGCACACGCGTCCTGCTTCCGTTAAGCTGTCAGGGCCTCTCCAGTATAAAGACCCATTTCGTTTACGGTACGCATAAATATAGGGGACAGAAAAACAACATTTTATTACGTGCTTACGATAAACTGAATTCAGTTACTCGAGAAAACAAAAAGTAATCGATTACAATTACTCTTGGTTCGCAATTATTCGATTATTTTACTCGCGTACTCGAGAAGCTCAAGTTCGTCTGCTTGTTTTACAGGGGATTGTTGTGAGGTCAGAAAGACGCCGAGCTCTGATTGGTTCTGAATAAAGGATAGTGTGTATAGACCTCGAGGCAGCTTGCTTTGAGGTCTACCCACTATCCTTTCAATCAAAGCCAATCAGAGCTCGGTGTCGTTATGACGTCACCGCAAGTCCTGCGCAAAAAGCAGACGACTTGCTCTCCGCATTGATTCTTACTTGAAAAGGTAACCGTTACTTTTTTTTTATTACTTGAGATCTTTTAAATCGACCGATTTTTTTGCCGATTTGAAAACGGGTCTTTCGTGTAGTTTCCATTATCAGAATCAAGATCACTGCACTAGAAACAATACTCATCTTCTCGATCCATGCATCCCATTTCGGTACACTCTGTCATCCTGTCCGACGCTTGGTACGAGGATTCCTCGGCAGAAGCTTTCGAAACAATGAACGCCGTTAGAAGAGGCGAGAAAGGAATAGTAACAGTTACGGGTAATTTCAAATACCTCCAAAAGTAATCGAAATACTTTTCGCGATTACTTTCTAAGACGTGTAATAAAATAATTACAAAAAAATTACCCCGAAAAAGTAATCAATTACGAGCACTTGATTACTCGCAGTAAGTACCGTACAAGTTTAGTCTGGTTTATACGCGTTTAACCTGGACAGCTCAGTGTATTTTCAACCGAAGACGAAGCCACAGCCGAAGAAGTATGAACAGCCTCGTATATTCGTCCTTTCGTTTTCCCTCGCAGCACTTTTCCACTCCATTGCGTTCGTATGTTAAAAAAAATATATCAGCCGGCCATGTTAACGAGAAACATCTAAGGCACGTAATATGTAAACAGAAAACTAATATTCGCGAGGCAAAACAAAAGTGAGCAATATTTGCGCTTAAAAAACACACACAACAAACTACAACCTTGCATTGCTTTGCAAGTGAAAAACTTTGTTTTCTCCCGATACAGGAAGTTCCTCCCTTCAGGATGCCTACAGACACGTGTATAAAAAAGGAAAAAGAAAGAGCGTTTATATAGGTGCATGCTAGCAAGTGTCGCGCATGCGCGGATGTTTGGCTCTATAAGGTCGCAGTCAGACTGCTCATATATACATCGTATACACAGAACACAGCAGTGTTCACTGCATGCAGACGTAATGAAAAAAAAAAAAAAAGAATTATGTGCACCTCACGCACGTGCGAAGCAAGGTTGTTTCACACATGTATCTGTGCTTCGAAGATGCTTCAAATATGTTATCGTGGAGACCTTCAGATTGTGTTTCCGAGCCCCCGCGTTCACAATGATCTCGTGTGTTAAACGGTAGAACGAGTTGGAAAAAAAAATCAATTTGGTGCGGTGATCCTTGGCTCGTGAATCTATCCATATCTGTCGAGCGACCCTGCCAATGTTCGGCCGTGATCGGTTTTGTGTTCGGCAACAGGACGCCGCCGATTTCGAACAAGTCGTCAGTGTGAAACTTCGCACGCATATCTGTATCTGCGCATGGTTCTACGGGAGGTCCCGTGGTCAGGGTCATCTGGGCCGGCTTGCTAGAACAGCGTCTCAGCTGAGACTGGGTGAAAGAAAGCACTGCAAAGGCTGGGGCGCGCGAGCGTCTTGAGACGCAACTTGAGTCCCGCTCAGCTCGTGCGCTGGCTTTGGCAGCGCTTTCTTTCACTCAGTCTCAGCTGAGACGCTGGTTCTATCAAGCCGGCCCTGGTTACCAAGGGGCATGTCGAAAATCACTATATAGTAGTCAGCTTGTCTATAGACCTTTGCAAAAATTGCCTTCTGCGCGCTGCCATCTTTGTCTGCTGGGCTGTGGAACGCCTTCTGAGCATGCGCTGTTGGTCTGCTGTGCGGTATATCGGATGCTGCGTATGCGTCCACAGCTCAGTGACTCAGCATTTTCCGCCCGGGCGCTTCGTTCGAGACTGTTTACAAATGCACAGCCCAGCGTGCGATCTCCACAGCTCAGCACGGGCGTGTGCGTCGCTCCGGAAAACGAGCAAAGCACGCGCCATACGCACGAACACTGGAAATGGCACCGGCCATACGCACTTTCTTGGAAAGGTCTTAGCGCGCGAAATCCACGAACGCATAAGGGGGTGCCACGGTTTCCTGGACCATATAAGCATTTGGGAGTTTTGGGGGCTTTGTTGTCTTTTGGAACATTGAAAACTTCCGAGCAACAGAAGTTTCTCTTCTTGGATTTCTTTCGAAAGTAACGCGCTCATCGTCTTGAGCATGTTGCACGAACTAGAGAGGTATACATATATCGCGGACATGATCTGAAACAGTCCTTTATGCTTCTTTGGCGATTCTGCATGCCAGTTTTTGACAGAGCTGTGGTCCGAGCTAGAAATAGAATGCGACGTTTAGCTCCCATAGATTGTACTATTTGACTATAATTGAAAGATAATAAAGCTTGTGGGGGGTCCGCATATGCACAAAAAGGCCGGATCGGGATGCTTCAGCTCATGTTGTCCACGGGGGACGTTTTCAATAATATGTAAGAAGGCTATGAAGCTAAACTTGAGGCACTTCAAGGGGGACGTCGATCAACCGGAATTTCTTGAGCTTTTGATGTCGTATGTTACTAAAAAAAAGATATGGCCAAGCGTTTTAAGTTTGTGGCGAAGGAAGTTAGTCAGACGGTGTATTTTCTGGACGAGTCCAATGGCCCCGAGCCAAGAGCCATTTGATTAATTGGAGACAAGCGCGATGAATGGATGGAGGAATGCGTGTTCGTTTGAAGGAGTGAAATCGGGAGGCGGTTTGCACCACCTAGCAATTGTTTTTTAATATCGATAGTTAGGGTAAGCATCGTTCGCGGGCTTAGCTCCGCCTCCAGCCTTTTCAAAATACTGTTCCGATTTTTGGGACATTTGGAAATGTCCCAAACTCACACTAGAAAAACAAAAGTACATTTCAGTGTCCAGTTTTTCGAGTGAAACGTATTTAAATGCATCTCTTCGTTACTCTACACCAGACATGCACTTTGAAACGAGCCGTAAGCTTTCTTATTGATCATATAGGTCACAGGGTTGTTATCTCCTTCTCCTTTAACCCTTCGACAGACGTCGCCTAACGCGTACGGCGGCGACTGCACATTTCGAAATGAACGCCTAAATGCGAAATCGTCCGAACCGCGGCGAGTGCTATTTGGTATGTCTTGGGTGAACCAAAGAAAGTGACTTCATGGTAAAACTATAGAAATTTATTCGCACGGTGTTTCACTTCGCTGGGGCTATTTATAGTTCTGAAATTAAACGCTCGACGCACCTGACACGCGTCCACGGTGTAAGATATAATATACAGCTCGGCCTCAACTATCATTTAGGCTACGTTTTCAAGGCTCTGGCGTGGCTTCCGCAGTGCTCCAACGCTGTCACAGCTATTACCACGTTCGAATGCTAGAGGAAATCACGTCCACGTGCTCTCGCGTCGGTGCGAGGCTACAGCACTGTGTAAGTTACGCCAACCTTGACAACGTAGCGCAATATAGTTGTCGCCAAATGTAGAGGGGGTATTCACTGGACGCCATATATTTGAGGGAGATATTTCAAGCGCGTGCTTATAACTAGCTCACTTTAATAGCCTGCTAAGACCGGCAATCTTGATGGTGCGGAATGCACGTTGCAAAAGATCTGCGGAAGGTCGCCGTCAGCAGGCGCTCAGCAGCAGCGCGCACAGCTATGGCGGCCATTGAACAGACCCTTTTCAGAAGTCCGCGCCAACGCGTCTCCGCCGCTGCTTGCTCACGCACTCTGAGAACGTATTGGACATGAGTGTGACGTCATCGTTCGGCGAGGACTCGGATCCAATCACGCACTTCGTGTTCAAGCACGGCGAACGCCAATGTTGCTCGATGAACTTCTGAAGAGTGTCGATTCAGAGGACGAGAGCTTACCATCGGATGGAAAAGATCTGTAAAACACCTCCGGTTCGAAATCTAAAGCCCCCAAGAATACCGCAAAAGCAGACGCTTCAAAATGAACCTCACTAAAAGAAAGGTGAAAACAGTTCGACTTCAATATTTTCGTTGGATGCCTGCAAGCACTCTATAGATGTTTTCCCGCGATATAATTAAGAAACAAGATCTTTTCTTTCTACCATCCATTACGAAACAAAGTCCGACCACTGGGCAATATCTTTTTGGGGAAAAGCTTGACCGTCAAAGGGTTAACGAGTTCCAATGGGCTTGTTGGCACTGAATATGAAGTGCCTGCTAAGAATCATGACCCATCGTATTATTTAGCATATAAGTTCAAATCTTAAAATGCGTCGCGCAGATCACGTGTTCAGCCCTTAAATTTATGTGTTGTTTCAAGAATTATTTTAAAATTTAAAGAACTGCTCCTAATCGTAAGGCAAATAACGATCTCTCCCGACCACGACGGTTAAATGCGAGCATAACTACTTCGGAGGTTTCCAACTTACCACTTTGAGGCTAAACTATTACAGGAAAGCGGGGCGAAACTATTAC
Organism: Ixodes persulcatus; assembly: GCA_013358835.2. Classification (NCBI taxonomy): domain Eukaryota; kingdom Metazoa; phylum Arthropoda; class Arachnida; order Ixodida; family Ixodidae; genus Ixodes; species Ixodes persulcatus. Next base: position 567,550 of record JABSTQ010011304.1, on the reverse strand, counting down.
AGGATTACTCTAAACAGCGTCAGATAAAAGCAGTACGATTTCAAACGCAAGGCGCGCCGCAATCGTTTTACGTATACTCGAAACCGAAGCTAACCACACGTGCAGCGAGAGCTGACGTAGACTCAGACATCGTGAGTTAAAGTGGCGTATATTGCCATTTCAAATCATGATGCTGCAGTGCATACTCCCCATGAAATCAATCTTGGGCTGGGATAAATTATTTTAGATATGGATTTTACCAATCGCATGTCGCTTAGTGGGCCAAAAGAAAGATAGTAAAATCTCAAAAAAACGGCTTTCCTCAATGAAAATCTTTAAAATCGTACCTCCTCCTTCAAAAGCTCTCCGCCTTTTCACTGTTGATATATCCGCGGTGCCCAAGGCCCCAAAGCATGTCAGCGGGCCCCAACTCACGCATTGGACACGAACACTGCGTCACTCGGACACATGCGCTCGTCAACAATCAATCCGTCGACGAACATTTGGATTCGCGTTCGTGGCCAATGAGAGCCGTGACGGCATTTATTATCCCTTATGACTGACAAATTCCATGAATACACGGTGGAAGCTTGTGCACCACAAGCACGTCACGACCACGTGATTTCTTATTTCGCTTTCGACTTGAGGATGAATGCTAAAGAGGAAGAAGTTGCAAAAGCGTTTCATGGTCCCTTTAAGCTGAGGCTGCAGCCAAAGGTATGCAAGCACGAGGGAGCCCGCGCTCCTGGCTTCGAGAAGTGCGTTTCTAGCCGGAGTGCTCGGTTTGTGGGAGAATGTTTCAAAACAGCGACCTTGAGCTCTCGTGCTTGTGGCATTGGCTCTAGTTCCATTTCCCACCCAATAACAGCATTGATCGTAAGGAGGAACAAACGCAGACTGCTCCCATGGAGGATCGGTGGCCGAGTGCGTTAATGGAGCGCAGCTCGTAGCGCGTGGAACGAAAGCTCGCGCTGTAGAACCCAGGGACCCTGGGTCGTGCCCTGGGTTCAATCTCCACCCCTGCCCGTTTCGATCTCGAGGAGCATCGTACTGGCTCGCGGTCGTGTATTACTACTCCGTGATGCACGTTTAAGAGACCCCGGGAGTGGTACAGCACTGGCAAAATTTCTCATTTATACAGCTGAGACACCAGACCCCCACCAAGGCTGCTGACTAATCTCGGGCTGTCTAAATACGCGCACAAAACCATTACGATTGCTTTTAGACTGCATCCAACACGCACTCGACAAACAACCAGACGTGGCGACCGGCGAATACCAACCGGCAGCGTGGTTCGTCGTCCGCTACCCCGTCTGCGTGCTTCGGCGCTCGGCGGAGGCAGGCGGCCAAAGGGCTGACATTGCGGCCCCGCGGAGGGAAGACGGAGCCCGCGGGTGTGGCGGGCCTCAAAGGGCGTCTCGAAAAACCGGTCACTGGGTACGCGCCGAAGGCACCCTTCGGCTCCCGCCGCCGGACGGAGAGGCCCCACCGCTTCTTACCCCATTGGCACAGTCCCGGACGCCGACCATTTTCCCCCTTTTTTTTTTTTTCGCGGAGAGAGACGACTCTCGCTCGCGCGCAGTCAAGGACACGCCACTCGCCGTTTTTTTTAATTTCTATTTCATTGAAAAGTCCGCGAGGACGGGGAAGGGGTGCGTGTGTATGTATTCGTTTTCTGAGTTAAAGGTACGAGATTTGTTTTCAAATTTAGTTTAGCAACAGCCAGTACCTCCGGATAGAAGCCATTTCCGTGTCAGCGATAGTATACAGGTGCATTCGCAGGAGCTGTTCATCGTTGCTCCCGCCTGTTGCCTTCCAAGAACAACGAACCAGATTGTGTGAAATAGATGGGCTTAATCGTGCTTTCCTCTCAATCAAAGTATTTTCTTTTTCTTTATGGTTGATAAATGAGAGCATACTTCGGGACAACTCTTCTGCCAGTGAAGCTCAAGGTGAAGCTATCCATTACAAAAATGATCAGTGAGTTTCTAATGGATTCGTAAGAATACCTTAGCAACTCAGTAGAAACTCATTGATCATTTTTGTAAGTGATAGGTACCCGCGAGGTCGGGCGCTTTGAGTGTTAATGAAAACTACGCGTTGTCTTCGCTTCTTCTGAAACGCAAGAAAAAGCTGTCACCGTGTATTATAGTTCTAAGCATGCGCTAGGAATAACGTCCAACAATATGGCGACCCGTGAATACCCCCTATACAGAAAAGACGAATATCGGTCGTGCCAGGGAGATGCTTTATGTTCATAAAAGAAAAATATATTCAAAGTGGAAATTTTTGACAGCTGTGGATGCTTGTCACCCGCACCACGTAAACATGACCAAAGGATAGATTAACAACAAATATATACATATATATGTACGCAAATAAATATAGTCAGAAACATTTACCTTCATACAATAAAGGCTTATCTTCACTTGACAGCAGTGCCTCAAGAAGGGTATAGCCGTGTCACCCTTCAGCTGAAAGTGCCTTCAGGGCACTAAGTAAAAGGTGGAATAGGACTTGAGCTTACTTCAGATATTGATGGTACAGCCATGTCTCGTTAATATGGACCCCATTAATATGGATACCCCGCTATATGGACACCACTTTCGGGGACAAACTGGGGAAATACATGCATTTTTGTCTCGTTATTATGGACAACTCATATTATGGACGATTTTTTACGGAAACGGAGGTGTCCATATTAACGAGACATCACTGTATATTGTAGTATACCGGAAAATATACTAAGCGTGCTTTTCCGTTTTATAAATGTGCACCAGTAGTGTACGTTTTGTATTTAATGTCTGCTACATCATTCTGCCACTAAAAAGAAAGAAAAAAGCCACACTTTGTGAATGAGAACCCAAGTTAACTGCGGATGGTGTCCCACGTGGTGACTCCAGGATTACTCGCAGTCAAGGTTTCCGAAGCCCATAGTCTAAAAGCTTAAAGCTCCTCGGTGTCATGCACCGGCGAACGTATTGCCGCTGGAGAGCTTAACTGGTCGTCTCGGAGGCCGCATCACAAACAGCGTTCCGGCCATTTGAATTGAGTGCGAGTCGTGCATGTACAGGTCAAGCTTCCGGCTCGTATAATGACGTATAATAGACCCCATTGGCGCGCCACCTAGTGGCGGCTACGCCAGTTGTGAGAGTCCGCCATTGCTTGGGAACGTAGTATACTCTGAGCGTGTATTACACACGACGGACTCGTGAGTGATCGGCGTGAGCTCGGCTCGGGTCGTGTTGAAAACGAGCGTGGCGTCAGCGTTCGGTGTGGGCAAAAGGGCAAAAGGTTCAAATCGCACGCTTGATGCCTGCAAGGATGGATGGATTGATGTTAATGGCTATACCTTTTGTAACGGGCGGTAGCTTGCGCCACCTAGCTTAAGTCTGAAAAGACCTGCAAGGAATGCCGATCGCCAAAGTTGCTCGACCTGGTTTTGAAAGGGTCTATTCTGTACAGGTGGGTTCGACGATTCGTGCATAAGCCGATTTACGCCCCGCTTGTAGTTGGATACACAACTACTCGTTTCAAACTTTCGCCCTCTTGAGATATAGGTGAAAACACTGGGCACTGACGGGGACGAAAGACAACCTGAAGATGACAAAACCCGGGACGTTTTTTGTTTTGTTGTTTTAAATTATTTGTAAGAATGTTTTTGTTTAAACAACTGTACACGTATATATACTCTACTTGGTGTTGGCTGTTCCATCGTAATGCACTGGTTTCAGAATTTCTTTTTAGGTGAAACCGGAAATATTTTAGGACGACTTCTTTTCATTTTGGTTGAGGTCGTCGTCGATTTTGTTGGTTACAGTTTGTGACGCTATAGGCAACCGGCGGGATCTTCCTATACCTCCCATGTGTCTCCAATTGCAGACGGCAGCGCCAAATCTCCCCTAACCGGTGTTATGTTTCGAAATAAAGAATAGAAAATAAACAAAAAAATACGCGCGTCGTCGTCATGGCAACCGCTTGCTTATGGGGGAGGGTGTAAGAAGCGTTGTCCCTCCTCTCCCCCCCCCCCTCTCCCCGCCTCTCTCACTCTCGGCGACAATAGTATGCAAGTTCGTCCGGAGTTCGGGGCAGACTCCGAACTCCGTTCGAGCTTACATCCTATTGTCGCCGATGTTGAGAGAAGAGGGAACTGCTCCCGATTCTGAACGGGCTTGCATCCCATTGCCGCCGTCTCGTTCTTCTGCAAAACAATGTAATGGCAATATCGTTTTTGGGTGTGTTTACCTTTTCTGCGAATGTCCGACGCTTCCGACACGACTGCACTTGACTTTGCGTCGCTCGATTGAGATCGGCTTGACAACAGTGCATGCATGCTCAGTGACAGCCACTTCTCATTAGATCGTCGATCAATGATTGGAAAGTGCGCCCTGCAGCCGCTGGTGTTTCACGGCTTAAGCGCACATCGCCAGTCTGAGCACAAGTCCAAACTTCTTTTGCAAGTTCTCTTTTTATTAGGCACGCTCTTTATAAGGGGAAAAAAAAAAAACGTTCATTTCACGGCACAACTAAGTAACAAATTCTACACGAAATTATTAAAGTAATCACAGACCTGCAGTCACACATTCAACATGGTTGAGAAAACCTCGAGACTGCGGGTAAACGGCACTAACTTTTTAGTGTCGTCTCGTTGACCCGCAGTCTCGGGGTTTTCTCAACCATGTGCAATGTACAACAGCTCGTTTGCGCACTTACATTTTGCACACATTCAACTTTGCTGTAATTAGCTACAGTGATTCGTTCGCCACGGTCTCTCGCAGGTTCCTTCTCAAGCGCGAGCTCCTCCACGCACCTGCTACCGAGCTGCAGTGCTCTAACACCGATCCCCCCCCATACCACTCATTTTAACGTAAATGCCCTGTCCCTTCTGGCCTTCTGCAATAACTCTACTAATATGAAACATGCACCAGCAAGTTTTCGGCAATCCGAGACTCTATAACCAAAAGAAGTAGAGCAGCCCCTCTCTTTACCTCTCGTTACTCGGGAACCGAAAGAACTTGGCAGAGCTGTTGCCACCGGAATTAATTAGAGCACCACTCAGTCGAGCAATAGACAAGGTGCCGTTTGCTCGGCGTACTGGTAGACGAAATAAACCGATCACCAAAATGTCAACGCCACTGCATGCCCGCAAACGAAAACCACCACCGCACCGCTGGCACAGGCACCGTCGAGCAGCCGGCGCGCGACTGTTCTCAACGGTCAAAATACAAAAAAAAAAAACCAACCCAAGAGAGCAAAGCATAAGGGCGAATCTTTCTTTAGCTAGCCAAACTATTTGTTTCACCTTCCCAGAATAATTTGTTTTTTTAATCTGTAAGCAACATCAATAATATGTGTCATCTCTTATTAAATAAATTTCTCGGCGTAAACAAGCTCTTAATAGAATACCAACGGATAAGAGATGGTGCTCAAATAGCTGACCGGAAGTCGCTCGAAGATTCTGGTGGTTGGTACAGGCAGCTTGGTGAAGATTTCGCTCGCATTTCGGTGCTAAAACGGTAGCCCTTTCAAAAATGGAGGTGCTTCTCCTCAAACACTGCACTGTAGTGGAATAGCCGACAGCGCGAAACGTGCATTTTATTGAAAACGCGCGCGGCTAAAAGCGTCGCTGTGGTCTCTCTTCTATACGATTAGCCAAACACTCAATGGAATCTTTGGTGGTATTGATCGCGCTTTCATCGGCATAAATGAGAGTAATGCCAGACTGTCAACTTTTACGCTGTTGGTTTAACAACGCAGCGGCCCCACGCTTCTACCGCGCTGTCTATACGCACACCGTCTTGTCGCTTGCAACTAATAACCTTGGTCGTGGAGTCACGGGTAGGAAACATGAGACTGCGCCACCAAAACATCGCGTCGCAATACAAATTGCTTGATAGTGCACACTATGTTGTTGATGAATGTTTCCTGTGTTAGTGTATTTCTTAGTTGTTTGAGTTAAAGGGAAGCTGAAGCTGCTCTGTGTTTGAATAAAAACACTTAATTCGTCTTTATTTGGCCACCAGTATCGCGAATATTGGAATTATTATTTTTTTTTGTTTAATTTGGTGCGCGGAGGCTGCAGAACATCATTTTTAAAGTACGGCTTAAGCCCCTCCTTTCCGGAGCGTTACGTCATAAAAGGAGTTTTCGGAATCTCCGCTCTCGCGCATCTTCAGCACCCATCAAAGCTATGCACGCGCACTCTCGTTATTTTCAAAAAAAGAAAAGAAAAGGTCCGAAAAAGACGTCACGACCGGTGCCAGTGCAGGGGAATATACTTCTTGACGCTTCCTCGACACAGCCATTCCGAGCAACCTTTTCATAGAGGGGCACAAATGCTCGTTCACATAAACGGTTGATTCTTCATTCAGGCCGAGATCCTGGCAAGTTATCCGTTTTTGCTTTGCTTTCTTAAGGACGCTATCTCTTTTCTGTCGGCGTTCAAATTAAACTATCACGTTTGTTTTGCTCATCTCTTTAGTCGGAACACGATGACATACTAGAGTATCGGAGATAGCAATCGGTTCTCCGATTATGTCTCCGAGCTTAGTTACTAGTTCAGTGACGTCTTCTGTTTCAATTTTGGGGATCCCTTTTATCTCAATGTTACGACGCCGGGAGTAGTGCTCACACTGGACGAGCCTTAGTTCATTTTCTTTTAGCGACATGGCCATCGCATCACATTTTGCAGCCAGTTCCACATTTTCCTTCTTAAGAGCGGTGTTCTCGCTCACAACAGCATCAAGTTTTGCCTTTATGTCTTCCACGTCCTTATTTATGAAATTCATCCCCTCGTTGATTTCTTTTAACTATTTGTTCATCTTACGTTGTTCATTTCGGAAGTCCCTCTCTAATGACTTGAACTCTTTTTTATTTCGTCTTTTAGTTCGAGGATTAACTTTGTCAAGTCCTTCGACATTCTCAAGAAAAAGAAATCTGACATACGTGTCTGCCGTTTCACACCAGGTTGTTGATGTCACCATCATTTCGTGGAACAATGCTCCTTGTTTTTTCTCTATACCACGTGAAATAAATTCTCTTGACTCGAGCTCTCAGCTTTGACAGGTGTAATTTCGAGAACTTGACTCTCTGTATTTTATACTGCGACGACGTGTTTTCTTGGCTGAATTCACAGGGAAATGTACAGGGTGCCCCCAAAAGCTTTACAATGTTTTTCACCACATAAATCAACTACGCATTGCCAAACGTTCATTCTCCGCCCAAATGTAGAGCTATAGGTACGAACCAGATGCCGAAGTTTGAGCACTAACCGTTATTTTCTGCAAAAGTTAATAGCGGTATTCTGGGATTTTTCAATGGAAAATGGCGGCCGACCGAGCTCTGAATGCCAGTTACCGAAAACGGGCAAAAAAGAGCCCCATTGTTCCATTGAAATTTTCAGGAAATCACTTATAACGTTTGAATAAGATTTCGTTTGATGCTGAAACTTCTGCGTGTGGTTTAAACTTCTAGCGCTACATTTGGGCGGAGAATGACCCTTTGGCGATGCCAACTTTATTTTTACGATTAAAAAGCAATAATTTTATTCCTTTACTTTTTCTTTTTGGAAGGGGGGAAAAAAGGGGGGGGGGGGAGGCACGCTGTATACAATTCTAAAAATTGATTGTACACCTAATGCTTACGGGCAGCCGCGGTGAATCTAGACACCAATTTAATAACTCCTTTTTTTTTAAATATTCTCTCTAATTTCGTTTTGGTCAGCTGGGTACGAATATTTGGTGTAACCTTTCGGAGAGCTTAAGTGAATTTTATACCAGAACTTCTTCGAGCCTTTTTCACATAAAAGAGCAGCGTTCCCAACTAAACAAAATAAGAGGCACGTGTCATCTGATTTGCACGCAAAACCCCAAGATATCGTTTTATTTGATGCTACAAGCGCAATAAATCTAAGCGCATAAAAAAAAAAAAAGTGACGCCAATTGTTTTTTTTTTTTTTTTTCTTTTTAACATCGACGCAAAACGCGACAAGAATGACAGCCCTGCCGGACCTGCAACTGCATCCTTTGCCCTTTCGGACCTGGTTGCCGTCACGAAGCGCGACTTGTACCGCGTGGTGGGCCCGATTTAGTCCTCTGCCAGCTGGACTTGGTCGCCAACAACACGCCAGGCCCGAGGAACAATCGAACCAGGGCCACGCGACCGTCCATCTCGATGTCGATACGGGCCTCGAAAAAAAACAACGTCCAGCGCGGGCTAAATTTACCCCCGCATTGGTCGTACCAGATGCGCGCTCACTTTTTGTCGCTTCTCGAAAACGCATCGCTGTCCGTCAACAACGATCCGTCTTGTTAAAGAGCAGCCCGGGAGCGATCTTCCGCGGTTGACTCATTTCTGGACCCCGTCGGTTTCAGAGGGCAGGGATCGGCGCCGCACCTCCGAATGCTGCTGCTTCTATTGCGGCTTTGAAATGGGACTGTCGGGTGCCGTCTCCAGGATATTCGGACAGGCCAACGAATAAGTTTTATACCTAAGGCAATTTTGAACACTGCGACTGGTATACACTGCGTGACACAAACCAAACGTCGGCACTTTTTTTTTTTTTTCATTAAGCATGGGATGTTTTTTTTTTTTAGCTTTACCCCTCTTTAATCTTGATATTTCGTCCGTCCGTGCATTTTCCGCTAAATTTAGCGGGGAAAGTTTCGTTAGGTCACCTGTACACCTTGTGGCAATCTACGTCACGTGACTATATACATTTCGACTCAGTTTCGCCGCTAAATTTAGGGGCGAAAATTCGCGTCTTGTGGCCAGAACGCCAATTGAGTTTCCCCGTTAAATTTAGCGGAAGATTGACATCACGTGACCTCTACAAAAATTGAGTCACCCGCCAAGTTTAGCGGGAAAATTCGCGTCTCGCGACCTGGACGCCGATCCAGTTTCTCGCTAAATTTAGCGGGGGAAATTAACGTCATCGGGACTTCACGTCACGTGACCTACCAAACCATTCAGTTTCCCCGCTAGACTTAGCGGGAAAATATGCGTCACGTGACGCAGCAATTCCCTATAATGCATGCCATGCATCGTATAGGACTATCGATCGGCACGGCGGTCGTCGTCTTTGTGCACTTTCTATCACCGGGTAAGCCACTCTAAGCGCAGGTACAACGCCCCGGCATACCGTGCGCTTTCTTTTTTTGAGTGCGCTGTTCAAAGCGCGTGCTCGAAACGAGCTCGCATTAGAAGGCTCCTAAGACCGGTAATGAAAATGGAATGCGCGTTGCTAAAGAACTGTGAATGCTTGGCGTCAGGCTGTCAGCACGCGCTCTGCAGTCGCGCAAGCACGCATATATGACCTCCAGTGAATACTCGGGAGCTCAAGTTCGTCTGCTTCTTTTGCAGGGGTTGTGGTGACGTCAAAACGCCGAGCTCGGACTGGTTCAGAATGAAGGATAGTGGGTCGACCTCGAGGCAGCTTGCTTTGAAGCATACCCACTATGCTTTCAATCAAAGCCAATCAGAGCTCGGTGTCGTTATGACGTCACCGCAACTTCTGCGCAAAAAGCAGACGACTTGCTCTCCGTATTAGTTGCTTTCATCGTGCTTCTATAGGCGAATGAGGAAAATAAACACATATTCTCACCTAAAAAACTGAAAAAAAAATGAGTACACTGTGCCATAAAAACATGACTTCTCGAGTTCCAGCGACTTTAGTGATCTTGCGCCAGTCACATGCGCGACCGAAAGCGCCGCTGCGGTCAGCCTGACTTCTTTTAGTGGAATTAATTTTGCCGTAATCGGCGGAAATAAAAATAACCTCAGACAACATTGGCGGTTCTGGTTCAAGAAAGCAATGACTGCGGGCTTCCACCGTGCTTTTTAGACGCACCGTCGAACTCGTATACAGTTTGACACCGGTGATAAGAAGCTGGGATTACAACCGAGCTGACGTCATGACTAAGTAAATCCCGGTCGCGACATCATGAACGGAAATCATAACAGAAGTGTTCCACCTAAAGTCCCTATATAAGACCTTCCTACAAGTAGCGACATTCTCTGAAGCGTCGAATGCGTGACGGTGCAGGTTTTAGAGAGCGAATGGCGGCACACAGCGGAGGTTTGAATTGAATGCCGCCATTTTGTTCCAGCGGAATGTGCTTTGTCCTTTGTACCGGTTGTCGTTACTCGTAAAAAAAAGTATCGAGGGACTCTAGTTCCACCGACCGAAACATCTCGTCGCCGCTAATATAGAGCTGTCGTGCCTCAGTTGGCCGCCATATTTGTGCACTCCGCACACGGGACTCGACATCTCGAACGTAGTAGACTCCCGCGTCGTAGATACGAAGCGGGTGGTCGCCAAAGAGGGCGGGGGGATGACGTCATCCCCAAGGAGGCCGCAACTAAAAATTCCTAAAGCGTTTTTCAGGGCGGCATGTGTGCGTCGCTCCACGTCGCCCGCGCGTATTGATCGGCCGATCGATCGGCGAGGGTCTGGCCGGCCAGGCTTCCCCCGACCTTGACTCAGTGCCGCCTCAGACGCCGCTTCGTCGTCCCGGGGATGCTTCTGCCGCCGCCACGAGGAGAGACACAACGCGCGCCTCGTGTGTATATATTTATACACCTCGCTTCTGCATCGCTCCAAACTGAACTTTTTTTTTTTATTTTTAGAAAGTGCAGCCGCGACATGATGCATACTCCCCCACCATGCACGTCGCATTGCCTCGGCGAGGGTGTGGTGGCTTCCATTTTGCGAGCGTGGTGCATATGTATCGTGTATATACGAAAAAAAAACAAAAAAAAAAACAGAAAGTCGCACGGTGCGCGCGCCATCTATTAGGTGCTTCGTTGATAGACCCCTTTAAAAAAAAAAAAAAAAAAATTGTCAAGCGACATTGGCGGTCGCCATTTCTTGGGCACAATGCGTGTGATTGGTTCCGGGTTCTCGCCGAACGCTGACTCAGCGGTCGTGTTCATTCGGCGAGGACTCGGATCCAATCGCGCGCTTCGTGCCCCGCGGATGGATGGATGAATGCAAATGGCTATACCTTTTGTAACGGGCGGTAGCTTGCTCCACCTAGCCTTAGTGTCAAAAAAACATTGGCGACAGCCAACGTTGCTCGATGTTTTTTTTGTTTTTTTTCAATGGTTTATTCAAAACATGTGAAAGTCGTTTTATTCTATCTTCTAGAAACCGTGGCATTCACGCCGTGCATATGTTTCTAGAACGCTTAAACTGCAGACGCTTCAAGGATTTACGCGATTCCTTGAATTGCGCTGTGCACGGGAGTCAGGTCACGCTGACGTGCGAATAAATGTGCGTTGCTGACCAACAACCAGTAAACCCTCCACACCAAATGAGCTACGCCATTACGAAATGACGGTGCGTGCGGATTAATAAACTATACGTTTCAAGATGACGGATTGACGTCATGTATAAGAACAGCTTGTTGGCGACGCGTGTGCGACCATATACAACAAACCACGGAGAACAATGCCAAGATTCCAACGAATGGAAATTCTCAAAATACAATGAGACAAACGAAAAAAAATAAAAAAGAAATGCGACTTGTGCAGGAACACCCAGCATGACGTCATCGTCCTTGCGCCCATCGCGCGGAAAACGGTACATACCTACCATAGAGTTTTAATATAAGAATAATAATAATAATATACTTTATTTCTGGTAGTGTCCAAAAACGGCCACGAAGGCCTACGTATTGGTACATTATAAACAAAATAACCTTCTCATTAAAGATGCATCTGTCTGTTGAGGCACAGGTTAATCAATACTAACCACAAAATTAACAAACGCAATGCACACATATATCAAGACGCTACATATAACGCAAAGCGCTAAAATCAAAAGAAAACATTGATAGAAACGCAAACAAAATTTCCCACTCAAAATTTCACATTTTAGTAGGGTTGTGAGAATATTCGAAATTTCGAATAGTAGTTTCGAATAATTCACTATTCGATATTCGCTTCGAGAAGAACTGCACTATTCGCGTTTCTCGAAGTGTTGATTGCGGCGGGTTAGCCCCGTTGAGCGCGCTTCTTACCGAACACTAGTGCACTGCGGAGAAGCAATAGCCGCGAAAGCGAGCTCCACGGATGTTGCTTTTCTGCATTACACCGGTGCTCGGTAAGAAGCGCACTCAACGGGGTAACACGCCGCGATAAACACTTGGAAAAGTATGAATATCGCAATTGCGTGCTAGGAAGAAAAGCATACATTGAAAGGGGGATGGTGCACGCGTGCCGGCTGTACTTGAAAATAAATGGAAACTTTGTGAATGCATATATCTACACTGTAGTAAACGTTTCATAATTAAACTGACCGGTATGCTAGAGCATACTACGTTAAGCAGAGATGTCCTTACAACCTGCATTCATCATGCGCGATTCTTTCTTTTTTTAACTCGAGATTAAAGAACGAGAATATTTTATATAGCAGGATTCGTAAATTCGCTCAATTGGGTAAAGTTGGCCATCTCTTTAGGATTCATTTTATCTCAAAGCCGTCGTTTACTTGCCATCCCAAGACGTCAGACCTTGTAAGGTCACAGTTCATAAATATAGATAGATTAAACTTAGCTTATAAATGAACAAGTGGAACAACCTTCACAAGTTTAGCTGGATTTTCGTCTAAGCATTATGCAATGGTAGTGAAAGGCGTGGACAAATTATTTGATCTTCGAATCGAAAATATTCGGCCAAGATCACTATTCGTCTCGAATTTGCTTCGAACTCAATATTCACTATTCGCACAAGACAAGGTTTTAGAATAAGGGGACCCAATTCGCTTTATGTACCCCCCCCCCCCCTCCCCGCCTCATTTTCACCTCATTTATCATTTTATTGTGCACTAATATTTCCATCCTCAAACCCTTAACACTCAGCGAGAGAGTACAAACAACTTATTGTGGGCACCAGCCTTCCTTCAAGCTTCACTGACGGCACGAGGCACTGACGAAAGGAACCTTCTGTCTCCGAGGAGCGCGATATGCTTCGGGTGTCCTTGCGAGCTGCGACAGCGAGCGATAGCGCACCCCCGCCCCCCCAGGTGTTCTCATTATCGCATCGACAGGCGACGGCTCCACTGCAGCAGCGAACAGTTCTTTTACCTTGGGACTCTTTGGCTTAAGGCGGAAATAGCCTGGCAACAGAGGAGCATGAACGTGCCGAACAGGATGCCCCGATAACCGCTGCTTTTTTGCTTTTCGGCTTCTGACCACCACATGACCTAAATCTTGATGTCGTCGGGAGATCCACTAGCGCAATCGTCGCAAGATGTCGTTGAACAAAAGTATATGCGGAGAGCAAGTCGTCTGCTGCTTGCTCAGGAGTGGCGGTGACGTCAAAACGACGCCGAGCTCTTATTGGCTGATGGAAAACGTAGTGGGTAGACCTCAATGCTAGATGCCTTGATGTCTACCCGTCACTACGTCACTTTGCGTTAATGTGGACGGTGTATCAATGTTGGATGCTTAAAGCCGCTGGTACTCTGCTAATGAATGTTGCACGAAACTGCGTTCCAAGGAAGCACGTTCCTGGAATGCGTTTCTTTTAGGAGGAACGGCGCCGTTCCATCTCGTATCGGTGGAACTGCAGGAGCAGGAACTCGCAGAGTTTTCAAAGAAACGGCAGAAGTAACGGCGTTTCCTTTTTTTTTTTCTCTTTGTCTACCTATCTGCAGTTTCCCCGAAATGTTTAGTAGGCCCTTAGAATTTTTTTTTTTTTACCGTCTGTTTCAACCTCCGACTTCAAGGGATGGGATAGCCGATCACAAAGAGCTGGAACAGATGTGATCTTGGCAGCTCGACAGTTCGATGTGGATGGATATCTCCAGTTGCCGGCTTTACTTTATCCACGGACCATCCAGCACAATATTTTACTAACATATACGCAAAAACGTAATGTTAATTTAACGACGAGTTCACACCCTAGAAATAAAACGGGACACGTTCCTTTCGCGCCCCCGGAACTTGTAACGGGAACCCGTTCCAACATTGAGAAGGAACGAGCTGTCTTAGAGGAACGTATATACACAACACTGCTGCTCATGCATCATAGCAAAAGAGACTCTCCAGAGACACCGTCATAGGCCTGTTTCTTCCCTGTGTGAGTTGCATGATCCTGGGCAGATGCAACTTCAGTTTATTTTGAAATCTCGAACTACTGACAAAAGGGCCCTTTAGCTCGTCAAGGTTTTTTCAGGACAACGGGCCATGGTACCCGAACCTTATTTACTCTGCGATTGAATTTAAAGAAGAAATGGGGAACACTAAAATGATCTCTGAACTATCAGAGAATTGGGAATCTAGCAAAAATAAACTCCGATAAATCCCAAACTTTCAGCGAAAAATGAACTCTCAAAAACGGTATCCGAATTTTATGAGAAATAAACTCCGAAAACACGGAATCACCGGAGCAATCATGGCTCGAATGTCACGTGCAATGTTTTACTCCTTCAACTGGCTGCCACGCTTCATGGGAAAAGCACGTAAGCAGATGGAACATTCCGTAACATAACGCGACGTAAATAAACGGTGCCGTGTGAGCCGGTTTTCATAGGCCACGCTGTGTGTCTGGCTGTGACTGTACACCTTTCCAGCGCCCATGCCAACAAGGCAAAAAATGCCAAGTCACCGGGCTGTGAACTCTTGCGTGCCGCCTGATATTGCGCAGGAGAGAGCTACTGCGCGTGCTCAGAACGCATTGCACAACCGAGCAGACAAAGATGGCGGCGCGCAGAGGGCGATTGTTGAAATGATCTATCGGCGACTTCCGCGAAACCGACGGTATAGCGGCAAGAACAGAAAGCTTTCACGGCAGGTTCGCTCTCGAGCTTTCTCGGGCGAATCAGATTTTCCGCAGCACCTGGCGGTCTAAAGACGAAGCCCTGAAGGTGGGTTCGAAAACCCGCAATGAACATCGCGAACGAATAAACCCACGGGGCAATTTGCGAAACGAACGGCCGAAGCAAGCTCGCCGAAGGAGTTGCGTCGCCCCGACGGTCTCCGGGCGCCGAGGGGCCTCGGGTGGTTTCGGGATCCGCGTGGGGGGCTCCCCTTGTCGGGTTCGTTGATCCCAGGCTGTGCCCGGAGATAAGCGGCGCCCTTATCTGGGGGTCGCCCAGTCTTATCAGGATTTCGGGGACGTCGCTTAGGCCCCGCTTACGCGAAAATGTCGTCCAAAGTTCGCGCTGTTCCCTCTCGCTGTTACCAGGCTGGCGACGCAGCGCCGAGGTCACCTGCACGCCTTTCCCCCGCGTGAGCACTGCTTCAGGAGGGCCGTTTTGGGGTCATACTTATCTGGAAGAAGTTTCCGAAGAACGGTGTTTGTAAGGCGTTCAGTCGTGTCCTGACACTTCACGCTGGTCCAACACCATGGGGGGGGGGGGGGGGGTATTCACGGGACGCAATATTTGAGTGCGCTGTTTAGAGCACATACTCGGAACGAGCTCACTCACATTAATACGCCGCTAAAACACCAATCTTGATGGTCTGAAGTGCACTTCGCAAAAGAACCGTGAAACCTCGCCATCAGCACGCGCTCAGCTGTCGCCGACAGTTAGTCGCGACTCCAGCGACCCAATCGAGCAAATATGGCGGTCTGAAACGGGTCGTGCCGTGCGCCATGTGCCAGCGCGACGCTAAACGCTCGGGTTTCAAAGGCGAGCATTGGACTCAGAATGGTTTGCCCCGATTTCTATTCACTATACGTTAACCTGCGGCGATGTGTTGGCGAATAAATAGGCGAGCTTCCGGTGGATTGACCTTCTTCGAGGAAACGATGGAAGGACTGCGGTGCTGAGGAACGTTGATAAACGCACGATGTCATGGTTGACGCGGTAGGCGCAGGTTACGTTCAGAGCGACCTGGGCAACACGCTGATACCACAGTAAAAAGAGAGTTACCCGGGGACAGCTGTTCCATTGCGATCCAGCACTGGCTCTGCAGTAATGTTTGAAGGTGGGCGAGTTCTGTGTCCCTTATTCTATTTGTCCTTGTGTTTGTTTGCGCTGTTTGATTTACATGTTTACAGCACTGGCTCGTTGCCTTCCTCGCCTCCAGCTCTGACTGTGCGTCAGCAGGCCGAAAGATATAGCCTTAAAGCCGGGAGCGTCTGGGTTCGTACCCTGTCACCGACTTTAGAATAATCAAAGGCTCTACACTAAACGTTTTACGTCTTCATAATAGAAATTCAGCGAAGACTGAGATGTGACACGGCTCCTGCGTTAGCGCTTGGCTGAGCCTTGTGTACAATCTAACGCGTTGAAGGACGCTCGGCCTATAGGGCTGTGGTCCAGCAGACCCTTTACAAAAGTCAGACTTACCTTGTGGCAGTCCCAAAAGCTCCAATACTGCCGCTTTAATGACGGTGATAGGAGATCATGCTCGGCTAAATCAAGCACTCTCGATTTCGTGAATCGATGGTGACGCAAAGCCTCCATAGGAAGCTGTGTAGTGCCGCCGTCAGAGCGCTGTGTAAGGCTCTGCGCAGGACTGGTAGATTGACCTTCGGAAAAGGTCTGTTGCTGAGTTGGCGACCTCGGACTGTGATGACCTTCCATGGAGGACAAGGAGGTCATCCCCACCCCTGCCCATTTCGATCTGGATGAGCATCGTATACCGGCGTGCGGTCGTGTATCACTACTGCGTGGTGCACGTTAAACACCCCCAGGCTAGCGGTTGTGGCTAAATTTCTCATCTATACAGCTGAGAGACGAGTCGCCCATTGAAGCCGACTAACTTCCGGCTGTCGAAACATGTATACAACACAATTACTATTAAGAGGAGGACATTTGCACGTCTTGGTTATTTATAGAATAACCAAGGCCTGCAAATGTCTTCCTTCGCGACTGCATGCGTCTCGACTGTTACCCTAATGCATGAACTAGAAGGGCAGGTGTGACGATCGTGGCGGCGAAAGCGGTCCCGAGGTTCCAGCCGACAGAACGGTCCGTAAGCGGTATGCTAGAAGCATACCAATTTGTTGTACGAAGGCCTGACTTCAGAGACACTCGTATAATCGTGTTATCTTTTTTTTTTTTTTCGAAGGATATGACATTTTTTAGCCACTTCCATTTGCTTTGCCACTACATCGCTCCCATTACGCGACTAGAGTCTGATGGCATTCGTTATAAACCGTTTCCAAAGACAAGCGCAAGTTTCTCCAACATATTGAACGCTAGAAAACGCTTAAAACAATGTAATGCAATAACAAAAAAAAAATGTTTATCAAAATGCAACGTCAACGCCAAAAAACCATGGCTCGCATGTCTGTGAAGCCAGGCCCCGACATTATTTTAAAGCTTAGTGGCACACACTCGTGATCTCTAAAACGTGCCAGATGAAACCAAATCTTTATCACGTGATGTTGTCGCCCGAACATGTCGTGAAAAAAAAAAAAGAAAAGAAAAGTAAGATCATCGCTCTGCGTTTCTCTCTTCTTTTTTCAAATTTGTTTTTTTTTTTTGTGGCACGATGAACGGATAAATTAGGTTTAAATAGGTTTTGTAGATACTTTAGATACTTCACTGACCTTATGTCGGTACGTGCATGGCACTGGTTGATTTTTCCAAAGAAGATAAACAATTTAGCGCCCAGAACGCTACGCCTATTACCTGGTAACAAAAATGCGATGGATATATTTGGTTTGTATCTCAGTTTTCGCATTATTTTAGTCATCTTTAACGTTCCTGGTTCCACAATGGAGTGACCTACTTCTTGTCCCAGATTTATTTATTTAATATTACTTCGAGGCATTTTAAATTCTGAACATGAAAGGGAGTGTGAGACCATATTCAAAACCTCCTTCTTTTAAATACAACATATTATTCTTTTTTTTTATTTTTTACATTTTACAAAGACATTTTTACATGATTGCCAATAAACTGACTGACTCACTCACTCACTTGCTTTGTTGTCACCGTTACACTTCGTGTTTTTTTTTTCCTTATTTTTTTTGTTTTGCTGCGCAAAGGTTCGTGCCTTCCCCCTCTCTAGTACCCTATGTGCCCTGAGTGTATTGAAAGAAATAGGTAAATAATAATATACACCCTACATATTTTTGAACGCGGTCGGGAGCACTGTGCAGGCAGGTGCGCTCGCTCTGTTCATGGAGAATCAGGCCACCACCTTGACGCGTGACGTTGCAGCCATGAGTTTGTGCGCACACAAGCTACTCTGTTCTCCCGGAGAAAACATCAATTGGTGTCGGTGAATTCGAAAGCAATCTGTTGGCCAATGTAGACATGCAAGGTCCCGAAAAGCTTCTTTTTTTTTAACAATGGATGGCGGAAACTGACACGGCATATGCTGGTGTATAGAAATGGTTACATGGACACGGAGGAACAGCACAAGCGGTGCATTTATGTGTGCCTGGGTTTTCACATAAACCGGACAGATAAGGGACATGTGTACATTTCCAAAGCTTAACATCACGGCGGAAAAGGCCGTGCCACGGTCATGAAAAGGGCAATAAAATATATTAAATCTGTTCTCCAGATATTGGAAGCCTACTAAAATTGTCATTCTATTTTGATCATGAAAGTACCAAACATATTTATTTTAGTGTATAATGCTTGTTTGCCACACTGTCGGCCAGAGGTTTTGACATCATGGTACACCTCCACCAGCTCGCCCGTAACGCTAACCCCCCCCCCCCCCCCCTCATTCAGGATAAAAAGAAAGAAATCAAGAGTGGTTTGAAAAACAAAAAACAAATTACATTTCTTAGGGATAATACATTTATGGATAAGGATACCTTTACATCATGGCACGTATCAAGGATCTTGATTCGGGGGGGGGGGGGGGGGGGGGGCGCCCATGACAACATTTTGTATTAGGGGGAGGGGGAGAGGAGGCCCCAGCAAAATGAAAGATTTCCGGGTAGGCCCGGGCCCCATGGCCCCTCCCCCCCCCCCTCTTTTTTTGAATACGTGCCTGCTCTACATGCATTTTTAAAGATGGCTGAATGATTGATCAATCCGTTCGATCACTGTAAACAATATACAAGAAAGAATTACTGTATATCTAAAATTTCTAACTACAGTTTATTTATCAACGTTTTATTCATGTAACGCACCATGCAAAAAAAAACGTTGTTTTTTTTGTGAACAATCTGGATTTCTTTTCGCTTTTTAATTTTCCAGAATTTCCTCTTTTTTTGTTTTTCGTGTTTTTACTTGCTCGCAGAAGGACAATATGTAACTGACAGACAAAGTAAAACATTAAAAAAAAATCTTGAATGCTCCGATAAGTTCATAAGAGTTATTTATGTTCAACCTGCTATAAATATATTTAGTTAAGATTCTTTGACTCAGATACACAACAAGTGCACTAATGGCAGAGAAATAGTAAATATAAAATATTTTTTGGGGGGATTATGGCGGCGGGAAAGGTTTGATTAAAGTCATCGCAGTAAAATTGGTGCGCTTTAAATCACGTTTCAAAGTTCAAACTATCTTGATTTTCACCGTTCACCCTTGTCACACTACTTTTTCTTATACAATTTGATAGTGTTTCTTCTCTCGAAAAGAGAAAAAAAAAATAATATTAATTTTTGGAGGACGTTAGTGTTCCTTTAAAAAGGCAGGCGAGCTGGTTGCATGTCTTTAACACGGCGTTCACCTTCATCATTTCTTCGTGCCACTTCTTCGGCTTGGCGGCGGACCAGCTGGAATCGGTTGAGGCAGATTCGCAGCCGGTTGCGCCCGTTTCCCTAACGAGGTGTTGCGCTGGAGAACGCCAGTGTGCTCGGGGTTGCCCCCGATTTTCCGACGGGCGCCATGTATACAGGTGTGACCGGATTACAAAGGGGGGAAATGGCTCGACTCCGTTTCGCGTCAGCACGTGGCCGAGGCTATAATGCGACCCGCTGCATCCTCAATTTCAAAAGCCGGTGATTCGTGTAGACGTTTGGAAGGAGCCACGCTTCAAACGCTAATGTGGCCACTGAGGGTGGAAGATAGTTTTGTTTGGGCGCCGGCGTGACAACCGTGAGCATGCGGATGGTTGTCACACCTTAGCGATTGTTTGGTTGTTTGCCGCTTGGAGCGCGAAGGGGATCCGCTAGGGATGGCGTGAAGCGTAGGCCTTGAGTTCTGGATGGTTGCATTTACTTACACACACCGGCAGCTTGTCTCCCATAGACCGTACTTCCAGAATTCCCACCTTCACGCCGCTACAAACAATCCCGCCTTTGTCTCCACCGGTTTGGGCACTTTGTCCCCATCGGCGTGGGCACTAAAAAATGCGCGAATATTATTTCACGTTTGTTTTGGCGTACGTGAAACAAATCATTCCATGGTTTCTTTAAACTGACTGAAACATATTTTGAAAATGAAAATAAAAAAGCTTCGCGATTAGTTTCCTCTTCGTGAAAAATATTTTAAAAATTTCATTAGTCGAAGTGAAAAAAAAAAATGCTTCGTGGTTTCTTTATGTAAGCAAAAAATAATTTCTTGGCCCCTTTAAAAAAAAATAATTTCACGATCTCTTTACCAAAGCCAAACAAAATGTACACCTTTTTTAAATTAAGCATTAACACCATTTTATGTTCCCTTTTAAGAAATAGTTTCATGGTCCCTTATGCGCTCGAATTACACAGATACGCTCAAAAGAACGGTTTTTTTTGTTTTCTTCGTGCACGCCCGCGCGCGACAATGGCGAAGCTTTTGTCACCCGGAATCGTCGTCGCCGCCTCCGCGCTCGCACAGCGAGAGCAGCCGATCGTTGACCCTTGGACGGTCGGAAAGCACGCGCCGCTCTCGCGCATTGCTATGCAACTGGCGCGGAAGCCGACGGTCCATTCAGATACGGCGCGATAGGGCCTATCGGCGAGGGAGCACTGAGTCAGGCCTGTTTTGGTGCGGGCCCTATCTACAGCCAAGGTGTGCGTTCGAGTGGCGCGCTGAGGTCGCGCCGCCGAGACGCGGCTTCCTTCGGGGGGCGTTCTGGAGCAAGGACTTTCTCTCGGACGCGTCACGGGCTCGTCGCTTTCTCCGGTTGCCACGCTTCATAATTATATACACATGAAGGTGGGAAGAACAGGAGGCGACATACCGGTTCAATCTAGTCTAACGAGAAAAATGTCGAGTGAAGCCGGAAGTGGAGGTCGCGGTCGGTGGGAGCGCCCCGTAGTGGGCCCAAGGGTGTTCTTTCCGGCCAATACCGTGTTTTGGTTTTGTTTGTGTTTGGTCATCGTTAGTGGTTGTGTCGCTCCAAACCGGAAGTCTCCAACGGCGTCACTTCTGGTGGCGTCATGTCGCCTTCAGAAGCTTCCTATACCTCAATGAGTGTAGACTATACGTCGCGCAAGTTCGTCTCCTTCTTGCGCACCTCGCGCGTTTGTTTACCTCCCAAACGCTCTCACGTGCTTTTGTTTACCCCCCCCCCCCCCCCCCCCCCCGCCGGCCTCAACCAATTACGGTTTGCCGTTCGCTGGCTCGTCATAGCACGCTCCCTGCTCGTTCTCTGTGTTGCTCTTTGAATGGCGAGCTCCTCCTAACTGTGCTTATATGCTCATCTCCACTATGAAACAGTTACGTTAGACTACAAAACGGCATTTGACGACTGCGGCCTGTTAGCTAGCCCAGCTTGTTTGTCTGGCCTCGGCAGGATGTGTAGGGGGGGGGGGCATGACAAAATGATGTATGAGGGGGAGGGGGAGAGGAGGTCCCACCAAAATGGAAAATTTCGGGGGGGGGCGCCCCCCCCCCCCCTCTCCCTGGCTACGTGCCTTAGTATGTCGATGTCTCTTTTTTTTCAAAGAGGCGGTTCGGACCTCTTTGTCAGAGAGCAGCGGCGTTCTGCGGAGAAGATGGACTCGTTCTGTTAGAGCCTTTTGAATTCGGAGTGGGCTGGAGACATAATGACCTGCGCAGGCGCCTCGTGCATGCCCGAAGCGTATTTACTACATACACAATACGCTCGAAAAATGTCTGCTGAGAGTTTTTGTACGACCCACGTGAGAGGAACGTCGTACAAGGGGGAGGCACGCCTCAGACAGTGTGTGCGCACTGTCTTTTGTGCCATATATTAGAGCAGTGTGATCGCGGCTTGAAACGTTCAGGCTGGCGGATCTTGAAATGGCGCCGTGAACGGCACCGCCTTCGGGGGATATCCTTCTTTTTCTGCGCAGGTGATACAGAACGCGAATGAATTTGTTTGCCGTCGAAAGCGCGTGGCCATAATTTTAGTCCACGGGTATACGAAGTTTCGTTAGGTCACGCACTAAAAAAAAAAAATATCTTACTCGTTAGTCGTTTGTAGAGGCTCTACTAACAAGCATACGTTAGTCGTTCCGTTTGCCCAAAGAGTAGCGGGGGTCTGTACACTCTAAAAAAAGGGTATCACCTTACACCCTTTTGTCCCATATAATACACCCCAAAACTTCATTTCGACGTACAGCGTCCTATAGTCGAACAGACGGCCCCAAATGTTACGAGGGGCATGAGAACGGTGCGATATAACTTATTAAATAGCTAAAGTACGTATCAAAGAGAACAGAAAGAAAAGACTAAGGTTTTGCAGTAGGGCCAAGAAAACCCCGATTATGTTTAGAGCGCAGCTCTTAGGCGCCCGTTTCCGGCTTGAGCGGCGTCGGCGTCGCCGTCGCCGTCGACGTAACTGCGCGGTGCATTATGGGTAAATTTCCCCGCTAAATTTAGCGGAAAAATTTCCCCGGTGAATCTAGCGGAAAAATTTCCCCGCTAAATCTAGCGGAAAAATTTCCCCGCTAAATTTAGCGGAAAGATTTCCCCGCTAAATTTAGCGGAAAAATTTCTCCGCTAAATCTAGCGGGAAAATTTCACCGCTAAATTTAGCGGAAAAATTTCCCCGCTAAATCTAGCGGAAACATTTCCCCGCTAAATCTAGCGGGAAAATTTCCCCGCTAAATCTAGCGGAAAAATTTCCCCGCTAAATGTAGCGGAAAATGTTTCCCGCTAAGTTTAGCGAAAAATTTTCCCCCAAATGGGAGGCGAGCAGGATAGGAGGGGGGCATAGCCTCCTCTCCGTACCTTCCCCTCCTCCTCCTCAAAAGCTGCGCTCTAATTCGGCGCTACAGGAAGTTGTAGACGGCTTTCATTTTTTTTTTTTTTTTGCAGTCAGTAACACGTACATTAGCCATTTTAATAAGTTGTACCACACGGCTATCGAGCCCCTCGTAAAATTTGGGGCCGTCTGTTCGAATATAGGGCGCTGTACGTCAAATTGAAGTTTTGGGGTGTATTATAGGGGACAAAGGGTGTAACAATACACCCCTTTTTTAGAGTGTAGTAATGGCGTTACTCGTAACTGGTTGCGTCCAACGCTTGTGACACACTGAATAACCGAAGATTTGAGTTTGTCACGACGTAAGAACTGCAGGATTCCCAAACAGTAATGGCGCCCATGATACGAATGCACGATTTTTGTCATATCACACTAAGTCGAGAGCGTCAATTTTTTTAGGTCTGGCAGAGGAGATGTAATGCGGTATTAATTGGGGATCCTTTGCACCTCTTCAGTCCTGCGTCCATCTCGGTGCTTTTGGTTTGCCTCCCAAATTTAATGAGGGTATAATTATACATCAATTCAGGCTCTCCCGCTGTCCCAACAGAAGCAAACCGGACAGAAGCTCACGGGACAAAAAACTCACAGAACAAACTGCTCACCTATTTTCGGCCCACCCGCACAAAAGCTCACTCATCCTATTATACGCCAATTCAGACTTTTCCTCTACATTTATTGGACAAACATTTTAATCTAGATTTAGAGAAAATTAGTGTGCACCAATTTAAGTTCTTCCTCCAAAATTAGATCTGGAGCCGCGATCGATGGGCGCATTTAATCGCAGAGTCTGGTGGAAACGCCATCGCATATAAAGCATCCTCCCGTCTAATGCGCCAAGCCCCTCGCCGCATTGTGCCCTGAGCTGAGAGTCGTTTGTTACTATGGGAGCCCATCGTGTATACAGTTCTTATACGCTGCAGCAAACATCTTAATGTGTACTTTGTCGCCTTACTTGGAACGCTTCCCTTCATCTCCAGAACAGGCGCGCATTGGCGCCAGTCCTGTCTGCGATTTCGTTGTATCTCTTATCATCGGGGTTAATGATAGCCATATTTTGTGGATATCTTCCTCGAACGGCCAGGTGTGCGTCACCTCAGCCATTGTGTCGCGGTTATTTTTGGACCACTGACCCGCAAAACGTAAGTGGTGTATTGACTGGCGGCCTCCATACGCACTTCTGCTGCTGAGTGGTTGACTGACGGCGCCGTCGCAGCATTTCGCACCATGCGTCGAGAATCTCGCTGTTGGCAGACGATAAGAAAGAGGTGTCCCCGCGCGCGCGCACTGTAAACAACGAGTTTAATTACGGCGTTCAGCGGACACCAGGCAGCTGGATACCACACATTACAGATGGCGCTGATGTAACCCAAAGTCTTCACTTGC
Organism: Ixodes persulcatus; assembly: GCA_013358835.2. Classification (NCBI taxonomy): domain Eukaryota; kingdom Metazoa; phylum Arthropoda; class Arachnida; order Ixodida; family Ixodidae; genus Ixodes; species Ixodes persulcatus. The sequence goes on along the minus strand of JABSTQ010011304.1, from coordinate 543,164 downwards.
CTCGCAAAGTTTGAAAAGCCAGGACAACGACTCCTGGCAACGAAGTGTAACGAGTAACCTACTCAAAACTTAGGTTACTCAAAAAATAATGTAAACGTTACTCATTACAGTCTTTTGTTTTTAATCGAAATATTAAACTTAGGTCAATACTGAAGGGAAAATGTAACACCGTTACCTGCAGCGCGTTACCGCCAACACTTGACCTCACTTTTGAACTTCCAGTTGCTTCGCGAGCGCATATGAAACCGCAGGATCTACCATGCGACCTACGGGCGTTTATCGAGTCTGTGGTTGAGAACACTTTCGGTCTCGCCGCACCGTGCGGCATCGCACGGTTATCGAGCTCCAGTTTGCCTCGCTCCTTCGTGGACTTGGGTTCTACATACGGAGGAGCCCGCTTACTTCTCCTTCCGACTCGATAAGGTAGCGAGCGGACTTTGCGAGACCGAGCCGGCAATGGCCGCACTAAGCTAACCGGCCGCCGGACCGCCCAGTTGATCGCGAGACGGCGTCGACGGGTCGCTGCACCCTTCCGCCGCCGCCCGCGAGGCAGGCGCGATTACTGACGTCCCGACGACGCTTTACGTCGGCAATCCTTTCGCAACCAACGCTGCCGACGCTTTTCATTGGCCGCTTGGTTTTCATCCCCCATTGGCCGATTGCGACCTCACTGGGGGGAAAGAAAATGAAACCGGGAGAGGAGATGCGTATTTTCCCGATCCTTCTCGCTCGGATGTCTGGCGAATTTGAGCGGGATTAGAGAAAGCCAGAGGCGGGAAAGGGTGAAGGAGGCCTATCGGGCGAGCCCGCGGACGTAGCCCAAGGTGCGTCGACTGATTCGTCGCGGGGCGTCGCGTGACGCGTCCGACCCGTCCGCTTGTTGACGGCGCTCCCGTGCCGGCAGCGTGGCATTCGCCTGTCGGGGGTCTCCAATGAAAGGGTTGCTCCACCTCTGCTAGCGCTCCGAAGGCGGAGTCGACGCCGTTCAGCTGGCGCGGCGCCCGGCAAGGCGCATCTGACGCACGCCGGCGGCGCATTGTTGCCGGCATCTCACCCTGCACCCCCCCACCCGCCACACACAAGCGCGCGCGGCGAGTCGTCGACAAAAAGCGGCGGCGACGACGCGCGCGCTGCCGCCGCGACGCTGGCGCCATCTGTCGAGGGTCGGGTGCACTCGATCACTCGTCGGAGAAGCTCGTGAAGCAGGCAAGGGCTCGGGCCAACCGAAAAACAAGAGGCCCGGCCCGGCCCGCCGACCGGGCCGGACCGGGCCAGGACCGGGCCAGGTAGTACGCATTTCTCTCGGAGGCCTCCAGCCGGGCCGGGCTCGGTGCCGCGTCGGAATCCCATTGGGCCGGGCCCGGGTCGGGAAAAACTGAGAGGCAACGCATTCGGGCCGGGTCGGGCCTCAAAAAGCATAGGCCCGTGCAGTGCCCTGGGCTTGACCCGCAAAGTGCACGCAAGCGGTGTTCTGAAAAAAAAAAAAAAAAAAAATACATTGGAGCCCAGGTATGGGGGGCCAGAGAACCGCCTCACTTGGCAGAAGGTGGTCCTATTAGGCCTAACTTCGGCCTAATAGGTTTTTTCCCCCAGGTGTTAGTGCCAGAATACTCTGCCGGTTCTATGGCCGTTCTCTGTTCGCCCCATAATTGCCGAAGTGAAAGACTTGAGCCGAAGATGCACGTATGAACCTAAGAACCAGCAGTGAAGTCTAACTCTGGTACTTGTTTAGCGAATTAGGGCGAATATACCCAGACTCCGGCCCCCAAAGTAGGTCAAGTTTTCCTCTACCATGCTTTTTCGGGCTTTTGAAGGCTCTAAATGACCAGACAAAATCAAATTCTGGCCCAAAGAGTTCTGCTACCTGGGAAGGGATGCGTTAAACTATACATGAGTGTTGTCGAAATGGGAATAGGGGGGCTAGTGGGACATGTTTTGACAAGCAGGTTGCCTTTAAACACATGCATTCAAGCCATCAAAGCGCTGCGTCAGAAACACGCCCAAATAATTCTCAACTTTGCCGTTAGGGGTGCGACAGTTGGATCCACCCCTCAAACGGGTCTCAGACACCCTCGTCAAAATCCGTAGGGAGTTTGAGATCCCCCGAGGCCCCCCTGACTTGAAGCACTGCCTTTTGGGAAAGAGCCTGAAAAACAAAATGCCGCCGCGTTGACCTTTGTCAACTTCGCGGCCGGAACGGGGGGTCAAGTGTTGTTACACCGGTCCACCGGTCCGTGCCTCCCTGCCGTGTTCCTCATAGTCCCCGCACTGGCAATGCTCCAAGCGCATTCTGCTTCGAACAATCAAGCTCGACTGTTCCGCCCGACTTAAAGTGGGGGTGTGCAAATAGATAAATTTCCAGTGTTGGGCAAAATACTCGTTAAAAGTATTTAAGTTATTAAATACCTGCTTCATAAAGTATTTAAAATACTAGTCAAGTTAATTTCACTGTAAAGTATCTTGAGTAGAGTACAAGTACTTAGAAATGTAATTCAGTTATTTTTGAAGATACTTCCGCATTGCGTATTTTGTGTCGACGTCAGTGACAAACACAATTATACGGTTGCGCAAATCTGTTTTTCTGGTTTACCCGAATCGTTTATTAGCGTACAACAGCACAAAACGAAAAAAAAAAGCATCGTAGGGCTTTATTATGCATTCCAACTATAAGGAGCCGGATATCAGTGATACATGTTACAAAACATACCTGGAACAAAAAAAAAATAATAAAATGAAGAGGTAGCCTCAGCTATAGTGACATTGCTGAATATCACGCCCTGCGGTGCACCTTATAGATGCACCTTAGACGGATCGTTTAACTACAATCCATATTCCATATATGAAAAGTTCACTATAAACGAACTTGGGATACGGAAATTAGTGAATGGATGACACAGAGAGCCCACATAAAAGCCACGGCACTGGTCGCACCTCCTTCAAGTAGGTTGCGTTCAGAAAGGCACTCAACGTTGGGGGGCGCAATGTTGGCATTATGAGAGGTCATCCTGCTCGTAGTTCGTTCCCTGTCCTGTCCTCTGCTATCAGTGTTCGCTTACAGACAGTGTTCGCGAGAGCAGTAGGTGCCGGACTGACGACACAAAAAGAAAGAACACAAAAAACCTCGATGTGTTGCAGCAGCGTTGTTAAAATAAACAACAAGCAAAAAAAAGTGTTTTCTTTTTGTGTCTACTTCTCATTTTCTTCTATTTGTTATTTCCTTGACACTGAAGTCTGCATTGTTGTCGTGGCTTGCTTTCCCTTTCTACGTTGAGCCCCAGTGTGGCGATCTTCACTTCCGTAAAGCCACCCCTTTTGTTTGAGGATTGTTTGGGGGTTAATCTTTAGGAAACAAAACGCGCCTTCTGGAAGGCAAGGGGAAAGCCTTCATTGTACGAACTTCGGGATAAATACGAGTCACAATTGGCACAAATGCGATGTTTTCACGAGCTCAATCTAAGTCACCGTAGCTTATCAGAGCTAGCAACAGGATCGGATACTCGAAAGAATGTTCCCGTTTGCTCGTGCCACACCCACGCCACTCCATAGCGAAAAACTCGGAAAATGGCGAAATGTCAAAAATATATTTGAGACATTGAGTGCAAGATACTCAGAAATGTAATTAAAATACAATATCAAATACTCTCGATCAAAAGTATTTGAAAGATACCAAAATATTTAAAAAAGTATTTGAAATACAGCATCTTGAGTTGAGTATTTGAGATAGGCACAAGTCTGGAAATTTTAACTGCAATCGAATTCAAATTGAGTATCGAATTCCAGCAAAAAAATCGAATGTCAAATCAAACAGAAATACTTAAAAAAATATTCGCGATGTTCACAAAATTAAAAACAAAAACCGCATTAATAAAAAACAAACAAAAAACACGTTAACATGTTTTAATGATTGGAAACGAGCGTGTTGTTGAATAGATGCGAATGCTTGAAAGGATAAAACATCGAAGCAGATGAAGGAGAAAGGACTTCTTTTGAAAGAAGTCCTGTTTTTGTCCCCAAGTATTCGCGCTTAACGTGTTTATTTATTTTTATTTTTGCAAAGAACGCAGGAATAAATACAATCTTAAAAGTCAAAGTCGTCTGTGTTATGTGCAAATTCTAGCAGCGGGCATTTGCTATATACGCCCGACCGGGGACAGGGGATCGATTTCGATCACATCAGGATCTTTTGACGAGCAATTGGAATCTCGGCTACACGGCGACTTCCCTGCAATAAGCCTCCGTCATAGTGGGAGTACCATGGCCTCGGCTGGGATAAAAACAGTGCCGATGACCACACGTATGAATATATACGCAGCGTTCTGGTGGACGAATATGGCTGAATATCGGACGACACGGCTGTCTCTCGACGCAGCGTGGAGCGACGGGTTTATGGAAGAGCTCGCTTTAGTTATCGCTATTGTTTGTAGTTTGGTAATTGTTTCTTATATTATGAACGTGACGACCGAGAAGAGGATTAGAGTGCACAGATCTGGCTCCGGGTGACGCAGGATAATTGAATTTAAAAATTACGACACGCGTGATTTACGGGCTTTCCTCGAGCGCGTACAAAGAAGCTGGGGGGCATGATTATACGTCGTTCGAGGAACAGAGGAATCACGCTGCTTTCTATCAAAATGATTCGTCATTCGAGGCTTCTGAATGCAGGCCTAAAGAAGATCCAATTGCGCAGGCCTGTGAGGACCATTCACCATATATGAACGGAGTACCTGGACAAACGAGAATTTTAGCCACCAGTATACTAATGTACAATGCATTTTAATAATTATAAAAAACGAGTATTAGAAGTTTGAAAGTTATATCGAATAATTCGGGCAAACAGTATTCGATTTCAATTCGAAACTCGAATTTTCGTACACCCCTGTACTTAAAATATACCATAAGTGAGGCCTGTATATAGAAGAAGGAATATTTGTACATCTATAATTGAACAATCAAAGTTGTGCCTAGATATAAGAAGGGTTAGTACTGTTGTGGCTATTATTATCAGAAAAATAAGAGCCCCAACCCTTTTTTTTATCGCTTTTATTCTATATGAGGATATAAAACAGGTTGATTTGCCCATTTGCGCATGAAATCGACCCCGCAAAACAAACCGGCTACCACGTACGTAGGGTCGCTTTAAAAATGACGATTTCGCGCAAACTTAAAAAAAAAAAAACTAAAATGAAAAAAAAAAAATGTAGCAGTTTAGTTGGTACACGCGTGTCAGAAAATAAAGTTTACCCGAGAAAAAACAAACTAGAGAAATATTGACAGCACGAGATTTATTTTTAATTCTGCGCGCAAAGTCCTTGACGTCACGGAATGGTCATGCACTCTCTCCACCTCTGCGTGAAGGCGAAGCCTATCCACCTGTCCTCCACGCGCCTGAAATGCCGAGAGAGAAAACAAATGGAAAGGAGGTGACTACCGACTAAATCGCGTCTCGCGCCGACAATATTGCTCTAAACATTTTTTTTTTTGCTTAAAATTCGTTCCTCGACAGGCGTGTTCAAACCAAATTGATAGAAAAAAAAAAAACACTTTTCTTTTAGTGGCCTTTAAAGACATTTTTTCCAATGCAACGTCCAAAGAATGTTGCAGAGAGAAGACGGCATGACTATACGTCTACCAAATTTACTCTATTGCGGTTATCCCATTCACTTTGGAACGCTCTGTATCTCCTTACATGGAAAGCCCGACCTCGAGCTATATAAAGACTTTGAACTTGATCCATTTTCTGAAATACTGCGAGAAACCAACAGTATTTTTAACATTTTTTTATTTTTTTTTTTTGTTCGAAAAACAACACTTATTATGGGACCGAATCGGAAACCGGCTCACTGCTCAATACGTCCGTCGTTTTCAAGACCTTTACCCTGCAGTATAGGTGTTGACTAAACAGCTGTACGAACGCTCGTGTTTCGCTTTCACGGCGATGAAGGGTAAACAACAGGTGACAACGGCGATATTCTAGTTGACTTTCCGCATACTTTTGTTACGAACTTGCTGATCCACCGGCACCGCCCCGAGGACACCATGGGAGTATATGTAAGCAAACAAACAATCGATCCGTCATGCAGGTAACGCAATTACTAATAACACGCTAATTATTTCAGTGACGCACTCGTACTCGTTAGCTTCCTAAATGATTATCGAGTAAAGTACAATTGTTTCGTATCGTTTACCAAACAACGTTACCCCTCACCAGACTTGTACGTAACGCGTTACAAGTAATGGATAACTTGTAATCGATTACATTTTACCGTAATTGTGTAACGCTTCAATTACTTCCTTTAAGAAGTAACGATCCTTGTAATTGAATTACTTTTGTTGTAATGAATTACAAAAAGACCCATTAAAATTTTTCTCATTTTTTTTTTCTTTTGGGGGGAGGGGGGGTGGGGGGGGGGGGAAGGTTTAGATGTTCTGGAGTCATTCAGCTCTGGGAAACAGTCAATTTTTTTTTTTCTTTTTCGAAACTACTATGCACGTGACCTCGAGGATTAGTAGGACACTTCACTATGCTTCTTTTCCTGGGTACATTTTTTGGGGGGGTACACCGGAGACTACGTCCGGGTATGAAAAATAACCTTATCCAGCCTCTTGTGAGTAATCTGTTTACACAGCGCTTTTTTCATTTATTTTTTAGCACAAGAGGGATTAAGCGTGTTGGCGTCACTCACTCAGCTCTAAACAAAAATATTCAAGGCTTTTTTTTTTTCGGAACAATGGAGTGCGAGACCCCAAAGGATTATGCTACCGTAATAAAAAAAAAAAAATCTGAATGAAAAGTAACGTGGGAAGTAATCGATTACTTTAGAGTAACTTTTCGTTTACTTTTTTGAGGCTGTAGTTGTTGTAATCGATCACTTTTTTACAGTGAAGTGATTGTAATTATGATTGGTTACTGTTTTTCAGTAACGGGTACAAGTGTGCCCCTTACGCATTACGTTTGATCATTTTTTGTTTGTTTTTGGGACTTAAAAGCAAATTAATTCAATCTCTTCAAACTGCCCCCCAAAACAGCAAATTTTATTTCCTTCTCGGCAGCAGCTCTTTCAAATTCTGCATTATAAAACAAAGCCAACCCTCCCCCCCGCCCCTCAAAAACACACACGTTAAAAAACAAAACAAAAAGTCACGAATTTCGCCTAATAACATATACCGTATATGTCCCGGGCTATAGTCCACGGAATATGCATGTCTAAAATTTCAAATTTTAGGCTGTGCAGACTATCTAGGCGTGCGGACTATACAGGAATCTAGTTTTTCAAGATCGCTCATTATGGCCAGACGTGACGGATTTTGCGAATGAAAGGGTATGTTAATGATGATTTGTATATAATACAAGCTTTTTTGTGAGCTATAAAAAACAGACATTTGTCAAGGTGTGCCCAGTACGAGAAGATGTTTGCGTCGACTAAGCACCAAATGCAGACTATGCACGGCGTGCGGACTCTGCACCGTGTGCTAAGCCAAAACTTGAATTTTTGAGCCCAAATTTTCCCCTGCGGTCTATATGCACCGGGTGCGGACAATAGCCCGGAAAATACGGTAAGCATAAAATCACTCTGTAAAGTTCAGCTGTTGTCGAAGTTCATTTCCGCGGTTCATCGCTGTCAATTCTAATACTGAGATTTAAGGTAACGCAAAAAGTAACGTTCGCCAGGTTTTAGACGTTATGGTAGTTCGTTACGTTTGGTGGACGGTGTCATATCTCAGTAACGCGTTTCTCTTGCTTGAATTCGGGAAGTGACTCTACTTCCTTCCTAATTTTCGGTAACGGGCACCGCACTTTTTATGGGCATGGGGCCTCCACTCCTTTTTTCTGATCCGTACGGCCGCGAGTATTATAGCTGCGGGCAGGAATGCACTGCCAACGAAACGGCCGCGGTCACCGCGGCGGAGCAGCCACGCTGGTATACAGGCAGCCGCTTTCCGTCGCAGCCAAGCGTGGCGGGAAGCCATCTGCCCGGATTCGGAAAAACCAGATGCTGGCTACGCCCCTTGCGCCCACGTTTGTCGCAACAGCGGTTTTTTTGGAGGCGGCCGTCACGTGACCACGGACGATCCGCAAAGCCTCGCACTGCTCATCATACATCGTACACAAGACACGGCGCTCGCCGCAGACGCGCTGAAACTCAATGAACGCGGTCTGTCGTGTTCAAAAGATCCTGCGAAAAACAAAAATAAAGAAATACGCACCTCGGGATAGTTGTGAACGGCCTGCCTTGAACGTATTTGCAAATACTGCCTTCTTGAAATACAAAAAGCCTAAAAAACAGGGCTATAAGAAAATAAATGTTAACAAAACACAACGTTTTGTTTCTGTTTTTTCCTTTGTCGTGTCTTGTTAGCATTTCTTTTCTTCCGGCACTGTCCACCAGCTAGTCCAACTTTCCGTCTTGATGCAAGTACTGCCTCCGGGCGCCGCCATCTACGGGTGTGCCTATCGAGATGGTTCGATAGCCTCGCCTTGCTAGGGCGTCCTCACGGTTGCCAGACTGTCTGACCCAATAATCTGTTTTTCACCCAGGGTGGTCAGACTATAACGTTCGAAGCATGACGGCTCGTAAACATGTATATACACATCGTGAATAACGAGGCCGTAATGCTGGACTTTAGACGTCACGTATCGGAGGCGGGGGGCACATATTAAGACGCGAGCGCAGCGTCAGGGCTCGGCTGGGCCGTGTGTCCAATGGGTGCCATCGCGCTGGCCTTCGGTGCGCGAGGCGCACGAGGCCTCGTCATTTCGGAGGTGCTCCCCCCCCCCCCCCCCGCTGCCAACGCTTTCAGAAGCTCCTGAACGAATACTGCCCTGAGATGCACGTCCGGGCACCGATCAATGTCCTATACCTTCAATCAGCCGAGTCAGTCACAGGGGCCAGCTCCATCGTGCTCATCTGGTCACTCCTCTGGCACAAAAAATCTCGCCGCATATGTCCTGAAGAGCCTACGTACGTCCTGAAGAGGCTGAAGAGCCTCACGTATTTCCTGAAGAGTACACGTTACTGAAGAAAGGTTATCGATAACAGTTACAGCCATTCTCGGTTAATTAAAAAATTCCTCAATTCGATTACTCGATAAGAAAAGTAATTGACCGGTGCTTGAAGCAGTAATGGTTACTTTTCCGAGTACTACAGATTTTCAAACCGACAGATTTTTCTGACGGTTCAAAAACGGGCCTTTCGTACTGTACGCGTTACTGAAAGCGAAACACGCGGAACTAGAAGCTCCTCATCTTCTCAATTGTACACCACTTTTCATAGACCATATCCTCCTGTCGGATCCAATTGAAAGTTTTCAGCCAATTAAAAATTTTCAACAACAACAGCAACAAGAACAACAACGACCTGTCGGAGACTTGCTTCGAGGATTCCTCGGTAGCAGATTTGTAAAGAAAAAAATAAAAATAATAAAAAATAAAAAGAAACGTGCTCCATTAGGAAGGGAAGGAAAACGATATAGTAACGCTTGCAATTAATTTTAGTACTTCCAAGACTAATCAGAATATTCTCGCGATTACTTTCTCATAAAAGTAATGAAATGATTACAAACCTACCCAAAAAAGTAGTTCATTAACTGAAAAGCACGCAGGCGACCAATCACTGCGAACAACGACGGGATGCCAGCGAAAAGGGCCCAGCCACGAATATGTGATGAGATCCGAGAAAGACGTTGTTTGCAGGTACAATAGGTATTGTCCCTGCGCACATACTTTTCAGGCTTATTCGTATAAACCTTTTCTGTGCACTCTCGTCCCCAGCCACCTAATAGGCGTATCCGGTATGTGCGACGAAAAAATACTAAAACGTTTCAACCTGTAACTATAGTAAAAAAATAAGGAGTCAAAACGATGATGTGTGACGGTTACGCTTATATCCTAAGTGTCTTCTACTGGCGTGGCGACGGCAAAACAATGTTTTCGCCCATACTGGAAGTGACGACAATTCAAGATGGCGGCGCCCTTGAAGAAAGGGTCTATCGACCAGTGGTTTTCAACCATTGATGTTTCACGGACCCCTTGTGAATCGGCGGAGATGATGAAGGATCCCATTTGTGGTGAGGGGAAGAGAAAGGTATAGGTTAATTATGATAATAATTTAATAAGTGTATATAACTAAGGGCTAGTGTGAAGTAGTCTTTTTTCATTGACATACACATGAGGAAACTAACCCGAAAATAGAACATTTCTTCTCAATTCGAAAAAAGACAACTTTTATTGCCTGACTCGACTGATGAGACAGGGCTTCGGCGGACCCCAAGATTGCCTTCGCTGACACCCATTTGAGAACCACAGGTATGAACCAACTGAACTCTCTGACGTCATCGCCATCACCACCGTGGCGCTGTTGTCGGCAACGCGCATGCCCAGATGTGGTCGCCTCACGCGAATCTTGTTTGTGCGCGCGCGAAGTCCGCGCACCCTGTCTGGGTAAACGCGGGCTCGTTTGTAAACAGTGTGGTGATCTAGAACCCTTTCAGTGCTTACAAACCCTAGCAGCCTGAATTGGCTCCCAAGGGACTCGCAGTCGCTCCGTTTCGGAAGGCCTTCCGAACTTGTCGAAGTTGAAATAACCGGGCCGATTGAAGTTCCACGCAAATCACCAAGTTGGGGATTTAGAGAGTTCCTTAGGTTGTGCCATTCAACGTAGAAAAGGGGATGGTTCGTGCTTACGGGAGTAATAACGAATTTCCAACCAATCTCCATTCAACAACCTGCGCTTTTAAGAAAATGGTCTATACACGGGCGTTGTGCAGGGGAGTGAAAATATGTTTTTGGAGGGTACTCCAATCTTTATTTATTTTTCTATTTAACAATGACTGCAGAACCATGTTTTTTTTTGTTTTGTTTTTTTTTTGGGGGGGGGGGGGTTGGGGAGTGTGCAGAATTTGCAGCCCCCCCCCCCCCCCCCCCCTGTCCCCAAGGAGAAGTAAAAAGGCGTCTAGTTCATTGGCTGAATTGATAAGAGGAATCTCTGTGATTAGTGTTTGGAGAGCGTGGCGTGCACATTCGGGGACCTCCAGCAATGCAAAGCAGTGAGGGTTGCTCGGCATTACCAAGGTGATATTCAAGTTCGCCCTTGATGTTGAGTCTTCATCGAGATTGCGAACATCCTATTTGGTTCAAAGGACAATGAATTCACCGCAGTTGTGGCATATTGAGGGTAAGAAGAGACGCGCTTCTAGCAAAGTAATATTCTGACCATCGATCTGCCAGATGCGCTGCATGGGATGTCTGCGAGCGTTCTACGTTCCCGGTTTTCAATCTGAGAAAAGTATCGGACCTCCAACGCCAGAGAAAATTGTTTGGTTTTTGTTGTTGTTGTTTTGTATCGTCATTGTCGTTATATATACCTTGGGGATACTCTCGCGATCACTTGACAGACTAATACAAGCCAACCCTTCTACTTTACTAGAACGCATGCAGTTCTGCGACGATGTATCGAAAAAAGAAGTCCGGTAAGTTTGACTCCGCCACAGAATTTCTCCGTATGAGAATTCGTACAAGGAATGCGCATTATACGCATCCGCGTTCCGGTCTGAACGCTGCACAGATCACTTGCACTTAAGTTTATAGTCTATTTTAAAAAGACCAGTGAGTTATTTTCTACTTTCGCTAGATGCTGTTTAGCAGTTGGAAATAATTAATTGCCATTAACTACCAAACAGCAACTATATTTCTTTTTCTACGCAAAAACATCGCACTAACAATTGAAAAAAAAAATAAAACATCGTTCAAATTCTTAATTCCCCGTACATGGAAATACATGCGAGACGAACGCATACTGCGCACATAGGCGCGTGCGAGTAGTGAAGTTTGAGTTCAAAGCAGACAAGTAGTTATTTGATGGATTATTTTTTAATCGAGTATTGAATAGTTACTGAGCCTTACTCTGTGTCCTTTACAGATGTTATATTGAACTTAAACAAAAATTCAGCCGGACTCGCTAAGGTAGTTCCCACGCTTCCATTTGTCCACTGCTATGCTCGTACGGGTGGCGAGAAAGCGACACATTAGAAATGGAAATAAACCTTTTTTTATTCCCTTTTATACGAAACCAAGGGAATTCGCAAATTCTCTTCATACGTCATGAATATTTTTCCTTAAATTTCGAATTTGAGAATGCAACGAGCTCGATCTAGGATGCACGCTGCTTGTCAGGTCATCGCTGCATAACATACATTATGGTATAACCGCCATGGCTTAATATTAGAACTTTTACTCTCAGGTAGATACAAACAACCACAAAATTCCAATTCCTAAAAAAAAAAAAAAGATAAAGAACTTTACACGTGCGCGCGTGGTATATTACACTTTCAAGGTTCACTTTTCCTCTAAGCACGCCACCCCACTGCGGCGAAAATAGATCTGCAAAGTGGCGGGTGTGACTTCTCTACAGTGCACCAGTGCTGGGGGAGAAGCGAACTCAACGGGGCTAATTCAGCCGCCGCGGCCGCGTGACATTCACTCCAAGTCAGCATCAATAAGCGTATCATTCAAAGCCACTATCCAAAAGATTAATACTTCCACAAGCCTAGCGTGCGCGTTAAGCACTACACGAAATAAGAGCAAAACAAAGAGAAAATGCTTCGTCAGCTTGAGTAACGACCATTAATTGTGCAAACATCCCGAGTTCATGGAACAATTGTGTCACGTGTATCAACGTATTATTTCCTTTTAAACATTCTCGAAGTACGTGAAATATACTGACATTTTATACAAACTTCGAGCGCGCCTGTTGCTTTGGGTGTGTTTGTGTCATTGCGTATTTTAATTCAATATATTTGTATTCCCCGCAACGTCTCTCTTCTAGGTAGTCGGGAAGGAAACGAAGTCGGGCAGACTTACCGCTTGATGCTTCAATGCAATATATACAGGGTGTTTACTTTTAAGCTTGACGCATTTTTCTTCGAAAAGCAACCCGTGAAAAATACACTAGTGCGGTCTGTACAGGTGAGTTAACGGCCAGGTGAACATGTTATAGGGAGGTAATCGCTTCAAATATTTAACTACAATTTTTTAAGCAAAATTTTAATTGGTCAAAATGAACGAGTAATTTTAATCAGACGTTCATAAGGTCAAGCGTGAGGTCAGCAGACAATGTACTTTTTACCCGTGGACATTTGACCGCGCAGTGACCAACTTTTAGGACGAAGAGGCCGCTGCACGCACACATTGGTCAATCTCGTACGGAAACTAGTACGTGCGCGGCTCAAAGGGTCGGATGGCCGAGTGGTTGCTGTGTCGTCATCTAACCCGTTTCGCAATAGGTCATTCTTCAGAGTTTCGTAAAACCATTCCAGCGCTCATATCAGTCCGCGAAAGGAGAAGTAGTTCACTCTCACTGGAAGACCCGACACCGACTACTGAGCAGCTGCTTGCTCAGTGCCCATAAACATCTTTGAGAAATGTCTCAAAGTAGCCTTCGGCAACACTTGCTTGCGTTCCGACTCTTCATAGTGCAAAACAGCGCAAAAAAAGCAGTATATTTGTTTTTAATTAGAAGACATTTTAACGAAACCGTCAACTTTGGCAGCTTCTTCCCCTTCAGCGTTTTGAAATGAGAAGCTACGTTTGAGTTTCGTTGCTCTTGTACACTGTGTTAGAACTAGCCCACCAACACGAGCTTGTCTAGAGAAAAAAAAACTACCGATCTCGTAAGAAAGAAAACAAAAAAGCGAAAAGAAAAACCAGAAGTTTTTTCATGTTTATATTTTTGGTCCGAGTAGTGTTGAAAAAACAAAAAAAAAAAACGCCAACTAACATAGCTTTCGAATTTCCAGGGGCCAGCACGGGGCCCCCTGATAGCGTAGGGGCAGCTGCAGCCCCCTTAGCCCGTACCTTCATCCGCCCCTGGCGATAAGGACGCCAAGGAACGAATCATGAAGTAAGAAACGTGAGCATAAATGAACTACGTCCTGCCTTTAAACTCGTTGCGCTTTAAATGGAAGCTGAAGCGCTTCTGTATTTGAATAAGATAACCTAAGTCGTCTTAATTTGGCTCCCAGGATAACAAATATCGAGAATTTTTTTTTTTTATTTGGTTCCCGGAAGCTGCAAAAGACCATTTTAAAAGTACCTCTGATGCCCCTCCTTTTCGGAGCGTTACGTCATGAAATGGGTTTTCAGAATCTCCGCTCTCGGGCATCTTCAACGCCTATCAAAGCTATAGGGAGTATTAAATAGACGCCATATTTGTGGGTGGGTGCTGTTTAGAGCGCATGCTCACAACGAGCTCACATCAATAGGCTGCTAAGACCGGCACTTTTGATGGTGCGGATTGCACGTTGCAAAAGAACTGTGGAAGCTCGCCATCAGCACGCGCTCAGCATTCGCGCACACAACTATGGCCGCCAGTGAATACTCCCTATGCCCGCGCGCCCTTGCTATTTTCAAAAAGGTTAGCAAAAAGACGTCACGGCTGGCGTCAGTGCGGGGGAATATAGTTGGTGATTTTGTAATTGCACGCGCTGCCCACACGAGCGACTCGCACGTCGTTCGGGGCAACATGATCGTGCCCTAAGATCCTTGTATGACGTAACGACTGGTCGGCGGTTTTTCGTGTTTTCTCGCGTTTAGTTTTGTCTTCGGGAAAAACGAAAGTGATATTCAGATTCACGGGATAAAAATACTCTAAAACTTACCTTCAACTCGATTTCTTTTTTTCAAAAACATCTTTAGCTTTATTTTTTTTTTTGTGTAAAATTAATAGCGTTGTATGTTTTTTTACTCAGCCGTACGTTAATCAGCCCCGAGGAGCTTCTAGTGTCTCCGTTGTTTAACCCAGTCTAGTACCAGTGCTAGCCCGAATCTGCACCTTTCATCAAGCAGTAATGATACACGACCGCGCGCCGGCACGATGCTCATTGAGATCTAATACGGGAAGGGCGGTGATTGAACGCCTGGGTTCTGCAGCGCGAGCTTTCGCTCCACGTGTTTCAAGCTGCGGAGCGCTAACGCGCTCGTCCACCGATCGATCCCCCAAGACGCTGTTCCCCGCAAACGTTTTAGACAAGAAACTGAAGGTTCCGGTTCTGTCGGGGCTATCTTCAACGCGGTTGAAGATTCTCTGGGAGATTTGTGCCGCGCTGGAGGGCTGGAGGTGGGGCAACAAAAAGACCTCCTTGTCGAGCCCGCGCGCTCATGCAGAGCTGCAAGCATCGTTCGGGGCAACAGGATCGTGCTTGTAGCTTCGGCTTCGCTCCCACTTAAAGTGAAACGAAGACCATAACAACATCTTCAGTTGCGTGACACGACAAATGGTCACATTTCTCGTCTTTCTTTTTCTTCCTCTGCGTATTTCTTGTTTCCCACGGGCGCTCGCGATGGTCGTTCTTATACCGCTTCAAGCTCGCCAAGGACCAAAGCAAACCGAACACACAAACATACGCACATACAAGCATATGCACACAAAAGCAAGAGATAAAGGAAGTATCGGTGCCCCATCGAAGGCGTGCCACCACGACCCCCCCTTCCCTTTCCGTCCCCCCCCCCGCGGCGCCGAGCAAAGTGTCGTCCGCGCACCCGTCTCTCTTCCGAACCCTTTTATTTGGCGGGCCTCGAGCGAAGAACAACCTTCCCGCACGAGGAGGCAACGATTCCCCAACAACACACCGCCAACCAACAATAACAAGAAGCAACGAACAACAAAGAGTAACAATCGAGTTCGTTTTTTGCTGCTCTCCCTTCCAACCACCCTTCTGTCTGCGCCATCGCAGCTCGACTAATTAAAGTCCCTCGCTATGAGCTGATGGGGGGAGATGGCTTCCTCTTCGGGTGGGCCTCTCCCTGTTTTTTTTTTCCTTCCCTTAGTGGGGAAGCAAGCGACGTGTCGGGAGGACCGCCGTCGGGAGAGTGTGGCGCCCCAGCGTTGCGTGCGTGGGGCACGCGACAAGAGCGATGCCGCCTCGAGCTGCTTCCGCGTGGCACAATGCGAGCTGGCTTCCTTTGAGAAGCCGCCAAGGTCACGGTCCGGTTACGACGAGGCGGCACCGCGTCGCCACCGCCGAGCACTCTATTCGCGCCAGAGGTGTTTGGGCGAGAGCACGCGTTCCCTTTTTCGTGTCCCCGCGAGACGCGCCCGGGATGTGCCTGGTGTCGTGTTCCCGCGACGGTCGTCCCGTCGTCCAAGTTGGATTACGCAACGGGCTGGTTTCCTGCCGATGGACTCGGGTAAATTATGATTTTTGCAAAAATATTATTGAGTTACACATATTTTCCCCTTATGAAAGAGGGAGGGCACTGTTCGTTTTGCGGATGTTCTGTTTTGGCTCAACTGTTTTCGGGAGGATGCGAGGGGGTGTTCTGCTACTGCGTCGTGTCCCCAAAAGTAGTTAAGCGTGATTAGCATCACGATGGAACCAAAAGTAATTATATTGCGAATACTCGTTAGTTTGGGAAACGCAAGAGTTTGTATTCAACTTTGATTAGGTTTGTTATGAACCTCAATCAGGTTCTTCAACCGGACCGATGACTGTCAACAGCGGCACAGTCAATCAATCAATTAATCAAACAATCACTCAACCAATGTTTTACTTTTTTTATACAAGAAGGTCGCAAAAAAAAAAAAAAGACGCCTCGCGATTTTTTTTTTTCTCGATTCCTTCCTCTACGCGCCATTCAAGAATAACACTTTCGCTGGGCATGCACCGAGATAAATGTGGAATAGAAGAAGTTTCAGACCGTGTTTCAGACTATTAGCGGCGAGATGTTTTAGTGGCGCCCTCCTATGGTTACATTTCGTGACGTCATTACCTTGCGAACAACAAGTTCGATGGTGCTTGTAAGGAGCATGGTGGAAGCTTGAAATCAATGCGCTCTTAAAGCAACACTTCCAACACCATCAAAATTGAAGTTCTTTCATTCCTCTTGCGTCCGTCGATGAAAATCCTTTGCTGACGTCATAGTCAGCATTCGGCCAATCGAGGAAGGCCGACCACAGCGACGCTTTCGATCGCGCACGTGACCAATAGTGCCGTGCTCGCACTGGCATGGGGGATCGGTGGCCGAGTGAAATAGCGCACACCAGCTTGGAGCTCGTGGAGCGAAGCTCGCGCTGCAGGACCCAGGGATCCTGGGTTCAATCCCCACCCCTGCCCGTTTCGATCTGGATGAGCATCGTACCGGCGTGCGGTCGTGTATCACTACTGCGTGGTGCACGTTAAAAACCCCAGGCTAGCGGTTGTACTGCACTGGCGAAATTGCTCATCTACAGCGAGTGACTCGTCGAACTTTGAGATGGCTGACCAACTACACGCTGTATAAATAATCACACAACCCCAATTATTATTATTATCGCACTTGCATCTCCTCGCCGTCCAATTCAAATTCTATATTATTTCCTATTTGGGGAAAAAGGAGGTATAAAAAGAAAAGCAACGCGTTGGTTACTTGACAAGACCTCTACCTCTTAGTCTTCCATCTGTGAAGCAAAACGTTCCAACGAACCGGAAGTTGGCAAATACCGCTCACCCCCTTGGAAGCGCTTTTTCGCAATGAAATGCTTCTTGCTCCTTTAACTCAAAGTTTAATATTCGACGTTCTGTATTTTATACGTTATACGCATTAGCTTTATCAAGTTTATGAATTGTACACTAGAGCGTCGAGTTCTGAGCATAGAGGTATTACAATGTAAGCTAGAAGTTCAACTGGCGCTAGAGTCTATGGGAGTTCAGGTTTCAAACTGAAACAGACAGCAACCAGTCCGCTTTTGTGGTGCTTCTCTGCATTCCTATGGAAAAACGCACGTGAATTTAGTCTATTCGCCGGAGTACAATAATAATTACCTCTGCTACTTTGCGCGTAGCGCATAGTAAGTAACTTTATTGACATTATAAAAGTTAAATCGCTTTAGTTACAGTATTGTTTCTGACCAGTGAGCGATGTCTAACTTCCCCTTGTTCCTGGTCCAGTCCTATGTTTCACGGCAAGTGTGTAAAGACAAGCGGCAAGTCTAAGCTGGAATAACCGTAGAAAAGAACGTATGACCTGCTCAAGGAGCGAAAACATCCCGATGAGGCTGATATTTATAATCTGAGAGATTTATATGCCTCTCAAACGACCACTAAAAAGGTGAAGATAGGAGGAGGTAGAAGTGCTAAAAGGAGCAGTGATCCTGGGTTCTGCAGTGATCCGCACTACAGGTTTTGGCAGTCCTCTAAAGGGTCCACCACCCTTACGCTAACCCTCAGCAACCGTTTAAGTAGTGTTTTCGGCCAGTTTTCGGACAGCATCGAAAACCGTTGCTTTACGGCATGCACCCATATATGAGCAACAGAGTGAATGAAACTAATATTGTTTATTGCAAGGCCAAAGTCATAGTCAAAGTGTTTATTGGCATTAACATCGGTAGGGCCATGAGCCAGCCAAAAGGCAGGAGCCCGAGCATATATAAAGATGCTGGGGAGCAGGACCGGAGCGCATCTTTGCGCCCGCGGTCCTGCTCTCCGGTGGGTGGTCGCGGCGCGAAGCCACCCCCTCGCCTTCCTCGTAGAATGGAGGGAAGTGGGCGTACGTGTGTTGCGCGTCTCATCCATTGGGGAGCAGGACCGCGGGCGCCTAGATGCGCTCCGATAAGAAACCGAATTCTAGAAACGCGTCCGAATGGAGCGTTTCTACAGAACGCCGTCGAATGCTGGCCCGGCATTATGTCCTTCTAAAAAGAGTTGATTTAGTGGCTTTCGATGATGCTCAACAAGTCTCTAATTGGAACTATATGTCTATTTGCACTGAGTAAAAAGTTAATTAACAAATTTTACTTCATTAGCCGACTAATAGTTGCGACTATCTCTCCGTACTATGTCCCTCTGGCCGCATAAAGGCCTGTTCACACATGCAGCGGAGCGCTACAAGCATAGCGCTAACCTCGCGCTAAGCGCGTGCTGACCGGAGCGTTCACCAGCTTTGTATCGCACCGCCAAAACTGTTGCTCGTCATGGCAGGCGATAAGTAGCTGACGGCACGTGGGGAGCGCTACATCAGCGCTTCGCTTCATGTGAGAACTGGCCTTAACTCACCTGCACAAACCGCATAAGTGTAGCTATCACGGCCTTTTTAAAAGAAATCTGAATGAATATGTAGCGGCACGGTATACAGCGAGTAAAGAAGACGAAGACCACCAGGACGAGAGAGCGAGAGAGAAACCATCTTTATTGACCCGCAGTTCAGGGTGTCAAAGTGGTGTCCAGGAAGACGCCATTCAGAAGGGTGAGGATAGGTGGCTCATGGGGGATTGGTGGCGTCTTTCAATGCCCTCAGCTTCTCTTCGATCGTTGTGATGGGAGAAAACACCATCACTTGCACGCGGGGGCTCGAGATGACAAAGCGAAGGGCGACGCAGTCCACGTCCCACGCTCTTTAGATTTTGGCTCTTTTGTAAATAATGTAAATATACAATTTGTTAGCAAATGAGAATATATTTTTTGCTACAAATAAAAATAACACCCTGTATATATATAAACGAACATATGCAGATGAATGAACCGTACTTAGGTAATCCCATGTATCAAAAAATCAAAGTTCTACGAACCCGCTGAAAGCCAAAATAAACGGCGGGAAGTCTGGGCCTCCCAATGACCGGTCGGTTGTGCTGACCACTCCACTACTCCACCTTGGCTTTCTGGCGTTTCCTGTTTGCATATATATATATATATATATATATATATATATATATATATATATATATATATATATATATATATATATATATATATATATATAAGTCAAAGTTGCGTACTGACGGAGTTACTAATACGAAGTTTATTACGACGTTTCGAGCGGAAACCGCTCTTCATCAGGTCACCTGATGAAGAGCGGTCCCCGCTCGAAAAACGTTCTAATAAACTTCGTATTAGTAACTTCGTCAGTACGCATCTTTGACTTATTAACTTTTACCGGTCCATTGTTTTTATATTTAACTTACTTCACCTATATATATATATATATATATATATATATATATATTAATGAGTTTATGAAGCCGTAATTGACAACCTGACAACCTGCTCTGTTTTCAAAAGAGAAAAAACAAAGGTAGAGCCGATTTGGGCTTATAATTGTTTAAATCGGGGGATCTCCAAACTTTTTGGCTAAAAGGTCAGATCGAGGATCTGTTGCTGTCTCAAGGGCCGGAGAATTATCAAGTAAATATAAATGAGGTAAAACCAATAATCTTAGACAAACATTTAAACACAATATTGAAAGTTAGAGGAAACTTCAAGGTGGTTGAATACTATACTCTGGGGCCTCGTCAAGCTACACTTGCTGCAGCTTTTTGTTCCCGCTGCCATCTCTCTGGTGAAAGAAAATAAAGTATTGATATTGGTTGACATATAATTCATTTTAAAATTCAGTATTTCGATAATTATGACACTACACAATAATTGAGTCGTGGAAAACTCACAATTAGGCATAAAGCAAAGCACCCTTTGGCATGTTAATACAGGGTAGAAGACTAAGGAGAATGATAGAAGTGATGCTAACAATATTCGATAGATGCGACATAATAGGTCATTGAGCGCAACATCCATGCGAACGCAAAGAAATTTTAACGTACGTATAGTTACACAGGTATGAAGGAAAGAAATGAGAACGGTGATGCTGGTGCTACCAATGTCCAATGAATAATGTGACGAGAAGACACGCTTTACGTTCTTCTCATTTTTTGTTTATTTCTTCTTGCACCCTCGTCTACGCGGTTGGTGTGTGTTGCGGCACCGTTTCTAATTAAGCGCGCTCATTGCTGCACCGATAGCAGGAGTCTTGCTAGAAGCGGGACGGGCTTCATTGGAAGGACCGCGCTCTTCCACCGGCAGGTTGGAACATCTCGGCGGGCCGGGGTTTTCAGACCCCTGGTTTGAATCATTTGGATATCCTCATTTCTATACTACCGTTACTCTTACAATTTTTAATGTATCTGGTAATACACCGGTATTTGTAACTATAGGTTACATATGTGCGAGGGTGGTTGGGTAATAAATTCGGCAACTGCTTTTATAGGTTGGGCTTTAATTCCATCTTCACCGCATGCGCTATTATTCCCTTTTTTTTTGTAACAGGCTGGGAAATGTCTCTTCCAACAGTGGCGGATACAAAAAGAAGAAAAAAAATCTTTCTATGCTACTTGGGATGATAAGTTCATAATCTGTACTATTTATGTGCACTGGAGGTGCCAGAGTCTAAGAAATTGTCATTTAGTTTGTCGGCAAGCGTGATTTCTGGGAGGCACGTGCCTTCAACTGTAACCTCAAGAACGCCGATTTCTGGGCGTAATAACATAATAATATCTAATGTCTTCCAGAGTCTGCTAGATTTATTATAAATGTCTGCAAATTTGGTTTCATAATAAAGGCTCCGCTCTCGCTTAATGTCGCGGGGTAGATTTGTTCCTGTTTTATTTTAATTCGGCTGGACAGTCGGGATACCTCGTTTTTATTTGTATAAGATAGGCGTAAAGTTTATGTCGTTGTTTCCTTATTTTACGAAGTATGTCTTCTATCCAATGTTAGCTTAACTTTTCGTGATTTTTAACTTTTCCGTTATGGGAAACGCTTGCTCATAAAGTTCTTTTTGTACTTGTTATAAACATGTCGTAAGTCGTACTGCGGCTAATCGATTGTGAAGCGTTTATCCAGTTTACTTTCGCGACTAATCTATGGAATGAATGGATTTTATTATTGTTTATTATTCTATATGTAATTGCTATGTGTGTGTTAATGATTGCCTTTAATGTGTTCAGTAAGGTGTAACAAGATAAAGATCGGCGAGCATTTACTAAGATCCGTAATTATTACACCTGCTTTCAAGTCGTTCGAGTGGTAATTCACGATACACAAGTCAAGCGGGGTGTCGGACACATCTATTGACCTTGTGGCTACATTAACAACACTTTCATCACCAAAGGAATGGAACACATCATGAGGTTTTTGCCTGGTTGGGTCTGAGGATGACAGGTCCACATTAAAATTACAGCAAATACCAACATGAATGCCTGTTTGCGTACAGTATTGCAACAGATATTCGAGATATCTTTAGTATACGGGTACTGCACCGTACAAGGACCCGTATCGTTAGACCGGCATCATTTACGAGCTACGGTGGTCGTTTACAAGTGTTCGTCAGCATCTGTTCACGCGCAGTAAGAGAGCGACCGAAATAAATGAATACTATCGAGACCGGTCATAACGAAGTCGGTTATGACGAAAAAGCCGCTACAGCGAAGCAATCACAATTTGCC
This sequence comes from Ixodes persulcatus, assembly GCA_013358835.2. Taxonomy (NCBI): domain Eukaryota; kingdom Metazoa; phylum Arthropoda; class Arachnida; order Ixodida; family Ixodidae; genus Ixodes; species Ixodes persulcatus. The sequence goes on along the minus strand of JABSTQ010011304.1, from coordinate 520,923 downwards.
ATTCCCTTTTGCACTTCGTTATGCTTATATATATATATATATATATATATATATATATATATGTAGCTCGCACTGTTCTTTCGTTTTTGTTGGCTTTTTTTACGAGAATGTTTATTCTCTAATAAAATTCTGCTACCTTAGCTCCCGCGAGCAACGCGAAAAAGCGCAATGACGTCCAACCGAAACGCGTCCAAGAAATATTCGATTTTGCTCGCCAGAGGCGCTGGCCAAACTTGAGAGCTACAGCCATATACAACGATGAATACTGCATTAGCGCAGGCTATCACAAGAGACTCCAGTGTTATCATAAAAGAATTTGTTATCAAATCAAGTTTTATACTTCCTTTTCTATGTAGCCGCCACACCTCCTCCTCTCCTACTCTTTCAAGGTAATGATATAGTTCTGTAACACGGAAGATGTACAATGTCGCAATCATTAAAAAAACCACGTATTTTTGAGAAGAAAAAATGTCAAATTCAATTTCGGGGTGATGTAGAAAAAAAGACGTCAGTTTGTTCTTTATTTTTTAGACGGCGAGCATTAAAGTGTAGTAAAGAAGTGTGCCTATCACTCGGAGTGATGAAATCTTTCAACGAAAAAGGGTCGTAAGAACTGCATTTAATAGTTTGTCATGCTCGAGGATGAGAGGTTAAATGCCTAAGAAACATAGGTCTAGCGTATCATTTCGGGATCTTTCTCCAAGCTGATTTTGATGACCCGGTCGCCGGGACCTCGGGTAACAAATTGTTTCCCCTTTCCTTTGCCAAGCAAATTGATACTCATCTTCATGTAGCTTTGGACCGCATCAACAAGAAGAGATTCTTGATCTGTGCCGTTAGGATTTCATTTAGAAATGTTTCCTCGAGGCGTGTCTCATGTTCAGCGCGATGTGAAGCGTACAAGAACGGGGCGGTCTTGTCAGACAGCGAGGGAAGTCGAGTAGAAGTGTACAGGACAGGGGCTTGTCTGTAGCGCTAATAGACACTTTTCAATAATCTGCGTCATCGCCAGTCCGTCATTGCTTAATCTCGTGTTCTGAGCATGTATTGGACGCGTCAGCGTTCGGTGTGAACTCACCCCCTCGGATCCAATCATGTTTTTCGTGTCAAAGCAATGGCGATCGCCAACGTTCTCGGTGAACTTTTGTAAGAAAGTCTTAATGGTCTCGGTAGAATTACCCTACTAGTCCAACAGTTGATTTGTGGACGACACCATGTCCCGGTGCTTCCTGGTGCTTCATGATGTCGCCCTTGGTGTCTTCTCGCTCTCCCGCAGGCTGGCAGAGCTCGGCCTGAGGAATGAAGGAGGCAAGTGAGGCCGAGGAATGCCGCAGCAACGGGAGCAGCGGTGCGAGTCCGACCAGCCTGGCGGCGTCCAGCGGCAACGGCCTGCACGGCGTGCCGCTCGTGTCCGCGGCGGCCTCGTCGAGTGGCTCCCGGAGTCCGCCGCTTCCCGGGGCCGCGTCGTCGACCACGGGCGAGCTGGCCTTCCTGTCCAACCTGCTCGGCCGACGGGAGCCGCCCCGCGACAAGGTGTTCGTGTGCAGTGTCTGTAACCGATGCTTCGGCTACAAGCACGTGCTCCAGAACCACGAGCGCACCCACACGGGCGAGAAGCCGTTCGAGTGTCGCGAGTGCCACAAGCGTTTCACGCGGGACCACCACCTCAAGACGCACATGCGGCTCCACACGGGCGAGAAGCCGTACCACTGCACCCACTGCGAGCGCCAGTTCGTCCAGGTGGCCAACCTGCGGCGCCACCTTCGCGTGCACACCGGGGAGCGCCCGTACGCGTGCGAGCTGTGCGACTCCAAGTTCTCGGACTCGAACCAGCTCAAGGCGCACATGCTCATCCACAAGGGCGAGAAGCCCTTCGAGTGCAAGCTCTGCCTGGGGAGGTTCCGGCGCCGGCATCACCTGATGCACCACAAGTGTCCCAAGGACGAGGCGAACGCGGGCAAGCCTCGCCGAGGGCGCAGGCCCAGGGCCTACGAGCTGACGTCGCCGCTGCCGCCTCCGAGCACGCCGCCCATCGCGATTCCGCCGGCCGCCCACTCGGTCGAGGTCCAGGAGGCAGCGCCTAAGAACCGCCGCAAGCCCCGGCACACCATCCGCATCCTGACGCCGCAGCAGAGGGATCTCTTCCTGCAGGGCGAGCAGACCGAGCCCCTGGACATGTCCATCTCGCCCACGCCGCTGCTGTTGCCGTCCACCACGCCGTACCGTTACCCGGCTAACCTGCCCGGGGTGCTGGACTTGTCTAACTCGCGCTCGGACTCCGAAGTGCCCGACGACGATGATGATGACGACGACGACGACGACGACGAGGACCCACTGGGCGACCGCCTCGCCCAGGGATTCCAGCTGGACTTGGTGCGGCCGCTGCACCACCGGGCGCTGCCCCACGGGCTCACGAGGGCCTTGCCGGGACCGCCGGACCGGGGTACCGACGGCGACGCGAGCAACGGGTCGTACGCGCTTGCGGCGTCATCCTAGCACAGCGCCTTTGACGAGGGTGTTGCCGAGCCTCTTGGCCGGCCGAATAGGGACCCAGTCTCGAATTCAGAGTGCGACGCAAGGCCAGGATCGGTTGACCACGAACTACCTTCCACCTGGGTATCGCAGGTCCTTTACCCATGAACAACAACGTTAACCACAGAAACTACGATCGTTAAAGTCATTCCCTGTTGTCGTTCGAACAAAAATGACAGGCAATGACAATCACTCAGTCAAATAACCTATAAGAATCATTGAGCCCGAAAAGCTCTGGGAGCGTTTCATCCGACCAAGGTGTTAATGTTTCATATTGTTATTGCTGTTATGCGACAAATATCGTAACACGTACAAACCAGAATTGGTCTTCTAAAGTTAGCGTTTCACGCGCTGGTCGCGGTATCACAAAATGAGTGACGCGGTCCTTAAGATGCCCAGAGCATGTCCCAGCACTTTTGCTTCATTCTTGGCGACATCATAAACGTCATGCTTGACGTCATTCGTGACGTCATCTGTGACAATATTCTTGACGTCATCCGTGACTTTCCGGCATCCTTTGCCCCAAAATCAGGAATGAAGCACGCAGTCATCCCTCAATTGGCGAGTCTTGGTCCTAGTCGAAGACAGTGATGGTTTTTGGTCAACCGATTCCTGGCCGAAGTTGTTCTTGCAGAGTCGATAAGTTCTGCGGTCCATACCGGGGCCAAGCGGATCCGCCGGAGGTTCGAAGAACCCGTGGTTCGTTCGGCGGGTTAAATTGTTCACGTTCTTTTTTTTTTTTTTCCTCGAAGCCCCTTCTGGCTGCTGTTGTACACTTTTCAAACGGAATCGGCGCTCTCCGGTAAACGAGGAGCGCGCGCAAACGGGTATTTAAAGAAGAAATCAAACGTTTTTTAAGCTTGAAATATCAAAACGAGCGATTTATTTTTTATTTGTCTGTATGTATCTAATCGAGGAAATGTTTGTACACACATACTATATATATATATATACAGATACATACGCACACACACACACGCATACATACAGACACACACATATATATATATATATACAGTATATATGTATACAAGAAAGAGATTATAGGTGTGCATAGTGTAAAAAAGAAGAAAGGGACGCACGGCGGGTGCGGTCTTTTTGGCCGGCTTCAGGAGCCTGCGCGCTTGGTTCAAGTCGATATCGCTCATCAAAAGCGCGTCGCTCGCTCCGGTTCGCAGCGGACGCGATATCAAAAATACGACGCTGCGGCCGGAAGTGATGGGCGCGCGCAACCCGAAAGGCTCCAGAATCAAACGTGTTTGCGAAATATCAAAAAAGAACGGAGTAGACGACGACGCTCGTGACAAACACATACGGGTATTACTATGTAACTTGTCGGGGTTGGCAACCGTGTGCGGATTGTGCAATGAACTGCTCCCACCCGAGGCCGCCGTTCTTGACCGAAGACGGGACAGGCTGCTACGTGCACGGTGACCTCCTGTCGAGCGTGACCATCCCCGGCTATATCTCCGTTTCACCTTACCACCGCAGAGGACGCTACGAGCCACCGGAGCCATATTCAACGCCGTGCGAGTGTTACGTGTTCCCTGGTAGGGGGGCAAGGACACGCCACTATGCTCCGTTTATTTTACTCCAAGTCCGACGGCAGCTTTTCGTATCCGATACGATGGACAAAATCGAGGAGCACCAAAATCGCATCGCCACGATGCTCGCCGTTTAAACACCGACGACCAGCTCGCGCTTTCCCCTTTCCCGCCGCTTCCTTCTCCCCTCTTTCTACCCTGTCCACCGATGCCTGTTTCCTCCTCCCCCATGGTGAAGAGGATCTTCTGCCTTGCAGAATCTAGAGTCTGGTCGTCGGCCCTTAAGTGCGTTTTCGATCCCCGGCTAAACCATTCGCGCAAAGTGAACGGCGCTGGCGTTCCATAGAGGAAGAGGGGAATGTTCGCGTGGGGCAAGGCGACGCGCGAAGAGCGTGGACGTGTGATAGGTCCACAGCGCTATGCGGGGAGAGCAAGTTCGTCTGCTTCTTGCGAAGGAGTTGCGGTGACGACGTCAGGACGACACCGAGTTTTGGTTGGCTTTGATTGGAAGGATAGTGGGTAGACCTCAATGCTAAATGCCTCGAGGTCTAACCAGTATTTTTTTTTCTCGATCATCCAATAAGAGCTCGGTGTTCTGACATCACTACAAGCACTGTGTCAGAAGCAGACGAACTTGCGCTCCGCATAAATTGGCTGGAATGGCGCGTACAGCGTCCTCAGCGGTCCCTCGTAAGGTGAGACGGAGTATAGTCGCCGTCAGTCCGTCGACTCGTTGGACGTAGATTCTGGTTCAACGTGGACGGCCTTGCGCTGGCAGTTGGCTAACGCGCATGCGCCAGCTGTTTTACACTCCGTTGTTGACGGTCATACATGGGAAGTCGTATGCGATTCGTCAATGCACAACACTGCGGACGAAAGAAGAAAAAAAAAAAAAAGCAGCTAATTTCGCTGCTGATTTTGTAGACCGGAAGACCTTGAAAGTCTCCAACGAGCACATGACAGTTCCTATTTGTTCGCTCATCGCGTTAGTCAATAACTTTTTTTCCCCGTATTATTTCGAAGCATTGCTCATATTCAAATGATCTCATTGAAACTCGGGTAAACGCTGATTCCCACACCACTCTGGGGCGTGATAGACTCGGAAGGTTTGTCTACCAAGTCGCCAAGGCTGGTCGTCGCTATAGGTGTTTTCGGAAGTGATAAACCGCAAAACCAAATGTTATTTTTTTTTTTTTCAAGGTAGCATTGAAAAATGCACTCAGAGTCGCGGAAAAGTGGTTTGAGTTCTTGCAAGAGCAGCAGCCTTGTATCATTCTTGTACTTCTGAGCTGAAGCTGTCATTAGCCAGTAACATGGTTCTGTGTGTGTTAATTATTTTTCACTTCGTCTCGCACCGCCCGATTTGTCTCTAAAAACGTGATACCCGAGATCAGATCTACCTCCGTCCCATTTCGTCCATCAGTCGCGGCATTTGCCACTTCGTAATTGACTCGTTGAGTATGAAGTCGCTTTTTGAATCAGAGTCAGCCAAATATTAATTAGAAATCCTAGCCATAGTAAGCTGCATAATCCCTTCGAGAACCGCTGTCGCGTTCAGTAACATCCCAGGTAAAATTTGGAAACGAAATACAGGAGCGACGCGAAAGAGCGCGTGATTGCATCGGCTTTGTTCGCGTTGGATATTCCACACGCCGACCTTTAGTTCTAATTAAATAAGAAAGAATAACGAGTCATTAGAGTCGATAATGCTTGCTAAGAACGACAACGCAGAACCGTCCTTGAAACATCCCGTTCTCTGGATGTTGCAAAAGGGTGCAGTGCATATTGGAAGAGTTTGATTGACGGTAGCCACTACTAAATCATGTTTATTTGGGGATGTCACGAAAGTTCCCAGCAAACTCTCATTACGGCAAAAAAAAAAAAAAAAAATCTGAAGTGGGCTTTCTTTCAAAGGTGGGCGTTTCTTGAGGATTTATGGTAGTTTTTAATCCCTTCAAATCTGGCGGTAAGTCTTACTTTGACATAGGCTACATGAAGCTCTCCTCCAGCTCTAACTCCACCTTCAATGGCGATTTTTGGGTAACAATATCCCTACGTGTTTTCTTGTTCCTGTGGCTCTTAAAACTCTGTTGAGCGTCGTGGAAAACGTACACCACAAAACGAAATGGCTATCCGGTTATCGGGATATAAAGTAGGAGCGGGAGAATGTTCATGTCAAAGACAGTCCTACTGGGAGTCGTCTCGTGAAAGAATACAAAGTGACGGTGCATTCTTATTTGGGCAGTGAGTTGTATGTCTCGTGTTGTTTCCTGTATGGAGAGCAGTTGCATTTTATGATGGAGAGACAACGCCGAAACTAGAGGAACTTGGCGCGCCAACTTGGGCATGTGCCACCGACCTAGAACACTCCTGTCAGACGGCTCACTGTGGCATAATTTTAGAAAGTTTTTTTTTACGATTTTGATTAAAAAAAACAGAACAAATGCACAATAAAAACTATTTTGGAGTTATTTTTTCGTGAAAGGTTTGATTTAAATCATCATATTAAAACTGGTCTGATTGAAATCACGATTTAAATTATGGTTTAGGTCATTTTGATTTTTTTTATATCCAACCTGCCTAGTAAAAGGCATCACTTAGTTTACATATCTTTAGATATCCCTGATATCTTTTTTGTCTATCGGGACTATTTAGCTATGGACTTTAAATTAATTTTAATGAAAGATTGCTTAGGAGAGGAATTCTGTCAATTATGAGGCTGCCTACGCAGAGTAACATCTTCTGATTGGTAGTTTTTTTGTCATACCAACATCATACGTTCCCTTACAAAGTTTGAACTACGAGATGAGCAAAAAAAATAATCAAAATGCACTTCAAGTGTAGTAAACTGTACGTGTTTAGGTAACTAAAATCAGGAATAAAGTCTCGTATTAGTAATGACTCCATGGAGGCAAGTACTAGACGAAAAAGAGCGGATGTCATGTCCACGCCATTCGACCTGCCCTCATGCAGGCGTCATTTTCAGTCAGGACAGTTTCTCTTACTTTCAAGGCCTTCTTCCGAAGCCGTCTGACAGGAGACAGTGCACGAGAACCCTCGTGGAACTACATTCATTCAGTTCAATTAGAAATACTTTTATCACTGTAACACGGAACAGTTTCTGATGGACGCGAAACACCGATACCTTTACTCTAAGATCTTCATTGGGTCATTAAATTGTAAGTAAATTTTTGTCAGATAACCCACCTTAAAAGACAACACACACAAAAAAAAACAACGGATTTTATGTATTTGCGGTCACGCAGGGATTGCCATATTCTCGCTCAGACGACTTGAGAGCAGTCAGATATAGGTAGTGCCATATACAACTTTACAGCGCTTATAGCCCTTGCTAAAAATTCCGAGTTATTTGACTGTCGACGCATACGCGGAGTTCCAGTCTCCGCAGAGGAGAACTACTGCGCGTGACCAGAACGCGTTTGCCTGCCCAGTAGACAAAGATGGCGGATCTCGGAAGGCAGCTGTTGGAATGGTCCATGGAATGGGACGAAGTCGTTTTAGTTCTCTGACTTCAGCACATCTGGGTCATTCATAGGAATGGCCAGCATTAGGTGCGAGTCTTTTCAGTGAAGTTCGTTACGCTGTCAGGGCGCATACGGGTACTTAGGATAGCAGGCGTCCGACAGGTGGCGTCAACGACAAAAGGGCATTAAAGAAATTCTACGCGACATGCCATATTTAGTTACTCTAGGTTACTCCAGAAGGCATTAGGGGTCCCCAGGACAACAGACCCCGTTCATTTCTGCGCACCATATCTGTACGGGCTACCGTTACATCCGGGGCTAGATTGCTCAAAGATGGCGGCGGCATCAGTGTTGCCTGACACTCCTTTGGACTTTCTCTTTCCCTATTTGAAGGTTTGCGGAAAGTCACAGAGATGTCGCTGAGTTTTAGAGATCCCATGACCTCGCCCATCGTCTTGTGTAATATGAAGGGTCATCGACAGATGGCCCGCTCAAAATTCACGCAACTTGAAGCGCGGGTTGAGTACACGAGGCTAGGAGTGCGAAGCCTTTTTTTGTCCGTTTGTCTCGTGGTAGAAACATTCGCATTTAACTGCGCGAACACGGGCTAAGAGCAAGAAGAAAAATAAATGTAAATATCCGTTGCGAAGGAGCTTGCTTAGCAGAGCGTGGGCCAAAACTGCAAAATTTTTACGCGTGGGCACGTAGGAAGTCATTCTCCTGCAGAAACGTTAAAAATGATGCTGAATTATCTTATGGCCGACACAGACGGACTCAAAAAGGAAGGGATTTCAACCCCACCCAGACTCCTCTTGCTCCCCGCCCTTTTTACGAGGTCTCTCGTGCATGTGTTGTGGCCGTATCACTTCAAGGGTGTGAGCCCGAGCCCAGTGGCTAGAACACTCGTTTAATAACCTTTTGTCCGCCCAAGAGGTCGGCCGACACAAAGACCCAGCCCTATGTTCGACGAACGTTCGATGGAGATCTCCGCCATATTGTTCTCGCGGGGTCAAAGAGGCATTTGACCGAAAACGGGTATATGTGTGTATAGCGTGTGCACGGCTGGCGTACTGCGTCGTGCGTGGTGTCGTCATGACGTGTTCGTTGTTTCCGTGAAACAGTCGGGGTGAAGAGAAAACGTTCGTTGCTTGTAAGTCGCGAAAGAGCACGGGCTCCCGTGGAGACGCAAGAGGTGCCAATTGCTGCCAGGCAAACGCCTCCCTGCCAAAGGCCCCGCCGACGAAATGGCCTCCGGCCAAAGCGTCTTCCCCCGCGTTGATTTGTCGGAGCTGCGGGGTCACCAGCGCTGCCAATTTTCTAGGTCCTAATGTCTCCTTCCGTGTGCTCCCTAGATGTCCCTAGGCTACCCCTTTCTAATGCAGAATTGGATGCTATCGAAAAGTAACTGAGACTTTCTGTTTGTACCTGGCGTGCGGGGCACGTCACGCGAAGTCACAGTGCCAAGTCCTGGTGTCACGCGATATCACAGTGTCAACAAAGTTATTGAATCTAGTGAGGTTGGGCGTCACGTCAGGGTGTATGTAGTCAGAATGCATAAATTTTGATTTGACCAAAACATTTCTTTTTTGTGGCCTCACATGGTGAATTAATGGTTTTGACTGCTGCAACATATCCAGTTTTGAGTACCGAAATCCTGGCAATTATAAAAATGCGGAGGCACCAAACTTTATTCCTGGTAAAAGGTACTTGTCCCTACGAACCTGTCCCTAGGGTTGGAAGCAGCTGGGGACCGCCGCCCGTAGTGTCACTCATCAGCGCCGTTGGCGACTTCGAGCTTAATCCCCACCCACGTTTCATGCGTACCTGACCTTTCCAATGAAATACGGCGATGGCGGCCGGAGCACTCAGTGCGAAGCCTGTCCTTGTGAATACCTGACTTTCTTTTTTCTTTGTGTTCTGGAGTGCGTACGCTTCTGTCTCCTCTCTGCCAAACTGGGTGTGAGAATGGCGACGTGCTCACAGCCCCCAACGATGTTTCGCTCATTTGTTGTTGATTTTTTTTGTGTGTGTGTGTGTGACGTTGTGGGGATTAGCATTCCTAGGATGAGCAACTGCTGTTTGTCTTTACCTTTGGTCTGTCACGTTCATTGCCACGTGTTCATATAATGTGTTCCTATTTTTGAATCGAAAGAGATATTGCCAAAACAACAACAAACAAATTGCTGACCGTGCAGTTGCACCTATAATTTATTGTTCTGTTCTCGTAGACCTGCGAGATAAAACAACATGAAAAGGTGATTTTTTTTGTTTGTTTTACTTTTGGTGGGAGCTGTCTTCTTTTGCGTTAGTATGTGTGCTCTGGTGCACGCAACTGCGGCGCCTTCCTTGGAGGTTGCTCCTCGTTTTGTTTGTTTTTTGTTTGTTTACCAAGTCTCAATTTCTATTAAACCAGTGAATAGAAAAAAGAAAAACAGCCGACAGAAGATGTTGTCGCGATTGTTTCGTATCGGAAATAAAACCGAATAGTATTTTTTTCTCCAAAGTGTGTTAACTTTCTTTCGTTTCTACGCCGAGTAAGAAACACAACGGCCTTGGGAACAAAAGGTGCGCTGCCTGAAAGTCGTCTCCACCTGGTCTGCTTAGCGCCCTATTCCGGCTACGCATCGAAAGTGGACGCCGAAGCAGCAACAAATGACGTCAGAAAGGGCCAGAGCGTCAGTCTGGTGGATGTTCCGATTATAGAAAATAAATGTAAAAATTCAAAAAAAAAAAAAAAAAAAAACAGCACGAGGGAATGCGAGTGTTGCTGTCGTCCCGGCGTCCCATCACTTGGCTGCCGCAGCTTTCATGAGCTGTCAGGCTGGAGAGCGACTTGCAGCAGGACAGGCGTCTGCCACATCGACCACCGCTGCTGTCACACCGCCAGGGTCGCGGCCGTCGTCAGCATGGCACATCTATGACGTCATTAGGCGGAAAAAGACGAACCACTTTTTTGGACGCGGTAAACACACGGGGCGCAGGTGCCTTCCAGGCACCATAACAGAGGTGCCAACATGACGTGGCATATGTCAAATAACAATGAGAGGAAGGAAGGCTAAGGACAGCCGATACAAAAGGGCCAAGCTGCTTCCCCAACGCATTCAGGGTGTTTTTGTTTTTAAAGTTTTACAATTTTTTTTTTAATTGTGAAAGCTACGTTTATGCGGTTTGTGTAGTTGAGTTATGCGGTCAGCGGGACATAGCACAGGGGCTAATCGTAACAATCGGTCGACTAATTAAATATAATTTGTTAGTTAACTTTTTAATTGGTGAAAATATACATATTGTTTCAATTATAAACTTGCTCAGCATCATCAGAAACCAGACTTGTATGTAGTTCAACTACTCTACTCAAGTTACTGTAGTTTAACTACTTTTCTGAGTAGCTTAGTAACTTTCAATTAAATTTTTATTTTGGTAATTAGTGTTTACTTTAATTACTTTTTTTGAGTAACTTCTACTCAAATTACAAATTACATTCGAATTTTAGTGGTTGTTTTGCCTATCAACAAACATTCCTGCTCAAAAGAGATAAGATGTTGGAAGATCAGCTGATATTTGCAAAGAGGGAGAAGCATGTGGCGTAGGAAAGGGGGGGAAGAGACAATGGTTTGGAAAGTCCGAAACCCCCTAAAAATTTTCACGAGCCCCCCCACTGCAACAACGCCGCTACGAGGCGCGGGGAGCGAACAGACACGACGCAAGAGAGGCCGAGTGACTGCGGGATCAGCGCCGAAGACTGGCGTTTCTCTGTGTCCCGAAGCTCCAGGGGACTTGACTCATTTGAAGAAAGGGCTGGTCTACGCTTCTCCCCAACGTGGAAACTCTCGCCCACTGCAGGAGGTGCACACACTGCATCCTCACTCAAAGGAGGCAACAAAATGCAGCACCTGCTCTGAAGCTCATCTGGTGCTCCCGCAGTTTGTGCTGCACTCGAAGAATCGCGTGCTGAAGAGCAACGGAAAGACGACCTTTTTACGGTGCCTTTTCTCCCAAAACTCAGAATATGCAGATCTTCGAAGATTCAAAGACAGTTCGAGAAACCTTAAAAATTCCTCTAACGTTTTTATATGAAAAATAGTAAACAAGCGGTGTTGGGAAGTACTCTAAGTACATGGTGCTGAAAGTACTACTCTTGAGAAAACTTGTACTTTAATTGAAGTACAGTCTCTGAGCACGTACTTGTACCTTCCGAGGAAAGAAAAACTCCCGACTTCAATGTACATTCCCCGAATTTGAAAACAAAAAATGGCGTAATGCAGAAGTGTTGTAAGTTGGGCGAGTTGGTATGATGACATGATGAACAGAACAGCGCACAAAAGGACGAGGACAGAGAAAAGGAACATACAGGACACACAAGCGCTGACTCGCAACTGAATTTATACATAAAAGGAAGAAGAAGAGGAGAACGATCTGAAAGACACGCGGGGCACGCAGTGCGTATCACACGCGACACAACACCATTTAACTACAATGTCTTTGCCCCATAGTCCGATCTAAAAACAAGGTTTCGGTTTGTAGTAGTGTCACTGATGGGTGGCTAACACAGCAGTCCCCCAGGCTGTTGATGCTATGTGCTTCCAAGATTTCGCGAGTCGTCTTGTCTCGATAATGTCCAATTATTGTTGTGCCTTTAAGAATTGGAGTACACGAGCAGAAATTGCAATGAACGGGAAGGTGACCGCCCACCGTAGATTTTAGTGAACGATCATGCTCGAGAAGGCGATCGTTTAGGCACCATCCAGTTTGGCCCACATAGCTTTTACCACACGTTAGAGGGATTTTGTACACCACGCCAATTGAACATGGCACATAAGGGTGGCGGTGGCGTTTCTGGCACTTGTATTTGTTGAGGTTATCCACTCTCGAGCGAACCTTGGAACAGATTTGCGCCATTCTTTTTGGAGCTGAAAACACCACAGGCACATCGTACCTTTGGGCTGCTCTTATTAAATTATGCGAGGTTTTGTGCATGTATGGTACAACAACCTTTCGTTTCTGTTGATCTCTAGGTTTCCTTCGCTGAATCCCTTTAGTCTTACGTACCAAGGCCGCCACCACCTCGTTTAAAACCTGTTATGGAAAGCCTGACTTTTGCAGTCTCTCAACTTGAGCGTTAAAACTTTCACGAACTGTGTGAAAGCAGGACTTTGTAAGTGCAGCCCCAAGTATGGTAATCGCAATCCCCCTTTTAACAACTTTCGAATGTGCTGATGTGTAATGAAGGATGCCCTTTTTTGACCTAGGTGAGAAACTCCAGCAGATATGGTTTGTATGAAGAGATAACGAAAGGTCCAGGAACTGTAACTTTCCGTCCGAAGGTTTTTCAACAGTGAATTTAAGTCCAAAGCCACACCTGGAAAATACGCTCATAACCTTATCAACGAAATCACCTTCAACAAACTTGGGACACACTAGCAAAAAATCGTCAACATATCGGAACACCTTTGACACTTGTGATCTGCTAAGGGCACCTTCAATAGCTCGATCAACACTTGCTAGAAAAATATCACTAAGAACGGGGGCCACACATGATCCTATACACACACCTGACCGCTGTGTAAAGGTATCATTTTGCCACCCAACTATCATAGAGTTCAGATAGAATTGCAGAAGTTCGAGAAAGCCTTCTAAAGACACACCACTAGAGTTTCTGAAGGAGAGCTCCCCTTGCTCTTCAATGCAGGACTTGACTGAGGCAAGTAATGCTTGGTGTGGAAGGGAATAAAAAAGGTCTTGTACGTCAACGCTGAACAAAGAGTGGTTGTTGTAATTATTGTTCTTAAAAGCTTCCACTACTGCTTCAGAATTGCTGACTAAAAAGGGGTCCTTGATTTGCAACCCTGATAGGTGTTTTTGAAGAAAGCTAGCCATCTGGCGCTGCCACGTGCCTCTTTCAGTTATGATGGCACGGAATGGGCAGGCTTCCTTATGGGTTTTCACACTAAAGAACACCTCAAGGTTAAGCCCTGTTGCTTTCTTGATGTTTCCGGACAATCGTGTCAAGGAATGGCGTTCACAGAGCTTTAATGCCTGCGCCTTAATCTTTTTTGGGGACACTTGCAACCGCTTGAAGTTGTTACTCATGGCGGTACAGGCTTATTCATTATAGTGTTCTTCGGGCACTTTCATGAAATGAACAAGTCAGTTGGAGATGTCGCTGAATTTTTATGGCGCCGAGTCCGACTACGGTTACCAAAAAAGGACAAGCCTCCGCCCGCCGGTGGTCATTTTACATCTTTGGGGGACATTCAAGTTCCGACAGAGCTCAAAAAGGTCTTAGGCCTTGGGCCCAAGTTTTGCCTCCAACCAACTCTTCAACCCCCCGAGCTTCTGGCGCTAACTAGAAAAATTGCATACAAGGTCAATGAAGATGTTCGACCGCGTTGTTATATGAATGTGTTGATGCTCTTGGTGGCACCTATACTCGGCCTAGACATACCTATAATCCCCGTCCTCTGATTTCTTTTTTGGCCGATAATCATCTTCGAGTTCTAGAGGCTGATAAGGAAGGATCCTTTGTATTGATGCCCGAAGAACACTATAATGAAAAAGCCTGTACCGCCATGAGTAAGAACTTCAAGCGGTTGCAAGTGTCCCCAAAAAAGATTAAGGCGCAGGCATTAAAGCTCTGTGAACGCCATTCCTTGACACGATTGTCCGGAAACATCAAGAAAGCAACAGGGCTTAACCTTGAGGTGTTCGTTAGTGTGAAAACCCATAAGGAAGCCTGCCCATTCCGTGCCATGATAACTGAAAGAGGCACGTGGCAGCGCCAGATGGCTAGCTTTCTTCAAAAACACCTATCAGGGTTGCAAATCAAGGACCCCTTTTTAGTCAGCAATTCTGAAGCAGTAGTGGAAGCTTTTAAGAACAATAATTACAACAACCACTCTTTGTTCAGCGTTGACGTACAAGACCTTTTTTATTCCCTTCCACACCAAGCATTACTTGCCTCAGTCAAGTCCTGCATTGAAGAGCAAGGGGAGCTCTCCTTCAGAAACTCTAGTGGTGTGTCTTTAGAAGGCTTTCTCGAACTTCTGCAATTCTATCTGAACTCTATGATAGTTGGGTGGCAAAATGATACCTTTACACAGCGGTCAGGTGTGTGTATAGGATCATGTGTGGCCCCCGTTCTTAGTGATATTTTTCTAGCAAGTGTTGATCGAGCTATTGAAGGTGCCCTTAGCAGATCACAAGTGTCAAAGGTGTTCCGATATGTTGACGATTTTTTGCTAGTGTGTCCCAAGTTTGTTGAAGGTGATTTCGTTGATAAGGTTATGAGCGTATTTTCCAGGTGTGGCTTTGGACTTAAATTCACTGTTGAAAAACCTTCGGACGGAAAGTTACAGTTCCTGGACCTTTCGTTATCTCTTCATACAAACCATATCTGCTGAAGTTTCTCACCTAGGTCAAAAAAGGGCATCCTTCATTACACATCAGCACATTCGAAAGTTGTTAAAAGGGGGATTGCGATTACCATACTTGGGGCTGCACTTACAAAGTCCTGCTTTCACACAGTTCGTGAAAGTTTTAACGCTCAAGTTGAGAGACTGCAAAAGTCAGGCTTTCCATCACAGGTTTTAAACGAGGTGGTGGCGGCCTTGGTACGTAAGACTAAAGGGATTCAGCGAAGGAAACCTAGAGATCAACAGAAACGAAAGGTTGTTGTACCATACATGCACAAAACCTCGCATAATTTAAAAAGAGCAGCCCAAAGGTACGATGTGCCTGTGGTGTTTTCAGCTCCAAAAAGAATGGCGCAAATCTGTTCCAAGGTTCGCTCGAGAGCGGATAACCTCAACAAATACAAGTGCCAGAAACGCCACCGCCACCCTTATGTGCCATGTTCAATTGGCGTGGTGTACAAAATCCCTCTAACGTGTGGTAAAAGCTATGTGGGCCAAACTGGACGGTGCCTAAACGATCGCCTTCTCGAGCATGATCGTTCACTAAAATCTACGGTGGGCGGTCACCTTCCCGTTCATTGCAATTCCTGCTCGTGTACTCCAATTCTTAAAGGCACAACAATAATTGGACATTATCGAGACAAGACGACTCGCGAAATCTTGGAAGCACATAGCATCAACAGCCTGGGGGACTGCTGTGTTAGCCACCCATCAGTGACACTACTTCAAGCCGAAACCTTGTTTTTAGATCGGACTATGGGGCAAAGACATTGTAGTTAAATGGTGTTGTGTCGCGTGTGATACGCACTGCGTGCCCCGCGTGTCTTTCAGATCGTTCTCCTCTTCTTCTTCCTTTTATGTATAAATTCAGTTGCGAGTCAGCGCTTGTGTGTCCTGTATGTTCCTTTTCTCTGTCCTCGTCCTTTTCTGCGCTGTTCTGTTCATCAAAAAATGGCGTATCGCCGTGTGAAAACGCGCTTTTTCGAGACGTCATCTGGTCATTTCTCTGAGTGAAGTAATGGCGGCTATAACACCGACACATATAAGTGCCTTGTAAGTTGATTGTGTCAAATAGCTCGTCAGCGAGAGTAAAACAACTACTCTGTGGCGACTTGACTTTATACAATATTCGCTGCCATTTCCGTAAAAACTGATGCACCTCCGATTACTCCTGGAGCAATGCATACCAGTTAAAAAAACCATCATAGGGAATGAAAGGTCATCATAAAAGATTGTGTTAAAAGTACTGGTACTTTACCTTGAAATATATTGAATTTATAGTATGTTACTTCAAGTACATTGCACCCGGTGTCTTACTACTTTATTTGAAGTACATAACCTCTCGTTTACTTTGTACTTTACTTCAAGTACTTTTAAGATCTACTTTACGCAACACTGTAAACAAGCATGCACAGTCTAAAAAATCAAGCTCAGGCAGTGCTAAACCTCAAAGTAGAAATGTCACATTTGCAGTACATCATTGACCAAACAAACAAAGAAGTACAAAACAATCAACGCAGAAACAAAACTAGCTATTAAAGCATTTGTGTGAAAAAACAAAGCCGATTATATTTGGCTAGCACAATTTCGTTAACGGATCAAAACCTATATGTACTTTCTTTTAACCATAAAAAATCATATAAAAGTAACTTCAATAGTAACTTCAAAAGTAATTCGCTACTTTTTACGGTAACCTAGTAATTTTCTCAATTACTTTTAATTTCAGTAATTTCTACTCTACTCAAATTACTTTTGAGGTCAATACTCAGTAACTTAACGTAATTACTTTTTTTGAGTAACTTGTACATGTCTGTCAGAAACCCCTAAATCAACTCTTTTTAGGAAAATATGAAACAGAAGCAGCATTTTACGGCGTTCTAATAAAAAAAAAACGCTCAGTTTGGATGAGTTTTTAGTTTTCGGTTTTTTATCGGAGCGGATTGCTGTGCCCGCGGTCCTGCTCTCCAGTGGCTGAGACGCGCAACACACGTGCGCCCAACTTCCCTGCATGCTACGAGGGAGGTGAAGGGGTGGCTTTGCGGCGCGACCACCGGGGAAGCAGAGCCGCGGGCGCAAAGATGTTCTCTGATAAGAAACCGAAACCTAGAATCGCGTCCAAACTGAGCGTTTTTTTTTCAGAACACCGCAAAATGCTGCCCCTGTCTTATATTTTCCTAAAAAGAGTTGATATAGTGGTTTTCTAGGAGTCTTAGCAAGTTCCAAATTGGAACCATATGTATATTTTTTTCTAATTCAAGAGGTAATTAGCAAAGTATACTTAATTAGCCGACGGATCATTACGAGTAGCCCCCTATATTATGCACCCCTGGCCGTACAACTCACCCGCACAAACCTTATAGGTGTAGCTTTAACCAATCTTTTAAACAAACCTGTAAAGCTTAAAAAAAAAAAAAGACCCTGTATATCTTGAGGAGTCGCGTGAGTTCTCCCACAGCCCCGATAAAACTATTTTCAAAGGGTCACGGGCTCTCCCGAAAAAAAGAAAAGAAAAAAAGATTGCAATAAATTTCACAGACCTGTAAAAAAAATCCTATGATGGGCTACCTTTCAGATATTTTTGAATGGTACGTCAGGCCCCGTACAAGTCTTTGACGGACAATTAAGATCTCTCGGAAATCGTTGAAGGGCACGTCTAGACTTTTGAAAAATCGTGGTGGGACCCACAGGCGGTTTTTTGAAAGGGCAATGTACAGTTTTAATGACGAGCGAAATGTTGATAGTAACTGATTTGCCTCGACATTCCTTCAACATATTACTAGACACACCTGAACTAGTAACCAACAAGATTACAAGTCGCAACTAAGTTTCTCCCCAAGTTATTGTTTTTTTAAAGTGTAGTCTGAGTAGCTGAGAGGATTTACTGGTGACACTGAGAACGCGTCGTCAGATGTTGCAAAAGGGGTGCAGTACAGCTTGTTTCCAACCGGCTACAAGACGTTTGATTGTGGAAAATGCATTCTAAAATGCTCACGCCCCCCAACAAAAAAGTGCAAAATACTGTCTTTTAGACTGCCTGCTCGTTTTGCAAGTTGTATACAACATTCTAGGTCACTCTGCAGAATGGGAGAAAATGTGAATGTTGGTTTCGATATGACCTTATATATGACGTTTTCGAAATTTCTATTTTGAATTTAGGGATAATAATGACTATGCCGGGAAGAAGGAATCATGTGTGTTTCGAAAATTTGTTTATTGTATATCGGTTATTGTATATCGGCAAAGAAAAAAAAAAAGCCACCAGACTTACCCTTTGAAGTGCAAATTACGATCAAACATCGAGATACAGCCTGCTCATCTCAGACAACAAACGATCTGTACCGGACTTGTTCTTTCTGTTCTTTACGCCTCTTGCCATAAAGAGCAAATGGATTCAGGTTTTATTCATAGAACATTAACATTCACCCCAACGATTCCGGCGCGCAAGAAGAGTTCGGAACCAGCAATGCGAAAACAGGCAGACAATATTTCAGGCACACACACAAGTGAGTGCTGAGGAACTATCAGACGGAAATTCGCTGCGGTAAGCGTTTCGCTCTTACCTGAGAATGACATGTGGCAACAACGCATCGTCCGTGCAAAGATTGCCTTGCCCACTGATGAATGCGGAGTGGAATAAAACAGACGAGTGTAGTAACCATTGTTATTGTAGATACTCTGTTTCACCCATAAATTAGGGCGCACGCTACGACTTGAGGGCGCCATTTAAAGACCGACGACCAGTTCGCGCTTTCCACTTTTCCAACGCTTCCTCCTTTCTCCCTTTTCTACCATGTCCACCGTTGCCTCTCTCCTCCTCCTTCATGGTGAGGAGTACCTTCTGCCTTGCGGAATCTCGAGTCTGGTCGTCGGCCCTTAAGCAGCGCCAGAAAAGTGCATCGTCATGACGCTCGTATTGTTGTCGCGCACAGCCAATGCACCGAGGAGAAAGCCGTATCCCACTTCGTGTACATAAATGGCGTGAACGGATCGTTTAGCACTATTGCTCATGTACCGAGAAGAACATATTTTGAGAACGCCACGGTCGAGGAAAATCGATCGAAACAAGAGGATTCAGACAAGCTGGCTGCGGGCTCGCAACAGGACCAAGTCCGGCATGCACCGCGGTATGACCACTTCACTCTTGCGTTTCTCGGCTCGCTCCCTCCTTAGACTCAAAAACGTACAAAAAAAAAAAGAAAGAAAGGAAGATGAGGAATTTGTTTAATTTCTCTCCCTCTCTCTTATTCTTTATTTACTTATTTTCTCTCTCTCTCTCTCTCTCTCTCTCTGTGTGAAACGTTGTTTCTCCCATTTAGCGTTCTACATCGCAGGAATTATTAGAATAAGTATTTCCTTCCCCGGCGTTTTACATAATGAGCCAAATAATGCGGACCGAGTTTAATTTGATCCCGAACTCATTACGCTAATACGCTGCCAAAGCTAACGGCTGCCCTTTAAATGGAACATTATCCCCATTCCCCTCTCCCGTTCGGGAGTCGGGGATTTGCCGTGTCATTAGAACCCTCGCATTTCGCGGCCTCGCGACAAGAATGACTGCGGGCTAGACTGGGTTGCTCCTTCCTGTCGACTTCTGCTTGGCAAAGCGCAGGAGACTTCATACATGAAGAATGAGTGCATTGTAACATTGATACTTCTGGACAATACTACGTACCTCGAGACTTGCTGTTCCACCCAAAGGGTGACACGATTCCGTGTTCGGCACCTGCAAATTATAGCTCAATTTTTCTTTTTAACATTTTCGAACAATCACTAGACAAAGGTAGGTTCATAGCTTGAAAAGTATAAAGCACCGAGAACAACAAAGATCAAGAATTAAGAGAACACAAGGTGTTGTCTTGCTTCTGCGTGGTTCGCGTTGATTTTTGGCGTTTTATAGCTTTTTTTTTTAATCACTTCATTAAATTTTGGCATTTCACAAGATGATAGAAAAATAGGAGAGATGATCTCACTTCACAAATCATATGACAAATAGGGCTGGACAATTGATCGATTAACCTAACGATTAATCGATGAATGCTTTAGTTGCGATTACTTTTTTTAACCAGTATTTCGGTAAAACTTGACGAACCAAAAGGAACTAAAAATTAAACGCTTTCACCACACAGACGTGGACGAGAACTGCTGTAGGAAGGGCCAACTTTAGGTAAAATTTTAACCTAATGTAAACTGGCAAGATTCGTAACTCCAGACAAGTGAAGAAGCTGGAAATTGGCAGACCGCAACAGTAATCCTTCCTGAACTAATAGCAAGAAATATTTGATAAAAATAAAAGAAAATCCCGTGAAGTTATTGCATTTTAAAGTTACGCCGGCCGAAAGTGTTCCCGGAGGTGACTCCCTACTGGCAACAATGAGGAATTCCTACTTTTCCCTACCCGTGTCCGTCCCCGGCGGGCAGGCGGACGAGCGACCCGGGCAGCCGCGAAGCGGCTTTCCGGGCGCCAGAGATGGAAAATATTTTTTTTTTTTTCACAGATTCAAGGTTCAAAGTTTCTTTGCAATGAGTAGCAATCCGTTTTCCGCGGTAGATTGTAAGGACATTGTCGGGAAAGGTTCTTTTTTACCTTTGTTTTCGTGGGAGAAAAAAAAAAATAAAAGCGCTCTCCGGTTGTACTGGAGGACAGTTACGTCAAGGTACGTTTGCACGAGCTGTATGCCGAGATAACTAGGGTCACATGAAACATTCGCACTTATGCCTTGAATACTTTATAGCCGCGTGCTGCGAGTCGAGTATCCTTCTGTAGCTGGAACAGTTTCAAGAGCGGCAAGCGAAGACTCAAGCCGGCTGCGACCACTATGACATCCGTCCAAAGAGGAGCGCCCGTAATATCGAGAAAAGTAGTGCACATTATAGTACTACCGTCGCCATTTGGCGCAGTCACTATTGTTGTTCATAATTGCTTCAGTGGTTTTCTTTTATCAACAAATCATCCGTTTCGGTCATCGAATCTAGCTCGGGCTACTCTCGGAGTTATCACTCAAGCGGCCGATCTGTTGAACACGAGAAGTGAGACGTCTAAACGAAGTTCAAGTCTGAGTCGAGAAATTACTTTCGACACATTGCTGTTTGTGTCCGGTTTTACAGAGGTTTAGGAAGCACCGGTGTTGAGCTCCATTAATAGGCGATATAGAACCGTTGCCTGGTTTTGTCAAATGGTTGGCGTGCAATATTCTCGCGTCGAAGAGGAGGTGTAAACGACTTATTTTAATTTATTCTCGACAAATGTTAGTTAGGGTTGAAAAGTTTCTAAAACCATGAAAATATTAATGTCATTGTGGGCGAGGCATAGTGAATCTACAGCTGACTGAGGCTGTGCAAAACCAAAACTTTATAATAAAAAAAAAAAGGTTCTTATTTGGAATCACTCCTTCCCTATGTGCACTCGTGGATGAGTATTTGAGCGCGTTGCATTCTATTCCGACAATAAAAATAAATAAATATAGGTAAAAATTTTGTTGGGGTACTTTTAACTTATTTTGAATTAAACATTTTATGATGTGCATTTTGGACTTTTCGCAGTATTGTATCTTGAAGGAAATATGCTTTATTTGCAGATGAATAGTCCATTTGTGTATTTTTATCGCGCCTTTCATTGCACCTTAATGTTTGGCTTGGTGGTTGCTCAGTTTTTTTTTTTTTAATTTTCATTTTAGCACGATCTTCATGAACAGTAAGTAACCTGCCATCTGACCTACAAGTTCAGTCCATTCTATACATTCCCATGTTTACGAGAATCACAGTCTGCGTTTATAGATATTTTCCTAAATTACACCGAGGAGCATAGTCATGCTACGAGAGTAGTTGCACGTGCTTGGCGTCGGCAACAGTAGATTTTCTAAAGAAAGTCTAAAACAAACGGCACGTTCATTCAGGTCAGATGGCACCTGCACCCACATTCCGAGCATTCTCCGTGGTGCTTGGGTAATTTTTCTAAACAATTATTTCGTGACTCTTCCATCTTTTTTCTCCAGCGTTCCTGCCAGCTTCTGGCAGATGAAAACCGGATTTGCTAGCAATTTCACGAAACTAGCGAGGAGCGGCTTGCATAAACGTACCGCGTTGCAAATAAACGGTTCCCTCAAAATCCCAATTTCTTCTCTCTTTTTTTTTTTTTTACTTTCTTATAGTTCAGCCGGTAGGCCAAGGTCATACTTTATGAAACTACAGAGTATTGACAATTTCAGATAGCACGAACGCCCCCGTTTTCTCGCTGTTAGACGCGGTAAAGGCGGGCGCGAGTGTACCCGATTCTCGGCCGTGCGCCTTGCTGCCCGCAGGTGACGTCACGTTTGGATGGCGGGGAAAACTGGGAAAAAAACTAGAGAGAACGATGTTTCGGTTTTGGCAGCGAACATAATATCACTTTTTTAATTAACTAGAGTGAATCTGGAGAAACAAGATAGCATTTCGGAATCGGGAATAAGCCACCCGCATTCAGATTATGCCTTTGGATTAGGTAGCTAATAAAATCGGCGGAGTTCCCCTTTAAACACCATGCGAGTGTCAGCTTGACGCAATAACGACCACTGTAAGAAAAAAAAAAAGGAACAGTTCCCTTTTTTTGGAGATTATCAACGAACATCTTCGCCTCTCTGTGAGTGTGATGACCCAGGACGAATTTTTGGGTGCGAATAAATGCTTACTCTCTCTCTCTCTCTCTCTCTGAGAGTGAGTGCCTTTGAACCTGTCTCAACTACACATTGAGGTTGACCCATAATCGAAATCGTTTGTTGCGCCGTTGATCACGATATTGGGAAAGGAGAAAATTAAAAAAAAGGGAGGGGGTGACTTTTCGAAGTATTAGGGAAAAGAATGAGATCGATTAATCGATTCTTTATACGATTAAAGGGTGGCGATT
This sequence comes from Ixodes persulcatus, assembly GCA_013358835.2. Taxonomy (NCBI): domain Eukaryota; kingdom Metazoa; phylum Arthropoda; class Arachnida; order Ixodida; family Ixodidae; genus Ixodes; species Ixodes persulcatus. The sequence goes on along the minus strand of JABSTQ010011304.1, from coordinate 498,074 downwards.
AATCGGGTTAAATTCTTTAACCGATGCCCAGTCCTAGGGCAAACATAGTTATCTTAAATACTGACTCGTTAGCTAGTACACGCCCTAAAAAAGTGTCGAGCACGTCAGTTAATATTTAGAAAATATTTTTCACTGACAACATGGTTTTTGCGAATCTTTATTTTGCGAAACTCAACTAGTTAACTTCTCCGATCATCTACGTTGCATTCTTGATCGTGGGTCCCAGGTTGATTGTGTCGTCCTTGATTTGTGTAAACATTGTGATTGACATTTTTGCAACTTTTTTACGTTTTAAACTTTGGAAAGTTAACCTTAAACGTAATGTGTTGTCTCAGAATAGAGGTTTTCTAACTAATATATATGTTTTTTTGCTACTAATGAAGCAAATCCTCAGTCCGGTTATCTCTGGTGTTCCCCAAGGGTCGGTTTTAGGACCCTTTTTGTTCTTGATTTAAGTAAAGGACTTACCGATATCTCCGTTGTCGAACTCACTTCATAACACCGAGCTGCAATGTGTAGTCAAACTGAAAACATCTAACGAGTCAAAATATCCATAATAAGTGAGCGCGTACTCAAGTGAGAGCGGGCACCCCGTCGAGTGAGTGACGTCATTGCGTCCTGCTGGTTGCCATTGCTACTTGTTCTTGCCGAGAAAACAAAAATTGATGGTGCGAAATTGATGCTACTGGAGGTACTACTACAGCTCAGCAGCGAGACGACCACAATGGCCGATGATGTTACGTCAGCTGAAACCATGTATTGAGCTGCAGTGATGCAAGCGCCTGCTTTGTAGAAAACAAACAATCAAACAGCCTGTGAGACATGTGAGACACGTTGGGACACGCCAACACCGGCGTCAGACCCGGGTCACTGAAAGAAAATGTTCAACTGGCAGAACCGTCCAAAGTCAGACTCGTACCAGTTATCAGACAACACGTTCTAACGTGAACGCGCGTGCACACTTTACTACAGCTTCAGCTTCAAGAGCCTGAGAACGCAAAAGAAAAGTTTCAAGCAGGAAGTAGGGCCACCTCTGAAAGGGTAAGGGGGAGGTGGAGTTGTAAACTGTTTGATAACTTGATAACAGGAGGTGCTGAAAACGACTTCAATATTATCGAAACCTCAGACCCTATATGGTTGTCCCGTCGGGCCAGGGCGACACCATCTGGAATAATCGAGGCCTGCGAACATCCTCTTCTTCCCTCATAGAACGTCACCACAATCGGACGGCGCCAGCTCAGCAATCGGACCCGAGGCCAATGCTGAACGTGCTTCGACGCGCTTATTGGCCACGAGGCCCAGCACGCAGCGCTCGTATGCAATCTGCGTCTTCGCTCGATCTCTCTGCGGTGACGTCAAAATTCCCGTGCACAGGCTTTGATTATTCTAGGTGGTGTTGGCCAGGGGAAGAAACAAAGGGGGGGGGGGGGGGAAGGGGGAAAGATTTGAGTGATCTTTTTTTTTGGGTTGTGTGTATGTTTACACAGCCTAGAACTTGGCCTGCCTCAACGGGCGACGAATCTCCCAGCTGTAGATGAGCAATTTAGCCAGTGCAGTACAACCGCTAGCCTGGGGTCTTTAACGTGCATCACACAGTTGTGATACACGACCGCACGCCGGTACGATGCTCATCCAGATCGAAACGGGCAGGGGTGGGGATTGAACCCAGGATCTCTCGGTTCTGCAGCGTTAGCTTTCGCTCCACGTGCTCCGAGCTGGTGTGCGCTAGACCACTCGGCCACCGACCCCCCTTGAGCGATTTCATGTGCGAAAACTGACGGCCAGTCAGAACTCGGAAGTCAGGACATATACTCCCTTTTGTTGCCATTGAGGCATTACCGCGCCCAGTTACGGAATAAACTAGAAAACAATCGTTACCTTGACCGGTCCCGATCCACCCCTATGGTCTGCGCATGCGTAATGGTCGCGAGAAAGAACCGCGAGAGAAGCCGTCTACAAAACGACGCGATCGGCGCTTCGTTATCGGAGCGTCCTCTAAAACACTCCAGACGATACTCATGAGCTCAGCAGAGCCACGTGACGCAGACAGCAGACACAACCAGTTCCTTGGCAGGCAAGTCGACTGTCCGCTCGTCCACGCGATGAGCAAAACAGAAAAAAAAAATACCTCCTACCGAAGGCTTTTCGAGTCGCCGCAATGGCTGGATGAACTTCCTCCCTTCGGCGGAAAAATCGAAGAAAGAAACAGCGGGGGGAGTTGTTTTCTTTTATTATTATTCCGCTTATACTTTACTCCCTCTTACCCAACGTTCCCCCTTTTGCGAAGCTTTTTTCCCGCGTTTTTTTCTCCCTGCCGACTAAAAAATCAGGGGAGGCCGCCACGCTCGCCGTCTGTTTTTCTGAGACGGTCCCCCGACGTTTTTTTACGTATGCTCGCATGCGCCGCTCATCTTGTTTTTTTTTTCTCCCATCGTCCCCATCCTCCTCTCCTCTTGGACAGGCGAGGGGTGCGAGCGGAGCGACCCGCGGGGGTTGGGGAATGCTGCAACCCTTGTGGATGCTCTCTCTGGAACAAAAAAAGGAAGAAAAGGAAACGAAATAAGAGGGAAAAAAAAATAAACATGCATGCCAGGAAAAAAAAAAAAGAAAAGTAAACGAGAAAAAAATAAAAAAAAAAAAACATGGAGGGAAATACTTTCTTTCTTCCAAATGGCGACGGGGCTTGAAATGCTCGGGAAGTTCGTCCGATTCCTCCCCTTTCCTTCTTTTTCGTTCCCGAAGGGACTTTTTTTTTGTTCTTGTCTTGTTTTTGTTTTGTTGTTTTTAACCGCAGACTGTGACGACACGCCTCGATGCCGTTTGCGGTGGTTTCTCTCCTTCAGGTGTACCGCCTGTGTGTGTTTAACTTGTACAACCTGAGGGAAACAAAAACACACACAGCCACACACAAATACTTGGTTTTCTCCTCGCCGCATGATGAAGAAGCATGACACGCCGCGGGGTGAGGGGCTTAATGAATGATCGGAAGCCTAAAGCTGAGGTGGCAGTGGAGGGAACTAGAAGCAGAGATGGAGCGGGCGGCAAAACATGGGTGTATCATTTGTCCATGTTGAGTCCAATACCCAAATTTTGTATCATGCTCACGAGCCGCCAGAATAGCTAAATTTGCAACGTGCTCTTCCGTTTCGGTCTGTAAAGTTTTCTTTATATAATGTAACATCCTTCTGAGTCAAAATAGTAGTAACGGCTGCGGCTCCGTAAAAAAAAAAAAAAAAAAAGAAAAAAAAAGAAATTGGTATAGCAAAAAGAAAAAAAAAAGGCAAAAAGTTTTAGAGTGAACGAATCGCAGCAAACCTCAGGGCTTGAAAAGCACATAAACGCTCGTACTACTGCAGTAATTTGACCCTAAACCTCGCGAGGGGCACCCGAACCGAAAGCCGGCAGAAGTAATTGTTATGTGTCTGTTTAGGCAGGGGGAAGGTAGTCAGTCCCAACAGTCGTCTGCTGTCTCCGCTGTAGATGAGAAATTTAGCCGTTGCTGCACGACTGCAAGCCATGGAGTCTTCAATGTGCAGCCACGCGGTAGTGATACACGACCGCACTCCCGTATACGATGCTCCTCCATATCGATAATGGGCAGTGGTGGAGGGATGGAGCCGAGGAGAGGATCACAGGGTTCTGCAAAGCCGACATGCAAAACGCGCACAACTGCAAGCAGGGTGTGCCTTCTGGCCGCATCGTTGGCAAGCACGTGCAAACCTGCCCGAGATACCTTTCACATCCACGTTGCGCGTGGAGGCCTGCAAGCGTGAGCCACCAGCCGGGACACCACGCTTGGAATGCCAATGAGTAGAGAAACGGAGGGAGAGAAGGACGAGACGGAAGAACGCGGGTATCGTCAAAGCGCAGACCTCTGATTGCAAGGATTGGTGAGCAGACGAGAAGGCTAGCAGCCTCTATCACTTTCTCACTATTCGATCGCGTTGCAGCAGTGAGCGTAGAGACGAGACAAAAGCAGCTATCCTTTGAAGATATCCCCTAATCATTCCAATCAGACCTCGGCGCTACGACGTACCCGCGTGCTTTCAGCTCCTCCTCTTCCTCGGTTTCTCTAAAGCAACTCCCCCTTATGTACCGCCAAAAATCGGCTCGTCATCGGGGTAGACCGAGAGGGGCAGCTAGGGGGGAAATCTGACCAACGCTGCCAAGCTTCGACCAAAAGGCTCCCTGGAAAAAGAGAGGAAATTAAAGGAAATGCACGCGCACGTCGAATTAGCAGAACTATGCACGCGCGTTTGTTATCTTCGGCGACGTCGCTGTAGGGTCCATGGATACTCTGTTTCACGCCCGACGTACAGCGCTGTCGAAACTGCTGGCGCGAGCGCGTAGCTATACATCTGCCTAACTCTCACGAGAGGAGGGTGTAAGACAGCTCTTACGAAACCCCGTCAAGCCAACTTGGCGGTCGTCTTTCTTTTTGGGGGGCACGAGGTGTGTGATTTAGTTGAACGCCTCGTCGAACGCCCCCCCCCCCCCCCCCCCCCTGATGCCTGCACTCATTCTCAATACAACCTGATCCGAGTTCATGCCTGCTTACGCAGTGCCCAATACATGCTAAGATTGCGCGTGCCCAAATAATGGAGGACTGAAATAATGGGCGCAGCGTCTACAAGATAAAGCGCTCTTTTGAAAAGGGTCTACTGAACAGCAAGACCAAGTCACAATTTCGACAGCGTTGTGTAGGGCGTTCCGAAACAACCTTGCGCCAAATTGACCAAGCGTGGAAAAGTCCGTACACCGAAAAAGTTCGAGAAACGAAAAATCCGTCCCTCGAAAACGTCCCAAGAAATCCCTCACACACCGAAAAGTCCTGCACCACCAAGTCCTACAGCGAAATGTCCCCAAACACTCATCCCATTTCCCGGTATCTGTCTCAGTCGCTACGGGAGGCGTATGAAAAAGCCGGGTTCCGTGTGTCAAGATACATGAAACGACCCTGCATATTGAATGAAGCGATCCGATAATGAACATTTAGACTGATTAGATTATCAGAGTCAATGGGTTTTTTGCCCCAATTGGATTTTTGCATCTTCTTGGGACATTCATTTCAGACAGGCCTGTCATGTGACCTGCTAGTAGGGAGTCATTGGATATACAAACAATAAGCGATTGCAAAGCGGAATGACTCAGCAAGTGGACGGTGGGGAAATTTACACATGAATGTATATATGACCGTTACCAGTGTGTTTCAGAAACTGGAAAGAAGGCCTGCACGCTCATCCAAGGCAAATGCATTACATCTATATTTTCTTGTGTGTGAAGTGTGTTTGATCTTTTGTTGTTGCGAGTCTGCAAAAGTGTGCATGTGGTTCCAAATATACTTTGCTTTCTTCTGCTTCGTCAGTATTCTGATTCTGATCTACGTTCTTTAAAAAACTCGTCTCTAACCAGTGTGGCTGCGACCTTGATAAAGAACTGATAGCGTGTGCAGAGCTCGGTATTTTCTTTCTTCTTTGCTTTTAGATATTTTAATATTATTTGGCATTTCAAATGATTCTATAATAAGTAACTACGAGCTACAACTATGCTACGTGATTCAAAAGCCAAATGGAAACTACCGAGGAGCATGTTGTGGTAGTGCAGTCATTAACGTACTTTTCCTGTCAGAAGATTATGATCAGGGCACATTGTTTTCTAGACTTTGTTTTTCTTTAATGTCCGACCCCGTTTACTCAGCCGCATATCTAGGTCATGTACCCGGGAGCTCGAATGCGCAAAACAAGTGCCTCTTCACACTTATACCAAAGCTTTTCTTAACTCGCGCGGAGGGTTCGTATTTCTAAAATACTACCGGGTGTTTCAAATAGCGGCCAGGCTCTTTAAATCGACCACCGAAATTGGTTTCTTAACCTATCTCGCTACGATTTTGTGCAGCGTTGCCCACAGGCGGTGCATTTTTGCTATAAAATTTGCGAAGTGCGAACTTACCTGAGGAAAAAGTAAAAAAAGAAAGAGGCTTAACTCATTTGGAAATGCAGCGAAGCCACCGGTCTTCAAATAATAGGACGCCGTTTGCCACGGGAGACAAGAGATGGCGCAAGCGGTCGCGACGCCAACTGCCGCCAACGACAGAGCCTACGACGCCGAGAGCCGGCGTCATCAGCAGACAATCTTTTCGACTCAAAAGCGGCGCGCGTTCCGCAGGTGGCGACAGTCGCAGAACCAAAAACAGGCGCGGTAACAACAAGAAACTGCAAAGCAGACGACATAAATACCCCCCCCCCCCCCATAAAAAAAAACAGTTAAAATAATTTGGCAAACTATTGTTTTAATTGATTATCTGTCCATTCAATGTGTTTTATTAGTAAGGATGATAAAATAATGCATTGGCAACTGATATCGAAAAAGCTCGCGCCGCTTTTGAGTCGGAAATATCATCTGCTATTTGACGCCGGCTCTCGGCACCGTATGCTCGTTCGTTGGCGACAGTTGACGTCGCAACCGCTTGCGCCATCTCTTGACTCTCGCGCCAAATGGTGCCCTATTGTTTGAAGACCAGTGGCCTCGCAGCGTTTCCATAAGAGTTAAGCCTTTTTCTTGTTTTACTTTTTTAAGTAAGTTCGCTATTTGCAAATTTTATAGAAAAAATGCACCACCCGTGGGAAACACTGCACAAAATCGTAGCGCGATAGGTTAAGAAACCGATTTTTGCGGTCGATTTAAAGAGCCCGGCCGCTATTTGAAACACCCTGTACATAAACGCAAAAGCTCACATGTACACCTGGCGAAGCATAGGACAGGGTCACACGAAGCACAACGACTACCACGCCATGCGCCACAATCGATGTCGTACCGCGTAAACACACGTACACGTGGACACGTGCGCTTGTGTGCGTTCGTGTGAGTGCAATACTGATCCCGGCGCAGCAGACAAAGCGATGAGCATCTCATAAGTATCCGATTCGGGTTGTGCCGCTGCATGTAAACTTTATACCTCTGCCTTTCACAGCGCCTTCCCGAAATCATCCCTTCATTAAATCCGTAAAAAAAATACGCAAAAAAAGGGCTCCCTGCCATGGTTATTGATTTCTTTTCGTCTCTTTTTCTTGCTAGATTACCTTACCTTCGAGGATATTTTACTTCCCCTTCTAGGCTCGCGCGTAATCTCCCGAATGGAATATATTTTTTGTTTTGTTTTGTTTCTTGCTCATTTTGTCGAGAGAAAAAGCTCGCCGTGTTTTTTAATCAGGTCCTGATGCCGAAAGCGCTCTTCTTGCTTCGTTGCTAAATGCTTTGGTAAAGGGTTTATGTTATACTGCTTATTAGAGACCCCTCGCTAAAACATCTCTTTTACTTTTTTCGTGCTCTTAGTGCGAGTCGCTGCGTACTCATTTTTGTTCTTATTTCTTGGGGGGCTGGAGGGGATTCATTAGGGAATGCAAACGACACAGCTAAAAGTGAACGTTACGTGCGAGCTCGGGAGCGTGCGTGGTGACACAAAAAAAAAAAAAAAAAAAGATCGACACCGGCCTAAGCGACAGACCGAGCCAGGCGTAAAAGTAAAATAAAAAAAAAGTACAAAAACTTTTGCTATTTAAATTGGTAACGAAGGGGCTGATGAACGTGTATAGAATCCCTAGGAACCGAATCGCTAATAACGATAATCATATTGGGCAAACCGTACGTCTTGCTGTAATTTACACTCACTTGCAAGGAAAGAGAGCAGCTTCCCCTTTAAGGATGCTGGTCTTCGTAGAGCCGCAAAGAACGTGCCCTTTCATGATGCCCTTGCATCCACTTTCCCGCAGAACACTGGTTGAGCCAATCACAGCGATAGACGGGAGGAGATCGACGAATAACAAAAACAAAAACAGTTTCCAAAACAACAAAGTCGTCGCGGAAAAAAAAAAAATCTAGAATGAGAATTTTTTTAAGGAAAAACAAAACAAAACGAATAAGATTGTTATTTTGTTACAAAAGAAGTGACGAATTGCAAATAACGAGTTATGTACAATAAGGTCGGTTTTTATACCTAATTACAGTTTCGGTTATCAAAATGGGTTCATGGGATCCCAGGGGCTCAGCAGGGACTTCCCAGAGCTCCTACATTTCCTCGATCGTCTTTCCACCTAAGTACAGTTTTCTTCCAGCTGCACCGCTACTTAAGATCTGAGCTATCCACTGCTGCGCGACTACGCGGCAAACCTTCCTTAATTTGTGCGCTTACCTTTAGGACGCCTGCAGACGTTTGCATCCCTTTACTGCCTCAATGCAAAGACCAGGAGGAGTTCCTCGGCTGCCATTTAAGACAGTGACTGGCGCCAGTCATTGTTACCAAAACGCTCTTCAATTAATGTGTGCATTGAAGACAGTTGGGCGTTTCTCGAGATGGAACCATTTGAAAGCCCCCTTTTCTTAGACGTTATTGAAAGTATAGAAATGGAATGCCGTACAACGCGCCACAACTTTAAACTTTCGAGACATCGAGTATTGTTCTCGCGTCCGTCCTTGCATGAAATACTCTTTTTTTTTTTGCCTGCACGCGTTTTTAGAGCGTACGTGTTTCATACATTTTGGGTGGAAAATGTGTGCTTGAGTTGTCATCTTCACTATCATTATAAATTGATAGTAGCCGCCACTGTTGTTAATTGCAAGGTTGGGGCCAAGGGCCCGCCATGTGCCTGCAAACTGCACTGCAGATCCTCCCTCTCTCATAAGTATGATGAAAAATCAACGTTCTCTTATTATTATTATTATTATTATTATTATTATTATTATTATTATTATTATTATTATTATTCTTGTTAAAGTATAATTGCAACGATCGTGCTCACGTTCAATTTTGTCGTTCCTTTCGCTACAAAGTATAAGTAACGAATTACGTGTAACGCGTTGCGCGTATAAGGCGTTTCGTATAAGCGTCTGTTGGGGAGTGACCCTGAAGCGACTCAAGGCCACCCGCCAACTCGCCGGCGGGAGCGGCGTCGAACGCGGATGCATGCGTCCTTTCCCGGGCAAGTCGTCCGGGGGAAAGGGCTCGTCCGACGGCATCCCGTGCCAGGGTGGATGACCGGCCCTTGCATCGATTACGTCTTCAACTAGGCACACTTGTTTGGTTCCTTCTTGTTTTTCTGCGCCCCCGGGATACCAAGAACCAGTTTTGTGGACGGGGTCGAGGTTTAGGAAAAGCCTTCTTCCCCCAAGGAGGAAGAAAACGCGTTTCTCGGGTCGACCCGTCGGCCTCAATCTCGTCGTCTGTTTTTTCTCTTTTTCTTTTTAGGCGGCGAGTGCCGCCACCCTCACCCTCAAACACCGACGGGAGTTTGGCGGTCGGCCGGAAACGGGCCATGGTAACATTTGCCGGGCGCGAGTTAAACCTGAGTTCAGTCAAAGGGAGGAGACGACATAGGGTCTATCCGAATTCCCAGCCATCGGGAAGTCCCCCTTTTTGAGTAACGAGTCTGGATTAGATTTGCTCAACCAATAAAGGTTATTACAGGCGCCTGCACCTGACCATGCGAATCTCCATTGTTTCGACTGTATAAAACAGATTTGTTTTTATGTGCCAACACTTTAAAGAAATCTAGTGACTGCAACCTAGGGATGAAGCTCAGCCAATAGCAAAGCTAAAATATGTTTAAACAAATTTTTTTTTTTTAGAGTGTACGTGGCAGTGCTACGGGACACCCAAGAAAAACGTGGCGGTGAACCTACCGAATACCTGGTGACCGAGAAAAGCTGCCAGGCGTTCATTCGCCGACTCGTGCTACCAGTGTTCATCGCGGTGCTGGATATTGTTAGGGTTAGGCGATTTCAGTCACCTCGCTAATTGACAAACGAAAGCGAACCCGATTTATTTCCAGACGGATGATTGTTGCCGAGTGCTACCGACGACTGGTGACGCAGTGTTCGTGTCCATTCGGGATCCAGCATTCGATCGCAACGCGTCCAGAACTGTTTGGACCCAGGCGGATCCCGATAAATTCATAGCGACTAAAACGTTTCTGACCCTCATGAGTTGTCTTCCGTCCCACTACGCAACATGCAGTTGAGAGAATTCGAACCCAATATTATTTTTCGAAAAGAAAAATAATAACGTGCTCTTCATATATTTTATGATCAATGATCAACAAATATTTGAATGATCGGTATTCTGGGTGCAATGCAAACACTTGGGAGAGATCTGTTAGTGTAAGAAGTGTAAGGCCCGCTTCACACATGGCAATTTCTCCCAGCAACTTGACGTCGCAACAACACGAACCCCCCGCGCTCACACGCAGTAACCGAATTGCTACAAATTGCCATAATCATCGTTAAATATTAATTTTCTTGCACTATTTAGCCACAGTTATACACTATAAACGTATCTTTCTATCTTTAACTTGTGTTGAAAATACTAACTCATCTTTCTGAAACGATTCATTCCCCAAGGCAGTCCATTTCAAAAATAGCACAGAGCTAAAACCAGTCTTTCATTGTCATCATCACCACCACAGGGGTGTGAGGCGACAATATCACGTCCCCCATTGGCTACTCCCGCTTCAAACGTCTTCGAGTTGTCCGAGTTGCTTGCCCGTTCCAAGCCGGATTCGATCCTGCAGTAATTCGTAAAGGAGCGCCAGAATCTAGGGAAAGCTAGGGAACAACATCGCCAGCAACTCCGAAATTGCTGGGAAAAGTGCCTCATCTGGAGCGTGAGTAAGATCTTGCCACTATGCGGAACGCAAGTTCGTCTGCTTCTTCTACAGGGGTTGTGGTGACATCAGGACACCAAGCTCTGATTGGCTGTGAATGAAGGATAGTGGTTAGACCTCAAGGCAGCTCGCTTTGTGGTCTACCCAATATCTTTCAATCAGAACGAGTCAGAGCTCGGTGTTCAGACGCCACCCCAACGCCTGCAAAAGAGACAGACGAACTTGCGCTCCGCATAGCCAGTGACAGCTTAGGCATAGGTTATTAGGTTCCCTCTTCTTCGTTTTTAAACGTTATCGGCCCCAATTAAACTGACTGGACTTTAATATTAAGATTCACAGGACTCGCCGTATTTTGACTTTCTTAACGTGTCAGTACAATAATAAATCGTACTCGGAAACCTCTCCGACAAAAAAAAAATGAATAAAAAAGAAGGGTACAAACGTTTACAATGCGATTTACACTGAATGTGCATTCCGAAACGTTCCGATGACTCCAATTCAACGCTAGCGTTTATTAACAGCGCCCAGAAACTATGCACCAAAACTTCCCAAACACGAGAAAGATAGCGTAGAAGAGGGGGACAGGCTCCACCGGCGGCGCCACATCCATAGCCCATCAGGTCGCGCAACCAACCACTCCGCGAACGGCAGCAGCAGCTGCAGTTTGGCCAACAAGCGCAGATGTCCTTTCCCGCGGGCCGCTGTCGAGAAGGTCGGCCGATAAATCAGGAAGGCCGCGGTCAGCGCCGGAGTCCTGCACCGCGCCGCACAGGTTCGACCCGCGCAAGTGCACGCAGTCGTCGGCAGCGCTGGAACCCCCGCTAGGCCGTTCACCCCTGAGCTGACACTGCGGTGGCAGCCACGCGGTCAGCGGACCAGTCGTGCGTACTCCACAGTTCGCCACGTGAACAAGCTCCCACTCATACCAACGTGCAAGGAGGGAGAGAGAGAGAGAGAGAGAGAGAGAGAGCGGAATCAAGTGATGAAGTCTGAGGCCGCTGATTGGTCCGGGGAGAGCGCATAGCTCCCCCCGAACTGTCAGCGGAGGGGTGAACGGAGTTTTCCTACACCGGTGCGAGCAAACAAAGGCTCGCCATCGCCAACCCTTTGGCATGGGAGCAGCGCGTTACAGAGCCGGGGGTTCAAAGGGCTCATTGTGCAAGCATGCGGGTCGGCTTCCCGTCCGCAGGCATTCGAACAATTGTCCGTTTCCTCGCCTTTTTTCAGGAACGCTTTTGGGGAGAGCCTCCTGACCCTTCTTTTTTTTTCCCCCTTTCGGCTCGCGGGGGAACACTTCCTCGTGTTTATTCCTTCGTGTGCTGTGCGCGAGTTGCGTGAGCTTGAGCCCGCTGGGCAACTCTTTCTTTGCGTTGCGTGAGAAGATGTATTCTTGACCCCTTTTCGGGATCACATGCCGCGTTCGCTGAATGGTGGGTGGTGCAGCTTGAACGGGCGGCTTCTGTCGAGCAGAAGGCGAGAACCCTCTCGTCTCTGCACTGACGTCACGCGGCTGCGGTGGCGTTGTTTTGTCGGCGCGGTGAAAGCTTGTCTGGTTTGTGCTCGCGAGCAGCGCGCCCCCACCTGGTTTAGACAAACGGAACTTTGTTTGTAAGCCGCGTTTCAGTCTATAAGCGTGCAGCGTTGCTCCTTGTTTCTGGGTATCGTTGAAGTCGATGATGGTCGTCGTTATCTTCAGTTTGTACATTTCAACTTGCCGGTGTACACAAAATATGCAGTAAGCGTTAAATAGCGCTTTTGCTGAGTGTTTTGAAGGTTTTGTCCTCTTTTTTTCAGCTGCGTCCCGTGATCATGAAGCTTCTTGGATACTAGTGAGGCGCCATATACTTGGTGTGTGTGTGTGTGTGGGGGGGGGGGGGGGGGGGGACGCAACATGTAAAACGACCTGAATTTACACGTACCTTGTTCTACGCCAACTTCGTTTTACGTTACGCTAGTTTTCCTCTCTAGAACCGTTGTGAGAAAAGTTTGGCTCATAGCGGTGCGTTAGTCATTTTCCCCCTGTATGTGCGTAAATGGCGATATGTTTTTAAGATCGGTATCGTGGTATTTTGTCAACACGTATACGTCCCAAACACACGAAAAAAGCACAGTTTGTTTTCTATGACAACGACATTATGTAAGAAGTACTTCGTGTAGTGATATAAACTATGCGCCAAACGTTTTTAGTGCTTTCTTGAAGCGACAACGAGCATAGTTTAAAATTTTCAAGAGCTACAAAAAATGTACTACGTAAAACTAAAATAATAATAATAAAAAACCTGTTCTTGTTTTAAAACAAATGGAGTTACTGACAAGCCAAAACATAGTTTTTGTTTGTTGTTGTTCCAAATGACTGAAATTGATCCCTTGAGATCCCAGTCAAATTTTAAAGATTGGAAACCGCGTAACAGCGAAGAACAGGATTATGTCCAAAACCCAAATATGCAAGTTCCCACGCCAGTTGATGACGTACAGATGGCGAACGGCTGCTTTCTTGCTGCTATTCCTCGCTCCTATGAGTACGCTGCCTATGCGGAGAGCACGTCGTCTGCTTCCTGCACAGGAGTTGTGGCCACGTCAGGACGACGCCGAGCTCTGATTGGCTTTAACTGAAAGGATAGTGGGTAGACCACAATGCTAGATACCTCGAGGTTTACCCACTATATTTTTTTTAATCAGCCAATAAGAGCTCGGAATTCTGACGTCATCGCAACCCCTGTGCAAGCAGCAGACGAACTTGCACTCAGCACAGGACGCGTCTTCGACGGGTGTGTTTAGTGTCTTATCCCGCCCATACACTCTTAGAAATCTGGTGCTCAGTGCCACAGCGCAGACCGTTTTTCTGGGTCGAAACATGCTCTCAGCCCCATTTTTCGCCCAGCGCCCTCCATAGACACCGAATAATTCGTGGCCGGAATAGACAGCAGCTCGCCGTGTCGTGTTAAATTTCACGTGCCTCTACGTCCCAGTAAACAAGTCGGTCTGTTTTATCCTGGCTCTCAGGAGAAACTTTGTCCGATCTCACGTATTCGACTGTCTTTTAATGCCACATCATCAAATACTTCTTTGGGTGGTTTTACAAACTACGCGTCTTTTAAATCTGAACTAGAAACCTTGCTCTTCACCTCATAATCATATTATTTTCCTATACATGTGTTGTTCACATTGTACGGACGTATGTGTTCCACATCAAGACTTCGGTCGCTCTGGGGCACAGATTAATAAAGTATGTATATATGTATATATGTATGTATGTGGGTTGCACCCCATGACTCTCTCAGCTGCTTTGCGGGAGAGCAGGCGCTCCAGTTTCCTTGGAGTGTGTATACATCGAAACTGGTCTCGAAGTGGCAACAAACGACGTCACGGGGGCCGGCGTGTCGTGTTCTCGGATGTCACGATTCTAACAGTAAATCGTAAAAGTTTAAAAAAAAAAGCATGATAGTAAGCGAGTGTCCCTTGTCGCGGCGTCCAAACTCCTGGCTGAAACTTCCCCGGCTTGTCGAGCTGGAAAGCGACCTGCAGCAAAACAGGCGCCCGCCGCCTCACCTACTGCCTCCTGTGCAACTGCCAGGGTCGGGGCAGGCCACAGAATGGCACTATCCCTTATTACGTCATGAGGCGAAAATCAAGGAACCAAACGTCATGACGGGGTAAGCACACCGGGTAGAGACGTGTTCTGGGCATCATTCGAGGAAAAAACACGCATCCTCGTTGAGTATAGGGGTGTGAGGATGGCATCTTGGACGAGTTGGTGAAGCATCAAATTAACAACAGCGCTGTGTGCCTTTCGAAGAAGGAACCCCGAAATACAAGTGAGTTATAAGTCACCGCTTTGTGTCTCTTGGGTGTGTGTACTGTGCGTGTGTGTGTTGATGAATTTGCGCTGTGTTAATATAAAGGGATGTAGTGCACATTCAATTCCTTTGGTCCTCAACTAAAAACAAAGGTGATCAAAGCGGAAGGAAAGAACCCCAGAAAGACTCGTCTGGAGACTAGAGGTATACCACAAAACATGCATTCCAGGAGACTCCTTCTTTTTCTTCAAGATCTGGACGCCTGTTCTCAACCATGCAGATATCGGCGAAAAGTTCGCCTTTGCAGCCCAAGAACTCAGCTTACTTTTTGCTCGAGTCGAAGCAACCGGTGGGAAAGGGGGGCACCGCCGGGAATCCCCCTTTCCCGAAAAAAGAGGCGCCCGGGCGAGCGTCCGCCGCAACCGTCGCAGCCACAAAAGCCGGCAGCTGCGGGCGGGTTTCCCTCGGCTTCTTTCCTGTTTTTAAGCCTCAAGGGCTGCCCATTTGGGAAACAAAACAGCGAGTGAGGCAAAAAAACCGGCCCGCAGTCGGAAAGGACGTCCCAGGCCATCGACCTCGTGACGCAACCCTCCGCCGCCGCCCGCCGATGCACCCCCGGTTTTTTTTTTCTTTCTTATTTTTCTTCCTCTCCTCTTCCCGACGAGTTTTTATTTCCGAGAGTCGGTGCCCTTTCCCGACGACCCCGACATTCTCTTTCTCCCGCATAGCTGAAAAGTTTTTGACCCTGTCTGCACGGCCGGGACGCCCAAGTTCGCCATTACGCGAGGAATGTGGCGCCCCCTGCGAACGACCGGGCGCGACCGCCTTTAAACTTGCGGCGAAAAAAATAAATGAAGCCATCAGTTTATCGAGGACGTTTGCGTTACCTCGCTTCTGCAGTGTCCAGGCTTCCGTCCGAAGGTCACGCGTAAATCTTAAAAAGTCAATTGTAAAAGTTGTAAACAGCGTTCCGTATTCTCGTCTAGAAACGCGGATACGTCAGACGCTTTTTTGAGCCTAAATTAACTTCCCGCTGTGCTCGTATTCATTAAAGAAACTTGCGTTCCTATTGTATATGATGTTGAAAACCGTGACTCTGGCATCTGTGAATATCTGTGCATTAATTATAGGCCTTGTCTATTTTTTTTTAGTGTGTTTCCGAATGTTTTTGCTTTGGCCTTCGATATATATATCTATAGAGAGAGAGAGAGAGAGTGAGAGCCGAAGATTTAAGTAAGAATGTTGTCTTGGACAAGATGCAGCGGGGACCTCTCTGAGTCAAGAATGACAAATGACGCTTGATATTTGAGGTCCAAAGACCCGGGATTGAATAGAAACGATGTGCGATGGCAAGCTCCGATTCATTCTATAGGGTGTCAAAAGGATAGATGGCTGTTTGGAAGGACGCCATAAATCGGTTTCTGAACGTGTCGAGCTAAGATTTTGCGCAGGAACGGCCGCAAAACGTGCATCAATTGTATACAAATTTCTCAGAACAAGCTTACCTGAGTAAAAAGTTAGAAATGAGAAACTTGAAATCCCATACCTAAGGCGGCCGTGTGCTAACCGCGCTGGCGATGTCGACAGTGCTCTCCGCGTCGACAGGCGGGGTTAGACAGTGAAGGCACTGAGTAAAAAATTTTTAGCGTCAGCTTCCGTGATGACACCACCGTCGTCGGTGGCTTGTTACGGAGGTTTCCCTCCTCTCTCAGGTGCCTCACCCAGCGTAGAATTGTGGGGGAGCTCGGAAGTCGCCGCCGAAAATCCGCCCGAAAACGTTGGCGGACATCTTTCGTCCTATAGCAGACACCCCCTGTAAACCAAAGAGTAACCTTTACTCGCTCGTTGAGAGCCAAGTGCACAATGAATATGACTTACACCCCAAAACAAAGCGGATGAAATTTGGAGACAAGAAAAGAGACGCGGTAACAAACAGAGAGTGCAAAGGAGACGACAATATATAACCAAAGAAAATTGTAAAAAAAAAAGAGGCAATACAATTGTTTTGTTGTTCTTGTTTTATCTGATTGTTTAAAGTGTTTTGTTAGTCGAGGGAAGCGCCCGCCGTGGCCGCCTGCGATCTCACGTGCCGCCATCTCTCGGTTGTTGCACCAATCAGACGCCTTTCATGAGCAGACGGACGCAGTAGGTAGGAATTTCCAGTTTTTCATTTCCAACTTTTTAGTCAGGTAAGTTGGTTGAGGTGAAACTTCAGTCTGTAGATCAAATCAAATGGGGAGTTTGAGTTCGCAAGTCTAGACTATGCGGAGTGCAAGTTCGTCTGCTTCTTACACAGAGGTTGCGATGATATCAGAACGCCGAGCTCTTATTGACTGATTGGAAAAAAATAGTGAAGACCTCGAGGCATCTAGCATTGAGATCTACCCACTATCCTTCCTATCCAAGCCAATCGGCACTCAGCGTCGTTCTGACGTCACCGCAACTCCTGCGCAAGAAGCAGACAACTTGCTCTCCGTATACTGATTTGCATCTTAAGAAACGCAGAGCGTCCCGAGCCTTTACCTGTAGCTCTCAAGTTTGGAGCAGCGCCCCTGGCGAGCCAATTCGGATATTTTTAGGTCGTGTTCCTGTTGTGCGTCGCGTTTCATCCTTTCAGACTCTCTGTTAAGGCTCTGCTATACTCGAACGTCGAGCGTAGCAAAGGCGGCGTAGCGCAGCGTGTACAGATGCTGACTGGTCGCAGATATCGAGTTCCCGCATGCCGGCCAATGAAACGCTCGCGTTCTGCGCTACGCTCCGTTCGCTGCACTCAACGTCGCAGTATAACAGAGCCTTTAGTGTCCGTTCACAGACACTGAGGGACACTGAGAGACGCTAACTCACGCTCGTGGATTGTGTGTGATGGGACGATAGGAAGCCGATTCACCTCAGCATTAAAGGCTCGCGTCTGGCGAACGATAGTGGAGGCGCCTCTTTCGTTGTCGCGTCTCGGGGAGGCTTAGAGTCACTGTGTGGGTTCCCAGAGTAACGAAACTCCGAAGGTTCGTTTTAAAACCGTGGCGAGGCGCTGAAACCGAAACTATGGCGCCGCCATCTTGGGTCCGCGCGACGACGGGGCTATGAAGGCGATAGTGACATCATTGAAGCGTGTTAAAAGAGCTTTATTTAAACTGGTCGATGGGCTACGCAAAAGCTTCTGTGGTGCTGAGTAGCTTCCGTAGACAATTAACATTGCATAATTTGCTCTCTGACCCTTTTTTGCTTGGTTGCGATGACAAGTTCAGCGCCAAGAATCATAGGGACTGGTAGGGACTGCGCTATGTTTGAGAAGCTTTCTGTCATCGGCTCTGTGCGCTTCGAATTGAGACTCTTCGAAGTAATCCTAGAAGTCATTGTAATAAAAAGACGCAGCATGTTGAGGCAATCTGAACGGAAAACACTGCGATATAAATGCTATTCAGAACTATTTCACGAAACTACGAAAGTATCGAGAATATAAACTGCACGAAAACAATTTTTCCCAGAGTCACAAGGACCCGCTTTCGCTCGGTACGTCATTCCAAGAGGCAACCGCATGCACGCGACCTTCGATGTATTAGCTAAGTTTGCTACACATCTAAAATTGAGGGACGCGATATGCGATAGCGAGAGATCTTACCCAACACTGTCTTAAAGGGGCACTGACACCCTAAAAATCGTATTTTTTTTATTGTCTAAAACGACGCAAGTTGTAGTCATAGACACGCAAAAAAAACCGCATCGCGAAAAAAAATTTCCCCGCGCGCGCGCGCGCCTTTTTATTTTTGGCGTTTAAATCTCCCGCCGCTACCTCCTCGCTTCTTTTGATCGGTGACGTCAAAAATCAGGAAATTTAGAAGCTTTGTAGGCGACATTTCTATAGCATTTAATAACGGCAATCGTAAAACATGTTTTTTAACGCAATTGCGAACGCACTACGGCCCCTCTTTTTGAAATACCAAAAATCAGAGTTCGGTGAGATGTCCCTTCCTAGATTTGTGTCCTCTCTCAGAAAACTTGGCCGCGCTCGAGCAGATCGGCGAGTAGGGGAAGAAAGCGGTTTCCGCGCCGGCTCCCTTCTATCGCGCCAGCTCGCCTACTCCCATCGCGTCAGCGGAGGTCCGAGAGAAAGTCGAGTCGCAGGAGACCGCAAAATTTGACTGACTGCACTGGCGGGGATCGCGCGGGAACTTCAAATTCGGCATTTGGAAATTGTTTTTTTAATTCACATATACTGAATTCCCAAGTTTCGAATTTTTAGGGTAATGTCCCGGCACCGTTTTCAATCGTTTCGGATAATAAAAAAAAAAAATATGATTTTGATGTGTCAGTGCCCCTTTAAGCATAGCCCGTCGCTCGTGCGAATCCGAACACAGTTGACGCTTGTTCGACTGCGAGACAACGAGAGATACGCGGAATGAACCAGCTGTAATCGGCACTCGCCTCACAAAGCTCGCTTGTTGCAGTGGGCTCGAAATCTTTCCGTTTTACGATGGCCAGCCAAGCCTTCTTCCTCCGTCTTGCAGTTGCGTTCTTTCCAAACGGGATCCGGAAGAGTCTGTTTCCATCCTCCAACCTGCTGCTGCACCCAAAAGTGCAACAAGCAGGCATTGTGCCACTAAGTACGCAACCTCTTTGCTTTTGACGTCGGTAATCGCGTGGAAAAGACGGCGCGCAGCAGCGTACACGCGTGTGTGCAGCTGTTTGCTGGACCCAAGATGGTGGCGATTAGAGCCGCTTGAAGCGTTGATAAAGGTGAGTCTAGCGGTGCATGTGTAACGTGATCGCGACCGTCCAATGATGCTCACCAAGCCAAAATACGATCGGTTAGAGTGAGTATGTTGTCGGCAAAACGCAAAAAGAAAAGGAATGCGTTGCTCTGGGAACCCATACACTACTCTAGGGAGGCTAGAGAGTGCCCCCTGGCCGAGAGAAACAGGCCCATATGATTGGAGCATTTGACGATAAGAACAGCGAAGATCTAATCACGAAGCTGCAAGCGTGTGCAGACTGTCACTGTACGTAATTTTCATTTAAATCGATTTTACTTTCGTTTTTTTGTTTTGTTTCAAAGTGTTGTTTATATTTGCACACAGTCTCCTCTCTCTCCCCCCTTATGCAATGCCCCAACAAGCCCTTAAAAAACACACAAAAAAAACTAAATTTTTTTACAGGGCATATTTGGGATGCGTATTTTCTTCATAATATTTGCAGGAAAATTTTTTTAAGTGCAATAATTTCGTCATTAGATGTAATTTATGTGGAAGTGACGGCCCGTTCTAAGCCACGCCCACAGACCAGTGGGCCCGGCCATTACTACTGAATTGGCTTGGCTGCTTGACAGAATATGCTCGGAAGTCTCCATTTTTACGAGATCCGGTGTGTCTTGTCTGTCTGGAAGTCTGACACCGCCTGCTAGTTGTGTGAGCAGACGCGCGGCAGCCTCCGGCGTCGTCTGCTATTTCACACCACCGTCTATCGTCGTCTGCCATGCACAGACGCGGACAGGAAAGTTGGGCGTCGGCGTCCATTTTCGCCTTCTTCCATCTGCTATTCCGCCCCCGTCTAAAAACGTCTGAATCTCTCGCAAGATGCGACCATGAAAGCGGCGTTCTAGCGTTCCATCATGCACGAGCCACGGTCCAATACAAACGTATGTCAGCGTCTGTCGAAGTTCGGCCAAAGTGACCGAGAGGAATAAAAAACAATACGAAGAAAATAAATATGTAGTCCTTTCCGCTTTTCTGCTCCTGTTATTTTTTCTCATGGCATCCGCGAGCAAGATAGGTGAGCGTCATGACGCAAAACTAAAACGCGACCTAAATATATTCGCATTGGCAGGCCAGGGGCACCGCAAAACGTAGAGCTACCTTTTTTTTTAAGCAAAATGACGGGAACTAACTTGGGCAAACTTGGTGCGAGCCGAACACCCGACTGCCTTTAGCCAAATCGCTCGCAAATCCTTACCTGTGTAGGTATCTTATCGGTATTTAAGCCATGGCAGCAATCACAACGGTCGCACAATTCACAGAGCAGCGGGGCCGCTTTTACGGGCATCAATATCTCTATTCAGCATCAACACGCGCAAAGGAACAAATGAAGCCAAATGAAATCAACATAGTTAAAGTGGGGCGTAAGGCTTAGGCGACTCCCGTTACCGCCCGGCATCCACTATGGACCTAAGCACCCGCACAGAGCCAACAGCGCCTCCGAAGGCGTGTATTTGCGACAGTTGTTTGCTGAAAACTAGATCGGATGAAGAGAGCTTCGTCTAAAAACCTCGGTGAACGCAGAACGACTCGCACTCATTAAAATAGGTGAGCTCGACGAGCTGCTTTTGTCGATGACTAAGCGCACGCCGGCAGCCATGTTTGTTATTGTTTGAAGTTGAAGCGGAAAGGCAATCTGGGGATATTTTTGAAAACAATAATGACTCTATTTATATTATTTCTTTCTCAAACAAAGATATTGTTGATATAAGTACTATTGCGATATGGAGAAACAATTTTACAACCAACATTTCACACTTCAATCACTTCTCCAACCAATGAGAGCCGAGAAAAGCTGCTTAGTTTTCGCTCATTCCTGCTTGAAGGTTTCACTGATAATGTCTCCCGCATGGGAGACGAAACGTTTGATTAAATTGTTCATTTTGTTAAGTAAAGTCGGCGCAGTTTTTTTCATCATTATGATTCCCGGCTTTTGGAATATTTTTGCAGTTTTGTAAGCACCGGGCGGGGCCTAAAGCAGGGCTACCCCCACTAAATAGCGCCTAACGGCGTAAATACTGCAACAAAAACACACAAAAAACTGAAATCTTTACAAAAAATAATAAACCCACTAAAAAAACATTATTTTTCTTCACTTCAGTGTCCCTTTAAATGAATACTGAACTGAAATCTGGATTTCGCAAAATAAGGCCGCAGAAGCGTTGAACGGGACGCTACGAACTCCAAAACATCACTCATATATCGATATCTCAAACGGATGGCCGTACTTATGGAAAGAAGGGCGCTATCAAGCGAAGGCTATGACGTCATTGTCCTCCTCGAACGTTTGAGAATGAGGGCAAGTGGCCTCGCTTCTCTCCTCCTCGCTTCGGTTCACCTGCTCGATGGGACGTACGAGGAGGAGAGGGAATGCGAATCGTGACGTGACTTGTCTCGTCGGCCTCGTCGGCCGTGCTCGATTGCGCACTTCTCCAAAAATACGGCTATCCGTTAAAGATATCGATGTATGAGTGACGTTTTGGGATTTCGCACCGTCCCGCCTATCCGTCCAGCTTTGCTTTGTGAGCTCGAAGTTTCGGTTCAGTGCCCCTTTAAAGAAAAGTCAAGGAAATAAATTCAATGAACTATACAGTCATTGAATGAGTTATGCTTAGAGTATTGAAACTCCCCACGACTGTCTTGTGGGTGCCGCCATATTGTCGCCTAATGCAAAACGGGCGCAAACGGCGATAGTTACGATTGGAAAAGGGGACTTGCTGAGCTTTAAAAGTGGTGTCAGGAAGTTCAGGCGATACTGTTATGCTTCTTCGTGAACTGCCTTAACATTTCACGAGGACGGAATAGCGTTTCCTGAGATTTCAGATAAAGTTTCAAATAACTGACAGCAATGACATGGCTTAACAAGGTGGCTGACGTGACGCCACCTTGTTTAGCGTAGCCTATTAAGTGCTCAAGACAAATAACCTAATTGAAAGCGGGTTTGAACTTTTCTCCTTGATAAGTGTTTTCTCCACGTAACCTGACTCAAAATAGATAAAGGATTTTGTCAATTTTACGAGTGATAAGGTTGATGATATCCTCATATCGTGAAATTTAAACTCAGCTAAGACGGCGAAGTATGAAAGGTAAGTTTCGGCGTTTGAACGACCCTCGTAGTCTTTCATAACATCACCTACGAAAGCGAAAAAAAGAAATGCGTAAGAGAAGCCACCGGGAAGGCGAAGGCGATGAAGAATTCATCACGGGTCTTCATAACCAGACTTGTGTAAAATGTAAAATGTAATGGATTACAATTACAAGTTACCGAGCGTCATATATATGCGATTACCGTTAAAAATAACTTTCGCTAGAAAGTAAGGGATTACGTTACTCGTTACGTTACACATTACGTTCACATTACTCTTCCCGTACACTTATTCTAAAAAAACAACAACAATAGAATCAATGTTGATGTTTTCAAAAATGTTCAGCGACACGTCTTTCCAGTTCTCATATGCCCACATTATGGTAGTCCTTGTAAACATAAAATATTGCATTTAAGAGAAAGAATGTAGGTGCACTATGTTCCCCTGTAAGCGGCAGCAAAAACCGCAACCACACCCACAATCCTGCTAGCTTACGGCGACCAAAAATTATCCCTGGAATTCTGTAGACAAAGCTGTAGCGTTGCGCATGCTCAGTAGCAGCGTCTACCTCCGAAAGGAGATCAAGACGACGACGCCTACTCGGCGTTGTCTTCTTGATATTTGTTTTTCGCATACTTGTATATGCCTTGCACATTTTTCTAGTAGTTCTAATAAACGGTAATACAAAAAAAAAAAATCGTGTTTTTTTGGGGTTATTTTTTTCTTCGCGATGTTTTCTATTCTGTTCAACTGCTATCTTTATGCAACTGAATTGCCTGCTCTTATATTGCGCACGTTTCTGTGTCATGATCATATTTTTAAAAAAAAGTAACGAGTAGTTAAAGTAACTCGTTAACAATATTTAGTAAAGAATTTAATTATAATCCGTTAACAATATTTAGTAACGAAATTTATATTACAAATTACTGCCGCAAAAGAGCAACGTGGCAATAACAAAATTACTCGAAAAAGTGACGGATAACTTTCTAAGTCTGTACATAACCTTGCGACCTTGAAGCTCTGCACGAAAAAAGCAAGTCGAGACTGCGTCGCCGTCAGAATTTGCTACCACTAAGTGTCCCAGAAGACGCAACTGGATCCGGAATTGACACTACGAAAGACGACAAATCTGGTTCAACTGTCCACAGCTATGAAGCGACAACTGGGTGTTTTATATTCTCTGCAAGCTGCCAGAAGAAAATGCCGGGTGTAGCAAGTGCCTTTAGAACGAACCGAAGTCAAAGAAAAGGGAAGCTAACAAAGGGGAAGGTGACTTCGCGGCTGATTCAGGTCTACCTGTTTTTGAGGACGTCTGCTCAAACTGTAACTACGGACCACTAAAAACAAATTGCAGAAAAAAGAAAGAATAGCATTTAGCAAATGCAGATTTATTGGCCCCAATTCACGGGTTTGCGGAAGGTCCACTGCACTGATGCAAGTGTCAACGACCGGGAACGCTTTTCATAGCTATTGCTCATGGTAGCCATTGAAAAAAATAAAAAAAATAATGCAGGTGCCAAGCCACGAAAGAGGTATAACTAAGCTTCAGCCTTGATTAGCAAGAGCTCACTCAGGCGAGGTCTGCCCTGAAGCGGAGTAAGGTAGTCAAGAAAGCGGAAAGACTGCTTCAAAAACATAGGGCTGGTCACTGAAAGAGAACAAACAGCAGGGCGTGTCTTTAGGACACCCGGTCTCCGGCACGCGTTCCGCCTTCCGTTGTGCTTCGGTTGCGCACGCGTGCTCGAGGTTCACGAGACGTTGAAGCGTTGTCAGCGGCAAAAGGCTTCCGCTGCGGGCGGAATAACCGAAGCTCCTCCCTGTCGTTCTGGCCGTACCAGTGACTTTGTAGGGTGAACTTAAGAGCAAGGAGGATGACTTCAGCCTGCACAACCAGATCATCATACATGAGCTGTCTACGAACGTACAGATCAAAAAAGCGTGATCAAGAGTCTGCAAGTACCGCATGGAAACAAGCTCGCAAGAAAAGTCTAAAGTCCACGGGGAAATACGAAAAGCAACGACGAAGTGCGCAGCCTCTGAGAACTTGTGGTCTTCCAGAAGCTTGCTAACCATAATACTTACACTTCGTTTTAACTTTCACCACAAGTAAGAGCGTAACAACGAGATAGATGGCATTACACACACGGTCAGGCGTACCAAAAATCGCAAGGTCATGGTGTATGAGCTGCGCTTGGTTAGTGTAACCGATGATTGTACACGCACGGAAGGATGACGAACGCCTTGACTTTGCGCTTGGGACGCTGCTGCATAGGTTCTATCGACTGGTAGCGTCTGCTGCGCTTTGACTTTAGGTGCAACGAAGTGTAGCACTGTTGATGGATGCCTGCCAATATTTGATCATACACTAAAGCTTCGTAGAGGATACAGACACTTGAAATGCAATAGCTAGAGCCCCACGAATGACAAGTGGCAACTAAACATTGAGGAGAAGATGCAGCTGTTGAACGTAAAAGGGCAACATGAAAACAAACGTGAAAAGGCGCTAAGCATAAAACAAGAGATGCTTTAACATGACCCAAAAATGAAAGGCGTTTACAGTTATCTCTGCAATGCGAAACTAGAGCGCAGCTCTTGAGGAGGAAGAGGAGGGGAGGGTACAAAGGAGGGTATGCCCCTCCTCGTCCTCCTCTCCCCACTTCTTCCTCTTCCCTCCTCCTCCCTTTCCTTCCTCCTTCTCTCCTCCTCCTTTCCTCCTCCTCTCCTCTTGCCGCTGAATTTGTTCAAGGTGACGTGACACGAAGTCGTGAAGTCATTTTCTCCCTTAAATTTAGCGGGAAAACTGAATTGGTGTTGAGGTTTCGTGGCGTCAATTTCGCCGCTAAATTTAGCGGGAAAGTTCCCCGATAAATTTAGAGGAAAAATGTCCCGATAAATTTTAGCGGTAACCTTTCCTCTCTAAATTTAGTGGAAATCTTTTCCGCTATCTTTAGCGGGAAAACGTCCCACTATGCAACGCGCGCGGTTACGCCGACGCCGACGGCGACGCCGACGCCGCTCAAACCGGAAACGGATGCCTAAGAGCTGCGCTCTAAATGTTTACAGCAGATTCAGCAAGAGAAGAATGACATCTATGTGGAGAGAAAGAAAGCCCCCGAGGCCACGCAGGTGAGCCGGAAGAACTCCCATCTCACACCGACTTCTGAACTGAAGACACCCAGAAAATTTTGTGCGCGACATTGCATCCCCTGCTGAAACGACACACAGCGGAAAGTTAAATAGGGTAGATGAACTTTTGGTCATTACTAAAAAAAGAGAAATACGAAGGTTGCGCTGTTGTCCGCCTGAAGTAGTAAATAAACATAGCGTTTTGGCAAGAAGCTGCTGGGGCTCTGTGAGGGTGAAGGCCCATACACGGTTGACTGCATTCGACTTCGTTTGACTACGTTGCGTTGAAGAACGGCCGCAAGTCACCGGGACATCCGTGCATCGTATAAGGCGGAGAAACCTATACAAGGAGTATAAAGCTTAGAACGCGCGGCATAGAAATCACAGATGTCCTCTCGCAGTCGCGACACACGCTCGGGTTCCGGCAGGCAAGCATACGACTCAGAATGGCTTTCTCCGATTTTTATTCGCTACGTTTCAAACCTGCTAAGATGGTATGGCGTAAGCGAGCTTTCAGAGGCTCGACCCTTTTCGGGAAGCGATGGAAGGAATGCCTACTGCCCTACTACGGTGCCGATGAACGTTGATAAACGCAAAATGTCTGGTTCGCGCGGTCGGGTCGGTTGCGTTCAGAGACACCTGGGTAACGTGCCGATACGACAGTAACGACTAGGTCACTGGGAAAACTGTTCCATTGAGCCAACCGGCGACAATATGTAGGCCCAATGTCGGAAGTACCAAGAAACGAGAAAAAATTGCGAAAGGACCTGTTCCGTTCAGTTCAGTGTATTTCCGCTAGGTGTCGTCCGATTTGCGGGTGTCACGAATGGGACTCCCTCTCGCGCGCGAGACGCCTCGGAGGCCGAGCGTGTGAGACTTTAGTGAGCCTAGGGCGCGCACCGCGAACGTGACCAATTCACGCACGCTGGGCCCCGGCCTGCATTTGTTCCCGCTGGAAGCAGCAGCGGCGGAACCAAGCCGGGGCTCGGGCCTCGGAACACGAATCGCCTCTTAGGCGCCTGACGAGCTTTTAATGGAAGCACCTGGGCGCAAGGGCGACTCGCCTCCAAATCCCCGCATTATTTCTCCCGATTGCATTAACCGACCGGAGCCGGTAATTGTGCGTGAGGTGCAATGGAAGCCGGCCGAATCGACAGGGAGAGAAAACACTTATTGAACAAGCTCTCCGGGATGCAAATTGTCGCCAAACGTGCCGACTCAGCTGATAGCGCTCGGCCAAGAGCTGCGTAGGCTACAGGTTCTGTTGCTCACTTTCCTTTCATTTCCTCTTTTTCTTTTTTTTAGCAAGGGTGCGGGTTTTGTTTTTTAAAGATTGGTAATGCAGATGGAAGGGCTGTATCTTCTGCAAAGCGTTTCTTCAGAAAGGAAGGTTTCAGGGTTTAGGTGTCTATAGTGCTCAATTACGTTGGGCCCTGAACTCACAGTGCAGTGGAAGTTACTCGCTTGTTGGATCGGTAATATGTGTACATCTATCTTTCTCCACGTGATCATGCTCCCGCCCACACCCACGCTCAGAAAGTGGGGTCAGGTAATGAAAGAGAGCCAATTGATTTGGCCGGAAAGCTTACACCGCCCTGTCAGCATAGGGCTGATATGGTGATTCCTCTACAGTTCAAGCAATGATGGGTTGGATCACAGTTGATATGGCTCTAAAAGTCTCTAAAAGTAAATACAATATTTTATTATGACATGATATGTCAATCACTTTATATATATAACGCAGGTATGATTGCTTTCGTGCAAAATCTTGCAATATTTCCCGCCTCGAGCTTCTCAATTTTTTGCACCTGCAAAATTTCTCGAAGGAATACATATGTAGCAAGATGTTTTTCTCAGTACGTATATACACAAATATTCTCGCACAAGTATATACTATATATATATATATATATATTTCGCACAAGTATATGCAAAGATATTCTTATTTATTTATATATTTACTCTATTACAAAGAGGAGGGGGTAAGCAATAATGACAAAAATAATACGTTTGAAGGACAATAAAAAGTATTAGAGATAACAGGTGTAAACGAGTCGGTGTCGGTGATCGAAGCGATGGAGGCGGGGAGAGGAAGGGGGGAGAGGGTTGGGGCGGTTCCAGTCTGTCTAAGTTTTCAGGGTGTAACCGAAGCGCAAATTGCTGCGGCTGCAGTGCACACCAACCTCAAACTGGTGATCGCTGCGGGATAAAATGTACGATAGTAGTACAAAGAACGAGGCGCTAAAGGTCGGGTTAGAATGATCAATCTTATGAAACAGTGAAAGGCGAGATATTTTGCGGTACAAACAAAGGTCAGGTAAGTTTAGATTACATTTAATCGAACTAACGCTGGTAGTTCGAAAATCGATCTAAGATGTAAAACGTACAAAGCAAATTTGAATGGATTCTACGGTATATGAATGACAGAGTTGATGTGAGGGTCCCAATGCGACTACGGAAACTCAAGTTTGGATCTTACTAGCGTTTTCTATAGGGTAGAAACTTCAGGTTAGATATTATCCGAACAATCATTGCATAAACAGACTCCACCTGTAAGCATCGTTCGTGCATCTAAAAGAAACTTTAATTGGAAAGGGAGGTTAGCCTGGACGTTTGCCCTAGCTGGTCACTCTGCACTGGGTGTCGCTTTAGGGAAAGATAAACAAATGATAATGTTGGGAGAACGCAATGAAACGGTAGCGATGACGATTCAAAAGATGGTAATAATGATAGTACAACTCACATACGCACACTCACACACAAATTTAAAGACGTGTTGAGAGCCCGCTATACTAATAAGCAGTATCAGAGCCTTGGATGCCTTTGCAAATTGGTCTATTGTGTTCCAAGCGCCAATAACTCTAAAATAAGTTTAGGGCTGTGCGGTCTTTTGGTTCAATGTGTCTTGTACAGCATTTTCGTTCATCGTGAGAGTTAGAGAACTCGACAAAGGATGTGTTCTATTGAGCCGTCCACGTCACAGCTAAGACATTGCGCGTAGTCCCTACAGCCATTGAGGTGAAGGAATTTGGGGGTGTACGCCACCCCTAGCCTTAGACAATGCAGGAAAGATTTCTGCAGTTTTGGTAGTTGAAATGGTGAGCGGAAAGAAAGGTGCAGGTTCAGGACGTAAAGTCGGGCATGGTGGTAGTTCGTTACTTACCAGTGTAGTGCTGCGAAAGTGATTTTCCAACGTGGTGGATGAGGGTGTTAGAATCCGTCCTGAAGCATGGTATGCTTATTACGTTGCTAAGAACAAGGCGCTTCGCCACCATGCCAGTAGCCGCGTCTTTAGTCACTCCGTATTGACAAGGCATCCATTGAAAGTTGATGAACCCTATTTTTGTTCCGCCTCGTTTCACAGTATGCATACCCCATATGTAAGTTGTCTGTCATTTTTTTTTTATTTTATTCAGCTGGATATGTTGCTAGAAAATGTCAAGTAGAATTCAAATTAAAATGAGGAAAAGGCCTCAGTCAGCTGCTAATACCCGATCCAAGCGAGAATGACGATGGGAGTACTACGCTACACGTCATATGCATAGACAAACGGGTGTCGCCAATGAAAACTATTTTTACACATAGCTTCGGCATGAAATAGTTCAAGATAATCACTTTCAACGACTTCATTTAAGCCTCATAGGTTATGACGAGGACGAAGTTCAGTTTACAAATTAGATTGTGAGTTTTATTTAAAATCATGCACACTGAAATTTTTTTTTTTTTTTTTTTTTTTTCAGGGGGAAACATTTGCTTCTCGAAAGTGCGGGACAAATATCTAAAAATATCGGTGTGTGGTAAGTTTACTTTCTTGTAGAACGAGGAGGCAGCCAATCGCGACGAGCGATGGAAGGATCCCAGCAAACGATGAAATACAGAAAATGATTGTATAATGTGCTGCGGGCAGGAAAGGCGACCATGAGTTTCACTTACGCATTTTCCCTGTTGCACATTAGATTTTCTGATCTAATCACGGTCCTGAGCTTTGTTGGAATTCTTCTATTGTTAGCAGCTCATTGGCTGTATGCGTGCTGTGCGGGAAGGCGAAGTCCCACACGTTTTTTTAGTGTCCCGAACGGGTTTTTTTACCAATCTTGTACACGTCCTACTCGAAAAAGATGTTAGAGATTACAATGAAAATCACTCTCACCTAAAAAAACTTTCAGCCTTTCTACTGCTGGTGGAAGAAGGAAGAGCAGCGGAGTTGTAGCTTCTGTTCTCGGCGGTGGCTTTCCAGGCGAGCGATCTGCTCTTCTTTCGCATGGGAATCTGAAGCGCTTGACGCAGTGGAACTTTAGGCGATAGCGGCCTCGCGGCGGTTGGGGCACCATTCGCGCTGCTGCGCACATCGCCGCTCGTTCCGTTTCCGCTCTTCTTCCTCCGAGAAATGTTGCTACCATCTATGAGCGACGGCTGCAACCAGTTGTCTGGTTGCCGAGGCTGGAAAGGTTGCCACGATCTATGAGTGACGGTGGCGAGCAAACAACCGCAAACACAATACTCTCGACAGCTACCGCCATCCATGACCGACGGCGGCAACCAGACTGTTGTATCGACATTTTTTTGGTACCGGACACGATCCCGGGGAAACTAGCCCTTAACAGCTCCGCTGTAAAAAAAGTACGGTTACAAGTAATTTAGTACTTCCAAACTACTACGTTTACTGTTCTGATAACTTCCTAATAAAATTAGGTGAATGATTACAAATTTCTCCAAAAAGTACTCGATTACACCTATAATTTGTTTAGGTGTTGTAATGAGTACAGTACAAGTCTTGTTCTCACCCCTTTCCGAGACACCAAGGACGTGTTACACCGTCGGTTTTTAATGAACTTATTGTAACTTCCTAGTTGACAGAGTGAGAACGGCAGGGCTTATCCTTCGAAAGCTGGCGCCCAGCGCGCGCTCCGTGCCTTCCACCGTGCTTTGGCAGCGCGCGCGCGCTCGAGGTGCGCGAGGCGCCGCAGCGTTGTCGAAGGTATGGAAAACTCGCACTGCAGGCGGGGCCAGCTCAGGCTCCTCCCCCTGCGGTTATTTACCTTGTCAGTGTCTACAGTATTAATCTGGAAACCGACTGAACCGGATGGTGAGTGGTTAAAGCAAATTCAAATATTTTAAAGTTCATATTTTTGGTTGCTATTGATATTATATCATTAGGTATATTTGGGGGTGTACGCCACCCCTAGCCTTAGACAATGCAGGAAAGATTTCTGCAGTCTTGGTAGTTGAGATGGTGAGCGGAAAGAAAGGTGCGGGCTCAGGACGTAAAGTCGGGCATGGTGGTAGTTCGTTACTTACCAGGATAGTGTTGCGAAAGTGATTTTCCAACGTGGTAGATGAGGGTGTTAGAATCCGTCCTGAAGCACGGTATGCTTATTACGTTGCTAAGAACAAGGCGATTCGCCACCATGCCAGTAGCCGCGTCTTCAGCCACTCCGCATTGACAAGGCATCCATTGAAAGTTGATGAACCCTATTTTTTGTTCCGCCTCGTTTCACAGTATGCATACCCCATATGCAAGTTGTCAGTCATTTTTTTTTTATTTTATTCAGCTGGATATGTTGCTAGAAAATGTCAAGTAGAATTCAAATTAAAATGAGGAAAAGGCCTCAGTCAGCTGCTAATACCCGATCCAAGCGAGAATGACGATGGGAGTACTACGCTACACGTCATATGCATAGACAAACGGGTGTCGCCAATGAAAACTATTTTTACACATAGCTTCGGCATGAAATAGTTCAAGATAATCACTTTCAACGACTTAATTTAAGCCTCATAGGTTATGACGAGGACGAGCTTCAGTATACAACTTTGATTGTGATCTTTATTTAAAATCATGCAACCTGACGTTTTTTTTTTTTTTTTTTTTTTTTCTGGGGGAAAATTTTGTTCCGCGAAAGTGCGGGACAAATATCGAAAAATATCGGTGTGTGGTAAGTTTACTTTCTTGTAGAACGAGGAGGCAGCCAATCGCGACGAGCGATGGAAGGATCCCAGCAAACGATGAAATACAGAAAATGATTGTATAAGAAAATGTGCTGCGGGCAGGAAAGGCGACCATGAAGTTTCACTTACGCATTTTCCCTGTGCACATTAGATTTTTCTGATCTAATCACGTCCTGAGCTTTGTTGGAATTCTTCTATTGTTAGCAGCTCAATTGGCTGTATGCGTGCTGTGCGGGAAGGCGAAGTCCCACACGTTTTTTTTAGTGTCCCGAAACGGGTTTTTACCAATCTTGTACACGTCTACTCGAAAAAGATGTTAGAGATTACAATGAAAATCACTCTCACCTAAAAAAAACTTTCAGCCTTTCCACTCTGGTGAAGAAGGAAGAGCAGCGGAGTTGTAGCTTCTGTTCTCGGCGGTGGCTTTCCAGGCGAGCGATCTGCCTTCTTTCGCATGGGAATCTGAAGCGCTTGACGCAGTGGAACTTTAGGCGATAGCGGCCTCGCGGCGGTTGGGGCACCATTCGCGCTGCTGCGCACATCGCCGCTCGTTCCGTTTCCGCTCTTCTTCCTCCGAAGAAATGTTGCTACCATCTATGAGCGACGGCTGCAACCAGTTGTCTGGTTGCCGAGGCTGGAAAGGTTGCCACGATCTATGAGTGACGGTGGCGAGCAAACAACCGCAAACACAATACTCTCGACAGCTACCGCCATCCATGACCGACGGCGGCAACCAGACTGTTGTATCGACATTTTTTTGGTACCGGACACGATCCCGGGGAAACTAGCCCTTAACAGCTCCGCTGTAAAAAAAGTAACGGTTACAAGTAATTTTAGTACTTCCAAAACTACTACGTTTACTGTTCTGATAACTTCCTAATAAAAGTAGGTGAATGATTACAAAATTTCTCCAAAAAGTACTCGATTAAACCTATAATTTGTTTAGGTGTTGTAATGAGTACACTGCACGTCTGGTTCTCACTCTTTTCCGGGACACCATGGACGTGTTACACCGTCCGGTTTTAATGAACTTATGGTAACTCTATAGTTGACAGGGTGAGAACGGCGGGGCTTATCCTTCGAAAGCTGGCGCCCAGCGCGCGCTCCGTGCCTTCCGCCGTGCTTTGGCAGTGAGCGCGCACTCGAGATGCCCGAGGCGCCGAAGCGTTGTCGAAGGTATGGAAAACTCGCACTGCAGGCGAGGCCAGCTCAGGCTCCTCCCCCTGCGGTTATTTGCCTTGTCAGTGTCTACAGTATTAATCTGGAAACCGGCTGAACAGGGTTGTGAGTGGTTCAAGCGAATTCAAATATTTCAAAGTTAATATTTTTGGTTGCTATTGATATTATATCATTAGGTATATTTTGGGGGGTCTTGACAAAGCGTTCGTATGAATATTTTTAGACAATATGTTCAAAGATGAGAAAACGGACTAAACGCTATCTTTTTTAGCTGGGGCTCTAATCTAGAAACTTGGCAAAGAAAATCGGCGAAAAATTCGACTGCCGTGATTGGCCCGCGCCAAGGTCAAGTGCGGCGCCGGCCAATCACGGCCGCGGGATTCCTCGCCGACTTTTTCGCCAAATGTCCAGACTAGTGCCCCACCTGATGTTCAAAAACGATCACATATTGAGATGTACAAAAATAGTTTAGTGTTTACATTTCACATCCGCTCTAAAGTAAGTTTTCAGGTTTCTAGTACATCGTCGGGAACGGTAAAATAAGTCTAAGTAGCAGCTTTCATCAATGCAAAAACATTTTTTTGTTTTTGTGTTTTTTGAAAACGCTGCGCTTTTTCACCGCATGAAGTGGCGGGTCTAAAACGGAACCTTCGCGCGTGGCACCATCCTGCGCCGTCACGGAGAAGTGGGGCGCATTCGATCTGGAGTGCTCGTAGAGGACTTTTTTTTGCAGCCTTCGAAGGTGAGAAAGAACTTTCCGGAACATTCCTCAAAGTCCTGGGACGTTTGCTCTTTAGAGAGCACAGATGGAAGAGAGGTTTCATCTCAAACCATGGTGAGCGTTTGCAATTTAATGGTGGATTCGCCTCCTGTGGATGTCGCTCGCAAGTGCGCGAGCGCAGCGTTGTCGCGCGGCAAGGAGGAAAGTAGGCGGAAAGCCGGAGACGCTCGCGGACGATCAACGCTTTTCGGCACCTCCTCGCAGCTCGTCTTGCAAACGCCGTCCATAAACCACGTGACTCCGATCAACCAGTGGGACACACCCTAATACAGGTAGGATTTCATGTTTTCTGAGTTTATTTTTCCTCAAATTCGAAGGAAGTTTTACGGAGTTTATCTAAGTTTATTTTAGTTCGATTCCAAATGCTCTAAAATTCAAAACATACTTTTAGTGTTTCTTTAAAAAAAAAGAATAATATCCGGGTGTAAACGTGTGCTACGTTCAAAGGAATGCGCTGGTACCAATTGATCTTTGTTCTGCTGGATTGGGCGTCGGCGCCACTGCCATTGGCAATGCTAACTTGTACCACGACAACAATTGCAAACGTCGATAGCTTAAAATCGTTCAACTCCTGGAGGCACTCGCTGGGAAGCTATAGTATTCATCCCATCCTATCCATCAACCTACCCCTCACCGCGCAGTGTGGAGAGGTAAAGAGCAGTTGAAGTTGGCAACTGAAGTCATAGAAACTTCAACTGCCCACCTCCTCTTTTCTATTTTATGAAATCTATATGGTTCATAGCTTTCCCTATTACAAGAAACACAACCCTTCCTTCCTCTAAGAAGCACAAATAGTGTGGCCGAATCCGGAAACCTGAACAGTGGTTTTCGTCGCGACGGGAAAGTACAATGACCTCTTTTCCCGAATGAACCTTAATGAGATAAGAGGGAACAAGATCCCTTTTGTCAGTGGTACGATATTCAAAAGAAAACTGGAGTGGAATTTTCTCAGGGTGTTATGTGCTGATTAAAATAAATGATAAAATACTTTTTTTTCCTTTGGTAGATTGAAATTGGGAGTTTATCAGATAAATCCCAATTGTCGAAAATTCCACCGGCGGGTATTTTTCAGAGTTTTGTTTCTTGTATTTACTCGAAAACACGGAACCCTATATACAGCCTCTCTAAGTTCACTCTCAAGCCTCCTCGTGCCCTCTCTCGGCTATTGTCAACAAGACGTTGCGAAACATTTGATTCCCCCCCCCCCCTCCCACCCCAAATAACCTTCGTTATATTCCAGAAATAATTATACCACAATGCTATAACAGTAATGAACAGCTAATTATAACCAAAGAAGCATGTATACCGTTCATCCTAAGGCCCAACAGATATATATATATATATACTATATATATATATATATATATATATATATATATATATATATATATATATATATATATATATATATATATATATATATATATATATATATATATATATATATATATTTAATTACTTCTTAGAACCTTCATTTATATAACAGTGGAAGGAGGAGGGTATAGATTGCATCATATCAATTAGCACAGCATCATGCCTAGCATGGATGCTGTAAAGATAGTCTGTATGTCTTGGCTGTCCCCTGCACTGTGAAGACCATAAGAATGAAGCAGCTTCATTTATTTATAATCATATTAATGGTTCTTTTTTTCCTTTTTGGTTTTTTTCGGAAGGGGAAATTCGAAGCTATTATTGGCGCGCCTTTGGTATTCTTTTTTTATTTTTCGCTTCCCATAATAAAGAAAATCGAGGATTTTGATAGCTTCTGATTAAGACAGCGGATCGAAACAAAAATACCGATATTTT
The DNA here is from genome assembly GCA_013358835.2 of Ixodes persulcatus. Lineage (NCBI taxonomy): Eukaryota > Metazoa > Arthropoda > Arachnida > Ixodida > Ixodidae > Ixodes > Ixodes persulcatus. Next base: position 462,950 of record JABSTQ010011304.1, on the reverse strand, counting down.
TATAAATGATTTCTGTTCCATAGATATTAACTTCCCGCGTTAACCACGGCATTACAGTTCCTGTAAAGTCAGCATTTCCGAATGTACTGAGGCATTGCGGCCAAACTATCCGGTCATTGGGTCATTGGTTCACGGATGTTAGGTCGATGATATGATGCATTTGTTATACCATTTTCTCAACAAAATGAAACATAATGTATGTTTGACAAGCTAGAACAATGTAATAAAGTTTGTCCCTTAAATCTGCAACATAAACATTTATTTGCATGGTTATGTCTGTCCACGCGTCCAGTCACTTGCTATTAAATGAGTTACCCAGCCCGGAATTATTTATATATTTAGGCTGAATTAAAAAATTTCTAGATAAAGGCACCTCGAACAACATTATTCGGCTGTTTTTGTCAAGTCTTCATTTCTCTTCAAATTGGCTTTGCTCGTCGTGCTTCCTGCAGTCTTCGCAGCGTTATCAACTATCGCTAACAGCGACTAGAATGACAAAACAACTCTCGTCGTCTTTATACTCTATTGAATTAAGACTCCGTACGTTGGCTATATACTCCCTTATTCACCCTGAAACTAAACATAGACGTCTATGAAAAATATCATGCTGGACGTGAGCAAGGCTCTGTACGTACTAACTATTTTGCCAAAGGGGCAACATCTCCACTTCTAGAGGTTCCGCCTTTTTATGCTCGCCAAACTTGTAATACCCATTAAAAAAAAATATGGGGCAATAGGAAGAGATGTAAAGGGCGTTCCCAAGAAAAGAGAACCGTATTTTTCGGCCCGTGTAAACACACTACGCATCGCAGAAAGCTCAAACTTCGTGAGAATTTAACTCTAGCGGTTGGGATAGAACGCGAAAGTTTGAGAACATAAGTTTACCCGGATCAAAAGATAACTGTGAAAGACAAAAGTTTTTTATTGGCCAACGTCCACCTAAGCCTGACATGGTTAAAACAGGAACTGACATTGTGGGCGCCTGTAAGCGTTGACAATATCATTTCTTGTTTTAACGATATTAGTCCTACGTGGGCGTTGGCTCATAAATACAATTCGTCTTGTTCGATTGTCTTTTGATCCTCGTAAGGTCATGTTCTCAAAATTTTCCGTTCTATCACAATCACTAGCGTAGCATTTTCAAATAGATTTAGCTTTCTGTGATGGATAGTGTATCTACCCCGGCCGAACAACACGGTTCTCTTTTCTCGCCTTACTCCCGGTACTTGAACACCTAGTACGAACCATATTCGATTTTTACCTTTTACACCCTTTGTTTCGCGAATAAATCTCCTCAATCTAAATAGCAGAGAAAATATTTACCTGCATGAGGAACTTCTACGGAGCACTTCATTACTTTCGTTTTATAAGAAGCGTTTTATAAAAAGTCACATAACCTATAGATATGAAACCTGATCGAACGCCTTATCAGCAACAAGACCGTGGTGTTGTATTTTCTACATTTTCAACTGGAGACAGGCGAGGTATAAAACAGTGGACACCAGTGCAGTGTCAGCATTGGGCCGGGACTTGTGTCTAGTCAAACGTTGACGCAGCCTTCGTGCTCAGTCAGAAATACAATCTCGTGACCAATTGGTAATCACAGCGATCCAAGGAGGTCACGAGGCAAGTGACAGACCCCCCTCCCCTCAAATCTACACTGTAAAAAATTGTCCGTTGTTTTTACGGGAATTCGACCGTCAGTTTTGGCTGCCAACTTGTTCCCGTAAAAGTTACCCAGCCCGGAATTATTTATATATTTAGGCTGAATTAAAAAATTTCTAGATAAAGGCACCTCGAACAACATTATTCGGCTGTTTTTGTCAAGTCTTCATTTCTCTTCAAATTGGCTTTGCTCGTCGTGCTTCCTGCAGTCTTCGCAGCGTTATCAACTATCGCTAACAGCGACTAGAATGACAAAACAACTCTCGTCGTCTTTATACTCTATTGAATTAAGACTCCGTACGTTGGCTATATACTCCCTTATTCACCCTGAAACTAAACATAGACGTCTATGAAAAATATCATGCTGGACGTGAGCAAGGCTCTGTACGTACTAACTATTTTGCCAAAGGGGCAACATCTCCACTTCTAGAGGTTCCGCCTTTTTATGCTCGCCAAACTTGTAATACCCATTAAAAAAAATATGGGGCAATAGGAAGAGATGTAAAGGGCGTTCCCAAGAAAAGAGAACCGTATTTTTCGGCCCGTGTAAACACACTACGCATCGCAGAAAGCTCGAACTTCGTGAGAATTTAACTCTAGCGGTTGGGATAGAACGCGAAAGTTTGAGAACATAAGTTTACCCGGATCAAAAGATAACTATGAAAGACAAAAGTTTTTTATTGGCCAACGTCCACCTAAGCCTGACATGGTTAAAACAGGAACTGACATTGTGGGCGCCTGTAAGCGTTGACAATATCATTTCTTGTTTTAACGATATTAGTCCTACGTGGGCGTTGGCTCATAAATACATTTCGTCTTGTTCGATTGTCTTTTGATCCTCGTAAGGTCATGTTCTCAAAATTTTCCGTTCTATCACAATCACTAGCGTAGCATTTTCAAATAGATTTAGCTTTCTGTGATGGATAGTGTATCTACCCCGGCCGAACAACACGGTTCTCTTTTCTCGCCTTACTCCCGGTACTTGAACACCTAGTACGAACCATATTCGATTTTTACCTTTTACACCCTTTGTTTCGCGAATAAATCTCCTCAATCTAAATAGCAGAGAAAATATTTACCTGCATGAGGAACTTCTACGGAGCACTTCATTACTTTCGTTTTATAAGAAGCGTTTTATAAAAAGTCACATAACCTATAGATATGAAACCTGATCGAACGCCTTATCAGCAACAAGACCGTGGTGTTGTATTTTCTACATTTTCAACTGGAGACAGGCGAGGTATAAAACAGTGGACACCAGTGCAGTGTCAGCATTGGGCCGGGACTTGTGTCTAGTCAAACGTTGACGCAGCCTTCGTGCTCAGTCAGAAATACAATCTCGTGACCAATTGGTAATCACAGCGATCCAAGGAGGTCACGAGGCAAGTGACAGACCCCCCTCCCCTCAAATCTACACTGTAAAAAATTGTCCGTTGTTTTTACGGGAATTCGACCGTCAGTTTTGGCTGCCAACTTGTTCCCGTAAAAATTACAAAGCCCAGTTATCTTGGCAACGCGGCCTTGCATGTGAAATCACACCCTTTCCTCGTAAAAACTACAGATGCTCGGTTATCTCTTAGTACGGTCCTTCATTGTGAAATACACACCCTTTCACCGTTAAAACTACAGAGCGCAGTTATTTCTTGGCCACGGGCCTTGCTTGTGAAATTCACACCATTCCCGTAAAAATTACAGGGCTCAGTTATTCTTAGTCACGGTCCTTCATTGTGAAATACACACCTTTCCCGTAAAAACTACAGAGCTCAGTTATTCTGGCCACGGGCCTTGCTTGTGAAATACACACCTTTCCCGTAAAAACTACAGAGCTCAGTTATTCTTGGCCACGGGCCTTGCTTGTGAAATACACACCTTTCCCGTAAAAACTACAGAGCTCAGTTATTCTTAGTCACGGTCCTTCATTGTGAAATACACACCTTTCCCGTAAAAACTACAGAGCTCAGTTATTCTTGGCCACGGGCCTTGCTTGTGAAATACACACCTTTCCCGTACAAACTACAGAGCTCAGTTATTCGTAGTCACGGGCCTTGCTTGTGAAATTCAGACCTTTCCCGTAAAAACTACAGAGCTCAGTTATTCTTGGCCACGTGCCTTGCTTGTGAAATACACACCTTTCCCGTAAGAACTACAGAGCTCAGTTATTCTTAGTCACGGTCCTTTTGTGAAATACACACCTTTCTCGTAAAAACTACAGAGCTCAGTTATTCTTGGCCACGGGCCTTGCTTGTGAAATACACACCTTTCCCGTAAAAACTACAGAGCTCAGTTATTCTTAGTCACGGTCCTTCATGTGAAATACACACCTTTCCCGTAAAAACTACAGAGCTCAGTTATTCTTGGCCACGGGCCTTGCTTGTGAAATACACACCTTTCCCGTAAAAACTACAGAGCTCAGTTATTCGTAGTCACGGTCCTTCATTGTGAAATACACACCTTTGCCGTAAAAATCCCAACGACCCGTTATTTTTGTTTACGGGTACCGTCAGTAAAAATGGCAGTATCTCGTGAAATTCACTCGTCGGTTTCATTTTACCGTTAAATAACACCGTTATAGCATTTCATTAATTACGCCTGCGAAAATGAAGCTGAATATTGCACAATTGCATCTTTCACTTCACTAGTAAACAGTGTCCCTTGAGAACAATATATGTGCATACTGTACATTCAATTGCTTGTTTAATGCGGTCTGAATGTTCCAAATCTGAATGTTCTAGTTAGGGGAATGAGGATGTGGAACTCTTCCTTTCCTGCAACAAAATGTATCGCACGTTGCTGTTCGAAGCTGAAATAGCCCGTGACACACAAAAGCAGTGCAAATACCGCACCAGAGAAGATACGCAATATAATGTGAGAGCTGCAAGAAATCCAGCAATTTGCAGGTGATTAGTGGCACAATAATCCTGTCACCGAAGCACATAGACCTAAAGTAAACGAGCAGCTTACCTTATTGTACTGGCCTGGCCACATTTTGGAAGCAAACACCACTTATATAGAATGAAAACTTTACAGTGGAACACATCTAGTGATGTGTTTTATAATGAACAACAAATATTTCAAAACACTTTATTGCACTTCACGTAACTTTAAAATAATTTCTTGTAGATAACTTAGCAAAAGGGAACCATTTCTGTGGTTCACAAGATTCTGGGCTGCTTGGCCGAAGAAAAAGAATCTCTGCGTCTGGTCGACTAGATCATGCTGTAGGGCAAAATAATAAGAATGACTCAGTGAGCTTCCAATTGCTATAAAGAGGCGCTTACATTTTGATATGAACGTTCATGGAAAAAAGAGTGGTTTGCATTTTGTGATGAGTAAAATGACTTTCGACATATTTTCAAAGTTAGCACATAAACAGATGGGAAGGCAGATATATACGGCAGACTTACCTATATGTTCCATTCGCACTCAGTAATCCGCTGTACCAAGGCAAGAACTTTCTTGCTAACCGCCACATTTCCTTTTTTCCCTTCTACGGTCTGGGTTTATGCCAAAAAATGCCCTAAATAGTGGCCTAAAATAAAACGCAGGCATAATTGTAATAAAATCTAAAGAATGTCATTAAAGAAATGGACTAAATAACCTGTACTGAATTTTGCATGCCACAGCTGGGGCTAATTTCACACTAGAGTCACTATAAGCTTCGCTTAAAAGTAACGACACTGAGGTACGCGGCGGAGGAGCGGCGGCCATATTGGGTCTTAGAAAAAACGCACCATGGAAGGCCACGCACACCGACACAATACCACCTCAGGCAATCCCCACTTCCAGCTTCTTTGTGCGAACTTCGGCGCGAAAGATAATTTCCCACTCGAACAAAAGCGCATTTTCGGGGTGCCCGTTGCCCTAGACATCGGGGTTGACCGGATTGTAGTTAGTGTTTCATGTGGAAGTTCACTCAGAGAAGCCTTGGCAGTGCTCGAAGTGGAAAGGAGACTGTAAGCATCAAGATGGCAGCCTGTCGGCATCAAACCATGAAAGAAAAGAGTGACAATACTCTAAAGTGTAGCTTATATAAACAAATTTGGTCGTAAAAGAACTTTTAGGGGTTCTTCGGTTGTCTATATTTTGCACCCTAAAAAGTGCTTCTCAGCACCCTTTAAAAGGGTTCTTCGTGTAAGACCTATAAGGGGTTGTTTTAAGCTCCTTTTTTGATGTGAAAGAGTTCTTCATCGCCTGGTTGTCTCTCTAGTGCGCAAGGGGCGATAGAGCTTGAAGTGAAACCGTTATTCACGAGCTGAAAGAGTCTTTGGGCGTCGAAGAACCTTTCAAGAACGGATTTTTTTTAGAGTGCGTCTGACATTATACAGATGAGTTTTTTTGTTTTTTTTTTTGGAAAGGACACCAGCCTACGAAAAGATTAAAAGTTGGGCAAGTTGTTTCATAAGCAAGTTGAATAGAAAACAGCGCAAAAAAAAATCAAGGAACCGACAAAGTCTGCCATGTACCTCTCGTGTTGTCCCTCGTTTTCGTGCACCGTTTCTCCACCTAACACCTGGGAGGTCTGAATTTTATGATATGGGAGCACCTTCTGTTAGTTTCACCTGGGAGGTCTGACTACGACGTTTATCATATACAAAAAAAAAGCCAGAGATGGGTTTTGCTTTTAGATGCAACAAATCTCTGAAGTGATTATCTTGCTTAAAATGAAACATCTATTCTAGCACTGAACACATTTTAGACTTGCTCATTACGTTGGTGGCTTGTAAATTGAAAAAGGTTAGACAAAATTACCCCTAAATAATTATTTGAATTTAGACCTCACTGTTATAAATATGGCAGCGACGGGACCTTCTGCTTCACTCCAAGAATTGATAGTAGTTGGCAGCAGGAACCGGAACACATTTGTTTTATGTAATTTGAAACTTAGGTCTCCAAATTTTTCAGCTTTACAAACGCGTACTGTGAAGCTGGAAAAAATGAGACCTAAGTTTCAAATAGTCCAGTGTTATTTTTGCTTACGCGAAAGCAATGTGTTCCGGTTACTGCTGCCGACTACCATCAATTTCTGGTATTAAGCAGGAGGTACTGCCGCTAACATAGTTGTAATTTATTGAAAGCTAGGACACTAAATTTACAAGATCCACAACACTGCTAAAGGCGCTTGTGGTTTCTTTCTCTTAACCCCAATGTAATATGTGATGTTAATACGCATGATGCAAAACAAATACAAGCATAAACATAAAATAAAATATACCTTTGTATGAATTCCAAAGTGCATGTCGCCTTCTCTGCATAACAAATGTGGAAGCAGAAGTAAGCCGCAAACATCATGCAGAATGCTTCCTTGAACGTCTTTGCTGCTGCAACAACATGGCCATCAACAAGCAGTAAATATTCTTCAGGCATCCAGATGTCATCACCTAAACAAAATGAAAAGAACAGTACTTGTAAATTTTACATTGTAGGGCTGACTGCTGCATCAATGCTTCTGTACCTGTCGTATGCGAAGTGTATGTATTCCAAGAATTACGTTGTAGGGCATTTTCTAATTTTCAGTGTGTGTCCTGCGCCACTTGTTCCTAAGCTAGTAGGGTTTTAGCTTTCTTTCAATCACAAAATAGCAGTGTTACAGGAAACAAACTATAAAACTGCCGTTGAAAACTATTTCGGGCCAATTTATGACGAACTTTTTAACTAAATAGAAGTGCAACTATAGGCACCCTCGAACAAAAAAAATATTTACCTTGTGCGGGGAACTACATCTGCGACAAACTAGACCTGATTTGTTTACCATACCTGCATTATCTGTGCTTTAAAACTTGACTATGACTCATATGCATATAGTTTGTGTTTTAAGAGTCATTATTATACAGTTATTTGTTGCAAAGACTGCTGCCACATAAAAATGCAGATACTAGGAGGTGCTCTGGTAGCACACTGAATGACAACAGGCAACCAGAAAATGAAGAGAAAATTAAGGATGATATTTCCATGTAGTTTGAACACTACTAACCCATGGAACTGCTGAACAAAATATATAGAACATTGAAACAGAAATTCTGAAAAACAAATGTTTGCATGTTGCAAGGGCAACAAGCTCAATGATCAAATTGATGCTCTTTCACTTGTTTTCAGTCAAATGATCTATAGAATACTTATACTTAGTTACATGGTGCGTAGAAATGTAAGAGCTTAAATGAAATAGTAGCACATATTGGGTGTATTTTATTATTTTATTTAACTGTGTTGAGAAAACTGAGAGCTGTTGAATTTTACCTTTTGCAGTTGAGTAGTCGGCTCGGTGGTCAACATAATGAGAAATTAACATACCGGCAGGATAGGATATTCCCTGAAATTCATTTGTTATATTTTAATTACAGGTTTCATGGCTTATGTAATAAATATAGAAATGGTGCCAGTGAATGTTTAATGCCAGTCCATATTTGTAAAATTTGTGAGAGAGAGAAAAAAAGAAAAAAAAGAGAGAGAAAGAGAGAGCATGTGGTTTAAAATATTTGTCCTGAAATGTCGGCTTCAAGTATATTGACATTCCATATTGGTTTAGAAACCCCTACACGATATGGAGGTCTCGGTTGTAGAACCATATGGAACGCTAATGTACTTGGCATCAACATTTTGAGACAAGTATTTCGAACTAGGCGCTTGCTTTGGATATTTACAAAAATGGGCTAGCCCAAATGCAATCACTGGCACCAATTCTCTGATTACTATACTTGGCCTAAAACGCGAAACTAAAAAGTCACATATTTTAGTTCATTATACCGTCTTAATGTGAATTTCCTAATTGTATATTGTCCTCTGGGCTTAATTCACTCGACTATAAAGACGAAATTTCAATAGTCCGCAGTTCTGTAAATAAAAAGCCTTTATAACAATAAAATTATCACTATTGCCTGCTTTTGCGCTGCATAAAATTGTAATACAACAGCCCCTTACTGCAAGTGCACCACGTAATTTCTTTAAGGCAAATCGTTAAAACACTGTGGGTAATTCGGTCGCTCGACTGTAACTTCTTTAGGAAGCACTTGTGACTTGTCCAATATAAATGGAAGCTTTTTGATACCATTCATACTCAACTAAATGCCAACTAGTTTGAATGCACGTACCAGCTGCGATTATGCAGGGAGAAAGCGGAATGTCCGGGCACCTTTCTATCTCCTATGAACTCAAGTGGGCCTGGAAAGAGACAGAATGAATGCGATATAAATGCTGCACCCATGGAGTCAGGACTTTCATTGAGCTGGCCACCGCACACTTAACAGTAATTTTGGGGGGAAAACATACCTCTTTACTCTAAATGAGTCCATCTCGCTCTTCTCCAAACCATGCCATGGTGAGCAACACAATGCGAAGGAATTCAGCTTCGTCCTGCGTTGAACAAGGTGCTTCTTTCCACGCACCCATGACGTTTGGTTTGCCATGTTTTTCCTTGTCGAAGATGTCTAGGATCACCCTTTTCTTGTTTCGGAGTGAAAGATCCAATGTATTTGTGACCTTTACACCAAGAAGAACTTCAAAGTGACTCTTGAGGCCGCAGGGCGTAAACAAAAATGGCCATGCTTCCTTCAGCTACCTGATAGAAGTGCCAAACTTTATGTCCATTTGTTGAAGCCGGTGGGTTGATTTCATTAGCACATGTACATCTTCCGTGTACGACGAGTCAGTCTTAAACATTGTTTGGAGTGCTTCCTGCTCCCTTCGCATTTCAGCGTTGTCCTTTGTCGACGTTTCTTGTTCTGGGTATGGTATGAAACTTGACCTTTTTTTAGCACACCGCACCTCGGGAACTTTTCCTTGGTGCACATCCTCCCTGTTTACATTTTCAAGCCGAGACACGAGTTGGTTAAGCAAAGAGTCATAGCCGGTTCCAATTAGAGTGCCATCAAATACATCTTTGAACGAAGAAGGGTGCAGGTCGGCGATCTTCCTGGCAACAACGGCCAGCTGTTTCCGTAGAGGTTTTGGGCAGACCTTCTTGACATTGATTACTCGAACCATCTTCCTACGGTCCCTTGGTGCCGGACGCTTACTTTTCTGCAAAGCCTCCAGCAGTGTTTTTGGCATGCTGTCCCAAGGCAACTCGAACAATTCTGCCCAATTGGGATTCAGGAAAGAATAGCCTTGTTTAATTTCTTCCAACCCGCCGTGGGCTCCCGACGATGTTGCAGGTTCACTTTCGGCTGTTTCAGTTTGATCCACAGTGCCTGTAAAAAAATAAAAAAAACACATTAAAACTAAAGTTTAATTTCATTAGAATTTATCGGAGTCGAGACTGAAATTCAGAAAAATATGTAAATTCTTGAAATGCCACACTCTTTACAAAGACCTACTGTAAAGAAAGTCAAACACACACCGGAACAGTACAGACGATGAGGCACACTGTAGCGCTGGGCTGCAGATTAATTCAGACCAACTAGGGTTCTTCAACGTGCAGCGATATATTGCGGACACGAATATTCTCGTATTTCGCCTGAATCAGATGTACGGTCTTCTCAGTCGGTAACCAAACCCGCAAACTCCGGATGAGTAGTAGAACGCCACAGCTCCTGCTCCACCGCAGAAGCTCATTAACTTTATGGGCACTTTGTGATCTCAGTGCACAATGTTCTGTAACAGGTATGAAAGCCAGTATTTGCAGCCAACAAAAACCCCTCTTCATGCCAACATGCAATTGCAATCATTGCACATACATTTGCTTCAATCAGCGGATGAATAAAAAGATGGTTTACTACTTTAGGTAATTGTAGATATTAATCACACGATTGAACTGCAGGCATACGTTAGGCCAGCCTAATAAACTTGCCTGAAATTTTCATTCTGATATTTTTATGACCTCGTTTTCGATGCACAAATACACAAGATTAATGTGACGTACTTCTATTTTTGAAGTATGTGATGACTCTCCGTGCTTGTATAGGTTTCAGCACGTCACACAAGCCTTGTTCAGTCAGCAAACAAAGGTCACCACACGACTCTACACCTAGGTCCAACAGCTTGCTCATGACGTTCTGCAGAACTTCGGCACTCAAGTTCGGAAGAGCATTCGCCACTTGCAGATGCACTGCCTCCATGGTAACCGTGAATCATGTACTTTAACACGATTATCTTCTGTGCGCGGATATCATAAGCCGGAAGTAGGGAGTAGTCAGCAAGGGCACTCATCGGTAATGCACTGCAAGTGTTTGTCTCTCGCAGAGCATAGTAATGAAGATGCGGCAAAAAGCTGGCTTCAAACACTTTGACAGCAATAAAAACGCTAGCTTTGTTTTTCACGACAAATAGGGAGATTTCCCCGAAGCATATCTCTTTCGACAAATTCAATGCTACAAAATCACCAACAGTGTAGTCCGTGCCCTTCCACACAATTGACCGAGTTGCTACAGAACTACCAGGCTTCAGGTCGAACTGAGCAAGGCAAGCCTGAACATTGACACTATAGTCTCCAGCACAAAATGGAATAGCAGATTTAAAAGAGACATCTGATCCAAAAAATGTTTCACTATGCAAGAATGCTTGCAACATTTGGTGTTTTTCGGCAAGGGTTTTAGCAACTGCCTTAAAGTTCTTTGAGGATCGCACACAGTTTTTGAAAAAGGAGTGTTTACTCTCAAATCGAAGGGTCCACACGTTTATCAAGGGCCCAAAGTGAATCTGCATACTCGCATAGTGAAGCATGTAGTGGTGCTTCGGCTTCAAACACTCCGAAGGAAACAGTTCCCATCTGTCCTCCAAATACTCCTGAATAATAATACTCAAGTACGCTGATTCCCCTTCTGTGATTACAGGTGCACACACAAGATCTACTATTTTCCTCAAATTCAAATACAATCTCCACACTGGATCTGTGAAGTTTTGAATCTTATGGCCAATCATTGCAGGCAGTAGACGAAACAACACCCATGTTCTTACAGCTTCGCCACCTAACTTATTGCTGCGTGCGTTCACTTCACAGGGCTTACTGTGCAAATCTGCTCCTTTGTATTTGAAATTCATTATACGGTAGTTTAGGTACTCAAAAGTAAGCCAGCGTTTGTTTTCGGCAAAGTACTTTAGAAACAGCAACATGTCATAAGAAACTACACCTTCAAAAAATCGTGACCAATGCAGGGTGGAAGGCCTGGGTTACAAACATGGAAGTGCTCCAGCTTGTTGAAAATACTAGCACATTTTACACCTTCGAATGGAAACCTACTGTTCTCAGCCTGACAAACAGCCTGGTTATAGTTAGCTGGTGTTCTTTTCTCCCCCGTCAAGTAAGGCTTGTCTTGAAATTTCAGACGCGTGATTAGGCAGTAGCGGCAGAAGTAGTTAGACACGCTAAAGTTTTCTTGAAAGCCGCCAATGAAGTGAGATCCCACATTCTCACCCAGTATTGCTATTACTGTTCCTTTGACACGACTGTCACCAAGGCCAATTCCATCCTTTTCAAGCGCTACTAGATCATTGAGCAGTGGTTCAAAAATTTTCTCCTGACCAAACTGTTTGAGATCAATTCCAGACACAAAAGCGCTAACTGAATTGGATCCCTGCTTGATCGATTGTGAATCTTGAAGTTGGCGAGGGTATAGTACACCCCTACAAGCTTGTGTTTTTTTTCGGGCAGACCCAAGTGGGTTGGCCACCTCGAAGGCATCCTGGTATAGCACGACTTGAAGAGCATTTTTAGAGGAGAGAAATCTGTTGCTCTTGCAAATTAGGCCATCAGTTATATCTGCCAGCTTCCCTCCAATTCCTGGATGCTGCGGGACGTACAAACACTGTGCTACGTCTTTGCTGGTCAAAAGCTTTGCTAAGGTCTCCAAGATCGGAATGTATTGAAAACTTCTCTCCCTCCGGTATTTGTCACGACCAAGCCTGATGTTTTTAGGTGCAACATAGGCAAGTTTTTCTTTAAAGTATGCTTTTCGCTTATACACAGTGCTGAATAATGAAGACGGTGCCTTGAAGACATCCTCAGTGTCAACTTCGCTCGCAATTTCTAAGGCATCACTCCTGGCCACTTTCTTTTCCAACTGTTCGCGCAAGTTTAACAAGGTAAATTGCCTATTTATATTGTGAACATGGAGGATGTTCTCGGCTATTTCTTGCACTGTGCTAGAAGGGACCATCAGCTTCGCTTCAAGCTTAAGATAAAAAAGAGCGAGTTCATGCTCGGCACAGTCTTTCAGTTCCAGATATGCTGGCTCATTGCTAGGCCCTGCAGTGTTTATCAATTCTCCAGTATCGTGAACGGGAGTAACATCCTCGGGGCCCTCACTTTCATTAGGCGGAACCAAGGAAACTTGTTCATTGGCCTTTGCTTTGCTACCATGATTCCTTGATAAGTGACATGATAACGAAGATGTTGTCTTGAATAACTTCCCGCATCTTCCGAAGGGGCACTGAACAGCAACTCCATACCTTAAATGTTGATATAAATGTTTCAATAAGGCTGCCCTGCTTTGAAAATCATATACGCAACCCGCTGCACTACAAAGCAAAACAAAATCATCCCGAAGCTCGAGGCTAGGTCTGCATAATGGTGACTTGCTTGGATGCTTTCGGAGAATATGACATCTCAGCGCGGCGTACGTCACGAATTGGTGAGAAAAACAAACTTGTACACAAGGAATAGTTCGAGAACAAAAGCTCGAGTCGCTAAAGTGACGACAATATCCCACTAGTGTCTCCGACTTAAATTCACAACTGTTGCATGAAAAAGTAGTGCTGGTTATGTAGAGTCAAGATAAAATGAAAAACGAACGCGACAATAGTAACACGAGCACACGAATTACACAATTTGTTTATTCTATTAAAACTACGACCTATTTAAGGACACGAGAAGCAAAGACCATTTTTCGCAAGTGAATTCAAATATACCATATTTTCTGTGTCAGCTGATATCCTGCAATTTGTGCTCAGGTTCATATTATCGTGCTCGCGTTTCCGTATACCCTAACCTTACTCTTACAAAAAAGCGTTCACATTTCCAGCACTGTACATAGCGCAGTATGACAAGAATGCCTGCATCGTGTCTCTGGAGCGCGCGCTAAATACACACGAAAGCAACCTGCCACGAGGAAATGAAGTCGAATTATTTTACAAATCCTGGTTCCAAAAATAAACTTGTTTAACAATGAAAAATGGCTGCAAATGCGTCCAACATCGCCCGCGGCATGCGAACACTGCGAAAAGAGAAAGTCCAGAGTTCATGCGGTCACGGGCGGGGAAGAAAAACAAACTCTCAGGAAGCCGCAACGTGACCAGCTCGACTTCCCAAACGCCGCTGCCACCACCGCCACCGCCTCGCAAGCAAGCTGCGCACAAGGCCACAACGCTCATTTCAAACAAAGGCGGCAGCAGGCGCATGAAAGCATGCAAAAGTACTCAGCGCCCGAAGCGCACTGCGTCACGTGTAGCGCTCAGACTTGATAGGGAACAATTCGCAACAGCACTGCCACGTGCGCACGTCAAGGAACGTGCCAAACCCATTTATATCAAAGGCGGCAGAAAGCAAACATGGCGCAGCCGCAAGTGGTGCGGAAGCGTTCCGCGGTCGACCCCGCGGACTCAGCACGTCCAATAGTCAAACAAGATCGCAGACGCTTTACAGAACATCAATGACCCGAGCATAAAGACTCAACCCGCCTGTACTTCCAAGGCGATCGGCCGTCCTTTTTCATGTGCACTTGCACGCCGCAAGCTTGATTTCCCCTCGGTTCCAAAACCGAGGCGCGGGGGCGGCCGACGTTACCGGGGTCACCGCGGTGCTCGTGCCGTTATTGCCTTACCGCTTCTATACAGCGCATGCGCGTTTCGCGCGCCGAGCGCAGTTCGTCCTTCTCTCTAAACTCCTCTCCCTCGCCAGCTACCGAAGCTACCGAAGCTTTTTTAACGGTGGTGGCGCCGCTTTCGAATATACGCTATTAATTTGGCATATTGTACGGCAGACCTGCCGTAAGAAAAGCGCCGTTTTTTACAGTATAAAAACACTATGCCACTCGTTTCAATTGATCGTGCCGGAAGGCCGCCCCTATACATGCATCTAGATCAGTCGTGCGGAATAAACATGTGGTACTGAAGTTTCGAGCAGCACCCCTGCTGAGCAAATTCTTAAATTTCTAGGTCGTCTTCCGGTTGTGCGTTGCCACGCTCGCTCAAGTTGATATATTAAAACAAAACACAAAACAAATGCAAACAAATAGTTTTAAAATTTTTTATATGACTGAATGCGCGAGTTGCATTCATCTTTTGTAAATTTCAAAACTTATAATTTTTTTACATTACTGCGACTCTCCAGTTTTTTTTAGTGGAATAGTACACAATACTAAAATTAGGTACACAAACGTAAAAAAAATTCCGCTAAGTGCAACAATAAAATTATCAATCGAAGAAAGCGTTACTATATCATTTACAAGTGGATTCCAGTCTTCTTTTTCCCGACTGTATTGCTAACAGAGCGAGCCTTCAAAACGCTCAATATAGTAGAGAGTTTTAGGGAACCGTTTTTGTACATTCGATACTGTACAATGGGCCCTCCGGTACGAACTGCGCATATGTTACCGCAAAAGACTCGCTTATGCGCAGTTCGTACCGGAGGGCCCACCGTATCGTATCGGATGTGCAGAAACGGTTCCCTAAAACTCTCTCATTTTAGCGCGCGAGGTTTTACGTCAGCATTAAATGGTGGCGTCTCGAGGACGCCATGCTTCGAGAAACTAAGAGGGAGGAGGAGACGAGAGCGCGAGGAAACATCAGAATGCCAAAGCCCTGATTGGAATGATTAGTGGGCAGACCAAAGCTAACTATCCTTGCCTCCACTGCACTCCTCGAACGCGCCAGAACGCGGAACGTCGGCGTCAGGCGTTTCACTTTTGCATTCGAACGCGTTCGACGACTGAAGTTTTAGACAAAGACCGCCTTTGTCTCCACTGCCATAGCCTCCTCTGTACTCACAAAGCCTAGCAGTTCGACGACGGAGCCATAGAGTGCCCGGTCGCAGATTTGGAGCGCCAGGATCTGCTATACAGGGCATCAAAGAGCCATTTCTCGGGGGAACCTAGACGTCAGCGCACAGCTTTTGCAGCGGCGAGGACCCGAAACACACTTGTTCGCTCGGAAGAAGTGTGTTTCGGCGTCTCGCCGCAGCGGGGCGCCAGTCACGTGGCTCTCCTCTCATGCGTTGTCTGCCGCTCCACCTTTCCCATTTCGGCGGCCGCTTCTCCTGGTGATCTGATAGGCTTTGTCAGTATTATGGTGCCTAGAGCGCGTCTTCGACTGGTGTGTTTAGCGTCCTATGCCGCCCATACATCAAAAGTGGTCCCGAAGTGGCAAAAAATGACGTCAAAGAAGCCGAAGTCTCATGCTGTTGGAGGTCGCGATCCTGGCGGTTGGCCAGTAGAAATGCTGGCGAAAAGCACAAGCGAACGCGAGTGTCGCGGTCGTCACAGCGTACCAACTTCTGGCACACCGAAAGTTCCGTGGACCGTCACACTGGAGAGCAACCTTCAGCAGAACAGGCGTCTGCCATATACACCACAGCTATTGGGACGCCGCCAGGATCGCGACCGGTGACAGCATGACACTTGTATGACGTCATCAGGGGGAAATTGAGGGACCACTTTCTTGGACGTGGTAAACACACCAGTCGGAGATGCGTTCCAGGCACGATATATCAGTATATATAGGAGGCTGTGCCACTGGACTCGTCGAACGCGTTAGAACGCAGAATGCCTGCTCTGTCGGCCAGGCGGCGCGAGCGAGTCCTCAAGACGCGCACATGTAAGTCTGGCTGAACACGTCTGTAAGACGCGGCCATAAAGGCGGCGCTGTAGGGTCTGCTAATGCGTGCTTATGCACGAGTCACGCGAAATGGAAAATTGCGCGAGTTGGTAAGAATTCATCATAACTTGCAGCACGAGAGGGACAAGGACAGACAAAGGAGAAAACATAGGACAAGCGCTTGACAAGGTTTCTCAGTGGGTGTCTTGTGTTTCTCCTCTGTCTGCCCTTGTCCCAGTCGCGCTGCAAGTTATGATAGCACAAGCCACGTTGGAATAATATTGTTTGTCAGCGTTTTTTTTACGCAATTGACCAGCTAATAATGCATTTTTTTCAGTTGTTTTATTCGTATTCTTTTCTTTCATAGCGTCCGTGAGTAATTGAAACGCGCCCTAAAGATATTAAATTTTGCTCACCAGGGGTGCTGCTCAGAACTTGAGAGCCACAGGTAGTGGTGCGAAACTATCGATAGTACTATCGATACTCGACCATCGTAAAACTATAGATTGTAATGATAAAAAAGTATACCATCAAGAGTGAGCTATCGTGAAACTATTGATAATATAATTTCGATAGTCGACTATCGTGCAACTATTGATAGTATGCTATCGATAGCTGACTATCGCGAAACATTGAGTAGTATACTATTGATAGTATACTATCGACAGTCGACTATCGTGAAACTATCTATAATATACTATTGATGTCGGACTGTCGTGAATTTATTAATGCACAACTTGCGTAAAGCTATTGATAGTATTTTATTAGTTGACGAAGAACGTCAACAGTCCGTTCAGAAAGTGTCGTGAAGCTCGGAAAAAAACGCAACTGCAAATAGGAACTTCCGAATGGTTATTGAGGAACAATCTAAAACCTATTAAAAACTATAGAAAAACTGAAAAAATCCTCCTTAGAAACTATTGACAATGAACTATAGAAAAGCTATGAATTAAATACAATTGCCAAGAAACAATATAAATAAAAAAATATCGATATTTTTCTTTATAGGTTGTCGAAGTTTTTTTTTTTTTCTTTTATGTTTCTGATTGCTTTCCGGGAGTTGGATCTAATTTTCGTGAATTTTGCAAGCTGAATAATAAGGCAAAATAGATTTCGCAAATATGTTTTCTTGTAATAAAATACTTATAGCATACCACCCCGATTCGTGAAACTTCGTGCCCGCGAAATATTCCCGAACTCCACCCTCTGCCCAATTCGCGAAATATTGAGCTCGCGAAAATAGTCTTTTAGAGTATACTCTTTCTTTTTACAAATTCTGGCATATTAAATTGCGAAGCCTGATATCTGAGCCCCAGGAACACACTGATGTCAGATTTAGTGGCTCCACTTAAGGTCACTTCCGGTAATCGCACGTACACAGCGCCCCTCGAGACGGATGGCGATAACTGAAGGTATAAAACCAAGAAAAAAACAAAAACAAAGTAAAAAGATACGCAATAAAATAAATTGAGTAAGTTAATGTTATTATTTAAAAAAAGACATAATCAGCCGGTTGTAATAATAAACCAATGTGGAAAGGAAAACTGGAGCAGTGACCGTTAGCCTTTAGAAACGTTACTAAAACTCTTAGTAGGGAAACTCACCCTTCATACCCGGACCGCTCGAGTCCACCGAGTCCAAACTAAATGCGATAACAGCGCCACCCTTTCGCGAGTAGTCCAAATATTAAAGTTAATCTATGTTGCTACTGCGAAATAGCACTGCGAGATGGCGCCACCGGCCCTTGCGCGACTCGACCTGAACCGATACGTGCAAACCTGCAGTTCCAGGAGTGGCTGCAGCGGAAGAAATGGCGGCGTTGCGATCGCCATTAGTTTGGCTCTCGAGTACGGATCAAAGCCACTTTTTCGAACAGGCTGTAAGGCAGCTTCCCAGCTGAGTTAGTCTAATAACGTTGGCCGTTAGCTTTAGAAGCTCATTGCCCTAACCGAAGCCATGTTATTGAACTTCGCCAGTAGCGTTGTCCGTGTTGCTGTTCTGCGAATCACTCTTTCCACGTATATATCCCATTCGTTGGATCCTCGCTTGGCGTATTATTGTCACGTGAGCTGCAGAATCACGCTGTAAATGGCTTTAAAATGGCCTCCTCAGGCCTCCTCACTTGGCCGTTCGGGATTCCGGGTTTCTTCTTCAAGTTAATTTCCGGTGGGTGCAAACATTTGTTTAAGTGTTGGTGCTATCCTCAGCGCCAGGCAGTACACGATCGTCTTTTCTCGAATGCAGTGCAGGTGACCCGGTTAATTTCTCAGGCGTATGTAAAGCCTCCAGGTTTTTTAACAATATCGCACGAACGCCAACCGGCGTGTAGATCAGCGCCTTATATATATAGCGGCGCGAAAGAGCAGGTCAGCGAGGCTACGCACGTGTGGCAGAAGGAACACGCATAGCCTTGCTGATTTGCCGTTTTACCCCGCTATGAGGCGCTGATTTACCGGCCGGTAGGCGTATGCGCGATATTGTTAAAAATTTCAGGAGGCTGTACGTGGTACGTGACTTGTAAACCTGTCGAACGTAATGAATAGCTTGTTCACGCTTATTGATTGCGCAACTTTCACGCATCGAAGATACCAATCTACTGGGAAAATAGAAAATATCGTGGCAAATAACGCTAATAAGGAACGAACCCCTGCCAATCAGTGAAATCATAAAAGGAAAGTTGGCATCGAAGCATAAGCATAGCTTAAGAAAAACAAATCCGCACCACCATAATAAAAGTGAAGTTACCAGTAGTTATATTTCCAGGTATGCTAAGCAAGTTGACTGGGTACATTGAACATACTTCTGAATTGACTATTGTCAGACGAATGTACCTCGAAGGTAATTAATGGGAAGATACCTCTGAATACAGCGTTGCTCGAACATGACAGTTTCTGGGACTCAAGCCTGTCGTCTTTCCTTTCTCACGATACCCTGTGGGTACGGCAGCATCTCGCCCCTGTCTTTCAACATGCTTCGAGCCGCCCCCCCCCCCCTTTTCTCTGCTTGGCACGGCAAGCGGTAAGACGCGCAGTACTTTTCTATTTTAGAAGTATAAAGTGTGTCTCACTTTCTTCATTTCACTATGTGCTGTTACTGTTTTGCTCCAGTACGCTGGTTCCTTGGAGAATTAAAGAGAACACAGTGAGGGCCACAAACGTGTAGAGGCAAGCTGCAAGACCTGGACACCCACCACAAGGACAATCAGTAACCAGAGGGATAAAGTGAAAAAAAAGAAATCAAAATGCAGCTCCATCTGGGCCACAAGAAGAAAATCAGAGAATGTATGCTGGGAAATATGTCGACATAGAGGTTCATCGTTGGGTGGCATAAGCATTTTCAGATCATATTTGTACGTGAAGTGAACTGCTACTGGAACTAGGTCGACTCATTCTAAACACTCTAAGCTCTGCAGCTTACAGGGCGTTAGAATAGTACTATACTGTATTTCATCATAACTTGCCCAACAGCGAAAGCTACGGCACCAGCGAACCAATCGGAACATTTGGCTGAGGGAAGTGACAATATGTCGTGGGAGTACACTCCTCCTGCGGAGAACTCTCACAAACTTTACTTAGTAGCTCTAATTGGCTTGAAGGGGCCGCAGCATTTTCTCTTTGCGAAGTTATGCTGAAACAGAGGGTAGCTGTAGTGTGGCCACTGAAGTTGACACTGGGGCATAACATTCGTCATGAGGGTTCTGACATTTATCCTTTGACCTCCTATGCAATTATGTATGTCGCAGAAACAGGTGATCACTTGGCAGTAATACGCAACTTGTCGTATAACAAACTGCGTAAATGGTTGGGTAAGTGCAGTTGCGGCAGTTTTGCATATATGGGAAAAACAGTGGCTTAGAGGGCTCTCCTCATGACCATCTGTCTCACTCAGGGCTCTTTTGAAAACCACTTTGAAGTCATTAGCCAGAGGGGGAATTTCTAGGATACCTCTGACACACAGCAATGTACGTCATCTATGAGACACTCGCAAAGGAGGACCTTAAGCGGTCGACCCAGGTTGCAAACTGTGAGGAAGATTTAGATCAAGTTCAGCTTTGTACAAGTGGTCCCCCAGCATTTAGCATGCATAAGGTGGAGCAGTTATGGCAATTAAAACTTCAGGCTCCTGAACACTTCATTTGTTGCAATCAGCAAGACAACCACAGGTTGTTGTCGCGCCAGTAGACACCAGGAGACATCGTTCTAAAGTCCCTGGAAGATGACAACAATAACCGATTGCAGTCATCATTTGTGTTAGCCAGTGGTCAAGAACACGACTCTTCCTCTCTTGAGCATGGACAAAGTGTTCTTTTATTAGTATTCTCAAGCCTCCTTGACGCGTAATCGCACGCGTAACCTAGCTAATTGAACAATCTACGTATTAGTAGAGTGCTTCCAGTTGTACTAAATCACAAAAGAGCCCTTGCAGATTAAGGTAGTGCTATGGAAAAGTAAATAGTCAATTCTTTATACTGTCCTATCTCATTAATATAAACACCTCCGTTCCCCCCAAAATTGTCCGTAACATGAGTTGTCTATAATAACGAGACAAACATTTATGTAGTAACCCAGTACTTCCCCGAAAATGGTGTCTATGCAGCGGAGTAGTAATTTTAACGAGACATCACTGTATTTACAGTCATTGCCTTTAGCGGTTCCTACGGATGGGTTAGGTTATGTTAGGCTAGTACTCTTCTTTTTTAATTACAACTGAACAGTACAGCCCTGCGCGGATAACATTTTGATCATCCGCATCCGCAAACTTCGAATCCGCATCCGAACGGCATCCGCAGTGTTCTTAAATAATTGTTTCTGCATCCGATCCGCATCCGCAGACTTTGCATCCGTGTCCGAACCGCATCCGCAAAATTTGGGACCGCATCCGACACTGAATCCGCGAATTCATTTTACATCACAAAATTAAGCATGGAATTAAAAAAAAAAATCATATGGATGGAGTTTTATAAGTCGTCTGCTTACCTTTGTACAAAGAACTCTCCGTGTCAGTACACGGTGAAAGTCATTTTAATGTATTCTGTTTTGTTGTATTTATAAAATAAGCGATCATTCATTCAGAGAAATTTCGCATCGCTGAAAAGATGACCGCATTTATGAAAGCGTCTTGAAAGTCCCTGACACTAACACTCTGTCTAGAAAATGCTCTTAAAAGGAAAAGAAAATTCATATTTTTTTCCTTGTTGCTTTATAAAACCCACTTCAAGCAGACACAACTTTTATAAACATGAAAATTGACGAAGGGCAGAGTAATAATATTGTGGCATTTTATTTAGGCAAAACCATTAAAAATTGGGAAAGGAAAGGAGCTCACTCATTGCAGAAAGTGCTCGTATATGTGTGGTAAGGCGCGAGTGCACCACTGGGAGAATATCACACTATTCAATAATTGCAACACCTATTAGTTTTAGTTTTATACACAAAACCTCAAATGCATGCTCAGAACCCTATACTTCAAAAAATTGCAGAAACCACTATTTTTGGTTGTCTCTGAATTGCGACAGCATTCCTCACGTGGCCTATGCACCTATCCAGGTTACCCGCTAAATTTAGGAGGAAACCTGAGTTTGTCTGTAGGTCTCGTGACATATATTTTTGCGACAAATGTAGCGGGGCACCTAAATTAGTGCATAGGCTATGACGTCACTTTTCCCGATAAATTTAGCGAAGAAACTAATTTGGTGCAAAGGTCACGTGCGGTATATTTCTCCCTAAATTAAGCGGGGAACTTGAATTGGTGCATAGGTCCTACTGTCAATTTTCCCGCTAACTTTAGCGGGGAAACTGAATTGGCGCATAGGTCACGTGACGTCAATTCTTTTTTGCTAAATTTAGAGAGGAACCCGAATTGGGCATAAGTCACGTGACGTAAACTTTCCGCTAAATTTAGCAAGGAACCAAGGACACCCCCCCCCCCCCCCAACCCTTCCTACTACATTAGAGGCCAGATACCTGGATTAGAAGAAATTTGTGATGAGTAGCTTAAGAATGCCATCGCAGTGAAACAACTCAGTGCCAACCCTCGATAAAAAGAAAACGCAAACACACGCAACGTTTCACTGGTCGAGTTTACTGAGTATAAGAAACAGAATATCGTCAAAATGGACGGATTGAGACTGGTTCGCTTCTCTTAAATTAATAGACGCTAATGACAAGTCTCGCTCCGTTGGTGCACTTGGTGCTGAGATGGTATGAACGAATTTCACTACAAGACTCAGGTGCGGAAACTCGTGCTGGCTCAGGTACCACCAAGCGATGGAGCCCCTTGCAGGCTTCTACTTTCTTGTGGCTTGTACGTCCTGGCTTTTCGTTGCCTAAAGAATGTTTTCCGATCTTTTCCTACCAAACACAAACACACTTTTCAGGAACGACTGATGTTCCTGCGTTCTTTACTTTCTCTGGGGACAGCATATTTGGCGAAACAGAACGTTCTTAGGCGATCTTTGGTGAGATTCAAATCTTGATTGGCGTAAAGAAGAATTTTCTCCACGATTAAAATATCCGAAATTCGATCCGCATCCGCAGCCCCTGGTATCCGCATCCGATCCGCATCGGCCAGTTTACTGCGGATATACGGGCAAGATCCACGGGTAATCCGCGGATATGCAGGGCCCTACTGAACAGGTTCAATCAGCGGCAATATGAGCCGGGCCAGATTATTGCTAGCCAAAATGGGTAAAATGCCGCATGTGGTGCCTCCGGCATGCTAAGCTATAGAGCCTACTGCCACACTGCCACTATAGGAAATGTGGCGGGCTTTTCATATTCCTTTCTAACAGCTTAACGAACGTTAAGGACTATGCGGTTTTTGTGCCAGCTCGGCCTCAGCACTGTTCGGTGACTCGTATTGCCGCATGCTGTACTTCCGACATGCTATAAAAAGTTTGCAACGCTTCTTTGACAAACCGGCAATCTTTCGAGGAAATTCTGGGCAGGACCAGGGCTGGAGCACGAAGTTCAGGTCCCAGCCTTTGAGCTATGATAAATACGTAGACAGAATTGAGTTTCGGGGACTGCAGAAGTAGCAAAATGTCATGTGGTACAGTTTGTATTGCCCGGGCAGGGGCTTTTTCTAGAGTAAGTGATCAAACATATCCGACTAAAATCTAAAAAAATTCACTGGCTAGATCCAAGACACCCCTAGAAAACTGACCAGGTATGTCGGACATTCATCACGGAGAAAAGAACCTATAGATCTAATGCACCTCAAAACACAGCTTCATTAACCACATTAGCCTGTGACAACTGTTAAAGGAACAGGTTTTTAATCACCCCTGTTATGTAAAGCAATGTAGCGTCTGTGTATATTTTGTGCGCAGCTACCAGTTTGTAGTAGTGGAAATTGTTAAAAGAAAAACGATTCTACTAATAGCGGTGTTGAAATGCCTTTGCTGCAACTCTATTTTTACCACGACTCTCCAGTTTCATTATGTTGCTGGATTGTCGGTTTATATTTTGTTATGCCTTGAAGGTTAAGATCCAAACTGTTCGTGCTACCATGTCGGTTCGTTGAAACCTGTCAACAACCGCGTCATTGCATGTGCTGTTTGCAACTTTTTCGCGTCAATTATACTCTGTAGAACGAAAATCAACAGTTGCCTGCTATATACCTTTTGTGTGAATAAATTACCTGTGATTGTCATCCAGTGGTGTGCACTTCACGGTAAAGCGAAGGCGTAGAGCAAGCGGACGTGAGGTGCCAATAAATAAAATGCCATGGGAGCCGCCATCTTTAAAAGCAAAACAACGAAACCGAAACATCAAAAGTGGTTAGTTACCCCATCCGTGGTGAGAGGGCGCTTTTTTCAAGTTTAAATAATTATTTGAGAAACTTTCGCTCTTTTTTAAGTATTTGGTTGTTAATCTAATTTAGATCGTGTGAATATTATAGTATGAGTTTAGTTCTACAATTTCCTTTTTTGACACAAGGCTCTCGGTCACGTGGTTTGCGATTACCACAGGCCAATCCTACAGTGGGCAATCTGTGTATGATAAAATGTGCCTAAGAGAATGCAAAATATGTGCACAAGAAAAGTAGCAAAAACTACATTTTTTTGCTTTATCTCTACATTTGTTGTATGTGAATGCAACTTGATGATTAATTTTCTTTTTCGTTCATGCTTTTTTCCAGAGCTTCGCATTGTCTGCCCATAGATAATCCCCGTCATGTCCCTTTTGGGTTGTGATTTTATTTTCGTAACACTCGATAGTTTTCTGAAAGTTGACTTTCTATGGTATCGATAGTCCACTGACAGCCAACTATCGATATTCGACTATCGATCGTTGGCTTTCGGTAGTTTTTGACACTATCGATGGCACTATCAATAGTACTATCGATGGTCCCCTATGGATAGTTTTTTTTACACAATCCATACTTGGCCGTGGATAGTTTTGGAAAGAAACAATCGATAGTAAATTTTTCGATATTTTTGCATCACTAGAAACAGGTCCATCGGACACTATAGCGCCACTTCTGATGTCGCGTCTTGTGGACGCTACAGCAGCGCCCCCTGACCGAGAGAACCAGGCCCACTCTCAGCCTGCGGGCAGTGCCTGCCTCGGATGTGCCCGTCAACACTCCCGCGACGGACGACGCGGACGTGCTGACGCGGTCGAATCGCAACGGCCTTTTGTCCCCGTCATGCAAATGCCAGTCCTCACCGGAAGTCTGCCTCCTTGTTTGTGGTCGACCGCGCACTTCCGCCTTGCGCGTGCATGCGGCTCGCGGTGGCGCAACCGCCGTGCCATTCTGGTCAAAGGGGTGACGCGCAATGAGAGCGGGAGACGGTGATTTATGGCATATTGAGCGCCGGCCCTTTCGGCCCCACATCTGGATG
Organism: Ixodes persulcatus; assembly: GCA_013358835.2. Classification (NCBI taxonomy): domain Eukaryota; kingdom Metazoa; phylum Arthropoda; class Arachnida; order Ixodida; family Ixodidae; genus Ixodes; species Ixodes persulcatus. The sequence continues at coordinate 437,698 of JABSTQ010011304.1, read as the reverse complement.
GCCTTTGACTGGCCAGAATAGAAAATCGCCCCCGCAAAAGAAAAAAAGAGACAACTCTCCCCTTTCGAGCAGCGTGCTTTCTGTTTTTTGGGGTGCGGGGTGGGTTTTTTTGGGCTGATTGCACCTCTTTTTTTTTACTCTCTTTCCAGTTCTTGTGGCGTGGAGGCAGAGCAACCACCACCCCCGCACTCGGTTCGCCCCCGCGGCGAAGCGAAAGCGCACGACACGCAACGAAGACTTCGAGGTTCCCGCGCTTCGGCGCGGTCTGAACTCCGGCTGCGACCGTTGCCACCGCCAAGTGTCCGGTATCTGGGGCCGCGTCTCGCCTGACACGCTTTCTGACGACTCTAGGGAACATCTTTTACAGATCTAATCAGTCAAATCAAATAAAAAAATGTTTTAGTTGGACAAACGTCTAGAAGCATGGGGCAAAAGGTGTCTAGAGTCGCCTTACTTGGCCCCATCCTGCTGTAAATCTTAATAGCAAAGTGCACCGATTTAAATTAAAACCGGAACATCACTACACTAAAACACTATCACCTTAAAAATCATCACGGCAGATCAGCTTAATGAAAAAGTTTGCACGAATATATTTTGCTACTAAGCTTCGGGTTGACGTTTCTGCTGTCGAGAGGATCCATACGCTAGGATGCAATCAAGGGACTAAACCAAGCCCCGTGATAATGAGCTTCAGAGATTACAACGAGAAAATGAGCATTCTCAGTAATGCTAAAAAACTAAAGGGGACGGGCGTTTTCATTAATGAAGACTACTCTTACGAGTTACGTCAAATACGCAAAAAGCTATGGGACAGCTCGCAGGCTGAGAGAGATAGGGGTGATAAAGTAACCCTTTTATACAACAAGTTAAAGATAAATAATGTAACATATCAATGGGACAACAACTTGCAAAGCCGCGTTCGTTTTAATCGGCCTTCGACCCCCCCCCCCCCCCCAAGCGGTACAACCTGCACCCCCCCCCCCCCCAAGCGGTACAACCTGCATCGGATTGATTTCAACCATCGCAAAATTCTACTATAAGGCTTCTGAACATAAACGCTCGCAGTCTTGTTAACAAAGTCGACGCTCTGGAAGCTACTTTATATGCACACGACCCGGACTTTGTAGCAATAACCGAAACATGGCTGAATGATAGAATAAATGACTCTGAAATTGTACCTCCTGGCTTTGCGATCATTAGGAACAACAGGCCGACTCGGGGTGGTGGTGTCGCCCTAATCGTTAAAAAATATTTGAAATTTGAGCTCCTGGATGACGTTCCAGGCGCGGAGTCACTCTGGATTAGGGGCAAATCGTACTCTCCAGCACTTTTTATAGGTGTCATATACCGCCCCCCCCCCAACAGTAGTGACGCTGTCCTTACAGCTTTAAGTGACTACGTGTCCACCCTCAACAAAAAATACAGTCACCTAATAATTGCTGGAGACTTCAATTTGCCTCTGATTGACTGGTCTTGCCTCTTATCTCAAGACACCAATTGTTCTAGTTCTGATATACTTGTTGATATGGCGTTTAGTTGCAACCTTCAACAAGTTGTTACAGAGTTGACACGAGTACAGGAAACTGCATCATCCCTGCTTGACCTTATTTTTGTTTCCGAGCCGATTGCATCCTGCGAATATGACGTCCGTGTACTCAAGGGTATTTCGGACAACCTAATTGTTATCTTTGAGTGCATCTGGCCTAACAAGATAGACGCACCTGTGCCTGCTCGGGTGCAGCATTATGTTAACGACTTTTCGAAAGCGAGTGATGAATCTGTCCTTGACGTTCTTGAAGTGGCCTTTGACTACATATGTGATTTACGAATAACTATAGTATTGATGAATTGTGGCTCTTTGTCAAGGACACTATTCATCACTGTCTACATACATTTGTGCCGACTCGTAGGGTTGTGTCCAGAAAACGTAACCCGTGGATTAACCGCGAAATTTTGCACTTGACTAGACAAATTAAGCGATTAAAAAAAAAAAGTCGGCGCCTGTTGCAGACTTAAATGACAGACTGAAAGTCATGATATTAAACAAAAAAGATAAATGTTTCAGCGTTACTTTCTACAACTTTCCACAAGTCATCACCAGCAAACTTTTGGAGATACCTATCACCGAAGAAACACTCCATCAGCTCTTTTTCCATATCTAATATTACCGTCAATGATCCCGGCGTAATCGCGGAATGCTTTAATGATTACTTCTCGACAGTTTTTACCATTGACAATGGTGATTCACCCTGTATGACAGATGCCGTCAGCTTTGACCCCCTGCCAGACATTGACATTTCTTACGAAGGCGTCTTATCCTATCTTCTAAACCTTGATATTAAGAAGGGTCCTGGGGTCGACAGCATTCCCAATGCTTTTTTTGTCCGCTACGCTGAGTGGGATGCAAAGTTTTTACATAAACTTTGTGAAGAATCATTGTCCTCAGGAAAGTTGCCACATGACTGGAAGTCGACCAAGATCATTCCCATTCATAAAGATGGACCCCGCCAACTAGTTAGCAATTACAGGCCAACTTCTATTTTATGTTCGTGTTCGAAGCTAATGGAACACATTATTTTTAAACACATCATAAGCCACTTGGAGCTCAACCGTTTTTTTTTTTGTCCCAACAAACATGGCTTTCGTAAAGGTCTGTCCACCACGACCCAGCTTATTGAAACGGTTCATGAATTTAGTACCTCTTAACCGTACCGGGCAAAATGATGTAATATTTCTTGATCTATCTAAAGCTTTTGACAAGGTGTCTCACATTAAGTTGTTTGTAAAATTACAGTCCATCTTGAGAAATGATCATATTATTAACTGGCTACGAGGCTACCTAGAATCACGATCCCAGTTTGTTGAAATTGGCGGTTCTCGATCTTCAGATGCTTCGGTAATATCAGGCGTTCTGCAAGGTTCCGTCCTTGGACCCCCTTATTCTTGACTTTCATTAATGACATTACTCGTAACATTCCTGTGAAATTACGCTTGTTTGCCGATGACGCCATATTGTACACTGAAGTCCGTGATGTAAATGACCAAGTTCAACTTGATACTTGCCTTCGCAAAATTCAGGCTTGCTCGACCTGGCAATTGTCATTAAACCCCATAAAAAGTGTCTACATGCACATTACTCGCAAACGCAAACTTTTAACTTATCAATACGCATTGGAGAGTCATATCTTTTCAGAAGTCTCGTCCTATAAGTACCTTGGAGTTCTAATTAGCAACGATTTACGTTGGAATACTCATGTTAACGACATAGTGCGTAAGGCACTGTCAAAACTATGGTACTTGCGTCGCAATTTCAAACAAGCTAGCGTGGATATTAAACTGACCGCTTATAAGACATTTATTCGCTCTACTCTCGAATATGTAGCGGTCGTATGGGATCCCTACACTGCACAGAATATTTCCTTACTTGAAAATGTACAGAAAAGAGCACTCCGTATTTATTTTTAACAAATATGGTCGTCTTGACTCAGTCTCAGCCCTTTATGAGCAGGCAGGCTTGCCTACATTGCAGCATAGACGTAAGTTAGACAGATTAAAGTTTATGTTCAGTCTAAGTTCCGGTCATGTAAACCCGAATAAAGCTTTGTACGTTACACCACTTGGGGTCCCAAGATATCCTTCCAGAAATCGAAATAGCAGAGCCTTCGCCGAGTTTAGCTGCAACATAGATGCTTTTAAGCACTCATTTTTTCCGCAAACAGTCAATTAGTGGAACAAGTTACCCGAGGAAATTGTTCATTCGTGCAGCTTGCCAGAATTTGTTAATCGCTTAAACAACTACCTGTAATTTTTTTCCTTTGCTCAGTGTGTATCATTTTTGTGAGCTGTGACTGTGATCTGTAGGGCGTATTCTTTTGTTTTGTTCTTGTGTACCTTTTTGTTATATTGGCGTGGTTAACCTTTGTATTTATGCTTCGTGGTGTATTTACATGAGCCCATTGTTCAATTTTAGGCACTGTCGGCTGTCGGACTGTTGTTTTCTGTAAATTTGAAGTGTTTTTTCACCCCTACCATGTCTCCGAATTGGAGTGTGTAGTATTTATAAATAAATAAATAAATAAATAAATAAATAAATAAATATACTATATTCAGCGGAATCAAACACACTATAGCAAAATAACAGTTATACAAACTCAATGCGTAATGATTTGCCTAAAAGAAGCAAAATGAGAGCAAGTGAATGTTCCCGAGGTAACGACAAATGCATTACTTCAGAACCGAGTCATTTACTTGAACAAAACTGATGCAGTACAAGGGAAAATATCCGCCTAGGTGGCGCAAGCCACCACCTGCTTCCAAGGAAACAGCCGCTAGGTATCCACAGATCCATCCACCAGAGTGATGGCACTGTGCAGCGGATGTGTGAGTGCGACAACGAACGACAGGTCCTACGAGACCCCATAGACCGAACAGATGTGTGGCAGTATAATGTTTCCAAAGTGCTTTGAGCCTGGTACCAAACGGACCAACCTACAAAGGCATCCAAAGCGCCGAGACAGTTTCTTGGCGGTTTCAGACTTCCATCACGGTTTTAAGTGTTTTGGAAGTGAGGTAGCTTCATCATCACATTTGCTACATTGTAATCTCTAATCACTATATATGTCTTTGCCATCTTCCCCTGACCCAACTCCAAAGCAGCGGGCATTAAAAAAAAAAAAGTCCAGGTCAATTTTTGTGTTTTATTTTTAATTAAATGCTTAAGTGCTTTTTGTAGAAGCTCGTTTTAAATGGCATATTGTTTGTTAGACTTTAGTCACTAAAATGAGCTGTTCAAGGAGTCAAGGCGTCCTAGAGGGGGAGAGGGGGGTATAACATCGCCTACTAGATAACGGAACCGTAGTGCTGATAGGGATGTCGTCGCGAGCGAAGGCACGACGATTGCGTCAACGTCCGGCTCAAACTTGACTCGAAGCTGAGCGCTTACGCAGCACTCGTTTCGAATCTATGTCCAGCGTTGGCCTTCGCTGGTGACACAAAAATGTCGGCACTACATTCTTGTCTTCTAGGTGGTGCTGTGCATCATCGGGTTCCCATCACCTGAATAAAATTTCACCCATGAAAAGAGTTAATTGCATGGAGATTCCGAACGTTACCATTATTGTTCGTTTTTCTTTTTAATGCGCATTGCGCACTATATTTTGACAAAAAACGTGAAATCTTTGGGTGTAGGAGACGGAATACAGCAATTATTGTACGAGAACGCCGTCTGACGGCTCTCCGTGGTGTCTGCTCCGAGGCGGAAAAGGGGGGGCGTGCCAAGATTTTTGATTAGATTTTTAAATCAACCGCCAACAAATGCAATCTTGTTTTTTTAGGAATGTTAAGAGCTTGTAGATTAACCTATCACTATAAATAGACGATTTTAAAATCCACTTGAGTGCCCCTTTAACACCTATCTGTCGATTCTAATAGGTTTTTTTTGCTTACCAGCGGCCGAATACATGTTACATAATATAGAAAACCAAGGCAAATTTCTTTCGTAATGCAATGCAAAAAAAAAAAAAGATGGATAGCCGATAGCGTAGGTTTTCACTAAAGGCTAGCCGATATGAATACAGGAGAACGTCAAAAGAGGTAAAGGAGAAATTTAGTGCTGGTTCAACTACCCACGTGCCTAGAGGTTACTTCATACACACTTGCGTTTGGTTCAACCGAGTGCTTTATTGTGCTGCCTTGTGATCTCTTGGATGGATGGATGCTAATGGCTGTACCCTTTATACCGGGCGGTAGCTTGCGCCACCTGGCCTACAGACCAAAACATTTGATTTGTCCCCTCGCCTTTTCCGCCGCTATCTTTCGCGAAGCCCTGGAACAGTTGAGATCTCTGTATATTGGTTTTCGCAGATTATCGTTTTACGGGTCTGAAAGAAAAGAAAAGAAAAAAAAAACGTTTGACAGTGCTATAAACGACTATCTCGCATGCGTAGTATCGTGTGCACATTTTATCTCACAAACACTGCAAAACCTTCACGCTAGTGAAATGCAGTTCACAGGCCACCTCATAGGTGACACTAGCGTAATAGTGTGTTCACTAGTGGTAAGAGACCACAAGAGAGCGCAAGACTTGATAGCGCACTCAGTTGAAAGCAAACGCAAGTGTGCGAACTATAGTCTTTACACCTCCGGACCGGTCGTAACTTACCAGGTCTTGACAGCTCCCGACTAAGCGTTTTACATGCGTTTGACATTTCTTGCCTTTCTTTCCGGCTGGAAGATGGCTGACATCAGCCAGTCATGAAACGCGATAGTATAATCGATTAAGCAAATGCTACGAAATAAGGTACTTTATGAGCCTTCACCGCTACTCTACTAAAGAAAACACATTTAATCACCTATTTACCTCGGGGGTCATTACTCTGAAGCGTATTCTCAACATCTCCGGAGACTTTACAGTATCTGGCTTCTTCGTCCCGCCAAGCGCCATCCCACGCAAAAGAGAGAGAGAGAGAGAGGAACAGAAGAGCGAGGAAACGAGGGACGAGCGCGCGCAAGGTTTCTCCCCCCGGGGCTCCAACCGCCGGTCGAGTCGCCCCCTCAACTGCGACGGACGTTTTGTTCTCTTCTTTTCTTTCTTCCCCTTCCCAAATGGGGACGATTCCCCGGGATGTGCCGCTGTTGCTGTCTGCAGCCCCGTGGGGAGAGGGTAACGACAGCGGGGGTCGTGGGAAAAAACCCGTTGCCGGAAGGACCAGCTTGTTGCGGAATGCCACACCAGGAAACCAAGTGCGCCTCGCTCGTCGGTCGGTCCATCAGACCCTCGTGGGTGTCGCCACCGTGCACGGCTCACCGCGTCAGATTCCTCGGGGCGAAAGTCACGAGCCCGATGCGCTGGAGGAAACCGGAAGGGATTGACGGTCTATACGCCGCCGATAGACGAGGGCGGAAGTGCTTGCACAGGTTGTTCGTCGAAAATCATAAGGCAGTCATGGATGGATGGATGGATGGATGAATACGGCTGAGCCTTTTGGATCGGGCGGTAGCTTACGCCACCTAGCCATTTTGTCTTACCATTTAAGCTTAGAATATTTAAATGTGAAAACTATATTCACTCCGTACTGAAAAGAAAGTGAGGCTATAAATCCCCCTTGCCATCAGTTAATAAGAAAATGCATAGTTTTCTCTCAAATCCACTTTTCCATCGCTGTCTCTAAAACCCAATGACCTTATTAAATCTATGTTGTCTTCGGTATGCATAGGGTGAAGCCCTTTACAGTAGAGTATCAAGTGCTCAGCCGTCTCGTCCTCCTCTCCACAAGCAGCGCACACTGTGTCCATTTCCTGGTACTTCGCTCTGTATGTTCTGGTTCGCAAAACACCTGTCCTTGCCTCAAACAACAATGAGCTTCCAGGGGAGGTGACGCCACCTAGCGGAAAAGACGTGAAGTAAAGTCGGGCGGCAAAGCCCCCATAAGAAAAACAAGCTTGCTCATGTTAAGTGAAAGTTAGTTTCCTTTTTTTATGAAGTTCATTGTAGCTCAATATTTTGGCATCACAACTAAGTTCCAGACACTCCAGGCGATTTAGGAGAGATTATAAAAAGTAAAAAAAATAAAGCTTATTTTTGACGTGTAGATTTGCTACAGTGAGAAAAATCAGCTGTCTTTCCGCTTTAATTACACAACTAAATAATGGCTAGACATTTTTTATGCATTCGTAAAATGGAGTTTATGATGATCATTTTGATACATTCTGCGACATTTTATATGGAGCAGTTTGTTGGTAAATAATATGTGAATGTGTCTCTAAAACGTGTTTTCTTGGCGGGTTTCCCAGCTTTTTTGCATATAAATCTGTTACTGCAATTTTTAATATTCTGCGTACATGTTGTAAACCTTTAGTAAAATAAATAGGAAACATCATTACTACATGCATGCTTTCTTGTGAAATTAAAGGCTGTGCAAAGTACCATAAAGAAACCTTGGCAATGTCCATGCCTCGAGCTTCGTAATTTTATATCTCCGGAAAAAAATTAGCTACGGTACCACTTTTATATATAGGTGAGTGCACCTCCCAAGAACGAGGCTTTCACGTATATTTTTACATAAATTTATATAAAAAACGATGACCCGGACCATCATTGTACCATGTGTCGTTGAACCATCATTGTACGATCTGACGTGAAAACACCCAGTATTTTTTAATAAAAAAACTTTCACACAAATGAGACTTTACTGCATTGTCATATTCTAATATAAGTTTAGGGATTTGCATCACTTGATAGAAAGGTAGGCGTGGTGAATCTTTCTCGTGGCTACTTATATCAATCGAGGAAAGCGGCCATTTACAGTGTATATTCAAAATTATTCGAATACCATCAGCAGAGCCCAGAGGGAATTATAGAAGTGGTGGGCATAAAAATTCTAAGTAAATAAACTGTAAAAGAAAAATAAAGAAGAAAGTTTTGTTAGTATACAATCACTTCCAGTGCCGTAGCCAGGATTTTATTTGGGGGGGGGGGGGGTTCACCGGCATTACTCGCCCCCCCCCCCCCCCCCCCCCCCGAAATGACGATGCAGGGAGAACTCGGCGGTACGGACGCTCACTCAAAGATTAGAGAGGCGCTGTTAAGATAAAACGGGTACAGCTGTGTTGTCACTTTTCAAAACGAAGCAGGCTTCATTTACAGGAATACGGGCGTGGTGGCTCACTGTTCTACTGTTGTCGTAGCTGCGGTCCACCAACTTTAAAAGCTTCCTTAGAGCACACAACTCCCTCCGCTTTTTGAGGTACCACTGCATTACCAACGCGTGCCGGCCACACAAAACAAAAGATTAGAACAGCAACACAAAAAAGTAAAACATTAGAGCAAGCGTACATGCACAAACACTTGGCAATATTTTAAGCCGCCATTAAAATTGCCGAGACAGCGAAAGTTGAAATTTAGATGCCACGAGTAACAAGTCGGCAACGTCGCCGCTCTAACATTCCCGCTGGAAGCACAGAAGAACATTTTAAGCATTCCGTGTCCCTTCCTCTCACGAATTACCTGATCACACAGACCGGCGTACGTTGCAATTTCTTTCGTCGCTTCTGCCTGCAAAGATCTTGTAAAGCGGGGCAGGTCTTGGCGCTGAAGGGTTTTTGGAGCTCTATTCAAGCCTGGTTTCAATTCCTGAACTCCAATGTGAGCTGCTCATATGGGCTGCCAAATGCAAGAGGGAGAAACTTGAAATGCCCGTCACGTGTGCGCTACAAGCGGTCGCCCCCTGTCCGGAGGCCCTATTCCCAAATGTCCATCGTCTCCTCAAGATCCTAGCGACTCTGCCCATAAGAACGGCGGAAGCTGACAGCTCGTTCTCATCACTACGACGGTTGAAAGCATACCTGAGAGAGTCCATTCCGAATGAGCGACTGCTTGGTCTAGCGCTATTGAATGTTCACCGCGACATTAAAGTTCAAGCGGACGACGTCTTGGACATTCTTTGCCGTGAACGCAGGCGGCTTCATCTTAATGTGTATGCACTTGGCATAAATGAGGGGATCGAGAGGGCCTGTAAATTGCTTTCTGAAATAACTAGTCACAGTTACATTTTTATTCGCGGTAATTTACGGCATGCTAAAGAACGCTACTACTTCAATGTGTTCAAGGCAGCAGAGGGGTGTACGGACATTCACGTGGAAGGAGTTAAACTCTCTTTTAAATAGAAACCGTTCATTTATTTCAATTAATAAAATAGGGTGTAACGGTGTTGAACTAACCGAATGTTCTTTGGCGAACGCTTTTAACGAGCATTTTGTGAATATTGGAAGCGGGATTGACTGTAAAGTCTTGTGTTATTGATGATGATAGAAACAGCAGCTCGATTTTTTTTTAGAACCGGTTGTAGAACCTGAGGTCATTTATGTGATTTTACAACTTAAGAATAGTGGAGCTTGTGACGTGGACGGTAATGATTTACAAATGAGGCCTGTTAAGTATGTATTTCATTTATTAGCGGCAGTGCCAACGCATATATTTAATGTTTCTTTGGTTACGGGTGTTTTTTCTAAACAAATGCAAATAGCCAAAGATACAGTACTACCCGAAAATGAGAGTGTAAACGATATGGGTAATTACAGACCGATTTCTATATTGCCGCCAGTATTTTCTAAAGCATTTGAAAAGGAACTTCATACACGTCTAACTAAATTTTCAACTAAGCATAACTTAATAACTGCTTCGCAGTTTGGTTTTTTTAAAGCATAAATCTACCGAGGCTGCCCTACTCGTCCAAGAAGGATTCATCTTGCTAAATCTTGAAGAAAAAAAGATTGTTCTTGGAGAATTCATGGACCTCACAAAATCATTTGATTGCCACAATCATGAAATTTGCCTAGCAAAATTGGATACATAAGAGATTCGAGGGTATGCTTTGCAGTTAGTGAAGTCTTACCTAGAGCATCGAATGCAATTAGTTTATGCTGTTGGATATTCGTCAAGTTTGAAGCGTATTCTTACTGGTGTTCTACAGGGATGTATATTAGGTCCTTTTCTTTTCAATACCGTTAAAGGGGTACTCCGGCGATTTCTTCATGGTCCCCGATTTGCTTGAAATTTTGCTAAACTCGCCAAACAACATCGCTCAAATAGTATCCCAAATATTAGGTCAAAATATTCTTTTTTTCGCAAAGTTATTGAATTTACAAGTTTGGTCCTCACCATGTTTTTCAAACTGAAAGTCTCTACTGGCAACAACGAAAAAGTGACGTCAATGGAAGGCAGGGGTTCACTCTTTGGACTGTATAATTTGTTCCCAACTGATTCCAAGCAGTTTCATGGTGTCAAATGAATGCTTTGGAAGCTCGCTCCAGTACCTGCGCACCAGCGCGGAACATATGATTGGCATATTCTATTTTTTAGACTGCTTGCTCGACTGGCAAGCCTGCCTGCCACTGACGTCACGGCACTGAAACGTGCGGGTATATTTGAATGTTGGTTTCTGCATCATTTTCATTTGCCGATTTCACGATAACTATTATGAATTTAGCGATACTAAATAGAATACCGGAAAGGGTAAAGGCCGGGGAGTCAGAAAATATAGTTAGTTGAGGTAGCTCGAAAAATCGCCGGAGTACCCCTTTAAGGATAATGTGAATATTAACTCTGATGCAACATTTATCAACTATGCTGACAACACTAGTTTGCATTTTTCAGCTTAAAATATCGATGTGCTATTTGACATGGCAAATCAGGCAATATCTGCATTAGCAATTTGGAGTCGTGTTAATTTACTACAAATCAACGTCGAAAAAATAAAAACAGTGCTTTTTCGCCCAAAACATAAGCTAGTCACAATTACAAGATATCGTTTTGAACTCCTCCAAAATAGAAATTGTAAACTCTTTCAAGCTCTTAAGTGTCATTTTTACCGAAAATATGTCATGGGATAGTCATGTCAACTCTTATTTCTGAGCTGTCACAAGTCACACTGAGCTGTCATAAACCTCCACCGATGTTACCAGCAAACGTGAGATTATTAATATACAATTCGGTATTTTACTCCCACATAAACTATTGTAATTTAGTCTGGGGTACTACAACGTAAACGAATCAAGAAAAAATACATTTGTTACAACAACAAAAAAGCGCTAAGGGCTATAGAAGACGTTCAATTTGACTTCCACAAAACTAGTTTAATTAAAAAGTTTTGTATTATCAATATACATGCTCTATTTAGCTATAAACTTGTCACTAGTCTAAAAATATAACAAATTAGGGGTACAAAGTTTCTGATAAACCTTGGACAGCTCTCTGAAAATATTCACGTGTGTTCTACCCGTCGTGCGGAATGTTGGGAGGTGGTCACTGCAAGAACGAACTATGGCACACAAATGCTTAAACATACTACCCCAAAAATAGTTAACCTACTAAGATAAAAGGTTGGAATTCAGTACATTGTCTCTCAGAAAAATTCGACTAATTTTCTCCACAAATCATTCTGTGTATGAACTAAACTTTTGGGGTTTCACAACTTCTGTCTGCAAATAGGTCACTTTCCTGTTATAGCCGATGTTTTGTTAAATTGCGGTAATCAAGATTTGTGAATTTTTTTTTCCGTTCACTTGTCAATGACTTATCAGCTGTGGCATACAGCATTTTTTCTTGATCGCCACCATCAACGTACGATGGAAATAAATTATTTATTATTAATTTTAGTCGAAAGCACGTAATTCTGATCAGTACACAAGGTGTGCGTGAGCGCAGCTCCAACCGTTGCTTACAGTGCAGTTGTTTTTACAATTTATTTAATATTACTTACACCACTGACCCTGTTTTATATTATCATCATGTGTTCGTTTTATTATGTTAGCTTTGGTTTGACTGAACTGTGTATTTTAGTGAGGATACTTTGTTATACTTGGCCTTGAAATTGCCATCCTTCACCCCACAAATGTTTCAAAATATCCGTTCTCTATATACCTGAGATCAAGTTCCACATCCCATCAAATAAACATGAATGAAGGAATTTTGCCTATTTTATTTATTTGAGCATTTTTTACCTCACAAACACTTTTCCCTAAAGCATACAAGTTGGAGATAGTCCGCGCTCCCCCTTTGCTCCATGCCCCGTGCAAAACCGACTGCGTATGCAGGGGAGACAGCGGGCCCCCCCAGGGGGGGGGGGGGGGGGGGTAGGTTTGGCATTTCGGGGAAGGGAGGGTTTCGACCCCCCAATCTCCCCCTCTGCCTACGCCGCTGATCACTTCATTCTGAAGTTAGAAGAGGTAATTATTTGACGCCTCTTTAAATAAATCAATGGATGGTATGGTAACTAATGATGCTGGAAGGTGGTTCCACACAGATGACGTTCTTGGTTTGAAGGAGTCAATGTACGCTGACATTTCAGAATGACATGTGCCGACTTTAAGACTATAATCGATTCGCGTAGAAAAGTATGAGAGGCTAAGGCAGTTTCTCTCAGACTGTGGGTGGCGATCTCAAGGAGGATCGCGACAAATTTATCGGGAAGCGGCGAAGTAGTTCAGAAACTTAAAAAAAAAAAAATGCAAAGTTTAGTTTTTTGTGGTGACGCCGATAAAAAAAAAAATCCAGACTGTACTGAGAGTTGAGGTATTCACAGTCTGTCCTCGTTTTGAGAAATTATGTTCTAACAAACAAGCTCAGTTTAGTTACAAAAATTCAGCCTTTGTTACACGTTTGTTTTTATGGTTTCTTGCTCAGCTTATTAGTTCTGACTTTATTGACTGTGAAATGTAAGTTTAGTGTCAATTTTGTGTATTACTGTTGATGTACTGAAATCGAAAAGCTTGCGGCATTGTGAAAAGTCTAGGGGGTGGAGTTACGACCTTTTTTATGGGTTGCAGGGTAGATGATTCGGGAAGCACTTGGTTAATATATAGTTTGTTTAAAAGTGAAGCGCTTGAAAAAAACAAATTTTGTAGGAAATGTTTAAGCAAAATATTTTATGACGTAAGGAAAAAAGAAGCGGGAATAAGGTGGTTTTTATATGGCGATGCAATGATAGTTACCAAGAAACGCGCTCCGCAAGCATGCAGTGCTTCCAGACTAGTTAGTCCCAAGCGTTATTTTGGCCGGGGTCCCAACTGATGCAGCTCATGCCAGCTTAAATAGAACTAGACTTTTGTACATAAGTAATTTTAGTGACACAGGGGTTGAGGTATACTTTTCTTTGTGAGATATCCAATCGTATAATTAGTGTTGGTAAGTGTCTGATCGGTATAAGTTTTCCATGAGACGTTAGAAGTTATGTGAAGACAAAGGTATTTGTAAGATGTCACAGATTAAAGCTCTGTGTTATAAGTTGAGCATGACAACGGACAGGTGTTGTAACGAGAAACCATCATAAATTTACATATGTTAATATTAGCGGTAATCTGCCATAAGTCACACCAATCGGATGCCTTACACATGTCCTCTGAAAAGCGTGACATCAGATTGGTTATTAGCTTTACGATAATTACGCAGTAATCGACAAATAAACCAATTGATAATACGCGCACGTTCGTAAACCGGACAAAAAATTATCAGACAAAGTCTTGTGTTTTTGTCGTTGAAACCAGAGTGTGAATTTAGACGAGGGTCTGGTGCGCAGGTGTATCCTGGCGGCACCTGGTCTGACTTACTCCAATTTACTCATGCATTATTTATTTATTTATTAATTTATTCTTATTTTGAGTGACCCACCAACAGCTTAACGCCTCCTTAGTGGTGCACTTATCAATGAGTCAAGGAGTAGTCAAATGTTAAACAGGATAAAAGCGAAACGTTAGGAAAAAACAATAGCCTCAACACACTTTCGAAATTTACGCTTTTCATAAAAAAATATCAAGGCTAGCATTCGCACGGATCTGTTCTAAATGGTTATAAGTCAGTTGTAGGCGTGTCATGGGTGCAGCATGGTAAAAGTCAGTAGGGTAAAATAAAGTAGAAAGTCTACAAGACTTACGAGGAACGTGCAAGTAGATGTGACTGAGTAGCTCCGGGGAATCAATTATACCATTTACAATCTTATACAAATATGTCAGTTCAAGAATTGTTCTCCTGTTGTGCAACGAGTCCTAACTTCACGAGTTCACAAATCCTCTCATAACTATATAAATAATTCGGTTCAAAATAACGATCAAACAAAACACGAACGAATCTACGTTGAACACCCTCAATTACACCTCAATTAGTCACTCCAATACAGTTCCAGACAACTGAGGCATATTCAACACGACTACGCACCAGTGAAGAAAACAAACGTAAAATACAAAGTGGTTTAGAAAAACCACGTGTCACTCGTGTAATGGCTCCCAGCACTCTAAAGGAAGCATTCGTAATTGTAGTCACGTGATGATTGAAATTAATTGCAGGATCCATAAAAACGCCTAGATCACGGATGACCTCAACGCGAGTAATATTGGTGGAATCTAATACACAGGGAAAACTCAGAATTTCACGCTTCCTAGAAAAGGACATAACTTTCGTCTTTGACTCATTTAAGAGTAGGTCATTTGAGAAACACCACGCCGAAATAGAATCTATATCACGCTGAAGACATTCACAATCGTCAACCGTTTTAACCGTTGTAAACAACTTAATATCATCAGCAAATAACAAAACCTCGTGTGTTTAATACAGGAAGCTAGATCATTTACAAAAATTAAAAACAGCAAAGGACCGAGGTTACTGCCTTGAGGAACCCCAGAAGTAGATAAAAAAGGAGCAGATAATCGGCCGGATACTCGCACAAAGTTCAGCCGATGAGATAGGTAACTATCGAGGAGATGACAATACTTAAGGGACAGACCGTAACTGCAGAGTTTACTCAACAGTAGTCGGTGATTAACTTTGTCAAAAGCTTTGCTCATATCAAAGTAGACTACATCCGCTTGTCCTCCGCTATGAACAGATGGCACGATCTGATGTAGAAAGGAACACAGGTTTGTTTCTGTGGAGCGGCCTTTCATGAAACCATGTTGCTCAGGAATAATTTTCCGACAAAACTATGCATAAAGGCGGGTGTGCAAAACAATTTCATAAACTTTAGACAAACTACAAAGGAGGGAGATTGGCCTATAGTTGTTAACCATGGATCGATCACCAGATTTATGTAATGGAACAACAACAGAGCGCTTCCAAGCTGTAGGAAATGTTTCAGATGCAAGTGATA
Organism: Ixodes persulcatus; assembly: GCA_013358835.2. Taxonomy (NCBI): domain Eukaryota; kingdom Metazoa; phylum Arthropoda; class Arachnida; order Ixodida; family Ixodidae; genus Ixodes; species Ixodes persulcatus. The sequence goes on along the minus strand of JABSTQ010011304.1, from coordinate 422,063 downwards.
AGTTAAATATATGAACCAAAACTGGACAAAGGAGTGGAGCACAACCTTTTACTACGAAGCTGGGAATTCCATCTACTCCCGTAGATAACTTTGGTTTCAATTTTTTAATTGCCTCCAAGACTTCAGATTCATTAATGGGAGCAACAGTCAAAAAATCCAGGCAATTTATATTCGAGCTAGGCATTGTACCGGGTATTTCAGCGAAGACTAAAAAAAAGTCCGTGTTTGAGAAATAAATAAACTATTTCCGGGAACAAACTGCAAGTCACAATGAACTTTAGGGATCGTAAAAAAAAAATATACTGATTATCAAAACAATTGTCAAAGTGCAGATGAGCTGGTGCGTATTCATCATTATGTCCGAAAACCTGAGACTGGGAAGGAACATGTTGTGTGCTCTGGTATGTTCGATACGAACTGGCTTGGAAATTGGGTTACCTTGAAAACAAAGTTTCTTTGCTTGCATACTTTTTTTGACCTTGTTGACGACCGTGGGTGGGAGATAGATATAAAAGCGTTGTATGAAATAAAGTTCTTTTTGTCATCTTTCTTCCGTCCCTTCTGATTTATTTTGCAAGTTCCTCTCCAGTCTTAAGGGCGATTCACACACTCGCGTCGAGTCCTACCGAGTACAATTGGACCACTGTACATACAGCATACAGCATAGAATCGGTCAAGAACTGACGAAGAAGTCAACGACGCAGAACCTAAGGCTGGGCATTGCGAGTGATCGTGTAGCGTAGCAGATACTATTGTGAGCGATCAAAGGAGGTCGCTCTAGCTGGCAAGTATCAACAAACATCTTTGCCTGGTGCAGCTGATGTAATAATCTCAGACTGTGAGCATTTTTTAACTGTTCTCAACCACATATCGAGGTTGATTAATAATCAAGAATGTATATTTCACTGTATATAAAAAAGACCCGTAAAAAAGAGAATAATTTTGACTTTTTAAAATATATTATACGATGAAATGAACGAGTCCGATCAATCCAGTAGTTAATCGAGTAAAGTTTGACAATTAATCGTGAAAACTTTTAATCCACACTTAGGCCTAGCAGATAATTTTGTTTATATAGTTGTTTTGGTACTAAAATGCAGAATAGCATTCTTACTGAACCTAACTTTGATATAGTTTTTTTTTCAAAAAGTGAGTGAAGCTTGCCAAGCTCGAAGAGAGTTGGCCGGCTGCCAAACGCCGGCCACAAAACGCAGCCGCTAAAGCAAAGAAAGAGAGAGAGAGAGAAATAACTTTATTGAGAAGCTGGTGATCCTAGGCATCGGCCAACAGCCCTTGGGCTCTAGCAGCGTCTTCGGCAAGCTGGATGGCCCAGTTTTGATCAGCTGGGTCGGAGCTGGGCAACACGGTCTCCCATTGCTCTACCTTAGTGATTCTGCGACTTGGTGCAGCCGCCTGCGGACGAGACCATAGCATATGTGCTAGGCCTGCCCTGTCTTTACATTTGTGGCCTTTGTAAAAAAAAAAAAAAGACTGATGGAAAACAGAGGAGGCAGGAGCGAGGAATTCAAAACGCTTCGAGAAGACTTAACCAGCTTGCGAAAGCTTCGAAAACGAGAGCTGTGATGGAAGAGGAATGTGACCCCTTGTGGCAGGTTTTGTAGCAGGCAAAATATTGGTTCAAAATGGTTCACTGACGCTTTTGGAGCAGGTTCTAACGTCTGTTAACAAGTAACATCCCCCCCCCCCCCAAAAAAAAAAAAAAAAAAGTGACTGCATCGTTTGCTAAATTAGTCCATCTTGATAACGATTGAAGCTTCCTCCTTAATACTGAGGCATATTACTTATATATTCTGTAATAACAATAGACAAACGAAGCACACAGCCTTTAAAAAAAATAATAATAAGGCTTAGGTCAGGGTAGGTTCTATTTACAACGCGTATTAAAGGGATACAGAATCGAAACTTGAAGTATTTCCGGAACACCCCGAAGCAGGCGAAATATGATCCATGAGATGCGTAAATGATAATCACACGCTCGTATTTTCAGCGGATGGCTCTATTTTTCGTTCCAACCGACGGATTCTGAAGAGCGCTTCAACATCAACCATTGAGGTGGCGCGATGCATCTCGGGATATTTGCCCGTGAAGTCACGCTCGCAAAGTCACGGGTCCGTACACAGCTACGGGTACTGTGATTACAATCGTCGTCACTAGGTGGTGCCAGCTCTATCGTCAACTCGTTACAATCCCACCAAGTGGTAATACCTGAGGTATGGTGCACTAGAACTGAGGGGCGAGCCAAGCGCCGCTCGTTCCCGGGAGCCTCCATCGGACACGCCGCGCCGTGGCGCTATTACTGATGGGCCCGTGACGTCGGACATTCCAAAGGGGCTTGGCCTGCCGACTACCAGGTGGTATTGGGAAACCGTTTTATTCGTTTTAAAATTGCTTTACTCGCGTTTACGGACGAAAGACTTTGGCTTGAGAGCTGCTGCCGTAAAGGAGACTACGTATACACAAAGGTATAGGCGCTAACAATTCGATCCCTATCTCTTTAAACCATGTTTGAAAACGAAGCGTAGCTCCACACTTCAATTCAGATAAAGCCTCCCTCCCCCTCCCTCTTTTACACTCGGTAGTTTATTTATCGTGTAGATATATGTCCCGTAAAATGCCAGCAAAAGCCAGCATACTCTTAAGGTACGTCTACCACTAAGAAAACTTTCAGCCTTTCCAGTCTGGTGAAGAAGGAAGACCAGCGAAGCTGTACTGGGGTGGGAATGAAGTAATTGGCCGGCCGCAAGTCGGCAAACCAGAGTAAAAAGGCTGGAAAGGTTGCCGCCATCTATGAGCGAAGGCGGCAACCAGACAGCAGGCAAGCCGGTTGTCTGGCCGCCGTCGCTCACAGAAGGCAGTAGCTGTCCAGAGTTTTGTGTCATCATTTGTTTTCTGGCGGACACAATACTGGGGAAACTAGCCCTTAACAGCTCCGCTGTAAAAATACGTCCCCTCAAGTTTCATGAACCTATCAAACTCGAGATTCTAATATCCTAAACTGCAAAAAACAACCACCCATCAATATTACGAAAACATACAGTTCTGCTTTGAAACTGGCACTGCCCTTTACCGCCGTTCAAACCAGAGTCGAGTTAGCTGCCCTTGCACGGGAACTACCTTGACTACCGTATTTAAAAAAAAAAAAAAAATAGCTTCGCGTTTATTTTAATTCCCTTTCTCTGCGAAACCTTTTTAAAATTAGAGGTCAAAAACAGCCAAGGCCAAAAACGGCCGACATAGTGCTCAGCACAATTTCCGAGCCAATCGCGCTAACCCAAGCACTCCCCCGTGTCAGCCGCTTCTCCTAGCACTCCGATGCGAAGCGGTGAAGTTCGACGCGCGCGCGCGCTTCGGAGGCGGTGAAAGTTTACGCGAGCGGCGCAAGGTACTGCGGTATGCTGTAACTGTGCACGGAGCCATGTGGCAGACACGACAATCGAGGGATTTCATCGGTAGTAAAACATCCAGATTTTTCGTGATCACAGTAGCTACCATCCAACTATTTTGCAATTTTTTTTTTTTTTCGCGAGTTTTAGGTCCTGAAATCACCGACATCGACTGGAAATTAAACAGCTTCAAAAGCGCGACATCGTGGCATTCGTAGTATTTCTGTACTCATTCTTTCATCGGCAAAATGCATTCAGCGCACCGAATGCCCCGTGACTTGCGCTTTGAGTACGTGTGTTTGCGGTTGTAGTAGGTCTGTAGCTCTCAAGTTTGGCGAGCGCCTCTGGTGAGCTAAATCGAATATTTCTCGGTCGCGTTTCAGTTGTATGTCAGTGCGCTTTCTCACACTGCTGGCGAGCGCTAAGCTGGCAGGATTGTACGGGTGAATAACAATTTGAGGAGAAGAAATAAAAGGTGGATGACCAGCGAAGCTGTTTAGCACACGACACAGGCATGACACGTACGTGTTCATGCCTGTGTCGTGAAAAGGTAAAAGGTACGAACACAATAAATGTGTTCGTACCTTTTTAAACAAAGGTACGAAGACATTTATTGTCTTGATCGGGAGAGCGGAATGAAAGGAAACTAGGCACGCAAGCGTTTGGAACGACGACAAAGAGAGGGCGGTGCGACCGTAGACATGGCCGACGCGCGTCGCACAGCGGCAAATCTTTGAGATACCTTTATTATCTACCTGAGAGTCTACTGATCTTGAAGATGGTACCTATTCATAACTAATCTACTGAAAATGCATATTCAAGGGATGAGACGCATAAGCTTTTGATTAGAATGGAGCGATTTCGCATCAAATTCGGGACCTGAGTTTTTGTTCACGAACATGAAAAATCCACGGAACCCTAGCCATAAACAGATTCGCTGTAACAAGAGCAAGAAAGCTACAAGGAAAGCAATATTACTGTTTTGATAAGACACCGCGAGCTGCATTTTTCTTAATTTATTTTAGCTTGTTTGTTTTGTTGTTTTTTCTCAGACGCTCTGTCACCACGCGTGAACAGATGCTGACGCACTCGTGTAAATGACCGTGGCTCGTGGATGACCGTTAAACACTGCAGTGGCGCTTTGTGCTTGATGCAAGCATTACCAGGTCGTGTCTTACGAGCGCACTCGCGTCACCTGTCCCAGAGAAACAGGCGTATGTGTTCGAGCCTTTGATTGGCTCTAACATGGAACAGACTATGCGGTGAGCAGAGACGCTGTGTATCACAGATGTGCACCATTTTCGTTTCCTTCTACTTGTGAGAATATTAGAATTGACCAATAATGCAATAGTTTATATTTATTACTTTCTAAAGCCCATTTCGGTGCAGGTGTGACGCAATTTCTACCAAAACAGAAATTTTGGCGTGAGATGTACTAGACATTCGTTCATAGCGCAATTTGGCGCCAATAATGCAAAACTTCCATCACTGCAAAAAAAAAAAAAAGAAGAAAAAAACGGTAAAAAAAAAAGAGAACGTGTCGACTCTAGACACGGTGTCGCGTGCCTGGAAGGATAAGACTGGAGTTTGCGATCGCTGCTTTCCACATAAAACGCCATTCTGCCTATGGCGGTTTGATTGATAAAGCGAAATAAAACTGCAAACGTTTGAAAGCACCTTTCTGACAAAGAATGTTGGACTAACATTTTCTGAGTTTCCGCAATCTTCTAGCAATCAACTTTCTTTTTCTTTCAAGAAGAGTTGTGCGCATGCCCGTGTGCGCTCTCTTCAAACAGGGGCGAAAGCTTGAATTGCGTTCGGAAAACGGAAGTGCGAGTGGCGGACGCTTTGTAGCGAGGAGATGGCGCCATCTTATGGGGAATTTTCGCAACTCTGAGATGGCCCGCGGCCGCGATCATTGAACCCGATCATGAGCTTGAACCTCCGGTCGCCGTTCCGAACTGTGACGCACCGCTCGTGTCCAACTAGCGAGGAAGAAGTTATTTTAATTTTTATGAGTTTAAAGAACAGCAAAAGTTCTGACATTCAGGACATTCAAATAAAGGCCATTAAATATGTTATAAAGTCTATTGCTTTTATTTTAACTCATATATTTAATGTATGTCTCGAAACTGGTGTTTTTCCGCGTAAACTGCAGATAGCAAAGGTTTCTGTCATATATAAAGCAGGGGATAAGAATGATCTTAGTAATTACAGGCCAGCCTCCATTTTACCAATATTTTCGAAAGGATTGGAAAAATCATACAGAGAAGGCTTTATACTTTTTTTGAGAAACACTCAATTCTTAGCCCCCGGCAGTACGGGTTTCGGAAAGGGTACTCGACAGAGTTAGCGTTACTTAACCAAAAAGAGATAGTTCTGCTGACATTGGGAATCTTTATCGATTTTTCAAAAGCCTTCAATCGTATTAACCATAAAACTCTCCTTCAAAAACTAGAACTTTCTGGTATTCGGGGAATAACCCTGAAAATACTCGAGAGTTACTTACAGTTCCGCTTTCAAAGTGTTGTAATGAATTGCCAACGTTCTGATTCTAGAAAACTTAAAGCAGGTGTCCCACAAGGCAGTATTTTAGGGCCTCTTTTATTTAACCTGTATATTAACGACATAGCTAACATTGACGATGAAGCAAGCATGATAATCTATGCAGATGATGCTAGTATATTGTTTGCAGGGTTCGATATTTCGGACATTATGAAGACAGGTAATACATTTCTAGAAAAGCTTTATACATGGACAGTCCAGAACTCTTTAGTGATAAATAGTAATAAAACGAAAGCTGTTGTTCTCAGGGCAAAAGGGGTAAAAATGAGCGGAAATCAGCTTCTCTGCTTAGACTCACGTGATGTAGAAATTGTGCAGAATGTCAAAGTTCTTGGTGTTATGTTTAATGAATACATGCGATGAGATGAAGCAGTTCAATTGATAGCGAAAAAACTATCAAAGGTGGTAGGTATAATTTATAAGCATAGAAAAACCTTGCCCCGGTCTGTACTACGACTTCTTTATAACTCTTTATTCTACTCTTGTTTTAAGTACTGTTTCTTGGTATGGGGAAATACAACTTCTGCAAATATTCATCGTATTCATATACTTCAGAAAAAAGTTATTCGTATGTTGTGTAATGCAGCACATGACAGCCACACGGCACCGTTATTCAATAAATTAGGAATTGTTCCAATAACGAATTATTATGAGTATAAACTTGCCCGCGCATATAAAGCAGCGAAAAACCATCCGGGAAATAGTCTTTGTTGTCTTTCTTCCCTTCACTCACAAAACACCTCGTATGCCACCCGCTATGCCGACGCCCGGACGGTCCCGCGCTCGAGAACCAACTACGGAAATCAGATGGTGAGATACCAGCTACCCTTAATGTTAAACTATTTTTTATCGCGAAATATTACAATTGCAAACTGTTCCAACAAACGCATACTATCTTTACTAGTTTTCGTCAGAGATGTGATTGTGTACTCCTGAGAGCGGTTTTGTTTCGGGTGCCTCTTCTGCTGTTGCTGTTGGGGGAGGAGAGGGCATTGTCAAGCAGTTTTGTACTGCTTTTTTCCCTCCTCCCTCACTTCTTGTATGAAGAGAAATAAAGAAACTTGAAACTTGAAACAATAACTCGGTGAAATGTCCTTCACAAAGTTGCCCTTTTCGGCTGCCAGCCGTGCTGACCAGCAGCCCCGGTGGAAGAAACATTTAGGTGATGACTCTCTGTCCGACGCGGCGACCACATTATGTTCGGCGCACCGAGCGCTTCACTCGCACGGGGATAGATGGCGCCCAAGTATCGGGTCCCTCCCAAACCGACCGCTCCGGTTGTTTCTCCCAGCGGTGGTCTCGCCATTCCCTCGCTCACCGCTTCTTGTTGTTCCTCACCGCCGCCACGCCGCCACCAAGTCACCGGAGTCTGTAAACCTGTGTTCGCTTCCTTCTTTTTCTTCTTCTTCTTCGGCTTAAGGCTCAGCTTCGTGGTGGCACCTGTGATCGACACAGCACCAAAGCAAAACCCGAGGCTAGCCACTGACCGCACAGCGCCATCACACCGCGAAAAGAGCAAGCACGCTACACCGCGAACACCGTGGCCGCCGAAGAGGGACCCCATACCTCAGCGCCCTCCGCGGCGGCGCGGAACTAACTACTCCTGGTTCAAGGCTAGCTCCGAACACGATCTGGTCGCTCGCTAGGGAAGTGCGGCTGTAGAGTCATCACCTAAATGTGTTTCTTCCACCGTGCTAGCAGCCGACTGTGGCACCCCCTTGTCATTGCCCTGGGGCTATGTCGCCGATGAAGTGCCTCTCTTCGCCGTTAATGGCGCTGGCCGCTCGGTAAAGCGACACTGCGCCCGACACTTCCTACTAACATCCTCTTCTCCCCGCGGCGTATATAAGCTTGACATGTGCGGGTGAGCTCTTTGGTCGCTGACCGTTACAGATTGATAGAAGAAGACACAAAACACGGCACAATGGACAGCCGTATGTAAGAACTGCTTGCATTTAAAAAGTATGAAGGCAAAATCTGTAAAATTAATCCGTTGCGAAAAACAACGATGTATTAACAATAAATCTTAAACCGGCCATGAAAAAGTTAAATTTTTTGTTATTTTCATGTTCGACCAGTGTTATGAGCAGTCCGCGACTAGCTTAAATCAGATAGAAAAACAAATTATTAGGATTTTATCATTATGTATTCAATAATCAATGGAAATTATCCTTGCGCAAAGCATTTTTTATATAAGTATTCGTGAAGGACATCCGCCCAACATTTTATTTCCGCTAGTTGTAGTACGCGTACAGGAGCAGAAGCCTTCACTTTTGGGGCGTTTTGATGCAGTTTGTTGTCGTATGTCGTGTCGGTGTCAAGTGGAGCGGTGGGGCTTGGGATTTTGTGACCGGTGTTATTCGTGATCACTAATGTGGAGCTGATGCGTTTTTTTTTTTTTTATTTTTTTTTATACCGCCATTACCCCGAACATTGAAAATTCACGGGCCCGTGGCACTGCATTATGCTGAATCGCGAGCTCCTTCTCTGTTGTCGTTTTTCTGGTAGCACTCGTGGATACTGCAAGCGTTTAAACAGTGTACACCGTCTCGCCTAAATCCGCGGTGACGTGCTCGACCTGTTGAAACTTATTGTTTCCGTCATTTTGGAGAACGCAAGGCAGTTATCTCGCTGCTCTGGTTTCGGTTATAAAAGCAAGGCAAACCGCTCGTAGTTCCCACCCTCAGTACTCGTTGTACATCTTCCACACTTTGACACCGGATAACTGGATGAACGAGGATTTACATTTACTTCAGAGGTCACTCGCGCCGCTTCCTCACCGTTGAGCAGCAGGATCAGCTGGCGACAAGCCGCGGATGAAAGGCTTGAGCATCAACAGCCCAAGTGCACTCGGTGCCGATGCGGGCGATGCGGGTTTCTGTCAACCGGTAGCCCAGCACAAACCGTGACCGTTCCAGCTCTTCGTCATGACTAGGGATGTCGCGAACCACCCTAGGTTCGATATCGAAAGGTTTCGATATTTGCGAAGCGAACTGAGGTTCGATTTCGAAAAATTTCGATATTTTCGTACCGACCGAGGTTCGAAATCGAAAAATTCGGAACTTTCGATCACAGTAGAGTTTCAAATTCAAAAAGGTCGAAGCTTTCATGGTTTCTAAAATTTCGGGTTCGAATATTTCGAATATTTTTTTACTTGAGGTTCGATAAATTCGAAGATTTCGAACTTTCCTAACTTGAAATTCGAGATATTCGAAAAATCTGAATTTCTTAAGATCTGAAGTTCGAAAAGTACGAAGATTTTGAAATTCTTTGGAAATAAAATTCGAAAACTTCGAACGCTTCGAATTTTTATAGACATGAAGTTCGAACAATTCGAAGATTTTGAAATTCTTTCTGCATAAAGTTAGAAAAGTTCGAAAGTTTCGATTCTCTTTTAAGGCTGAATTCGAAAAAAAAAAAAAAAAAAACTTCGAAGATTTTGAATTTTTTTCAAGTCCAAGTTTTCAAAGTTCGAAGTCCAGTTTTCAAGTTCCTCCACAGTTTCAGTTTCAAATAACGTTTTCACGACTCACTGGTTTTCACGAAATCAAGTTTAGAAAAGTTAAGGTGTGATATCTAGACTCTGCGAAGTTGGTCAGGCAATTAAATGAGACGACAAGTGTCCCGGATGTGCTGAAATGTTTGCCACCAGTGCAGAGTGACGTGTGACCATAGATCAGTAATTGTGACCGCCAGCCCGGGGGGGGGGGGGGGGGTTCTTTAACGTGCATCACGCAGTAGTGATCACACGAACACACTGTTTTACGATACTCATCCAGTTCGAAATGGCCAGGTGCGGGCAGGAGGTTGAGGCTTTGTAAGCTTTGTAAGCTCCGACTAGACAACTCTTTGGCTCTCGACCATCATGCCAAGCAGCAGATCTCAGTGTACGTCGCCAGCCCCTTTCCCCCGAGCTTTTCCGCATGGGAGGCCGTCGGTCCATTTACACCTGCTAGGCCTAGCTCGACAACGGCGACGGAACACCGGCGCGTCTTCCAACCGCGCCGCCGTCTGTCTCCGGCCGGCATCACGGGACACAGCCTCGGCCTTCGCACTGTCTGTGTTCTTCTACTGGCCGGCGACATCGCAACAAACCCTGGGCCGCAGCATCCTTCCTGTGCGAGCTGCATGAAGCGAGTGAGAGACAATCAAGCGGCGATCTGCTGCGACTCATGCGATAGGCCTCCTGCGCTGAAGCTTTGAACAAACTGCAGCGCCCTCATTTTAGGTAGTACAAGCTCACCTGATTGAGCCTCGCACTACTTATGGCACGTTGGTTGAGTTTTTGTAATTCTGTCTGGTGCTGAAGAACGAAAAAACACCTTTGGACGTCTGAAATCGGCCAGACTCAACGCCGCAAGACAAGCGAAGGTGCCAAATTCATGACACCACCGCTAGGTTACGCGTCCCTTATCTCCGGGTGGTGACGTCAAAACACCTGTGTCGCGACGCTTTTATTTTCCTTTTTCTTTGCCATGTCTACTTTGGAACGCGTGAAACGGCATCTCTTGGCTCACGCTCTTAGCGTCTTAGCTTTGACGGCGTTCGAATTTTTGTTGTTTCTTTGTATTTTCATCGTGATCTCGCACTCCGCACCAGAGCAGGCACACTCCTGCATGCGTGACAGTTTGAGACGCTAAAGTTTGTACTACTCAAAACAAGGCCTAACAAGTTCCTTTTCGCAGCACCCCCTGGGCAACGCAGGAGGCCCATGGTTGGTTTCATCGCGGTTGCGTTTATATGTCACTAGGAGAATACCGCAAGATAGGTAAAGGAAACGACCCATGGTTTTGTCTAGTCTGTTCGCTGCCACCGCTTGCAGACGACTTCTTCGAGGTGCTGGCTGCCCCTGACTCTTCATCTCCCACCGCGCCTGGCGTCCCTGACACATCACCGCTCCCCAAGTCGAGCAATCCGTTCAACAAGACTGTCACGTTCTGGTACACTAACTGCCGGAGTGTGAAGAACAAGTTGTCAGACCACAAGCTCGCCTCCTCAGCCCTCCCCAGCAGCACTGTCATCCTCCTTACGGAAACGTGGCTGGACGCTGGTGTTTGTGACGCCGAGCTCTTCGGTCAGGCCTCCTTTAACGTCCACCGTCGTGACCGTGCGTCCCACGGTGGTGGCGTGCTCATCGCCGTGCCGTCCAGCCTCCCGGCAGTCAGGAGGTACACCTGGAGCACCCGGAGTTGGAGGCCGTCTTTCTTGAACTCCGCCACCCAAAAGGCAGCTCCCTCCTAGTCCTAGCTTATTGCCCGCCGTCCACCAGGGCTACTGCCTATGAGCTCCTCGACAAATCGCTGACCAAAGCGCTGGCGAAGCCTTATCGCGAAGTACTGCTGTTCGGTGACTTCAACAGCCATATCGACTGGTGGGGTACCGATACTCCCATCCCTTCTGATGCGGCAGACGACACTCTCCTGGGCCTGGTGTCGACATTGGGGCTCTACCAGATCTGCCGCTCCCCCACCTTTATCCCGTCCTCCAGTTTCCTCGATCTTGTGTTTGTGTCCCATCCAACTCAAAGCCTTTCCTGCGATGTTTACCCTGGCCTCTCCGGAAGTGACCACCTGGCCATCGAACTCTCATACGCCATGGCACTTCCCCAAAAGGGCCACTTCGCTCGCGCAGTATGGAAGTTTCACCGGACTGACAGAGAGCACATGGCTAGGTTGTCTCATCTCACCCCATGGTGCATGACGACTATGGGCGACGACTGCCTAGAAAACATGGGACCTTTGGTGCGACTATGTGTGTGCGATCCAGAAATAGTGCGTACCCTGTGTTGTTTCTCGCCGGGGACGCTCTCGAGCCCCGTGGATCACAAAAGAACATATCCGCTCTGCTCAGAAGAAGCGGGCACTCTTCAAGCGTGCGGCCCGCCTGCAGTGCGCTGAGACACTTTCGCAAGCAAAAGCACTCCAGCGCTCGCTGAGGGCCGACTTAAATGCTGCTGAGACTGCATTTGCTAACACCATGGCTTTCCGAGCACGGAAGGAACCAAAGGTGGTGAGGAGCCTGTCGAACCACAGTTCGACAGGCTCCTCACCATCCAATACGCCAACGACACTACTTTGGCGATGTGCATACGCTCCCCCGATGATCTTGCCACCATGCAAGCTCACCTGGACAAGCTGGCTGTCTGGTCCGCCACTAACCACCTCCGTGTCACTCACGACAAGTGTGCCGTGATGCGGTTCAGTTCGGCCAGGAAGGTCCAGACGCCACACTACACGCTTGGAGGGCTCCTTCTCCCACCTGTACAGGAGCTCAACATCTTGGGCGTATCATTCACGCCCTCACTCCATTTCAGCTGCCATGTGGCTAAAGTGGTGAGCAGGTCTCGCAGGGTACTGGGATTCGCGTCTAGATTTTCCACGCATTTTGGACGGGAGACCCTGAAGACGTTGTACACGGCTCTGGTACTCCCTCGACTAGAGTACTGTTCTTCAATATGGAGCCCTCATCAGATACACCTCACTGAGCGCCTAGAAAGTGTGCAGCGCCGTGCTACTCGAACCTTGGCCCGCCAAGACCATTCCTCTGACTATGATGAACGCCTGCGGTCTCTTGGCTGGCACCGCCTGAGCCACCGACTAACGGTGGCGCGTGTCCGACTGGTTGCTGTTGCCGCTGGCCCTTCGCTAACCGGGTCCTACCTAGCATCAGTTCCCCGTATATCTAGCCGGACAGGCTGTCCCGTCCCTCTCCACGCCCGCACCCGCCGACACGAAGCTTCACTATTCCCCTCCGCGGTGAGCTCGTACCTGTCCTTACCAGAGCGCACGCGCCCGCCCCTGCCGGGGACTGGGGACGAACCCCGCGACTACAGCAGGACTGTGTCGCGTGCCCTCCCAGCTCAATAACTTTACCATTTCTTCCTCCCTTCATTTGTATATTCATCATCATCATTTTACATGTTAACACACAGCCGAGGAGGCAGCCAGCACTTGGTTGTACGGGCTTCTGCCTTTTGGCTGCCTCAGGCACTCGGCTGTGTGGAAGTTTTGCCAATAAACACCTTGAACCTTGAACCTTGAACCTTGAAGCGACCTGGCAAACTACCTCCCCACCCCTTGCACGCTGGTAGTAATCCGATCGAACGCCACCCGAATGACGCTGGCATATAGTAAGTTAAGTTTGTAATTGTCCTGGAGGTTTATTTTCTGGGACGGAGGAATCGCCTCGCAAAAAGCATAGAAGCCGACACAACTCGAGGTCGAGGAGCGTTCTACCATACAAGTGGCGTCGGAAGAGGAAAAACGGGGGAGGGAAGAGGGGAGGGGGGGGGGGGGGCTCAGCCCCCCTTCCCTCCTTCCAGATATTTCGGACTGTTAAAGAAAACAATACGGGGAAAGAGGGCGTGGTCGAGCTTATTTTAAAGGGGTCATGAAACGATTTTCCTACTTCTTCCTCTTTAGCTTTAATCCTCAACTCAAATGCGAATTGTAAAATCACGTCGTCGTGACATTCTTCGGCACCGGTGCGATGATTCCTAGCTTCCACCGTGCTTTTTATGCACACCATAGAACTTGTCATTCCCCAGTGACGATAAGTTCCGTCAGGGCACTCATTGGCCACGAACGCGAATCCGAATATTCGTCGACGAATTTATTGTTGACGAGCGCATACGTCCGAGTGACGCAGTTCTCGTGTGCGTGAGCTGGGCTTGGCTGACGTCAGTTTGGCACCGCTGACGCGCTTTAGAAACCGCGGATGTATCATAGTGAAAAGGCGGAGAGCTTTCGAAGGAAAGAAGGTACAAAATAGTCCGCTATATTTTCAAATGTTCGTACCGAAAAGCTGGCTTTTGACTTTCTACCCTTTTTCTTTTGGCCAACTAAACGATATGCGATTAGTAAAGTCCCAATTTAAAATCATTTATCCAAGCCCAAAATTCGTTTTATGGCCCCTTTAGTCTGAAATTATTTATGCCTATGTATAGCTACTGCCGCTCTTCACTGCATAAAAGATCGCGTAGATGGTCATTGTTAGGAACTCGTTGTCAGAAGGCACTACTCGTCACATGCTTAGTGGTTCGGAAGTTCAAAGCTATGTCTTTACGACCTAAATAACAGTGCCAATAATAAAAAAATAAATAAATGCGGGGATAAAAAGCTGGAGAAAGAAAAAAACTATCAAGAACTCACCGGATGTGTTGTATTCTTGCATATTCAGAGGTTCAGAACTTCGAAACAACTTTCTCATACCAAAATGTGTACAGGCTAAAAGAAACGCGTCCCAGGAACGTGAAGCGAAAAAAAAATGTTTTCTTTTAATGACGTGCTGAACTTGAACAATATTAGAAATCTTCTCCCATGAGTTAATTTATTCCTTAACGTGAAAAAACAATAAATACATTATTTTGTATTCTGCAGATGGCAATGATATGTACTGTCTGTGGTGTTAATTTAAATGCGATACCTCAAACAACTTAGACGAAAATAAATACCAAGTTTAGGGCATAATTGCATGTAGATACATGTTTGGACATTTCTTCGAAACTCACCTTGAATAACAATAGTCATATCTTAAGACAACACTTATCTAGGCTATACATAGATCATTCTTAAAACGTTTAACTTCTCTACCATAAATAGCTTCGGCTACATCGCGCTTCAAATCTGGCACAAACGATAATCGTCAAAAACCCGTCGTCCTTCCTCGCTCCTTCGGGAATTTATTTCTTTAAAACTAAGCATGCCAGAACATTGAAATATACGGCACTGTCTTTCGTAAAGAACGGAACACCGCATGTAAAAGTTCGAGAAAAAAAAATTACGAATGTGCCTCACTACTTGAATTCAAATGAAACCGTCCGCCGGTCTTTCGAAGTTCGACGAACGTCGAACTTTTACCCTAAGAGGTCCAAGTTCGTCGAACTTCTGACTTTTCAGGATTCGAAAGTTCGAAACTTTTCGAATTCTATTGATAAATAAGTTCGAAAGTTCGAAAATTATTGATTTCCTTAGCATAGGAAATTCGAAAGTTCAAAAAGCTTCGAACTTTTTAGTGCAAGAAATTCGAAAGTTCGAAAATCATCGAATTTTTGGGTCAGTCAAGTTCGGAAGTTCGACAAGCATCGAATTTTGCAGTGTGATAAGTTCGAAAGTTCGAAAAGAATCGAATTTTTTAGCGTAATAAGTTCGACGGTTCGAAAAGCGTCGAACTTCTTAGCTTAACAAGTTCGAAAATTCGATACGATACAGAAAATTCGAAAATGCGAAATCTTTCGAACCTTCCGAAACGCTTGATTCGATCATCGAAACTTCGATTCGAAAAAAGTTTGCGGCATCCCTAGTCATGACACGGTGTTGCAGAGAGCAGGGCATAATACAACTACACGGACCACCGAAGTGAACGCACAGTTATCGTAAATCTTGGCTTGTGATTGTGCTTTTGTAGATCATCTTATTCGTTTTGCTGGAGACGCAAACGACGGGCATAACAAAATCGTTTGCATATTCCGCATACCTCGCAAAAGCATTTACCTAGTCCCCTTGCGAAAAGCGCAAAACAATGAGTCCGCACCGTCCTGACTTACCAGTCTTTCACCTGCTTTAGAGCAGTTTGTACCTGCTAGTAGGTATGTCTACTGAAGCTGCAACTTGAAACTAGGGGCAGTGCCAGAGAGAAAAGAGACAAAGTCGGGAAAGCTTGCTCGCTCTCCCAATTTCTCAACTCTCAAAGATTGTACCATAATAAATGCACCAACGCTTCTTCCCAAAGTAAAGAAAAAGCACCATGTTCTCTACGTAAAAAAGGGTCTCAGTTCATGCATCTGTGGGCAGGTAGGAAATCTTGCCCTAATTTATTCACACCGCATGATGAGCGCAACAAACTCACACTAGTCACACGAGATTTACAGGAAAATATCGGTGGTGACTTAAGTTTCCCTGAAATTCTGTATAACCGGTCGTTTGCAGGACCGAATCATCTACTCGAGCGGTGTGCGTCGCTGTGCAAACACGTCGCTGTGCAAATGCAGTCAACAACACGAAGCATAAAAACGGCAGATTTAGGACAACAATCCGAAGCCCATTGTTCAATTAAAACGACATACTTTTGTTGAAAACGCCCAGAGCTTTTTACTCACGGTATGCGTCGGGAATCTTCCACATTTTGAAACGGAACGAAGGAAGATTTACTTTTAAAAACGCTCGCTGCGTCCTCCCGGACCAGCTGGACCGGCTCAGCTGACGACGACGGGACTGAACCCGTTGAACCTCTACTCCACAAGAACCAATTTGAGGTCCGTGTTAATGTGGGTTTCTACCTTCAAGCACCACACCACACACCACGAACGTTTCGGCTCTTTCTCGCATCGCCGTGTTTTCCAAAACAGAACGAGATTGCCGAAGTCAACGCAGCGCTGTCGTGAACCTTGGTTTGTTGTTGCGCACTCGTGGACCCTGTAGCTTCGTTTACATGAAAGCGACTTCAGCGCATCGACTCCACTCGTTCTTCGAACGAAGCCGACGCGGCAACGTTTACATGAATGCGCACTAGAAGGTGGCGCCACGCCGTGTCAAAGCTCGAAGTTATGCAGTTCCGGTTCCGGCACCAGCCGCTCCACGTTTTTCGGTGCATCGCACGAGGAGGCCTTTCGACGCGTTCAGTGAACGTAAAGATCGTACCCGCTGTCTTCGGTGCTGTGGAAGAAGTTACGAGACGGAAGAAACATCAAAACCCAAGCGTTTAGGGCTCCAGGCCGGGACGCTGGGTCACTCTGGACCAGAGGCGACGTGTGTGCGCACGCTTCGAGGAAGCCTCCGCGCTCCGCAGCGCCAGACCTCGCCGATTGCGACCAGACCAACCGGACCCCGAGTCCGAAAGGCTCCTGCGCAGCCAGGAACGGCACCGAGGTAGGAGCTGCTCGTTCTGCGCTACCATGCAGTGCTCTACAGTGCTCGAAGCTCTCGGTGTCGTTCGTGCTTGCGCCGAAGCCTTTGGGACCCCTTCGGACGCGCAAGTTGTACTTCGCAAGGCTTGGACAGGGGCCGCCTTCACCGAGCAGCTCCGCTATATTCCGCTTACTTATGATGGCAATAGAAGCTCGCGTTTGTTGTCGGGAAAAAATTGCGGTCGACCATACGGGACCGCTCTTCGCGCCGCCGACGAGGTTGGCCGCCGCCATGTTCTCAGCTGTTCACTCGCTCCTGCAGCCCGAGCGCCTTCCCATAATCCTCCCCGTTCCAAAATGCGATGCGACCTCCGTTTACATGTGCTGAATGAATACGCACTCGCCATCTCGATCCACCTCTGTCTAGCGACTTGAATGCGACGCGCTTTCTTTGCGCATTATGCCGTTTACATGACCGCATTGAACGCGACAACTGGATTCGATGCGACTAAGTCGCATTCATGTAGACGCAGCTACCTTCGCTTTCAAAGCACACACGACGATTACGAATGATACTTTCCGTCTTCCGGGAACATCACAGGGGCACTTCTCCGGTCACGCTTCGCTATGTGCTCGCAAACTGCGAAGCTCTATGCGAAGCTTCTCGCGTCCTGTCAAACCAAAACAATAGCGGCGTCATGCGTTGATGCCAGATTTTCTCCGGTCAAACAAAAACAACGAAAGCAAACTGGCTCTAGCTTCCAGCGTACATCGGCGTTGCGCTTGCGCCGTGGCCAGATCGCTTGCAGTTGAAGGTTGAAGCCAAAACGAAACCAACTGCGATGTCACGTGTTCAGATCGAGGACACGCTTTTCATATCCACGTTAACTGTTTAAAACGAATAATTAGACCCATAACTTTATTTGTGGTGTGTAAGAAACTATTATCAAGACCCCTAAACCAAATACAATCATGGGCGAAATGAGGGAAGCCGCATTGCCATCGACCAGAAAATGGCAGCGAGCACGGTAAGCGCGGGTTTCGCCAACGTCCTGCGACATGGCGCAATTGCTTTTGGTGCATATCCGTCTCCGAGACATGTTTCTTTCCGCGGCATTTGTCTCAACGGTCCTTTCTAAGTGTGTCCCCAAGCATTCCGGTGCTTCGATAGCCGGCAATGCTGCGGTCGTCGCCGGGGGTGATGCGTGTTTTCGAGGTCAGGTACACGGTTGTGCGTGTATGACCGAACCAAAACACGTTTTTTACAACCTCGCGTGATTTGTGAACGAGTTATCCGTTACTCAACGTGTAAATTTATGGTAATTTGTGTAAATAGCGTGTTTTTGACCCCAAATATTCACCAAATACACGGGACGTGCTAACAGTGTACGTTCCCCAGCTTTTGAGCGCGCCGCGCGCCTCGAACGCGCGGTGCCGCTATTCGCCGAATTCTTTTTTTCTTTTCTTTATTGAACTCAACATTGCAGCACAAAATGCTATGTCATTACAAGGAGCTCAAGCCCAGCAACTTGTGGGCGAAATAAAGTTCTCTCATGTTCCCAATTTCACTGAACAAGTGTGCCCACTCAGGCGTAGTGTCTGGTGTTCTGCAATACACCGTTTGAACCGCGTTTACAACAATGTTGGGCTACGGAGTGCCGATACTCTAACCGTAGCTCATTTAGTGGCTCTAGAGCAAACCAGGCAGCGCTGTCACCGCGTGACGGGGGAGAGCACGTGGTAAAAGTGCACAGGGGACTAGCCGTAACTCGGGTGCCCCGAGCCATACCATAGTTAATATAGTAAGGGTGCAGGCGAGCTGGTGAATGTTAACCACGTTGAATAAACCTGAGACTGGGCAGATTTTCTGTGATCCCATATTTTCATGAAATTTCGCACAACTTGAAGGCATGTGCGAAAAAGTTTGGAGTAGACACGGTCTTTAGCTCGGATTTTAAACTCAGTAGATTGAAGCCATTTCAAACAGGTGCGAATAACTGCAAAAAGAACCATCCAGAAAAATCGGTAAATTACCAGAATGGGGCTGTGTATGAGATGTCACTGGAATGCGGGTTTAAGTATGTAGGACAGACATCACTATGCATCAACGACAGATGAAGTGAACAGAAAAGAAGCGTGAAGAACAGTGCACCGAACTCAGAAATCGCAAAACATGTCCACGAATGTAACAACTGCACTGCGATTCGGTCGGAGACAGAAATCATTCAGAAGGAGAGGAATTATGCAAAAAGACTAGTTAGGGAGACAGTGCGGATAAAATCTCTAGGCAATTGCAGAAGTCAGGCTTCGTTATAGTTCGGTAAAAATTCCAAAAGCGTTTTAAAAATATAATACCTTTTTTTTTTTCATTTTATTTGTGTTCGAAATGTGTGTACTGCACACCTCTGCCCCGTTCCAGGTTCAGTGTGTGCCATCCCATCATGGCAAACATAAAGTTTTTTTTTTTTGGTGGAGAGGGCTTTTTTTGTGAACCTTTGCTAGAATAGGATAGGTACTGACCCTTTTGTTAAATTTTGGGGGAGATTGTAGAGTTATCTTTGTGAATCGGCACGAAGGGCCGTCCATGGTAGTGGTACTACTTTGTGTATTGGAGGGTTTGGTGTTTGGGCTGTTTAGAGGTTGTCCCTTTGTGTTGGTGGTGGCTGATTGTGGGCTATATAAGGAGGAGGACTAAATAAACCTGGTAGCTGAGTTTGAGACGTCCTCCTGTCCTTTTCCGTTCCCTCGATTTATATGTTCATTTCTGCCCCAGTCTCAGGTTTATTCAACATAGTATACCATAGTCCCTCGGCCACACGGATCGGTGTCGCCATCTAGGGATCAAATTTTGAGCTTCAATGAGATGGCCGCCTTGGCACCTCAGCCTTAAAATTGAACCCTTGCCATAAAAATGACTAGTGCTTCGAAACGTCCTCATTCAAGGTAGTATTTTAGAGGTTAGTTCACACACTTGTGTTTTCTTACAACTGAATTTTCCTGATTTTATAAGACAAGAAAATAAATGGATGAATTAATGAATGTGGCTGAACACTTTTAATCAGGCGGCGGCTTGCGCCATTAAGCTAATTTAGTTCAACAATTAACTGATCTCTGATTAGAAAAATATAAATAAATAAAAAAAAATAGTTAGGGAAAGCCTTTTAACGGTACACATCTAAAATCCGAATTAATGGTGCGTGGCAAAGAATCCCTATTAGATGACCCTGGAACTGCATTTCACTACAGCCAAGGTTTTGCAGTATTTGTGATATCAAATGTACGTACAATGTTTGGGGAATTATCGTTTATAACATTGCCAGAAGTTGTTCGAGCCGATAATGAAAGAATCATGCGCGAAACAAGTAGAAAATATACGAAAATCCCAAGTGTTCCCTGACTGCCCGATAGATGGCGCCAGTGTGTTTGTTTACTCGTTGCGAGAGATCACAAGAGCTTTCGACGAAATCGGTCGTAATAAGTTGCTATTATGTGAACCAGCCTCGTTGCAACTGTGTGAATCAGCTTTGTGTGAAGCAGCTTTTGATGCCCGTCAATGAACTGTCAGAGCAAAATGCAAAAAAGCGCCGATGTTGTGTTCGCGCTAACCATGTCGAGCAGCGTGCGTACTAGATTTCAAAACGTTGGCTGCAATGTTTTGTGACGTTTGAGGAGAAGCTTCCAAAGTTTTGGAGGGGTGGCAGCAGATGTTCTGCACGTTCGTGAGTTTGGCCCCTGCGTCGGCTTCCTTCGCTTGAAAATCTGGCATTATAGGAAAGGAGCACTCCGGAGGCGTCGCCCTGGCCGCCTATTGTCCGTAGCGAGCCTAGATTGTAGAGAAGACATTTTTTTGGAAACGAAGTGCGCGATTGAACACGGCCGTCGAGGCTGACGGAACATGGGACGTCACGGTTCTCACTCCCTCTCCTCTTCGCTTCGTCCCTTCGAGTTGGTGAACCGAAGCGAGGAGGAGAGGATCGAGGCCGCTTCCCCTCATTCTCAACTGTTCCAAGAGGATCGTGACGTCATAATACTCGCTTAATCGTGCCCCTTTTTTTTTTTCTTCAAAAATACGGTAATCTGTTTGATATATCGATGTATGAGTGACGTTTTGAATTTCGTAGCGTCCCCTCCCGTTCAACGCTTCTGCGGTCTCATTTTGCGAGATACAAATTTCGGTTCAGCATCTCATTAAAAAACTCGGGGCTCCCAAGATTCCCGAGCATCTCATTATAGCTCCGCAACCAATCGGATTGCGGCATTAGCCGATGCCGAAGAACCAATCAGGAGACAAGAAGCGTGCAAATAATGAGCCATGCCGTGCGTTTCTTAAGCTCTCACTAAGAATATAATAGACCATTTTCAAAAACATCCGCACCTACGCCTGTCCGCCAGTTCTTGCTCACATACCCTAATATAGCCTCCTCTATACTCACAAAGCCTGGCAGTTCGACGACGGAGCCATAGAGTGTCCGGTCGCAGATTTAGAGCGCGAGGATCTGGTAGCAGTGAGCATCAAAGAGCCATTTCTCGGGGAACCTGGACGTCAGCGCACAGCATTTCCAGCAACGAGGACCCCAAACACACTTGTTCTCTCGGGAGAAGTGTGTTTCGGCGTCTCGCCGCAGCGGGGCGCCAGTCACGTGGCTCTGCTCTCATCCGTTTCCATTTCGGCGGCCGCTTCTCGTGGCGATCTGCCAGGCTTTGTCAGTATATAGGAGGCTATGACCCTGAGCATGCACTGGACACGACTGTGACGTCAGCGTTCGGCGTGGACTCGGATCCAATCACGCCCTTCGTGCCCGAGCAATGGCGACCGCCAATGTTGTTTGATTGACTTTTAAAAAGGGTCTATTGTTGAGGAAAAACGAGGTAGATACCCTCCAAAAGATCTAAAAAGTTTTTTTTTTCTTTTTTCGGGAGTGTTTCGACAAGGTTTAACATAAAATATACCGCTACACTCGGAGCTCGGCGTTATTTGTGCAGTCGGCATCAAATAATTAATTGCGATCGTATGACGGGTACGCGCCCAAAGCTCTTATTTTATTTTCATGGGCAAGAGCAAATTGATTAGGGAGTGCTGTACGTTATACGTTAAAAATAAAGAAAACAAATAAAGCACGTCCTTTTTTTATTTCTCGTAGTCAGCTGGGCACACGTTCAACGAACACGCATTTTGTCCGTGTATGTGCACAAATAGGATTCGGAATGCGCACAGTGAGTTTCATGAAACCAAGCGCGGGCGAGTTTCTTTTTTTTTTTTTTTTACGTAGTGCTTCACAATTTCGTCCTTCATCTCACAAGAGCTCGCTAGTGGTCTTTCGAGCATCGAGCAGCATGCCCGGCTGGCCGTTCCTCGGATTCGCCTTTGCATTGTTCTTTTTGGCAACATGTTCCGAACATCGTGACCGCCTACGACGTCTGCAGTAAGCTCTTCGGAATTCTTCGACTTTTAACAGCAACGGCTTTCACTCTACGATTCACGATAGTCTGATAAGAATAATTTCGCAAAGCCAGTTTGATATATTAAGATATAATAAATATAACATATTAACACATATTGATATATGAGCTAAGTTTGATTTTTTTCTCTTTAATTATATAAAAAAAAATCGCACATCCCGGTAATATGAGACGACCGATCTTTTTTTTCAAATTTAGTTTTATGTAATATTAAAAAAAAAAATTCGCCTGAAAAAAAAAAAAAAACTTTTGTAATTAAATTACATCGAAGTCAGCTTAAGGAAATTCAAGAACCTCTTCTAAGAAAAACTTGACTGCAATTTTGTTTGTTCGATGTTCGATATTTGGGGGAGTTGCAACATTTGGTAGGAAGGTGCGCGAGGGGAATCTTGCTCATAGAGTCTTATCTCGTTCGAAGCCAGCAGCCACTAAAAGTCTGAATATTTATTTATTTATTTACTTCCATACCCTCAGGGCCCAGAGGATTTAACAAAAGTGGTGGTCATAAAAATGCGCAGTAAATAAAAAATAAAATTCGAGGAAGGAAATTTGGTTAAAAAATAATCAGTTCGGCGTGAAGTTTGCAAACCTGATGAGTTGATGCCTCTTTAAATAAGTCAATGAATATTATGCTTACTAAAATATGTTACTAGGTGGTTTCACTCATATGACGTTCGTGGTATGAAGAAATGTATGTATGTTGAAGTTGGACAATGCCCGTGGCCGATTTAAAATGATAATTGACTCGTGTTAACCTACATGTATAAAAAAGAACACAGAAAGTTTGCTTTTCGCTCAAGCGCTGCAATTATTAATTTTGCAGAAAAAGTTTCATCTAGTCTTTCTTACTACGTAAGCAAAGAACTAATGCGGGGATAAAGTGGTTTTCATAGATGAGACACTAGAGGTGCGATGATGATATACGAATTGCTCTCCGCGATACTGCAGAGCTTCGAGGCTAGTGCCAAGCGTGGTGGCCGGGGTCCCAGGATGATATGTGCATATTCAAGCTTAGATTGAACTAGAGTTTTGCACTAAAGTAGTTTTAGCAACGTAGGGGTTCAGGTAATATTTATTTTCAGATATTCAAGCATAGATTTAGCGATACTGTGATCGGTATGAGGTTTCTATGAGATTTTAGAAGTGATGTGAACACCGAGGTGTTTGTAAGACGTCAAGGATCGCATTTGTGTATTTCGCGTGGAGCATGACGACGGGGACATATTTTCGGAAACTGCTGTAGCTTTCCGGTCGTTAATATTAAGAGTAATTTGCCATAGGTAACAACATTCCAATACCGCACATAGGTCATCTTGATAAAGTGAGGCATCAGATTCGTTAGTTACTTCACAATAAATTACACATTAATCAGCAAATAAATTGATGATGATACTCAGTTTGGTACATCGTTAGTATAAATAAGAAAGAAAAGGGGTCTTCAAACGGTTCCACAGGGAACGCTAGAAGTAACAGGACTCGGGGAGGAATTACCTTCATTGGTGCCAACAAACTTAGATCGATTAGTTAAAAAAAAAAAAAATTATCCAAGACAGAACAATTAGGGTCAATGGTAAGTTCTCCAAGTTTAAGAAGTAAGAGTTAGTAAGAAATACTTCCGAAAATCCTTGCAAAGATGAAGAAAGACACAGTCCAATGAGACCTACGGTTAAGAATGGAAAACCGATAATTGGTCAGAGTGAGAAGTTGAGTTTCCCAGGAGAGATTTGCGAGAACTGTGTTGTGGTGGCGAAACAAGGGCAGTAAATTTTGGCAAGATGAGAGGAAACGATGTGCTTCAAATTTTTCCAGGCGTACTGGGTCTTATATATTGTGTCGGAGAAATTCGCTAAATTGAACAGACAAAAATGTGTTCGCACTAACTTTGTCAAGCAGACAAAAATGTGTTCGCACTAACTTTGTCAAGCAGACAAAAATGTGTTCGCACTAACTTTGTCAAGCAGACAAAAATGTGTTCGCACTAACTTTGTCAAGCAGACAAAAATGTGTTCGCACTAACTTTGTCAAGCAGACAAAAATGTGTTCGCACTAACTTTGTCAAGCAGACAAAAATGTGTTCGCACTAACTTTGTCAAGCAGTGTATACGTCGTTCGCTGCACGTTTGTCGTGCTGAAATATTTTTATACGAAGAACAATTAGTTGAGCTTGGAAAAACACTAGTCATTAAAATTATTCTCATTGAGATTTAGTAAACCTATAACAAAATTATTCTACAAATAACTCCTTTAGAAAAGATATTCTCGTGTTTAGGGAAGAAGTCTCGAACATAGATATGCAGAGTGGCTACGGTGGATCTTACGCTGTAAAACGAGTCGTAAAAATTGGCGCCCGCATATAGATAGCTGAAACTTCCAACAAATACGCATTGAGGTGGTCGGTTTTTTCTTGGGAAATTTCAAGGTGAAGTTTTCTTTCTGTAAACAAATCATGCCAACACATTTTCCAAAGTCAGTGGCGGACGTGTTCACAGACGACCGAGTGGACGATGAATGTAAAATAGGCACAGCGAGCAAACGACGCATTTTTTTTTTGTCTACGCCTTGCAATTTCACTATGCCTTGACGTTTCACAAGGTGAAACCGACCACCTCAATGCGCATTCGGTGAAAGTTTAGGGTTTTTTTATGTGCAGACGCTGATTCTCCATCTCGTTTTACAGCTTAAGATCGACTGTTGCCTCCATATACCTCGATTTTTTAAACAAATCAGGTTACAAAGAAAATAAAACCCGGTCTATACAAAAGTGGCATATTGTCTCCGACAAGCTAAAACAGAATATGGGATCGGCTGGTCAATTTCAATGCAAAAAAAAAAAAAAATTACCTTTTGAAATTTGTAAAGTATGAAATTTTATTACATTAGCACATGCTTTTATGAAGCAACGACCGGAGTGGCACTTCGTAGATTTTGTATACAGAATTCCTCGCTCCAGTAGAAATCTGGTCCGAACTTTCGTTGCTGTGTCCCAGTATTTTAGCCGTGTTACGGCACTTTTAACTTGAACAAAAAGTAAATAATTTTTTATTCAATTGAGGGCACACTATTATAAGTGCTTAACCTTATTTGATACAATGGCGTCTATATTTAAAACCACGTGTTTTTTGCTTACGTTTTAACAAAACTACAGCAGGACTTAGATTTATTTCAAGCAGTCCGTGTCGGTGGAGGCAAATATCTTCAAAAATATGTAAACGAAAAATTTTGTTACCTTTCGCGAGCCAAAGTTCCGGAGATAGATATAGACCAACTCAACTGACTGACGTCACGCCATCGCGGTGGCGCTGCTGTCGGTACTGCGCATTCGCAGATGCTTCACTCCTCCAGAATTTGGTTTCTGCGCACGCGCAGTGCCCACACCTGGTGTGGGCAAAGCGGGCTTGTTTGTAAACACTGCGTTGGTGCATAGCTGTTTGTATTAAACTCACTGACAGCTAAACAATCGCCGGGCATGACGACTACCACACATCTTTATGATATGACTCGGCAGCCAATCAGGTTGCGTTATTAGCCAATAAGACCAGCGACAAACGAATCACGACGCAATAAGCATGTTTACATATGCCTAAGCCACGCCCTGTCAATGACTATGCGAATCGCAAGTCCGCCTGCTTATTTTGCAGGGGTTGTGGTGATGTCAGTACGGCGAGCTCTGATTGGTTCTGAATGAAGGCTAGTGAGTAGACCTCAAGGCAACTTGCTTTGAGGTCTACCCACTATTCTTCCAATCAGAGCAAATCAGAGCTCGGCGTCTTTCAGACGTCGCCGTAACTCCTGCAAAGGAAGCAGATAACTTGCTCTCTGCGTAGCAAACAGGAGAATCTGGCAACCCGATTACCATAGAAACGAAATTTCTATAGTAACATGGCAGCTTAAAGAACCATGAAATGAACATTCGGCTGGGATAAATTATTTCAGATTGGAATTTTTCTAATCGTATACCGTTTATAGTGGGCCAAAAGACAGTACACGAGAGTGTAGAAAGCCTAAAACCGGCTTTTCGGTACAAAATTTGAAAATATAGATGATAATTTCTTATCTCCTTTCCTTCGAAAGATCTCCGCCTTTTTTACTGCAATACAACCGCGGTATACCCCAAGGTACGCGTCAGCCAGGCCCAGGTCACGCATTGGATACGAGCAGTGCGTCACTTGGACGTACACTCTTAGTCCGGTAACGGCTAATGAAACGGCTACAGCCTATTTAGGCGTGACATACGGTGGATTTCGGCATGACAAGAGAGTGACCCTGAAAGTAGCCATGACAGTCCAGCGTTTCCACGTCATCTTAGACCACTTCGGCGTTACAACATCATTTATAGCCGTGACATTAAGAGCTCCCTACATCATTGGCGTTACAAGCTGTTTGTCACGCTGATAATGTAACGCCGATAGAACGAGTTACGGCTAAATTCAGAGCACAAAAATAATAAACGTACAATTTCAAAATTCGAGTCTCGCCGGAGGCAGCGTGCACTGGCAGTGCTAAGAGCAAAACAAACCGACAAAGCGCCGGCCCCGGGGCCCGAGCACGGTTGACCTTGAAGGTCTGTCGCGAGAGCACTCGGTTTAACGACGGCTAACATGACGGAACTTGTTAAGAGGGACCTCTCCATTCTACTTTTTCAGGGGGAAGGAGGGGGCAAGGGAGTCGGCGACTCGGCGATTTTCGGACTAACCCACGGCTTCTTTTTTCGCCACGGGAAGGCGCGCAACGGAGTGTCGGACTCGGATTCGGTGCCTGGCCATTGTCTTTGTCTCCGCAGTTACGGACCGGAAGGAAGAGTTGCGCTGCGATGTTCACGTCCGCAGACATTCGTGGCGTAGTGCGCGGCCATTGTCGCCATGAAGGTTGCGACTGTCAGGAGTTTATGAGAGAGACAGGTGGCCCCAGTGGAAGTGGGAACGTTGCATCTCCGTTCGGCTGGTGCTTATATGGGGTCACGCGCCTGCAAGCCATGGGCATCTTGAGTTTTTAGGTGAGCGTTTGGCTGTTCTTAAAATTTACAAATTGTGCTTAAACCCGCCAAAAACATTGAACCTCGCTGGATTCATTTGAGGCTCCACAACATCCGCTTCAGAAACTCCACGTTCTTCAGAAATAAAACGCCGTTTCCTGTTTGCATTCTGTTCACCCTTAAATACAAAAGGCTTAAGCATCTCATAAATATATAGATCGAAATTGCCGTGATGTACCCCACTGTCACCACTAATCATGGGATTAAAACTTTTTTTTTTAACGTCCGCAATAAACTGTTGAAACTCATTTATTCTCGTTTTCGACTCTTGCTAGTTTATTTCGAGTTGAAATACGATTTTTGCATATAGTTTCTTATTCGTGCTCCGACCACCATAAAAAAAAAAGCAAATGCAAGAGACTGCGATGTCTTTTTGCTCAAGAAGCGCAAAGCACGCGGGGATAATACTTAGTCATTTGTTCCTTTGCAGTTCGCATTTCGGGTTCGAAAGCGTTTACCGACATTAGCATTTTTGAACAGATTAGACATCGAATGCTGCCGTCTTGCTTTTTAGAAGAGGTATATACGCACAACGGTATTTTTGATTGTAACACCAATTTTCATTGCGACCAACTATCTATTAGCCGTTGCGAGGGGTCACATTTTTTACGTAAATTTAAGCCTACACTCTAAAAAATGCCTGCGCGTCCACTTACCCGCTAAACACTCGAAGAGCCAATCTCTGTGATCTATGAAATCAGCTCAGCGAATGATGAGAGGGAACATCCGTTTAGACCTAAAAATGAAGTCTGCGCTGTGGCATTATGCAATGCAAAACGTCATGCTTGCATTGCGTAATGCCACAGCGCAGACTTCATTTTAGGTCTAAACAGATGTTCCGCCTCTGCATTCGCTGAACTGATTTCATAGATCGCAGAAATTGGCTCTTTGAGTGTTTTGCGGGTAAGTGGACACGCAGGCATTTTTTAGAGTGTAAAAGTGCCAGCCGCCTTTAATGCCTATACGGCGTCACAAAAGTAACGTCAATATTGGCGTGACTTTTGTAATGCAGATATCTGCGTGACATGTAACGCCGCGAGTAGCCGTTAAAAAAGTGGCACCTTTTCACGCCAAAATAGCCGTTACCGAACTAAAATTGTAACGCCTGAACGGCGCCACAAATGTCACGTCAATATTGCCATGACTTTTGTAACGCCAATATCGGCGTGACATGTAACGCCGCGAGTAGCCGTTAAAAAAGAGGCACTTTTTCACGCCAAAATAGCCGTTACCGGACTAAGAGTGTATGCGGCGCTCGTCAACAATCAAATCCGTCGACGAATATTTAGATGCGCGCTCATGGTCAATGAATGACGTGATGGGCACTTATAACATCGCTTGCGAATGACGAGTTACCTCGTTGTGCTTAAAAAGCAAGGTGGAAGCACGCAGCCATCGCGTCCGGTGTCCAAGCGCGTCACGACTACGTGATTTCTCGTTTCAATTTCAGGAGGAAAGCTAAGGAGGAAGAAGTTGAAAAGTAGTTTCATGGTCACTTTAAACAACCCTGGGCGTGTCCCCCAGCATCTTGTTATCAAGTCGCAGCCAATGTGAATAAAAGGCAAATTTCTGGTTAAGGTTTTTTTTTTTTTTTTTTTTGGGGGGGGGGGGGATTTATAGCCAAGGTTTGGTTTTTCGATTGCGCTGGCTAGTAATTTTTAGGGTATCTAAAAAGGAAACTATTAAATTAATTGTTTTTTTTACGTTTGTTACAGTCTAAAAATGGCCACCAAATTTTTATTCGTTTTTTGTTCTATTTTATAAACCCGCACTTGCTGCTTCAGTGGTTGAAAGATTTGCACTAAAGTAGTAAAAAAGCGAGAGAGAGAGAGAGACATACGCGTGCATGGTTTCATATTTTACATCTAAGCAGCGACTATCCCCAAATACGCTTTCCCCATTTAAGCAACACAGGCAATTGAGCCACGCGGCGTGACAGAGTTTTAGCGGAGACTCGATCAAATGGGATACATCAATTTAGACAAAAAACACCACGAAGAGCGGAGAAGGATTTGTTAGCAAGACAGATGTAAGAAGGCCGACTGATTCCTTGACTAACGTGATCAAAATGCCTCGTTGTTTTAATTGTTATTGTATTAACTCACTCTCAAAAATGCACAGTTTTGAGAATGGTGTGACGCGACAAAAGTTTGTACATTTAGTTGTAGTAATTAAACTCGAATAGGGAAAAAAGTGGGCGGAATTCTTCAGCGACTTTACTCTCAATTCCTTGGTGTTTTACTGGATACACCCAAGCAAAAACAACTGTTCGATTCTTTATGGTCTTGTAGTGGATGCGCGAAACCAATCGAAAACAAAAATGAGAGCTCAAGTGTTCTGTAACGCAGTACTTAGGCAAATTGCATGAAACAACATTAAAATTATACTTATTTAACAGATTCACGTTTATCTAATGAGATGAAAAAAATACCCCCTTACATTTGGGGAGGACAGTATACAGACATAATTATTTACATAAGTTATCAAATTAAGGGTTCGCCACAGCACGAACATCGCCTTCTGTCGTCGTGCTCTCTGCGCCTAGCGGTCTGCCACTTTCTATCGGTCGACATCCACATCTCGATGGATTTTGAGGAGGGCAAGACCGTTGAGTCGCTTTTCGCCCCACCGCTATCTAATCCAGGTCTTAATGCGTCGAAGGATAGAGCAGGACAGCTCAGCCGTCGCAACACTAACTGGCAGTGTGGCGAAAACGCGCAGCAGAGTCCTGATGTTGGGATACAGCTCTGGCTCCGACTTTTGAAGTGTCTCCACAGCCGTCGATGGAAGAAGCCCTTTCTCTTGTTCTCGTCTCCATTTCGCCACCCACATTGGAAATTCGACTCTGATGATGGTTTGCAATGCTATATCTCCCATTCCGAGGAGCACGCCGTATTTCGCTGCCAGGATACTGAGCTTTGCTTGAGCTTCCTTGTCATTCACGGGGCAAAGCAAAAGTGTGTTGAGGCAGTACACCTCCAGCACCTCTCGCGGCAAGCGCTGCATGAGATCTTCCACGACGGATTCCACGAGAGGAATGTAGACATATGCGCGGAAGTATGACTCGGCTGTCTGTGGAGGCAATTTCGTTCAGTTCATCTGTCGTTGCACCAGACGAGGCAACTCTAGTTGGGCTCCCATGTTCTCGGCAATGTCTTCTGCATGTGCGAAAATTTCTTTGAAAGTCTTCTCGAGGTTCAACGGGTTCCGCTTTTTGCTCAGGGCGACGATCGTGTCCTTCACGATGTCCGAGGCACTGTTCATTTCGAGATCCGGCATTTTGAGCAGCCGACTCAGGGGGAGCGTGATTGAGAGTACGTTGTAGAGAGCTAGGGTTGCAATGGCGAATTCGGCTTCCAGGACTGAGGTAAGCAGAGAGCTCCCCTTGGCAGCCGAGCTTTGTTCTCGCCACTGGGAAACCGTTTCCAACGCCTTTGCGATGGTTCCCAGGCTCTCTCTGAACTGCAAAACAGCGTCGTGACGTTCGACCCAACGTGTGTTTGGTCGAACGCCAAGCTGCCGTCTTACGTTCTTAACTTCGAAGAAGCACCGCTTTCCCTTCGCCGGTACATTTCACGTCCGGTGAACATGTCTCCTACTCTCTTTCTCTCTCATTACCAAGCAAAAACAGTTGGCCGAATCCACTGTCCCGCTTCGGCTGCATAAATCTAGTTTGTTGACCAAATAATCACCACTTGACCAAGAACGAGGCATTCATTCAGAATTTTTTTTAGCCCACTTAAACCCGTCAGAGGGGGGGGGGGGGGCGGTACCCCGCCCCCCCCCCCCCCTCCCTAAATCTGCCCCTGATGGGAATGCGGCATGAGCCGACAATAATGCCCGAGAAGAAATCGCGAAGCACTAGCCTGACATAATATGCCGCGCGTGTTTTAAGCTGTTTCGTTGTTTCGTGGTTGTTGGTTATGTGAAGTCTAGTGGGTTGGCGATTACGAGTCTTCCGAAGGAATGTGAGTTTCCGTCGGTAGCAAATCAGATATTTAGTGATAGGGAAAGTTCGCAGTCGTAACGTTTTTGCTAAAATACCGTAAAGTTGATTAACCTTTAAGGGTAGTAATTAATGAGAATGGCTCTTGGCAAAGTGTTGTGTCGGATTTTATTCAGAGAAGTCGGAAAGGCCTTGATTTGTTTAGCCCCCCTGGCGTTTTTGAGGGCAGATCAAGTGACGATTGCTACCCAATCTTTTCATTGCAAGTCCGCGGTCTCGTTTTCTCTATACATCAAATACTTGTTTTATTCTTTAGATCTCGATGTTCTTTGGTTGATGATGCGTGGGTTTATTGAAGATACTTTGGTGAGGTTTCAGTCTCTGTCGGGAATTGATGTGGGTAGTTTTCTTCATCTTTTTTTAGTTTTATTTGGCTTCCAGAGTGATTATAGTTCACGAGGAGTCACAATATTTGAGCCGTGTACACGAGGTTGAGAAACACCTCCTTGAAAACAAGGCCGTAGAACTTGATTTATGACGTCACCTACCGCAGGCCAGCGCGGGGCAGACAGTAGACACGAGTGATCCATCAAAGATCGGGGGGGGGGGGGGGGAATTCGGGCCTTCAAGGATTGAACACAAGTCGAATCGAAACGGCCGCAACATCTCCCTTCCTAAAAAAAAGAAAAAAAAAAAAGAAATTAGATTGGGGATGAAAGTTAGTTGCTAACGAAGTGCTTATTCCCCGAAGAAAAACACGTAATAAATAAGGTCCAACGTCGTTAGATTAGGGTCAATTTGGAAAGAGCGCGGCCGCGACAGGGCAACGGAGCGCCCAGCAGTAGCCGGCGAAGCGGTGGCGCTGCGGTTCCGATAGGATTAAAGGGGCTTTTCATAGGATCGGTCCCTTGCACGTACTGTACGTCGTCTGCTAGCCTCCTGCTTTGAAAGGCGTTGGCACGCGGCCAAGCAAGCCGCCATAGGACTTGTAAAGCATATAAATACCGCAGAACGAAGTGTATTTAAAGAGAACGTGCGCACCAAAGCAAAAAGCAAAATGCTAGTTTATTATACAATGTTTTCTCGCCACGAAGTGCACCTATCCGTGCTTTTAGCTCTTTCCTCTGGGGCGCGCCTGAAACCATTGGTCATATAACGGAATTTTCTGCTTGCGTGTCCGGTTAGTAAACTAGGTCGATGATAAGAACAACTGGGACTTTTAGCAAACCGTTACCGTGTTCCCCGTACCACACTAGGGAAATTTAGCAAGTCGTTTCCACACTACGGTTCGTCCTCGAACGCATCGGCGACGCCAGTGCGCATGAGCGCGCGAGTCGTTCGGGCCGGCGGGAGGCTCATCTGGTTAGTTTCTCCCATTCCGGCCGCTGGAGTCGTCACCACAACGCAGCCAGCACCGTTCCCGGCTCGGGTAAAAAAAAAGATGGCGGTCGGTTTGGCGACTGACTCCGCCGACCCAGCCGAGCGTTAGGCTTAGGACAGCGGGAGGCAATTTGCCATCCTGTTACTCCGTTTCATTAGAGAGGTTAAACCAAATTATTTCGAGGATTGCTCACAATGGTAAGCGATCGTGATTGCTGTAAACTTTGCATGCTAGTAAATTTTTGCGATCTGCAGGAAGACTAGCTGCCGTGGCGAATACGAGCAGACGAAATGATTTGGTTCCGAGGCACACAACGTGAATGATCGTTAAAGTTCAAGATGACGGAAACACAGCACATACCTTTACGGTCGTTCAGATACTTTTTTATTCTATCTAGCTTCGCAGTTCTTAAAATTCCGGCCGGAAAATGTTACGTCGGCCGTCTTGCTTACATCAGTCGTACGCCGGAAACACGATCCGCCACGAATTTACACGTTGCAGAATGTTTCATATGTTTGCTAGAAGATGGCGCCACCGGTCAAGCACAATCATCATCATCGTTTATACGGTTGCTCCAGTTTCACGAACCGCTAAAATATGTCAAATTTCACGTACGGTTTCACGGAACGGACCAGATGCACCGTTCGTGATTTCGGAACCGTGGGCTCAAAAAACGACTCGCTAAAACTCTCTACAATCGGAGCTTTTGAAGCATGCTTTTAAAGGAGCTGTGCAACGATTTTAGCGTTGAACGAATTTGCATCTTCTACTTTTGACACTGTTTATCTTGTCACAAAGGACAGAAAACACAGTTCCGTCGAAATGTTGCGATTCCGCCACGTAATCACGAGGCAAAAGTTAGAATATTTTCTAACCTGCAGCCGCGAGCGGCGACCATGAGAACCACGCGGCATGACGTCAATGGGGGACTTCTAAAAAAGATAGCAAATTGTGCAAATACCTGCTCGATAAAAGGTAATTTTTTTTATAAATCTTGTCGTTCCAACATAAATATAAATGCGTCAAAAACCTGATATCATCGACAAAACTTTTATTATATGGAGTTTTAGTGGCGCCATCTATCCGATGTCATCAAACCGTCAACTCTATCTGCTACCGCGAACAGCCGCCAGAAGCCGGAGGGGGACGGGGGCAGAGCCGAATGTGGATGGCCGGACCCGGACGAGACTTTCCTCCTTTCGCCATGTTGATCCCGCTGCGCAAGCATGTGGTCACGTGGTTGCGAGCGGGTGAGTTCTCGCTGCTCGCTGATGGCTCTAGAGAGAGAGAGAGAGCTGCACCAGAACCCCGCTCCTCCCCCATTGACGTCACAGCGCACGTGACTCGTAAGATGGTGAAGGAGTTGAGAGGTGCCGAAAACCTCAATCTTTGCCAATTAAAAAAAATGCAAAAAAAAACAAAAAAACTAGGACATGCAGGCAAAAGCGGTTCTCTGTTCCGAGAGGGACGCCAGCGCCGCCTCTCGGAAGCGCTACAAAATAGAGCCGCCGCCTCCCGGAAGTTTCCCGACTGACCCTAATCTAAAAACGTTGATAAAGTCAAAAAATCTTGGCAAGAGAAACTTTTTTGCGGTGATAGCCGCCATTGCCGAGATTTTGCAGTGGACCCCGCGTACACATGCTTCGAGTACGCTGCAACGCCAACATTTTTGCGGGGAATCACTGTTGTGACCGTGACGTTAGTGTTACCTGATGTCTTGTCGCAAAAGGTCACAATTTTACCGCTAAATTTAGCGGATAATTTCTCCAGTAAATTCAACGGGAATTGAATGTCACGTGTGACGTCACGTGACAGGTGTCACATGACGTCACAGAGTCGCGTGAAAAACGCTGTCCGCTACATTTATCCAGACTGCAACCGTGTGCGGCGTCTTGGACGTCGCCGCATTTCATTTCGAGGACACAGCAAAGAACCGGGAGCTTTTTTTCCCTGGTTCCCCTGGTGGCTGCGACACAGTTGCACATTAAGTCCCGCTACTTGGAATATGATTCTGTTTGTGCAGCCCACGCCAAATCATTAAATGCGACCGTATGATAGGTACACGCGCACGACAAGCTTCATTATACACTCTAAAAAATAGGGTGTAGTGGGTACACCCACGGGGGTGTAAGTGCTGCCACATATACTACACCCATAAAGGTGTACAAGTACACCTCAAAACGAGGTGCATACATACACCCTTTTTCAGGGTGCATATGTGCACCCTTTTAGACACCTTCAGCGTTTGGGGGTGCACAGATACACCTCATATTGGGGTATGTCACTACTCCTTTCTTACACCCTCTCTGTCGTTTCAGTGTAGAGGTACACCCCAATTTAAGGTGCACAAGTATTCTCTTCTCTACACCCACGCAATTTTTTGGGAGTAAAGGTACACCCACCAACAGGGTTTACTATTACACCGTTCTTTACAGCCACTGCGCTCATAGGGAACATAGATACACCTCATTCAATGGTGTACCATTACACCTCTTTGTGCACCCACCTCAAGGAAACTTGTAAAAAATGTACGCGCCCATGTAGTTGCAAAAAGGCAGGTAAACAGACACAAGGGATTGTTTTCAAATCTCCTAGAAGTTTATTAGACAGCCTATTCCGTAAACAAGTACAAACGTGCAAGCAATCCGTGATATGTGAAGATGTACAACGAAGCTGTTACACAACTGAGAATATTACTGAGCAAACAAGAACCGGGGTGATTCTTAGGTAGTGTCTATCCTCCCAGCAGCCGGCAGAATTATTTACCCAAAATTCTGCCGGCAGTCGCCACTCATTGGTGATACTTCATCGACACGCGATGTTTCATAGACAGCTTAGATTAGCTTGCCTATATTAGCTTCTCTTTTTTTTTGTAATGAGCCGCCCTACACTATATGCGCGAAGTGACATGTACGGGTGGCACAGGTGGGGCCTCAGAGCACGCGCCTCAGAGACACACGCGCAACGGAATGTTCCTTCAGCGTGCATTTCACGTAACGAGTGACGATGAAACGTTAGTGTCGACGAAACGTGTCTACAAAACGTGTATCAACGAAAAGTTGTCCATGAAACGCGTTTTCACAAAACGCCAGGTGAATAAGAAAGTCAGTATTCTACCTGCAGTTATCACCTGATTGTAGACAGCTAATGGCAGGAAACTGCCGATAGAATTCCGGGGAAATTATTCTCCTGGCTTCTAGGAAATAGACACTGCCTAAGTTTAGAGGTAATCCGGAACGGAACGGTCAATTGCTGCAAAGGAGTAGGTTGCAGCGCACTTACGCTGAAGATACCGGGCTTGAAATATGTAATCCGAAAAGTCGACACGGGCTCACTGCAGAACAACCACACAAACACAAAAACGAGAAGAAAGGGGTCTTCGAGGATTCAACACAATGTGGCAGAAGCAGTAATTTGCCAAACCGAACACTAAACGCATCACATGAATTCCTTGGGCTTTTTTGAAGAAATCGCTGGTTGCCGATGTACGCGTAGGACGTTTCAAACACTGGAAGCCTTGGTGCACTCGAATACGTTGTCGCGGACGAAATCTCCGGCAGCCCCGCTGGTCGCAGCACAGCACACAAGAAACTAGGCCCGGAATCAGACATTCCGGGATCGGAAAGAGCTACCTCGTCATCCGCGAAACCTTTACCACATGATCACGCTCCTGCCATTACCCGCGCCCAGTCAGCGGAGTAAAACGATATAAAAAAAAAGCCTCGGGTTCATTGGTCTAGTGACTGCGCAGCTTCTTCAACGCTTTCAGCTTAGGGAGAGAAAGAAAAGAGAGGAGTATACGAAAATAGCAGCTCCTTCAAGGCCAAAAGGGGCTGTCCTCGCAAAGGCGTATCTTCAGGGTTATCCCAACAATGAACAGGAGAGGTTTTGTCCCTTATATCCTCTTGAAAATTCGACCCAAAGTTAATAGTGCAGTGGATGCTACCCGTGGCCTTGGCCTTCAGGCAGGTGCCGTGCTCTGCCTTATCTCTAGCTTGGAGACTGTAGTCACGTGATCCTACCCGGAGACCCGATTGGCCTAAAACAAGCATAGCGTCCACTCTACTGTCAATACCGAGCGAACAGGACAGCTCCATACTTTCTAAGAAACGGCCCAACCCAAAAAGTGACCCCCAAGGGGGAATCCAAGCTCAAGGTGATCGGGGTGCGTGGCTAGCGTGGCGGTGCACTGATACACCTCGAGGTTTTAAGGGAGAGGAGAATGCTCATTTTCGGTGTACAAGTACACTGGCTGGGCAACGGAGGGTGCATCTTTCAGAAAATGGGTGCATGTGCGCCTGATACACCCGATTACACTCTTTTTTTCTTAGAGTGATATATATATATATATATTTGTTGTTGTTGCAGGATAATCAGAAGTACTGCTGTAAAAAAAAAAAAAAAACACGATGCGCTTTTTTTGTGGTCAACTGTGCACACTTTAAACTGACAGACATGTATCTTTTTTTTTTAACAACTATAATTTGGAATGCGCAGAAGAGGGCTTTGCGAAACCACGCTAGTCCATTTCCGAAAATCCGCGCCATCGTCTGTCCGACATTGCTTGATCACGCACTCTGAGCCTGTTAGACACGAAGGCTGCGTCAAGGTTCGGCGATGATTCGGATCCAATCACAAGAAACGGCGACAATCAATGTTTTTGCTCGATGAACTTATGGGAAAGGTCTATTGCAGGGGTCTCGAACACGCGGCCCGCAAGCATTGCTGCGAGCCCCCGTTCCCATGCCTCGACTCTCTAGTGCTACACTTCTTATCGTCTCATGTCGTCGGAATTCGTTTTCACTCTAAACTTAGTTTTACTCTGATAATGTGTTCGTATATTTGGCACGATTCCGTTTTATTTTGAATTGAGTATTGTATGGCCCTAACTTTTGTTTCTCAGCTCTTCCTCATGTTAGTCACCTGTACGACAATCACGAGCGTATTGCTCATGACGCACCTCGAATGCACAAACTCTTGCTTTGCGAGAGCAACTTTAAATAAATGAAGTACCGAGCTCAGGCTTCTAGCACATTGAAAATGCTATTAAAATACATATATTATATTATAATGCCTCTATAATAATTGTCAGAAAAAGAAAAACAGAAGTAGGAAGAGAATTTGTCCTTCTCGGGCACGTTGAGCTTGATTGACCCCCAAGTGAATTGAGGGACAGGGAAACGACAGTATGCTTGCGTCGATTAATCCCAATATATATGGGTTCGAAGTAGACGATCAACGCTAAATATACCAACGAAAAAAGAAAAATTTACAAAAAGTACAGAGTACGAGCTGCTCACTTCGCTACAATGAAATAAATCTGGCGTGTCGCTAAAAGACTTAGGGCCTCCGCAACGTAAAACACCATTGCTCCTTTTTTTCTTTGTCTTTCTTTTTTGGCCCCTGAACCTTTGATCCTTTTGCTCCTGCCCTAAGTTGGCCTTCGACTATCCGGATTTCAATTTTCCTACATTCATTAAACGTCAAAGACATTGATTCTTGATTATTACGGCGAAATATTTCGTCTGCATTTTGAAAACTGCTTTTAAACTTAGTTGGTTTTACTGTCTGAAACGACCATGCGACACCCTACGGCAGAATGAGCAACAAAACGTCATGGTACCGATGTAAAAATGTTGAACAAATACGCACCTTTATTTAATCTTCAAATAATAAATTGGGAGTACTAAACACACTGGGTTATTTACTGGCGTTCACGTATTAGTTGGACACAACCACGTAACGTGATTCGGATACAATTCGGTTTCAAACATATCCGGGGCTTTTTTCGTTTGGTAACCATCGTAATCATGCTGCTCGTCCCGCCACGGCTTGCATCCGTTGTGGAACGCAGCTGTGGAACGTCATTGTGGAACCCAAAAAGAAAGCGAGTTTTATGCTAAAAGGATTTGAACTTAACACTTCGCGAACTTGAATTGAACTTAACACTTCGCTTATTTTCGCGGGTGCAGTCCTGTTGTACTAGTTTGCTCACAACAATTATATGGTCGTGATTTATAATTTTCGCGTACCGCGATCTTCTCGGCAGTAACTTGGCATGCCGCTTCTCAAGTATGCGTTGATGACCCGTTTCGCTCATATTTCCAGCCTTCTCCTTTTTTTTTTTCTTTCTTCCATTGAATCAGCATTTTTTTAGAACTATTCGCGGCTCGACATTTGACAATCGTATCGGGACACGGCTCAACCGATCGAAGTTGCGAACTATTCCCTGAAAGTCTTTTCTGTAGTACGGCATGCGATAGCAAAGACAACACACGCTGTCGGCGTACGGCTCAAACTTACAGTCGACCGCGGAGGTCGGCCACCGTACAAGTATCTGAGGATAATATCAGACGTAAGATGTCATCCGTTCACTTGTGTGCGTGACGTCACTATGGCGTCGCTCTTGAAGCGATCTGACGCTCTGGTTTCGCCCATACAGTCTGGCCAATCATGTGGCCAACCAAAAAAAGAAAAGCCACAGGAAAGTAAAAGAAAGGTAAAATAAAAGTACTTTGGCACTAACTAACGCCTCTGAGCAAAACATCATCAGGCGTAAAATTAGGCTCCTAGGATTGCTGAACTTGGGCCAAGCTGGGCGTTTCTCTGGCGTGCTGCCTGCATGTGTACAAGTTATTTCACTAAAATGACGGCAAATTGTTGCTTTTATTTCGATAGAAACGAAATGTCTAGTCCACGAATAGTCAGAGTTTCTGAGCCGTGAACGCGAGTCTGAGAACTTAGCCTAATAGACCTCACCAACAAACATCGCTAAAATTGTATTCCAAATATTAGGTCAAAATATTGTTGTTTTCGCGAAGTTATTGAATTTACAGTTTTGGTCCTCACCGTGTTTTTTTAAAGTGAAAGTCTCTACTGGCAACAACGGAAAAGCGACGTCAGTGGAAGGCAGGGGTTCATTCTTTGGACTGAATTTGTTCCCAACTGATTCGAAGCAGTTTCATGGTGTCAAATGATTGCTTTGGAAGCTCCCTCCAGTACCCGCGCCCCAGCACGAAACAAATGATTGGCCTATTCTATTTTTTAAGCTGCTTGCTCCAATGGCAAGCCTGCCTGCCAGTGACGTCGCAGCACTGAAAAGTGCGGGTATATTTGAACGTTGGTTTTTTTATAATTTTCATTTGCCGATTTCACAATACCTATTATGAATTTCGCGATACTAAATAGCATACCGAAAATGGTAAAGGACGGGGGGTCAGAAAATATAGTTAGTTGAGGTAGCTCAAAAAACCTGTGGAGTACCCCTTTTAGAAAGGTAGGGTAGGACTATATATAGTCCCCGCGAGAATCTAATTATCGCAAAGCATCCAATGAGGTCCCAGCATTAGCCGATATGAAGGCCGTAGAACGAGTCACGAAACAATGATAATTCGTAGTGTTCCACGATGAAAAATGTAATGTTCCAAGACATAAAAACTCAGGAGACACATTATAAAAACAAAAACGATCGCCATCTTAGTGTTTTATTTTATATTCTCTCTCTTCTTTTCTTCTCGTACTTCAGTCCTCGTCGTTTTCGGTCTCTTAACACTTCCCCACTTTGAGACTCAAACCTTCTGGGACGATAAAGTTAAGCATTGACAGTTGTGGAAATCTCTAGTTGGCCATCACTACTTAAGTATCCAAAGGTCTTCAAAATGCCTCGCTGGCTGGCCGTCTTGACAACGCTAAAAGGGCCAAGGAACTTGGAGCTTGTCTGTTTAAGGCCTTCACGAACTAAGAGCCACTGAACGTTGGGTATCTGGCTGCTGTGGCGAGCGTCGAGGTTTTTCTTCATGCTGGCTCGACACTTCAACTCTTCGTCCACTGCTTTTCTTCGGTTCTTCAGCTACAGTTTCTCAGAAATTCCCGACTGGTGGTCTGCCGGCAATTTAGGAGTTCCTCCAAAGACTGCATAATGTCAACTGCACCCAAGAGTGCTAGTGTGCGAACGGTTGTGATGTGCCACTGCCGCCTTTGAATGTTGGATATCACCATGTATTGTTTGAGGTCTCGGATGACCCTTTCTGCCGTGCCATTGGCTGCCGGATAGTATAGAGATGACCGTTGCAAGGTAATTCCGCGCTGTACAGGCCAGTCCAGAGGCGCTTGCTTATAAGGGCAGATCCGTTGTCAAAAATGACGGTCCGCACATTTTTTAATACATCACGCTCCAAAAAACGTATTACGCTATTTGCACCTTCCTTTCCAGGATGGGCGGCGACCATTCGTGTACACTGGTCGATGCAAAAAAAAAAAAAAAATATCCTTGAATTTTCTTGACGTTTGTGAACAGTCTCCAAGGGCTTTCCGGAGTGTTTTGAAAGAACCCTTTCGTTAGTTCGCGGAATGTAATTGGCTTTATGGAGTTGGCTTTGGTAGCAAGATGTCACGTACTTCCAAGACGTCCCCCTTCTTTTGGTTCCATCTGAGTCTTTGTACAAGCTTGTTGTAAGTGCGCCAAAAAAAAAAAAAAATACCATGCCCACCTGAATGTGGAGTATCGTGATACCGCTGCAGCACTTTAGGAATGAGTGTTCCAGGAACGGTGTGTTTGCCGTCTTCGAATTTTAGGTCTTCTGTTCCTTTCTATACCTTTTGAAGACTAGCCTTTTCGAACGGGAGGTCTACAGCTAGCCGGGACAATGCATCCGTGTCAGTCAAAATGTTTTCAAGACGATGGTGCACTTCGAATTCGAACTGTTGTAGTTCATTTATCCATCTTGCCAGCTTCTTTAACGGTTCCGTCAAACCAAGAAGGTACGTCAGCGCTTGATGGTTGATGTAAAGCTTGAATTTCTTTCTATCAAGGTAAGTACGAAAATATCGAATCGCCATCAACACAGCCAGTGTTGCCTTCTAAGTGGTTGTGTAGTTGATCTGTGTTTTCTATAAGGTGAAAGAGTAGTATCCGATAACCTTGAGTTGTTGATTCAAGGGTAGAGTGGTGTCTCTTTGATACAGCACAGCTCCTGTTCCATAGTTTGAGGAGTCGGTATTCAGTTCAGAGTAGTTTGAAATTTGGTAGTGTCACAACGGGATCATTGGAAATACTGGTGATCAGATCTTGGTGTGCAATCACACACTGGTTGGTCCATTCGAATGGTATTTATATAAATCACGCCCTGCATCCATCAGCTGTAAAACGAGCCGGAAAAATCGGTGCCTGCACATAGAAAGCTTAATCTTTCACTGAATGTGCACTGAGCAGGCCAGTCTTACCGTATAGAATTTCACGGTGTAGCTCTTTTCATGTAAGAAAATGAGAGCAAAACACTTTCCCAAGTCAATGTTG
This sequence comes from Ixodes persulcatus, assembly GCA_013358835.2. Taxonomy (NCBI): domain Eukaryota; kingdom Metazoa; phylum Arthropoda; class Arachnida; order Ixodida; family Ixodidae; genus Ixodes; species Ixodes persulcatus. The sequence goes on along the minus strand of JABSTQ010011304.1, from coordinate 380,137 downwards.
GATGCGTTCGCAGACGAGCGAGTTAGCTACGCTTTTTACTTCTGGCGCCATCTCCCGATAGGCGGAACAAGCAGACAAGAGAGTGCGTCGCCTGCTCACTGCGCCTAGCGAGAGATGGCGCCACAAGCAAATAGCCTCGCTCACTCGGTCATCTGCGAACGTGCCGAACCTTGACTTTGGCAAGTCCTCTGCTGTCATTTTTTTTTCTTTTTTTATAGAAAGCGAGCGACTCTAAATTTCACGCGTTAAGACTGACCTGCCCATTTAACAATCGGAGGAAGTTTGACCTTTCTATGTGAAAGCGCCGCTTTTTCCGGCTCGTCTTACAGCGGAAAGTCCATTTGATACACCATAGTGTCACCGAATATTCCCAGAGTACCGAAACTCCCAAGCTCCGTTTTAAACCCGAAGCGTGGCGCAGCCGTTGCGATCTACAATATGGCGCTGCCCTGTGCGGTCGAAGCGAAGCGCGTATAGTGTAGCGTTCGTTCTGAACTCTTCAGTCCACGTTCTTGGCCTATGGTGACACTGGTTTGTTTTTATTAAAGTTATTTCCTTCGTTCCGAGCGGTGCGTGACTTGCTTCTCGCTGTCTCGTCTCTCTCTCTCGCTTCGAAACACATCAAAGTCGAGTGATAGATTTAGCGGCTAAGGCGTAGAGTTCAAAACGCAGCACAAGCGTAACCGAAACCAGCAAACAAGCCGGCAATCTTTTTGCCCAATTATATTGGCGACTACTTTATTTAAAAAAAAAAAAAATCACCGCACCTTTCGTTCGGTCCTAACTCATCGATGCTCATGGCTCCCACCCGGCGTACCCGCCGTAGCCGTGGTGACGCGAAAACGTTTTATCTACGTTTGGTGTTGTTTTGGGCCGATCCACAAAATGGCAGACCGATAACTTCCGCCACGAGCTAAACCAGCCGATCAGAACTGGATTCTGCGAGGTTGACTTCCGGCAAACGGACTGAATATAATTCAGTACTCTGGGAACATTCAGTGACTCTAGGACATTCTATAAAACTTTTCGGCCTCCGTCGCATGGGCGCTGCCATCTTGGAATCACGTGACGCGGCCGCCATAAGGTGGCTTCAACTCGTCGCTCCACTCTCCCCTCCGCGCCTTGGCGAAGGCTTGGCATTCGCGTTTTTCGTTGCGTTTCACCGCGTTTCTCGCCTTATTGTAAATTTCCGCCCGATGTTTACATTTACAACTTAATTGCATGCCATCATTATGTGCACGACTACGTATGCAGTTAATTTTGTAACCGAGTTTGACCATTTTCACCGTCGGCGTACCGGATACGCGTGAGGAGGGAGGAGATACAGAAATCAGGTTTGGGCAGAAATACTAGAAAATGTATTTGGAAATACAAATACTGGGATACATTAAAATAGTAGCCAAAATACTGATACTAAAATACATCTGTAAAAATGTATCGCGATACTTATCGGAAATACATTTTAAATAGAGGCAAAAAGTATTTGGAAATACAAATACAGGAATACATTTTAGGGAGGGCAGAAATACAAATACAGAAATACTGATATTGCAATACATTTCACATTTCTTAGAGACGCAACTGAGATGAAGCTAGAAGTGGAAGTTTTTGATCCCGAAATTACATTCGCGTATACAGGCTTGGCACTTTGCCTTGAAGGTAGGGGTTTCGGACGACGAGGAATCTTCAATGGGCTCAAAGAAACGTTCCATCAAGGACTGACCGCGGTCCCTTCCCTGACATCCTGTCTGCCTGACGAGGAATGCGAAAAGACTTCGGCTTCTAAATAAATTCTGTCACCCTGATTCCCATCAAAACATCACCACGCCCCTGTCCAATAAGGACGTTTCTGCCAACATTGATCAAATGACGTCACGGTGGAATGAACTGGTATTCTTTATCTGTAGGTGTGGCCTTGAACATGAAACTTTACCACGCTAGTATATCAAAGTGCAATAGGTATTTTCGTTGTAGGTTACATCGTTGAAGATTATGCAGGCAGTGTCATTTGGAATTTTTAAGAATAGTGGACCACCTGAACCATCCTGGAACACGTGTCTCATCTTCTGTTAGGGTTGAAAAAATGATACGATGGCATTCCTGTTGTGAACGTCCTTCCTGCAAACCCTCCGCCACCGACGCATGGATTGCAGTCATCAAGTTTCGCCTAGCATCACCCAAACGGAGACCTCGTGGATTGCGACCTGGTGCTGCCGGCACAGGTGCGAGCTCTCCGAGAAAGAGTGCGCTCGAGAAGAGTAGCAGGTGTGCGAAGGCTGGGTCGGCACAGCAAGGCCACGTCTGGCCTCCTTCCTGGGTTTCGGATCCCCAGAGCAGTGGGTCACGTTCACGTCTTCTGATGACGTATCCTTGAGCCGTGCAGTATTACGGGCGCAGCCGCAGACGCATTCGAATCACGGTGATTTGAATATGTGTGAACTTCACTGCGGGAGTCATCCTACTATTTCAAGTCAACCACCGCCAGGCTCGTGCTGCAACGAACTGGGTGTGACTCAGCTTTGCCGGCTGGGTGTACTGTGCACGCTAAGGCAAGAGATACATTTATAAGCGGACATTGAATGCCAGCAAACAATGACTCAAGAAATTCCTACCTAAGCACCTGCGGCAGAAGATGCTCTGACCCCAATCCTGGCACGCCACCTGGTTTGAGTCCCCGACTACGCAACACTTCTCAGAAGAGAGAGGAGGACGCATAGAAAAATAGTTTGGAGAATCGGAAGGAACCTTGGTCAGCATAGCAACAATGCCCCAGCATCTCTCAACCCTGATGCCCTAAGAAATAAAAATAAAAAAAAACGTTCGGACTTTTCTTTTTTTTTTTTTTGGGGGGGGGGTGGGGGGTGGGGGGAGGAATATTTCTTAAGAAATGTAACGAAATACATTTCATCTTGATTGTATCGCGATACAAAGAAACATTCCAAAATGTATTTCGATACAGGAATACAGATACTGGTGAAACAAATGTATCGCGATACAGAAATACAGATACGAAATGTATTTCTGAAATACTATCGCGATACATTTGTATCGCGATACTGCCCAACTCTGACAGAAATCAGCGTCAGACCTGGCGCATATTGAGCCCAATTATTTATGACAACTTAAATTTACACAGTGATAGTGGCGGAATATTCGAAATAAGTAAAGTGCAATGTATATGTATAATCGCGCATTTAGAATCTTAAGGAATGTGACCAAAATACTTCTCAGCCTATGAAGCTATGTGTGTTTCCTGAAAGTCTCCGGCCTTGCCTTCATAACAAATTTAAAATATTTGTTTTTGATTATATAGGACATATAATATATACAGGTGACGAACGTTTAGCTCACATTTTATCTGATGCTCGGGATAATGGTAACGTCCACATCGGGCGATATGTTTGTGCACGACATTATACCTAAATCTGTTAGACGGTCTTAAATCGTTTTTACAATAGAAACGTTTGATTTGTTTATGTATGAATTTAGAGAAACTGTACACTATGCTTGGTCACATATCTGCAGTCATTAAAGGGTGTTAACATTCTTTATACAAAATTTAATTAATGAATTTTATTTATTTTAAACACAAAAAACCTTGTGAAATAATCTGTCACAGGCAGCTTGAGAGTGCCTAGGGCTCGCATTATGTGATGCCGAAAAGAAGCTATCTACATGGAAATCACCCAAGTTCAGGGTTGTTGATTTTAAATCGCATCAGCTTGCATGGAGATCTGTCATGAAGGTTCATGAAGTCGTGCCTAGCATTCGACTTCAACCAAACGTACGAGATATCACTTCTCTCGAACCCTTAATTTTATTTGGCAAAGTTTGTACAAAGACAAAATTTCAGATTTCAATCGATGGGCCTCACTTATCTCATGTGCCAAGCACGTCGTAATCAAATGTCAGTAAAATAAATAGTTCATTTTCTAACGCCAACGTTGTTAAATGCTGTTAATAAGTACTTTAGCAAGGTCAATAGCTAAAGGAATTTCCCACCCGACGTAGGACGCGGACCATCGAAATATATCTCGAGTACTTATTTTTTTTAAAGAAAACAGCCCGAGACATTATCACTTATAAAGCTATCTGCGTATTATAGGAGACATTTTGAGTTTCTAAAGTTCACAGAAAGTTGGTGTCTGCGAAAATCAGCCGGTGAATTTACGACTTCGTGTGTTTTTCGCGATTTAGGAGGTTTTTAATCCGGTAGTGGACCTGCATTTTTACTATATATCTACTCTTTAGTCTCTTCATTATTTTTTTTTTTTTGGGAAACTAGGGTCAGTGGGTCAGGCCGTAGACGATGGAACCCTCCTTGTGCATCGTAGTCGTTACGCCGCCGAACCTGACCGAAATTAGCGACGAACAAGACCAGATGCATCGTAAAGCGATCGTACAAAAAGTCCGCGAATATGACTCGAAACCACTTCGTGGTTCTCGAATTGGCTCAGTACCACAGTTTTTTTAGTTGTGCGCTATAACGGGCACATTTGTATGACGAAATTAGGCGAGAATGACATAACACACAAACACAGCCGAGAGCGCGCTGAAACCAAAACCAACCAAATTGAAGCCACCCAATGGCGCCGAGTGCGTTAGCGCCCTCTGTCCGCCGGTCGGGTAACTACTGAGATGAAAAGGTCTATATAGGCAGGATAATGATACTCCAACCTACTGGGGACACAGCGCAACACTGACGCCGGCACCACTTATAGAGGCCCATTCATAGGGTCGCGAGTTTTATGCAACAAATTATAATCATAGGTAGCTTAGAAAATGCGAGGGGGGGGGGGGGGGGGGGGTCGTGGCAGGTCCCGAGCGTTTTAATTTCGCTACGCAGCCATTGTGATTGCGATATTAGCCGATAAGAACACCGACAAACAAATCCCAAAGCAAAAAGCGCGAACCCAGCAAGCCACACTTTATAGCGCTTCTTTTAAGCTGTCAACGACCGTATACACCTAAAGAAATCCGGACCGTCTACTTTCCCACGAAGCACTTTGAAGAACTAATTGCAGACACCTACGGAGAAAGCTCGGCGAATAACAAAGCTAAAATTATGTTTATTAAAAAAAGAAAAAAAAAAACAATTTGCACAGTGACATTGAGGACGAGATTTACTGCCGTTTCACGTGTTTACGCCATGCAGTGTCACACTGCAGACAGCGTTTTGGTGTAAACATACTTTCTGCCTCGTCATTCCCTCGCGCTCCCTCCATAGGTGGCAGCGATTGGCTCTCCCGAGTTCTTCGAAGGAAAAGCGCGCAGAAATCAGATCCGGGAGAAGAGAAGCGTCTGTGCATGCGCAGTGCCGACAGTAGCGCCACCGCAGCGACGTGACGTCAGAGAGTTGAGTTGATCGATGGGCCTATTATGAACACACTGCCTTGTTTCGTGTTTTTCATTCTTCGGATATACCCGCCGGCTGACACTGTATTCTCATTGACCCCAAATGCTCAACATTCGCCTTTTGTTTCTTAAGCTGTCAGAGCCCATGGTATCCGAGCGTGACCGTTGTTGTGAGCTGAAGGTCCAATCAAACAGCGCAAAAAGGGCAACGTCATGGCGTTCTTCGCTTTTGATAGGACGAGCCGGCGGAGGAGCACGCACAGAAAGACGGCAAACACCGCTGGTCCTATCAACTGCGGAGAGCACGCCATGACGGTGCGACTTTTTCGCCTTTAGATAGGACCTTCGGCTCATAACGTCGGCCACGCTCGGACCTAAGGTGAAACAAAGTATAGTAGAAATGTAGTAACGGCGGGGTTGTAAATACTGCCGTTAGAATTTTTTTATAACTTTCTTTTCTGAGTGCATTTCAACGACACCTTTTTCTCTCGGTTCGTCTTCAGCGTATCCCGGAGCTCATTTGGAAATCATGTTTGCCTGCGCGATAAGGAAACTACCCGAAGAGGTGAGTACCCCCCCCCCCCCCCTTTCTCCCTTTTTCCTAGAAAAAATAAAAGCATCGAATTAAAAACGTTAGGACAGGCCAAAAATCAATTGTGAAATAACAATACTGCTACGACCTATTGCATATTTTTCAACATTTTTTTTCTAAATTTGTTTTGAAAATGGCGAGATTAGTTTCGTGTATAATTCGATTTATATGCTGTAAACCTCGAGCCACCCACTTCGAGAAGGACGCCATGTATGGTGGGTCAGTGACGTAATCGACCGATCTCATCAAGTGCACTGTGCAGGCGGGCGAATTCCGGTAGGTGTGCCGCCGCCATGCTACTTGTATAGACCCCTTTCAAAATTCGCGTGCCGATTATTAGAAGGTCGGAACCACTGCACAATGGCGGAAAAAGTGGCGTCGTGGAACGTGCAAGTCATTCCATGAGATAGCGAATGTTCGGAGCGCGGTGGCCAACGGAGCAGACGAGCCAATCGAACAGCGGGGAAAGCGCAACGTCACTGCGCTCATCACCTTTTTCTGTGGGTGTGTTTTTTTCTTCTACTTCAAACAAACGCACAAAGTGTGCCGTGACGTTGCGGTTTTAGTCCGCCATTGTGCAGGTATTCCACAGCTGCCAACAGAGGGCAGTATTTCGAAAGGGGTCTATAGTCATCTCATCGCTTTCCGGCTTTCCGGCTCCAGGGAACTCCGGTGCGCGCGTACATCATCGTACATTGTCGTTTGGGACGACTCGGTATCGGCTTGGATTTTCCTGTCATGTGTGTACTTTATAAGATTGTTGTTTGTGATGCCCTAGTTTGTCAGCAAGCGCAGGAAAGTAGTCGCAGTCGTCTTACCACTTCAGAAGCGCTTCGTCGCCTGCCGCCACGTTCGAGTACTTCAAGCCGCCACCACTCGAGCACTCCGGTTGCTCGGACATCTCAATGAACTTGGAAACAAGTGAACGTCTAGTTCAATGACAAAGAACACGAAAATTCGAGGGACCATCGGCTCCTTCTAGCACTGCGGAACAGCATCGGGTGTGTCGGTTTGGAAACGGAGCTTGGTAGTGCTCAGGCTTGTGCATAACGCTTAATCAACAATGAAGTAAGAAGAGCTAAATATACTTGAAGTCGTTTCATTCTGGCTGACAGCCTGTATGGCAGGGCACAGGTCAACCGCGGGGAGAAGCCTGCACAAAACGATTATGCCTGACGCGTCGTAACAACTCACATCTGCCAAAACGCAGCACCATGCCAGGCACCTAAAAACGTTCAGTGAAAAATTATTTTCGGTGTACAATCTCCAATCAATTTTATTTTGTTTGCGCAAGCTCCGAACGCTAACAATCGCCCGACGGTGACAGCTTTTTTTTTCTGTGGTCTCAGCTGGTGTGATGAAAGCGGATAGGTAACGCCAGCCAGAAGAATGTTGTAGCATAATGGACTACCACAAGTTGGTTGAGGTTTTTATTCTGCCTTTAGAGCGGTAAGTGTTCCACTTCTAAATTAGATTATGCCATGTTTTCGCGTCTTCAGTGATGTGATTGGTATGAGTCATTTTGGAGCAGCTAAACGACAGATTTTGGAGCTGCAAAAGTAACTTTTGCAGCAAAAGTAACTTTTGGAGAACAAGTACACATTTCATTCTCATTCCTACCACTGCGAAAATTATATGTTAACATTCACGTGTTGACATGTTCGTCAAAAGACATTGCCTACTTTGCTTGCTCACTTCTGTGCAGCATTTTGTTAGCATCAATGCATGGCAGGTTTGATTCCCTCAAACGCCTCAAACACAGAACTATACTAGCTGTTTAGTTGCGCGTAGAAGCACCAGGCACGACAACAATATGATAGCTGATGAAGAACAGTATGAACTGCATGAACGATTATTAGGTACGGAGCCAAAGGAAAACCAAATTACTTTTCATGGAGGTTATGTTAGAACAGAATAATATTTAGCACCATAAGGGGTGTTTCACTGAAGTTTCAAAGGTTGTAATAAAACTGCAATAATTATTTCAAATAAAAGCTTTTTTTGTAATTTGAATATTAACAACAATGATCTTTTATATGTAGAACTTCATAATAACAACAATGGGCATGTGAATGATAAATTAACCTTAGAAATAATCCAGTGGAACTGATTAGGCTTAATCCAAAGTTTCCATCCTCTGCTCGAACTAATTTAGTTTTAATTAATCTGTTCGCTGTGCCATCGCACAGATAAGAGCTATGCAAAGATGATAACTAAACAAGAAAGCTGATAAAAATATAAGCTTATAACGCCGTTCATATAAAACTTCCTGCAAATGCATACACATATACCTGCTTAAAATCAATGCTGAATCGCATAATTAATTAAAATCAAGTCTGAAAAAAAAAAGATTGTCAGAATATTGAAGTTTGTCATATCCTAGCAGCAGTACTATAAGTAATGCTGCTAGTACTGCTTCCGGGTACTATGTGTTTGATACATATACCAAATCGAGTAGAACGTTATTTAAGGAGATAATCGGAAGTTCTGAAAACTCGGACAAGCCTAGCGTAACGATCCGGCAGTGTAGCAGGGCGTCAACTATTATATTTCTAATATTATTAAAGTAAAATTATGCTTTGGCGCAATGTTGGCGCAAATTCATCACATATCGGCGAAATGTAGCAGGGTGTAGCAGGGTAAAGGGGTGTCCAAAGAGGATACTACAAAACGCACGACTCCGACAAATCGTGCGGCGCTCCGCTTCCGGCCTCCGGGGGGAAATTTCCCCCTGTCAAATCTGCCGGGGGGAAACTTCCCCCCGTCAAATCTCCCCATCGCTACCTCCACTTGTTAGCATCCTGCTGAGCACGAGAGATCAAAAAGAGACGAGGACGATGACGAGCACCCGCGAAACGTGCAACAATACAAACGTTAAAAGCTCTGTACATATAAAATGTTTTCTACCTTTTGACAACTGCGTATTTGACGACTAACAAGTCAGAAGTGGGATGAACACGTTTGCGACCTGAACACGGTGAGAAGCTTTATTCTACGATTCTCAAAGCGGTAGAAACTGTGTCACATCGAACCAGGTCGTCGTAGAGATGACTGACAGCACCGGGCACGATCTACGAAAGAAGGAGCGCTTGCGAGGCCGTCCGCCGGGTGCAAACCAAGGTTCCTGCGAAAGAACAGGCGATGAAGAAATCACGAGCGTGGCTGTCGTAGACAACACTCGATCCCTTCAGCAACACGACGAAGCAAATCCTGTAGCTGTGACTGCTGGTATCGACGACACCGACAGAGTCGCTGATGCGTTGGAGAACCATCAGGCAACGGAGATCCGTGCAACAAATGAAGACTTTGCTACGCTGCTGCAAACGGCTATCCAGAGTGCCGTGCGGGAGGCGATGAGCGGCATGGTTACGCTTCTTTGTGCCGGCCAACAGCCTCTTCAAGACGCACGACCACCTGCGAACTCTGGAAAGCTTGTACCTGTCTTTAATCCTGTGGCATTTCCACCGCAGAGCAGTAGAACAATGGATGAGAAAAGTTGACGAACTTTCCACAATCTACGCGTGGAGTGATCGACAGACGTCGTGCTTTGCCATCCCAAAACTGGAAGGGGTTGCAAAGACATGGTATGATGGACTTTCGAGCGTACAGCGATCATGGCAAGAGTGGAAAGACGAATTGAAGAGATCGTTTCCAGATGTGAAAAGCTGTCAGCGTCGCCATCAGGAGATGGTGGCTCGAAAACGACGAAAGGGTGAGAACATTGAATTGTACTTTCATGAAAAGGTTAGCCTCGCCCATCTCTGTCAACTCCCTGAAGATCAAATTGTTGAGTACGTCGTCACTGGTCTTGATGACGAGGCGATGGTGCGAAGTTTAAGCGTTGGAACTTTCTCTACGCCAAAGTCATTGCTTGAGTGCCTTAAGCGTATAGACGACCGACTCGCCGTGGTCAAGGCAACACCTACCCGAAGCGAACGTCAGCCTTCATCAGGTGGATCGCATGACCAAGTCGAAGCGCGGAACGAAATCGGCGCCCGGGCAGCAGGCCCGTCAGGTGATAATAACGGACGAAGGCATTTACATAACCACAACGGAGAGTCATTATGCTTTAACTGCAACAACTAAGGACATTTTGCAATTCACTGTCCTGAACCGCAAAAGCGGAAACGATGCGAAAAACGCCAGCGTGTTGGTCATGCGGCTGCCAACTGCAGATTTAATATCAAGGAAACTTTTCCGAAGACACACTGCCTGGAAAGTGAAGGAATAGTTGGCGCACGAAATGAGAAATACTTTCAAGAGGCACTGATCGACGGGAAGCCAGTCAAGGCATACATGGACCTTAGTAGTCAATGCATTACGCTTCGTCAGGCGGACGCCGACTACCTCGGTATTGCATATACGAAGCCTACAGATATGTGCAAAATTAGAGGCTACGGTTCTGGTCACGTGATTCCTTGCGGAATTACCCAAGCGCATCTCACCGTCGACCAGGCCAGTGCGGAAGTGCCCATTTACATTGTTCTAAGTGATGTCCAGGCAATTCCACTGCTTGTTGGCCAACCGTTTACGGATCAGCCCCACATCACCGTTGTAAGACGTAAAAACGTTCTACGAATTTTTGAAGAGAACGAGATTGCTGATGATGAGGACGACCGACTTAGAGGCATCAACGTCCCAAACCTTCCACCCCGTCGTGACACGTTATGGGCAAAGGAGTCAACGGTCATACCCCCCGGGTACATTGGCATTGTCACCTTATCAGCGGGGGCGAAAAAGACGGCGACGTTTACGTCGATGCCCAACTTCGCATGCAAGAGGGTAAGGAGCATTGCTTGCCCTCCTGCATTATCCATGTAGACGAAGATGGGACTTCGTTCTTGCCAGTCCTAAATGTTTCGGATTCTGCTATTCATGTTAAGCAAGGAAAAGTGACTGCACGGGGCTCTTGGTGCCACGAGGAACCTAAAACACCTTGCGACCACATTGTATCTTCGAAATGCCTAATACCTTTTAGGCCAGAAGGTGGGCGCACGGGAACCGCATTAACACCTGATGAATTCAAACGACTTCTCAAGTTGATCAACGAGCATCGTGATTGTTTTGCGGATAATGTCTTTGAGTTGGGAACCACAAACAAGGCCAAAATGAAAATTGATATCGCAGAAGATGCGAATCCGGTATCTTTTCGACCGTATCGTCTACCGTACAATCAGCGACTGAGAGTAAACAAAGCTATTGAAGAGCTGAAAGAGGCGGGTATAGTTTGCGACTCCTCGTCCGAGTATGCCAGTTCGTTGCTTGTTGTGAAGAAAAAGACAGGCGAAGAACGTTTGTGCATTGATTACAGAGCACTCAACAGGGTCACTAAGAAGGACAAATACCCGCTTCCCTTGATCAAAGACCAGTTGGACCGATTACATGACAAGCGCTAATTTACGACTCTTGACTTGACGTCAGGGTATTATCGAATTCTGATGTCCAAAGAATCACAAGCGAAGACGGCGTTTGTAACTCCCGATAGACACTACGAGTTTATAAAAATGCCGTTCGGACTGACCAACGCCCCAGCGGTATTTCAAAAGATGATGAATGTGGTATTGGGATCCTTGCGTTACGGAGTGGCTCTAGCGTACATGGATGATATTCTCATCCCGTCGAGGGACTTTAAAGAAGGTCTCGATCATTTGCGAAAAGTGTTTCAAGTTCTTCGAGAAGCGAGACTGACACTTCGCCTGAGCAAATGCGTGTTCATGGCGGAAACAATAAACTACCTGGGATTCGAAATCGGAACCACAGGGCTCAGGCCAGGTGAATGTAAAGTAAAGGCAGTGACTGACTTCCCAACACCGAGAAACATCCACGAAGTAAGGCAGTTTATTGGCCTTGCAAGCTATTTTAGGCATTTCCTGAAGAACTTCGCAGCGCTAGCCGAACCTCTGGCAAGGCTTTTGAAGAACAATACTTCTTGGCGATGGACCGAGAGGCAAGATTCTGAATTTTCTTTCCTGAAAGTGTATTTGCAGGACAGACCGATTCTGGCCCTATACAACCACGAAGCCCCAACGGAAGTGCACACCGATGCAAGCAAGAATGGTTTGGGGGGCTTGTTGCTGCACCGCCAGTTAGACGGGCAGTTTCATACCGTAATTTATGTGAGCCGTCAGACGTCCAAGGCGGAACAAATGTACCATTCCTACGAGCTTGAGGCCCTCACAGTCGTTTGGACTCTTGAGCGGCTTAAGGTTTACCTCTCCGGTGTCGACTTCACTGTAGTCACAGACTGCAACGCCCTGCGAGGCACGTTGAGTAAGCGCGATATGTTGCCGCGGATTGCTCGCTGGTGGTTACGATTACAAGAGTTCACGTTTAGTGTTGATCATCGATCCGGTACCTCTATAACCCACGTGGACGCTTTGAGCCGATTTAGTAATGGCTAACCTGAAGACGTCGCTATTTGTGATGGTCTACACGTCCTGCCAGCTACAGTGATTGATTTGGACGACTGGCTGGTAGCAGTACAACGTCAGGACCCTGAGGTCAACAAGATACGGGACATATTACGAAAGCCGGCAAAGTCGAAGGAAGACAAACGTCTTCACGAACAGTACGAGCTACGGAGCGACGTTGTTTTCAGAAAAAACGAAACACAGAAGGTGTCGTGGGTAGTCCCGCAGAATATGCGTTGGCAGGTCGTTCAGCGCTGCCACGACGATCTCGGACACCTGGAATTAGAAAAAACGTTGAAGAAGATGCAGGAAAAGTATTGGTTCCTAGAATGAAACGATATGTTCGCAGGTACATTGCATCGTGTCTAGAATGTATTCATCACAAGACTCCGACAGGCAGAAAGCCTGGAATGTTGCATTCCATTGAGAAAGTTGGCCTGCCTTTTCACATGATTCATATTGATCATCTGTGACCATTTCCACGAAGCAGGCATGGGAACACTTATTTGATCGTGGCTGTGGATGCATTTACCAAGTTTGTACTGCTGAGACCCGCAAGAAACACTAGCGCACAACCAACTGTTTCGTTCCTGAAGAACATCGTTGGCCTTTTCGGCCCTCTAGCAAGGGTTATTACAGACAGAGGTGGAGCTTACACAAGCAATGCGTTCCGGAGGTGTTGCCGTGCACTAAACATTGCTCATGTGCTGAACTCTTATACTGCAAACCCGCGAGCAAATGGACAAGTGGAGCGGTACAATAGAGTTGTTACTACATCAATCGCCACCTTGACCACCGACGTTGAAGGCAGGGATTGGGACGAGTTGTTGGAACAAGTTCAGTGGAGTCTCAACAACACTTTCCAGAAGGCCACTCGTACGACGCCCTTCCGGCTGCTGTTCGCTTTCTAGTCTAGAAAGTTTAAGGGAGATTCCCTCGAAGATGCACTGCGGGACGAAACCAACGTAACTGAAACTGAGATGGCGACAAGACGGCAGACGGCCATACACGCCATTCGTACAGATCAGGAAAAACAGCAACGTCGCTACAATAAGAAGCGGTGCAGCGCTTCGACTTTCGAGCCCGGAGACATCGTCGTGGTGGAGAGAGAATCCCTTCCGATAGGACATTCAAGGAAGCTTTTTAAAAAAGTTCAAGGTCCCTACGTAGTAACGGAGAAGCTTCCAAATGACACGTATCGTATAGAAGATATTCCGGGCCGATCAGTTACTCAGCGTTTCTACACGTCTACGGCCCCGATTGACAAGATGAAGCGTTACTATGCCTTCGACTTAGACAACGAACCCGATCAGGACGACTGCGAAGACGAAGAAGACAATTGAGTCAATTTTTTACAGGATGGCCGAGTGTTAGCATCCTGCTGAGCACGAGAGATCAAAAAGAGACGAGGACGACGACGAGCACCCGCGAAACGTGCAACGATACGAACGTTAAAAGCTCTGTACATATAAAATGTTCTCTACCTTTTGACAACTGCGTATTTGACGACTAACACACGGTGGCCTTGTTCCGCTCATCACGTGGGTCCGGAGAGCCACTCACACGCTCTGTTGGCTAAGGGTAGACTCGAATGTGTGGGGACAAGGCCAGGTGAGCGCGCGTCGTGTCCAAGGTTGTGTCATCTTCCAGCAGTTCTGTGGATTGGATCGGAATTCCCGCGGCTCTTGTTCCCATCGTACCTCGTATAGACAAACAAACCTGGTTTGTATGGAGTTTAATAAAATAAATGATATATTCTTAAGTTATCAGTGTTTGTACATACAACTAAAAGTCTCACTGCTGCGCACTGCACTTCATTTTTGTTTTCGAGCTACGAACGTGGATCTTGACAAAGAAAGCTGAGCCGGGGCGGCCGAAACGCGCGCTTCGACGCAGGAATATCCCAAATCCACCCGAAGCCGGACCTCTTTGGCCTTCCTGCCGAGGTGACGGCGGTAGCAAGGTCGGCGACTTCATGAGCCGCGGGAGATAGACAGGCATCAGGCACACCATTGACAGGTGGCGTGTGACGTCAAGTCTGACGAGCACGTCAAAGAAAAGTGGAGGAGGCGAGGAGGAAAGTCGTGAATTTGGCTTGGCCGGTGTCCAAACAGACATACGACCAACGACTACCGGACCCTTCGATTTTGACGATTTTTGCAGGAGTCGTGTGGCCTGACGATTTTTGTAGTAGCCTGTTTGGACGGGCCTTAAGCACGTTTCCGCATTTTGACGCGAATAGTGCAGCAATCGCATCACTGCGTTTTGTTTAAAAAAGTTGGTTTCATTTCAAGGGATGCACATCGATCACTACTTCTTTTGTGTGCGATTGTCCTAATCATTTAAAGCATGCTTGTGCTTCAAACATGTCGCCGCAATAACAGTTATAACCACCAAATACACCTAGTAAGAAACTATTTAAAACGGCCACCGCAAAGCAGCGCGGATGTCCCGATTGAGATAGACCGTCACGGAGCGAGTGATCAGGGGGATTCCAACCTTGCGGAACACTTCGGCACGCCCCACTGTTTCGTGCCCTGTAATATTACACCCTTGAGCTAATGTTTATTGGGATGGATATAAATTATGAACCAAAATGCGAAACAGTTCGAAAAACGTTTTTTTTTTTTTTCCTGCTCCTCTGTCAGGGTTGCCGAAGGCATGGTAGCGCTTTTTAGACGAGGACAAAAGAGTTTGTCCTCGTCTAAAAAGCGCTACCATGCCTTCGGCAACCCAAGACCAATACCAACTAGCCCAGCATTCAGCATTGTTAAGTCCTCTGTCAGACTCTGTTTACCTTTTAAGCCATTCTTTTTGGGGGCTGATTTCTTTCCGGAAGACATAAAATCCGAATCACTTTTGCCAGCTGCTGCTATCGCAGCACGAGGCGAGAGTGAGGGCGCCTAAAATGAAAGAGCGTTAAACTCCTCGTCATGATCACATGGTTTATGGGCACCATGGTTGGAAGTATAGTGATGGCCGACCGTACGCCGGTTCGATGCTCATCCAGATCGAAACGTGCAGGGGTGGGGATTGAACCCAGGATCCCTGGGTTCCGCAGCACGAGCTCTCGCTCCACGCGCTACGAGCTGCGCTGAGCTAACACACTCGGCCGCCAATCAGGCAGCTGCCAAAGTTGACATAGTTTTATAATTGTCCGACTTGTCGTTTCCCCTCTAGGAATAGAGGTCTCCAGCTAACCTTGAATGACCCCCGTACGTTGACGGCCTCTGTTCTCTCCTCAGGTCAAGGTATTAGTAGACGAGATCATCAACAGGATACCGGGCCTCAAGGTTCGTGAACTGGTGGATCTCATGTGCAAGACAAACAGGCAGTCCGGATCAGCCATGGTGAGGACAAAGCCAGAGTCCATCTGCAAGTCACAAAGTCGGTATAATACCTGATTATTAAGGCGAAAGCCTCATGTCTCATCGTTCAGTCCTTGAGCGAAAACACGTCGGCGACACGGAAAGTACCAAAACCCACGGTTCGCCACTGGACCACGAGATGGCGTTACTTGTGCCCAAATCGGTGAAGTTCCTGTATCTGGGAAAAGTGGCGCATTCTCTTTCCTTCTCCTCTAAAAACCCTCCTTACCCCACCTCTAACTTCCGGTTTGCGACGGAGGCGCCCTCTGGAATTTCCCAAGCGTCTCGACGTCTCGGTCAGCTGAAGCGGTCGAGATGCCGATCGTGTGAACTTTTCTCGTCAGACAAGTGTTTCAATGACCTCATTTAGAGCCCGCATTCGTATCGGACCATCCTGAAGCCGCTCTAGATCTGTTCGTCCAACTGCGGATCCCAAAAGTGCTTTGGATAATCGTCCCTACCGAGTTGCATTAGGTCAGTGTCTCGTGAGTGTTCGGCTTCACAGCTGGAGAGGGCGAGTTGCCGATTGTGTGGACTTTTCTCGTCATATAAGTGTGGCAATGACCTGATTTAGAGCCTGCATTCGTATCCGACCGTTCTGAAGCCGCTCTAGATCTGTTCGTCCAACCGTGGGTCCCGAAAGTGCTTTGGATAATCGTCCCTACCGAGTTGCATTAGGTCAGTGTCTCGTGAGTGTTGGGCTTCACAGCTGGAGCGGGCGAGTTGCCGATCGTGTGGACTTTTCTTGTCATACAAGTGTGGCAATCACCTCATTTAGAGCCCGCATTCGCATCCGACCGTCCTGAAGCCAGTCTAGATCTGTTCGTCCAACCGTGCATCCCGAAAGTACTTTGAATAATCGTCCCTACCGAGTTGCATTAGGTCAGTGTCTCGTGAGTGTTCGGCTTCACAGGAATTGCAAGTCGTTTTGAATCGTCATATAAAACCGCCAAATTGCAATTTTATTCTCCACGATTTCAAATGATTGACTACGTTTTAATACGTGTCCTTGGCGAGCTTTCGGGAAGGTTTGACCTACGGGCGCTAGAAACATTTTGGCGGCCTTGAAAGCAAGATACTATTTTCTTTCTAATCGGGGAAGTGTTGATGTGGTTGACGCCAAGCTAGCACTTTTAAGCTGCATGCAGTACTAATAATGAAAAATCGCTACGTATTTCTGTGCATGCTGTAAAAATTTGTGACACCGCGGGCCTTTCCACACCGCGGGTCTTTCGCTACGGGGCTACGCGGTGCCGCTACTTTTCCGAGCGTATAATAAATACTCTTTTCGTTATTTTATTTGATGAAACCGTTTTTAGAAATGAAAACTCCGTTTTCGTTTAATTTTGTTACTCCGTAATTTTATCAGAGGGTCTGTGTCTTTTCTCTTATTCGTTAATACTAAAAAAATCCAGGTTTAATTACGATTTACGCTGCTTTTAGACTCCTGGGCCAGCGTCCTGTTGCAGACTTGAAAACTAGCGCTCGGTTTCAGCACCTAGTTCTCGAGTCGAGCAATCGCTGGTTATTTCAGTAAAAGGGAATAAGGCAAAAATAATTGAAATCACACCCAGAGAACAATGGAAAATAAGCGAATGCGAGATCAAAATTTCCATGAAAATACACAAGCACAGATGATGCTAAAAAGAACAAAATCAAAGTCACAATTTTATTTATTTCACAAAACTGCCAGCCAAGTAAAAGGCCACGGCAGGAGCATTCACTACAAGTAGAAGACATGCCGAGTACATTACAAAAGAGATCACAGAATGAAAAAAGAAGATAAATGACACGGAGACACACCATACACAATCAAAATGCTTTCTTAACACTTCACAAATGTCCGGGTAGCTTTACTGACAGGTGCAGTCACTTTTACATATAATAAAATACTTCTAAAGCCCTTACACCTTCTAATGCTGTTACTGGTACGGTACATTTATAGACAATAAATTGTACAAACCACATGGAATTGAACATCGAGCTGCTTGATGAGACGGGTTTGCAGGTATCCGACTTCAGATGCATACTTAAGATAAGGATGCACGAGTGTGTTGTATGCTGCAAGTTTGGCTCACCTTGTATGCTAAAGAATCTATCAGCTTGTGCATTATGTCTGACACAAACTTGAAGTCCTGTAGATGCCAATGAAGTGTGCATTCTACAGGCAAAAGCTACCCCAATTCCCCAGTACCAGATTGAAACCATGGGAAACACAAGAAAGATGAATCTTAAAACATTTCTCAAGGATCCCTTTACTCCATGCAGTCCCCTTCATAGTGGACCTTTTGAGACACTTAAGTTGATCTGCAACGAGAAAGCGCTTGTCTAAATTGTAAATTGTTCTCTTCACGTTGCAACTGATATTCCTGTCATTGCGCCAATATCAGTTTTATCTGCATTGAATATAGTTCTTTGTAGCTAAGTTATTCATCAGTACACCAGAAAAAAACTGGCATTCTGATGATACTGCCTGATACCAAGTGTAAACAGTGTGCCTAAAAAAGAAAAATGAAAAAGCTTATTACTTTAGTCTTGTTAAGTGGCTAACAGTGAGACAATAAGATCTGATGTAAGTAAAAGTGTGTAACTGTCTGCGTTCTGCCAGGAAATAAACAGCAGTCGAAAATGAAAACTCATCAGTTGTTGCTGCGGCAATCTGTCCAGGACAAGCTGGAGAAGCAAGGGCCTGCAGGGCGCTGCTCAGACCTTGCTCGGGCAGCCTTGGGTCGGCACACGCTTCTAGAATCTAAATGAATAAATGAACAGAGACAACAATCGTTGTAGGTGTGCCTCGGTTGACTTGGAAACAGTATAATTGTGCTAAACTCACCAGCAGCTGGGGAGCGGGGGGGGGGGGGGGGGTTGCCGAACCAGGCTGCTCTGGGGAAGCTGGGAAAGTTAGGTTCGGTACAGCACCGCTTGGAACTTGCTGGGGGGCCTTAGGAGGACACACTCACCTAGAATCAACAAAAACGGCACGAGTGGTAGTTGAGCCTCAGTTCACCTGGAAAGGGTATCGGAGTGCCAAACTCACCAACAGCTGTCGTCACTGCGGCAGATTGCCCCGAGGGAAAAGCTCCACTTGGACCTTGCTGGGGCCCTCAGGAGGACACACACTCCTAGATTGGACAGAGATGGCACTACTCGTAGATAGGCCTCGGTCGACCACGAAACAGTATCGGACAGCCAAACTAAAGAGCAGCTGCGGTTGCTGCAGCAGTCTGTCCTGGGGATGTTTCAGTAGCGTGGGCACTACCTGGTGGTGTACTATTCAGGTTTTGTTGGGGGTGCCTCGGGGACTTTAGGGAGGCAACCAAAACAAACAAATGGAACTGCATTTTGTAAAAGAGGCATCCAAAATCATCAGTTTGTGCATCGAATTTGCATCATAAAACTGATGCAACATGTCTCACTGAAAATATATATATACATATATTTTGTGAGAAGCTGTACATACCATGTACATTTCCAGTCCCCTTACAGTGGTGGTTTACTCTCATGATTGAATGTAACGAAAAAAGAAATGTTTGGGAGAGCATCTTTCCTCAATTTTTTGCTCTCCTTTGTTTTGCATGATTAGTGTTTTGAATGGGTCGATACTGAAGTGGTCCTGTAATATGTTGAATAGATCGGACTTTAGTCGAGAGCACATCGTGTAACGCCACCTCAAATGCCTGTTTCTGCAGATCCTAGGTCAGCCTGTCAAAGAGCTGCACGTGAAGTTTGCGCACTGTCAAAGCTGCTGGAGCGAGTGTGGGGTTGATCTCAAATGTTTTATTTGCTTGCGTTTTCCGTTTCAATAAGACTACGAGCGAAGAAGACGCTATTGACGGCTACGAGAGCGAACGCACTTTGAGCGGGCTAAGTACACACGCTCGTCAAGTAATACCCCTGTTATACGGGCACACTTAACCGCGGTTAACTCAGCTTAACTGCTGTTACGCGGCACCACAGATGCCGCACTATACTCTCGGACAGCTATTCCATAACATGTGAAGAGCGCGCGTGCACTGCTTTGATGAGTGCTCAAGATGCTCAAGCGCACGTTCGCCCATAGCTTTGACTGCATAGCCGCAGAATGTTGTCGGCAAGTATTGTGCGCTGACTGTGGCTTAGCGTAACTGCAGTTAAGTTTGCCCGTGTAACAAGGGTATAAGGGCGTCGTAAGAGAAAACTTACCCCTGCTTGTCGCACTGGCTGCGCTCGCACTTATATTGAAACGGAGTAAATGATTTCAAGCTTCCACCATGCTAATAACAAACACCATCGAACTTGTTGTTTGCAAGGTAATGACGTCACAAGGGGGAACCACAGGAGGGCGCCACCAAAACATCTCGCCGCTAATAGATACAGCCCAATGCTCGGGTCCGCAGCTGCGGCAGCGTTGCAAGCTATTAGCGGCGAGATGTTTCGGTGGCGCCCTCGTTCGGTTACCTTTCGTGACGTCATTACCTTGTGAACAACAAGTTCGATGGTGTTTGTAATGGGCATGGTGGAAGCCTGAAATCATAGCACTCTCAAAGCAACACTGCCAACACCGTCAAAATTGAAGTTCTAACATTCCTCTTATTTGCGTCGATGATAATTCCTTTGCTGACGCAGGGACGCTTTCGATCGCTCACGTCGCCAATAGCCTGGTTCAAACAGTTGCGTTTGACTGCGTTTAACTGCGTTGCAGCTGCGAGAAACCAGGACATCCCTGCTGCTTATATCGCGTGCCAAGATGCTTCCTTGAATTGGACTCCACGCTTCATACGAAGCACAGATGTGCCGGTGACTCGCTTTCGTTTCTCGACGCAACGCAGTCAAACGTTCTCAAACGTAACTGTGCGTAGGGGCCTTTACTTCCACGGCACGAGCGTCCGTGCATGCCAAGTCGGGAATGTTGAGCTCGCTAGTACATTGCTCGCGTTTACGGTGGAATGGAATGCATACTCACTCCAAACAGCTGTCTTTTTGCATGCTAATGAGTATACAGAGTACCTACCTAGCATAACTTTACGGCTCCTGTCGGGGTGAAATCTTTTCGACCGATTCGGTGAAGCAAGACCTTCCTCCGAGGTTTGTCCGAGGTTCATTTTCCGTTTCAGGGCGAACACTGAAAAGCTTTCCGGTCGACTTTTCTACGGGCGCAGCAGCCCGTCAGCACGACCGGAAGTCCAAAACCGAAAGCCAGATGTCACGTGACGACTGGCCAATAGTGTGCGCGGCGGCTAGTTCAAAGAATGGCACCACTTTTACCAGGATAGAGGGGCTTTACCAAATCGGCGGAGGCGCGCGCGCGCGGCGCGAACCCAGTGGGAGAGGAGAACACTCCCGCTCGGGCAGCGGTGGAGAGCTGGCGTGCGACATGCCGTGGGATTAACAGCGTCAAAAGTGCGTAGTCAGAGAGCTCGCTGCCTTCGGAGGTTCGCTATCACCGGGATTGACGCTTAGGCTTTCGCCTTCAAGTCGTCTTAGGGATAACAAAAGAGACCCTGTGTTCTTTTTTTAGGAACGAGTCGGCGTACTTATCGGCCAACGCCGTAATCCCGATGGACTGCGGGGAGTGATGATAATAGGGAATTGTAGTAGACCGTCTCCGCAGCCCGCTAAGCACCCGGATAGCGCTCCGTAATCCGCCACAAGACCTTGAACTATGAAGACAAGGCTGGCGGCGCGCATGCGCAGCTGCGGCGTTTTCTTCGGGGATACCGTAGCGGAGGAGAAAAACGATCTACTACAACTCCCTAATGAGCTTGGGACCCTGCGTTTCTTTAATCGTCGGCCACTATAGTTAATTCTGCCAATTTAATAAGAGTCGTCGAGTCTCCACGGCGGCCATCTTGAATTGAGCGGAGCGCGCGGCGTTTTGTCTTTACATATTTAATTAAACTAAAGGTGGTTACGAGCCTGTTGCTTGAGCAATATCGGAGCTTCGGTTCGCTCTACAAGAAGTATATCGTTGTCACGAAGATATTGTACGAACTATAAATATACAAAAGGAAATTCGCCAGTGGAATTTTATCTTTATTAGCTACGTCATTTTTACTATTAATTTGTTCGGAAATACCTGGCGCAACGGTAAATGGCTTTATAGTCCCGCAATTCTATTTACATTTTAGTTTTATTTAAACTGTAGCGCCCACGGGGCATTTTTGCAGGGCAGTAATAAAGGTGCAAACACAGATATGTATGCACAAATACACACATAAATATAAGCACGCAAGGAGTAAATACAAATATACAAGCATTCATAAATTTGGCTTCATTCAATATAGGCTGTGTTCAGATAAAGACAGTTAATGGATGTCATGTCCATTTTTGGTGTTTTCAAAATAAAGTATTATATGAGGTGTACAAGGCATGTCAACACAACGGGATGGTCCTTATTTTTGCAAGACTTCCCTGTTTTTGTGACGAAAAATTGCGTCTGAAAGGTGGCGGAAAAAACCACTTTACCAGCTGCGCGTTGACGCAACTTTGCGGGTCACGTGATATTTTTATGGTTAACACACGCAATCTTTTCTGCTAGAATTGAATACATTATTTTATTTTGGTTTATATTGAAAATAAATAAAATGACAAACTTGGCTTAGTACTTAGCGCCTCTTTGGTATTAAAGCATCTCTCTCAACGAATTTCTTTTTTTAATATATTAAAAGTAAGTTTTTGAGGTGGAACTTGTGTATAGAGTATCTTATGTATTGTACACTTTTAACGAAAGAAAATTAACATTATAATACTTTAAACGCTTTTTTCTTGAATTACGGACAAAAAAAAATTAGAAAAGTTTAGGGTGGCATTATAATAAAGAAATTATCATCCTCGATGTTCTTCAAAATTCACCCAATGAGCCCTTGAAAACCGACAATTTCAAATCTCCAAAGATGTTGCATTATTTTGTTTTATACAGAACGAAAAAAAAAAGTTTATTCATGTCCATGTTGCAGTCAATTACCGTTAGGGGGTTTCCCTCTAACGACTATAGTCGGTTACAAGTTAAGAAGGTAGTAGAAGCTCCTCCCCATAAGCGTGATGCACCCGCTCAGACGCCTCCGCAATCGAGAAAATAGTTCGCTGAAAACGCCCCTTCTGCTTCAATGGATAGATATTGACTACAGACAGACCTTGTAGCGGGTGGCAGCTTGCGCCACCTAGCCGAGGCAAATTACTCGCTCCGGAAGGTTGAAGTAAAAAGAAGGCTTCAGTGCAACGAAAATTGTAACTTTTATAAGTAATGCATATATGGTTGTTGGTTTTAGTTTGATAACCTTCCTACACGAATTAGGTACATTCCGTGCATTTGCTGCGTTTGTTAAAAAAACCGTACGTTTCGGGTTTTGAAACCCCCTGCGATTCGCGTTTTGAAAAATCCGAAGTCGTCTTTTCTTTTCCGTTATGAATTCCAACGTGGAGACAGCGGAATGCAATTCCTCCGATTCTGCTTCGTCAAGAGAGTCTGGTGCAGCCTCGCCGTCTACGCCAAGGCGCCTCTACAAGAAGCATAAAAGCGGCGATGTCCTCAACCGAGTTGCACGGCAGCTGATAATGAACGCGTACGTTCAGGTGCGACACGAACCGCCCGCCAAGCCCGGCCAGCCCGGCCTCACTGTGGAGGAGTCCTGCATCAAAGTCAGCAAACTGCTTGGCGTTGGTGTACGCACCGTCCTCGAGATTAGGAAGCAGGCGAAAGAAACCGAGGGACAAGTTGTGACACCTTCTCGGAAGCGCCCAGTAAGTGAAGGCAAGAGGCGGCCCGGCGTACCTTTCCCGGCTTTTGAGCGCCCCGCACGCCTCGAACGCGCGGCGCTGCTATTCGCCGAATTCAGTCACGTGAGGAGCTGAATCCACATGCCATGCATGAACGCGCAACTCTGGCTCCCGTAGGGAGCCTATACAGGAACTCTAATCTCACCTAGAGTGCCTTCATACACACGCGCGCTTTTGCTTGAGTGGTGGCATCTCAGCCATTTTTCCGCCCAATCGTTTTTTTATGCCTTTTGAAGTGCGCGCAATCTGGTGTCGCTCAGCTCGAGCGCGTAGCTTTCGCTAATGCTTAGACGCCATGTTACCACCTAAGTCACGCACCGTGTGCGCGAGAGCGTCACGCGCTGACACATTCAGGACAACAATGACAGACAGACATGTAGGCACCCTAATCTCACCGCTAATTGGCGACGTCCGCTGTGGTCGGCCTTCCACGATTGGCCGAATGCTGACTATGAGTTCAGCAAAGGATTTCTCATCGATGGAAATAAGAGGAATGGAAGAACTTCAAGTTCGACGGTGTTGGTAGTGTTGCTTTAAGAGCGCATTGATTTCAAGCTTCCACCATGTTCCTTACAAACACCATCGAACGTGTTATTCGCAAGGTAATGACGTCACGAAAGGTAACCATAGGAGGGCGCCACTAAAACATCTCGCCGCTAATAGACCCTCTTACTCTTTACATACATGAACCGCGGACTTGCGTACCAAGCGACTTATAGGTCGCTCCGTCTTTGCAAGTCTGTTGAGTTTGCTTATGTCACCAGTGCAAAAAAAGCATAAATGCTACACGAACAAAGTTGGAGATTAAGCGACGGCCTTCGGCTGTACGACTTAACGTCTTGAAGGAGACAAGTTGGTTTACAAGAACATTCGAAAAAATTAAAGAGGTCTTGCGCTTCTTGGTTCTTTCGGCGTTCACCTGGAGAATTGGTAGATGAATGTTTCACTAACACTTTAAGCAGTGGTGTTAAGGTTGGCTTTGTACATTATTTTTATGAACCGGAAGTTCGCTGGGACGTCAAAGACTGGACCACCGACTGGTGGCGTTTGCAAAGAAAACGGTATATAGTCTGTTGAAGGTTAGGAATAGCAGGCCAAGCTCTTCCCAGAATATCCTCCGCACTTTCTACTCTACAGTAGAGTGAACGCTGGAGGGGAGGCGAGTGGAAAGGAGGAAACTACCAATCATGGCGAGCAGTGTCTTGGGAAAGGGGCTTCTGCTACCATTAACCTGCAACAGATTATAATTATTCACGTACTGGCTCGATAGCATCGCTACAGCTACGCGTAGGCACGCTCTTGTGAGTTTGGAATCTGACAACTACGGATCTTTCTGGAATGTTGGCCGAGTGTCGGCCCTACCGGCTGTTATGTCTTGACGTGCGCACTGTCAGCCACGAGTATGCGGAGAGCATAGCAAGTTTTCTGCTTCTTGAGCAGGAGCTCCGATTGGCTTTGATTGAAAGGATAGTATGCAGACCTAGGGTCGGGAGAAAAATGCGTCCTCACATCTCAACAGAAAACTCCCCGTGCAAGTATGAATAAATAAAAATAAAAAGAGGGGGCAACAGCGTGAGTCAGCCTTCCTTGGCATTATTAGATAGTGAGGCCCTGATTTCTTGTTATCATCCCTAGGCATCGTCCTCGACGTCCTCCTAGGCGTCGTCCTAGAAATCGTCCTTGAGGTCGTCCTAGAAGTCGTCCTTGAGGTCGTCCTAGAAGTCGTCCTTGAGGTCGTCCTAGGCGTCGTCCTAGAGGCCGTCCTCTAGGTGTCGTCCTGTGGGTTGTCCTACACGTCGTCCTCTAGGCATCGTCCTCGAGGTCGTCCTTGAGGTCGTCCTCTAGGAATCATACTCCAGGTTCACGTGAAGCGGATGGGCTCTACGATATTTTCGAGTCAGCCAATAAGAGCTCGGCGTTCTCACATCATCGCAACCCCTGTGCAAGAAGCAGACGAACTTGCGCTCCACATAGAGTTCTGGCCTCGGATGATATGCACTCTTTTCTTACCGTTACGTCACTGAGCGTTTGTATACTGCGTGTATGATGTTTGTGCTCTTAAATACTCGCTTACTAATAGTGTTTTCTTGTTTTTTTTATGTAGTACGAAGAGTTCCTGAGTCAACTCGAGGTAAGCAGGAAACATCCTTCAGAAAAGCGGCAGTGGATTCTTAATGTTTACTTTCTTTATTCATGCTTCTGATCACATTCAAGACTGTAGCAGGAGTAGTAAACGTGAACAATACATATATCTAATGGTGCATTCAGTTCCACTGGCACATTGAACCTTTTTTTGCACCTAACGACGACAGCAAGCGGCGAAAGCTCGAAGTGTCATTGCCGTCCGGAAGGGGAGTTACTCTACCTTTCTTGCTCCTTTGTCATTCATCTGAGTCGCGGAGGAGGCAGGAAGAGGTAGCGCAACTCGCCTTCCGGACGCTATCCGTACTTCGAGTTTTCGCCGCTGCGTGAAGAGGGCCAGGGAATGCGAAGAACTCTTCTCGAAAAAGGTCCATTGCACCGTTAAAGTAAAAAAAAGTTGGCTGCATTTGTGACATCGGGTGGCAGGAATTGCTTCAGTCAACTAGTGTTTTAGGAAAAAAATAAAAACGTAAATGTACATTTACTAACGGTCCGTTTTTAATTTTCTTTGATGAACACATCTGCTTGTTCCGGGGGTATAAAGTAAATGTACTGATTTTTATTGGTTCACAGTTGATCATTAACAAAAAAAAATGAATATATTTTAGGCGATTTTTTTTCTTTTCCGTTCTGCAACGTTTCAAAGCCTGCCCTAGCGTACAAATATAAGAGGGATGCGTGTGAAGACATTATGAATGAAACGCTCTGGAAGTCTTTCAACCACATGTTAGAACTCGTACGCGGATCCGACACTCCTTGCGAGTTCTAGCATTGTTCAGGTCAGGCATGTGGCCGAGTTACACTCGGTGTCAACTTTTTCCTGATATGTTGGCAAGGCTAGCGTAACTTCCACAATTCAGCAGCCTCGCACTGTGGAAGCTATACTTCGTCTCGTGTCTCATTCGCACATGCATTCCCTGTTTGAAGGAACTTCGAGATCGTTCGAGCAGCGCAAGACCTACGCGAGCCTTGAAAACGTAGCACAATAAGGTGACTCCCAGTAGGTACATAGGTTCATTCCTCACAATAATGATCAATTTCTCCACCGAAGAGACAATTCATTTAGCTATAATAAATCGATTGAACGATCAATGCTGTAAACTTCGCAGGAGTTCTAAAGGGGATGATTTGGTGCCTCTGACAGGTGGCGACATTCATTGCGTCTGGTTATAGGAAGGTAATGGTAGCTCCGACGTCACGCCGCGGCGCATGCGGAGACGTTCCACTTTATGCAAATCTGGTTCCTGCACATGCGGACTGCCCACATGGCCTACCACCACGATCGATTCATACCCCTGCGACGCAGATGGGGCAGGTCTCTGCTGCCACGACTTATCTGCGTTGCGTGCACGTTTCTTTCTTTTAACCGGCGGAAATGACTTGCTTCGCGTCCGTCATGCTAACAAAGTCGATGGTCTTCGTTACATTCCTAGGAGGAAACGCAACGTTTCCCACACCCTGGGTGCAAGGAAAAAAAAGCGTTCGGAAGCCAACCGATGTTGTCGAAAAACGTTGTATCGCCGCCAAAATAGACGTACGCATGCAATGGATTCATCACGCGCGCCTGTCTGTCTGGACGTGACGCGTTTTTCTGACGTCGTCGCCTCTACCATTTGACATTGATTACGTCATAATCAAACCCGGCTCTCTCTATATATATGCATGCTCTTTCGCTTGAATTCTCAGTCACATGGTAGTTTCAACGACAGGTTTGCTTTGCGCGCGGCGTAACAGCCAACGTCTTGACAATCGGTTGAGACAAGGATGACACAATCTTTGTTTACTTGGCTGCTTTCTGTGAAATTTAGTGCGCCACAGCCCATGACAGCGACAGGGCGCAGGGATGCCACCTGTCGCCTCTACTTTTCATGATATACTTAAGAAAAATGGAGAATATGATGGTGATTAGGGTTTTAATGGCGCAATGACAACGGAGGCCATATCGCGCCAAGGTTTGAGATAGCAGAATAAAAAAATTATAACTGGTGTAGGTAGCCAGTTTCCCTCGGGTAGTCGAAAACACGGTGAAAAGGCACTAAAAAGGGCAGTCACTAAGTAAGAAAATTGGATGAAAGGGAAGATGACTTCAATTGATGGTGAAATGGGCAATGCCATAAAATGTGCAACATTGTAAGTCCTTTCCCAATATGGGCACAGAGCTTTACATTTTCGCCACGAAGAAGGTGCAAGTGCGTCAAGCGTGTGTGGCCAATCCTCAGGCGGCAGAGCAGAACCTCTCCACGCCGTTCCCTGTGAAACGAGCTCCTTCACAGTGCCAAAATGGGCTTAATGACATAAAGTTTATTGTCACTTTCGCTGTCCCACTGTAACTGCCATGACATCAAGAGTGATTTCTCCAAAAGCGGTTTCAAATCTTGATGGGGTAAGCAACGGGTTGATATTAAATCCTTGGCAGATGCAGCAAATCCATCAGCTTTCTCATTCCCTGGAACACCAACGTGGCTCTGTACCCAACAAAGTTTTCTGCTATGATCAAGTTGAAGGGCTTCATTTAATTTACCTCGTACATGTAAGGTAACATTCTTTGCAGGGAGCAGCGATGAAACGGCCAGTAACACGCTTTGAGAATCGACAAATAGCTTTCCTAATATTGTTGTTTAGTATGTGATCAACAGCCAGCTGCAGATGCCATAGAGCTCTGCAGTAAAGATGCTTGGTAGACAGTTAAGTTGAAGAGCTTTCATAAATGGAACCAGAAGATATTGCACAGCCTACAAAAGACAGAGATTTCGACCCATCGGTATAAAATACAGTGTAATTTCTATATGTTTACTGCAATGAAAGGCACTCCTGCTGGAGAACTAGTGGAGAGGCAACCCGCTTACTGTATTTTGTAAGTGTCCAGTTCGCAAACAATTCGGACTTTGTCCCGAGGAGCAACCCTGTCCCTGCAATTGATCACGGCAACATCATGAGTAGTGGGACAGGAAGGGAAACACTGCAATTTGAATGCTTAAGCAGTGGCCGTACAATGCTCGACTTGTTTTCAAAAAGTCGAGAGGAACGACAGGTATGAATGGCACTGTAATCTGGGTGTTGTGGATTAGAATAGACCCTGTAAGCATAACAAAGACTCAGGTATTTTCTGCGTTTCTCAAGTGATATATGCATGGTGCGAATCGGCATATAGGCTTAACATGGGTGATGTGCGAAATGCACGGAGACAAGTCAGAACCCTAAGTGGTGAACTGGATCAAGCACCTTCAAAGTAGAGGAAAGTTCTTAATCATACACGACTGCACAGTAGTCAAGGCGAGACCGAACTAGGGAGTTGTTTAATCGTAAAAGGCATCGCCTGTCCGACCCCCATGAAATGTGGGACACCGTAAGAACATTTCAAGAACATAAACATTTTCGTTTCAACACCTTTAAATGGGGCACAAAAGTAAGCTTTCTGTAAAAGATTACACCAAGAAATTTGTGTTCCTGTTGACCAAATATGTCTCTGGTATTGAGATGCAAAGTGGGGTCCAAAGATAATCCCCGGCGCAATAAAAATAAAATACAAACAGTTTTTTCGGGGGAAAACTTGAAACCGTTTTCATTCGCCCATTTGCTCATCCTGTTGATAGTAAGTTGTAGTTGCCGTTCACAACTGGAGAGGTTACATGAAGGGATCTACACGTCATCTACATAAAGAGAAAAAGAGACCGAAGGTGGTATCACCTTTGCAGGAGTGTTGATTTTAACAGCAAAAAGAGTAACACGCAAGACTCCTCCTTGAGGGACCCCATTTTTGGGGGGAAAAGACATCTGACAGTGTGCCGCCTAAGCGAACCTGAAAGGTTCGTTCAGTTAGAAAATTTTGTATGCATTGAAGCAATCGGCCACGCACACCGCAGTTGTACAGATCCCGAAGGGTTCCATACCTCCGTGCGGTATTATAGGTTTTTAGGAGACCAAAATGTACCGAAACACAGTGCTGTCGGTGTACAAATGCCTCACAAATAAGGGTTTCAAACGAACCAAGTGATCTGTGGTCTATCGTCCCTCTCGAAATCCACACTGGCTAACATAAAAAAAAAGTCTCGAGGTACACTTAAGCACTTCTTATGAGTTGTCAATGCGAAAACATGAATGTCGTTCTTGAGCGCGCTCTCGTGAAGTGGCTACGCCGCTCTGACATCGGGAACCGCTTCCTTTTCCCGGCGCGCCCTGGCGCGGGCACATAGCGCCATGAGGTGGCGCTCTTTGAAACTGACGCGCGGCTGCCCTATCCATCAGATGTCGACTTCATTTAGCTGTCATTTTGCGCGGCTTCAAAGCTGGGAGGCTTCAGATCGCGGCTTCACTTCGCTTCATTGGGAGAGGAGAATTTAGCTGCCGTTTGGCGCGGCTTCAAAGCTGATGACGTCGGCTCGCTCCATGGGACAGCTAATGCTTTCGCATTAAAAGTCCGAGGACAGCTAAGCACTTATTATGAGCTGTGAATGCTGAAGCATGAATTGTCGTTCTTCCGCTCCCTTTGTTCGTCTGCGGCATAGTGGCATGGACGGTCACGTTTCGGTACTGCCGAGGTAGCGGCCGACGGTCGAGCGCGCGCTCTCGTGAAGTAGCAGTGCCGCGCTGAGCTCGTCGGTAAAACCTCTCCAGAGTTTGCCCGAGCTAAAGTCCCTTGATAAAAACGTTTTTTAAATGGAAACATATCGAGGGGCCTTAGCCCGAGCGGGCTCTGCGCTCCCTTTTAAGGCCCGTTCAGACTCTTGCGACCGAGTAAGACCGAGAGAGACCAGACCGGTTTTTAAGCCTCTTGCGATCTCTTAGGACCAGCTCCGCTGCAGCGCAACCGGTCCTAAGAAGTCGCAAAAGGCTTAAAAACCGGTCTGGTCTCTCTCGGTCTAAAGGCCGGTTCAGACACTTGCGTTTGACTGCGTTTGACTGCGTTGCGTCGAGAACCGAAAGCGAGTCACCGGCACATCTGTGCTTCGTATGAAGCGTGGGATCCAATTCAAGGAATCATCTTCGCACGTGATAGAAGTGGCAGGGATGTCCTGGTTTCTCGCAGCCGCAACGCAGTCAACCGCAGTCAAACGCAACTGTCTGAACTAGGGGTGTCGCGAACCGGCCGAGGTTCGAGTTCGACCAGGTTCGACTTTTTCGAACTTTTAGTGGAAAATTCGACGAACCTTGTATTGAGGTTCGAATCGTGTGCGCATGCGCGACATGCTGGCCAGTTGGCTTCGGATTGGATGGCGATGGCTAAGGGATGAATTAAGGGCAGCGCTGATTGGTTATTTCAGTTAATACAGTGCAAAAAAATTAAGTTATTAGCTTCTTCAGTGATTAGAATTAGTTTCTTTTAATTGCAACTGTTTATAAAATAAAATAACTCTTCATAAAAAAAAAAATTTGCCAAACCTAGACATGCTTGTATCAAGGTCTGGCCACACTGTCCACAAAGTCGAACCGGTCGAATCTGGTGAAAAGGTCGAAGGTTCGTCGAACCGGTTCGACACAGTCGAACCCCGAAAGTTCGACCTAAAAATCTGGTTCGACGAAAGTTCGCGACACCCCTAGTCTGAACCAGGCTTTACTCGATCGCAAGAGCGCTTTATGGCGCTCTTGCGCCATAAAGCGCTTTATGGGGTATCCACACGAAGGAGAAATTTGCCACTTTCTTCCGCGGAGCGCGCATCACGTGAGACATACGTCATCCCTTTTTGACGCCTCGCGGTGCCGTTCTCCTCCGTGGTGGAGGCGCGGAGGCTTCGTTCTGTCAGCACGAAAGCTCCGCAGGTGGGCGGCGGAGCCGAGGCCCGGGAAACACTCCCCGGCTCCGCCGCCCACCTGCGGAGCTTTCGTGCTGACAGTACGAAGCCTCCGCAGCCTCCGCGCCTCCGCCACGGAGGAGAACGGCGCCGCGAGGCGTCAAAAAGGGATGACGTATGTATATCTCACGTGATGCGCGCTCCGCGGAGGGAAGTCGCGGATTTCTCCTTCGTGTGGATACCCCAGTATCGGCGGCCGGGCCGCTCCGTGTACTCCGTTGCCAAGGAGAGAACTTCTCTGGTGGCGGTTTTTGGAACTTCGCCGCACAAGAGTGAATGGGAGCCTTTCTCCCTGATGACGCGCGCAAACCAATGTGAGCCTAACGATCAGATATCGTCTTCACTTCGGGGGAATTTAGGTGCCGTTTGGCGCGGGGCCTTCAAAGCTGATGATGCCGGTTCGCTCCATGGGACAGTTAATGCTTTCGCATTGAAAGTTCTCAGCCTCCAAAAAACAAAAAAAAAGACGCCGATTGATGAGCCTTTCATGTCTTCCCCAGGAAACTAGTCAGTGCAATGGGGCGGTAGCTTGTGGGGATGGAGGGATCTTTGCCATGTTTCAAGATAGGTATAACATGAGCACATTTGCAGCACTGAGGGAAGGCAGCTTGTTTCCATAAGTGGTTAAAAAACGTCAGCAAATGGCAAAGTGCTTCAGGGGACAGGTACATAAGCATTTCGTAATGAATCTTGTCTGGGCCTTGGTGCAGCCTGCTCTTTTGTAGCAAGTGCTATACTTGGAGTTAGCATAAAGTGAACGGTTTGTTGAATGAAACAGTGACGGACCCTAACATGGAGATCGGCTGCTTCTCAGCAGTAGACTACAATGTATTAAACTTTGCACTGAAATTAGAGGAACTACTAATAAGCTGAAAATGTTCACCAAGAACATTTGCTTTATCCTTGAGCAATACTGAGGGGGAGGAAAAAAGAGGAGCTCATAAAGATTGGTAATCTCCTCGGACTTTCTCCAGGCGGTCCCACACTTCTTTCAACGGAACAAAGCTATTTAAAGATTAACAAATTAATTAACCCACGATGTCTTTTTTAAAAGTCTCCTCGTCCATCAAGCCTTGGCTCTGCTCTCTTTAAATTAAATCAGGTTAAGAGCAGTCGGAAATTGGCGGAAAACTCCGCAAACCCTAATCTGTTTCCTTCAAGTGGCTGTGCACTCATCGCTCCACCAGGGTTTGCATCTCCTGGGAAGCTTAACAGAGGTCTGTGGGATAGACGATGCAGCGGCATTGATTAATATTTCATTGACATAAATTGTCGCCTCCTCTGCAGACATACTAGTAAATAGAAAGGGAGAAAACATAGCTTCTGAACCAGAGGCCAGTCGGCCTTCTGCAACTTCCACCTAGGAAGGCGGGTCGAAATCGAAGGAAGAGGTATAACACTTTCTAAAATTATGGGGAAGTGATCGCTTCCGAAAGGATTTTTCGAAAGCTTCCATGAAAATCATAGGACTAAAGACGGTGATGATATGGAAAGATCTATGGAAGTAAAGGTGATGATGACATGGAAAGATCTATTGAAGTGAATGTGTTATGAGCAGATCTAAAAAAAAAGTTGGTTCTCTCTTACTCAAAAGGCAGAGTCCGGACGATAATAAAAGCCGTTCAATAACTCCACGGCAGGAATCTTGACGAGAGCTTCCCCACAAAGAGTGGTGGGCATTAAAATCACCTAAGATTTTTTAGAAAAAGGTTTGGGCAGCTGATCTACGAGACCTGGGAGTTTATGGAGAGGCAGTAGACTTTTAGGTGGAAGGTAAAGCGATACAAGGGTGATGAGGCGATTAAAAAGCACAGGAACTGCCAATGCCTCAAGTGGTGTTTGAAGAGGAACTGGAGCACACACCACCCCACGCTGCGCTACTACTGCAACACCACCGGAAGGATTGGGGGAAAGGAGATCCCTCCTACAAACTTGCTGACGATATGACCTGTGGGTGATTGTCATTGAGACGAGGTTCCTGTAAACAAAAAGTCATGGGACGGAGCTCATCAAGGAACATGTTTACGTCATCGAATTACGAATAAGGCCACGACAATTCCATTTCATGACACCCAGGTGTTTATTCATAGCAGCGTGAAGTTAAACAAATTATTAATAATAATAATAAATATAGAAACGAAACAGAAATATAAGAAGACGTCACTATGGTTTAAAATTAATCTTTACACGTGGAGTTTTTCTTTTTTTGACATATCTGTCTGCCTCCCAGAGGATTCACTGGGGGAAGAGAGGGAGGACTCCGATCTTGAGAGGCGAGCCTCCTCGTCGG
This sequence comes from Ixodes persulcatus, assembly GCA_013358835.2. Classification (NCBI taxonomy): domain Eukaryota; kingdom Metazoa; phylum Arthropoda; class Arachnida; order Ixodida; family Ixodidae; genus Ixodes; species Ixodes persulcatus. The sequence goes on along the minus strand of JABSTQ010011304.1, from coordinate 346,436 downwards.
ACTTGAGCCCACCGTCGTTCATAAGCTCTTCAGGCGTCGCCGACGGCCAACCCTTGGGGGTCGACTGCCTTGAAGGCTCGCCAGGCCTCCTCGGACCAAGGGCATGGGTTGGCAAGCCCCTACCCTGAGGCTGAAGGAAAGATGCAGGAGGTGGCATCTCCTGCTCTGGAGTGGATTCTGGCGAGCCAGCATCCACCCTGGGCTTGAGACCCGGTGCCACTAGCACCATTCCGTGGGTTTAGGAGGGGACTTGGATGAGACCCGCTTATCATCCGGTGAACGTCTGGGTTCCCGTCGATGCCGTCACTAGCCGTACAGGTCCCCTGCGCACGACCTCGGCATATCCACCCTTCGATAAAAACGAAAAGCGTTTCTTTGCTTCAAGGTACGATATGTTTTCTTTGGCTTTCAGCGTCAGTATTTCTTTCTCTTGTTTCCAGAGAGGGCAAAAATGCGAGTACGATGGGTGGCTACATTTCGCAGTTTGCACATTTTGACTCATTGTCACAGATGTGGGCAACATGTTCTTTGCGTGAGCACTTAGAACATGTGTTGCCCCCCCCCCCCCCCCCCCCCGGCAGCTCCACGACCCATGGCCGAACCGTTGGCACTTGAAGCACCGCAGAGGATTCGGCACGTAGGATCGGACTCAGGACTAGAGGTAGCCCGTCTTCACAGTCGCAGGGAAAGTGGTACCGTCAAAGGTTAGGATAATGTGCTTCGTCTTGCGTTCTGTGCCATCACGACGAATAGTGATTCGTCATGCATGCCACAACTCCTTGGCTAGAGAGGCCCTCCACCAGTTCTGCGTCAGATGTGTCTAGCGGGTCGTTTTCGGAAATAACTCATTGGACGGTGTTCAGTTTGCGGTGAGGGGTAACACTGACTTTATAGTCTGACACAAAGCTGAGACCCAAGAGGGCATATCACTCTGCTGCTTTGTACTGACCTCCACAAGGAGGTCTCCGGACGAGTGTGGTTGCAGGGACAGGACCTGTTTCCACCCAAGATTGGCCCTTACTGCCTAAGAAGTAGAAAAAGGTAAGAAGAGAGTGTAGAAGAAAAGAGAAAGAGGTGTAAGGAAAAGTGAAAGAAGGAAGAAGAGGGTAGAAGATGCGACTGACTCAATCATCCTGGTCGGGCCAAGCCAGGACATCCGTCTACGAGAAGCAGGGGCCGAAGCGGTATATTGCCTCGCCCGGGGGCCCCGAAGGGTGCAAACGTATCCCGGGCTCAGCTCAACCACCAGGATCCCCTTTTCCCCGGACACGGGTTAAGCCACACACAACCACACGTGGGTGGGCGAACCCACATGGCTCAGGGTTCGTAGTGACGCCACTCACCAAGCACCTACTAAAGTAGGTGCCCCCTGCGTGAGGGTATGGCGGCCCACGTGGCTGGGTTCCGTGGTGACGCCACTTACCAAGCTTCTAACACCTAAGGTGTAGGCGCCCCCTGCGGGGAGAAATATGGAGAAAAGACTAGAGAAAAGTGAATTGGGTTTCGATATATCGTACATAAAGGGAGTTAAAAGAGGGAGGCAGAAATTGCCAGACTTAATGTGTGCAGATGATATTGTACTCTCAGCAGATAACCGAGAATTGATTGGAATCTGCGGTCCGGAAGGGGACGCTCTTGGGTTGAAATTCAGCTGAACAGAACCTTAAATTATGTTTTAGAGCGCAGCTCTTAGGGGCCCGTTTCCGGCTTGAGCGGCGTCGCCGTCGCCGTCGGCGTAACCGCGCGGTGCATGTTGGGACATGCACCGCGCGAGCCACCCCCCCCCCCCCCCCCCCCCCCCGGTGGAGATTGAAGGATTAGGGTTGGAGGATTAGGAGGGGTATACCCTCCCCTGAGTACCCTTCCCTCCTCCTCCTCCTCAAGAGTTGCGCTCCAATTCGGCGTTACAGGGAGTTGTAAACGGCTTTCATTTTTTTTAAAGACACCAAGGGGAGATCCTTTAAAGATGCAGAACATAGAGATAGATAGGGTACACAAGTACAAATATCTGGGAGTATGGATCAATGAAGGAAATAAATACCTCGATGAATATGAGAGACATACAATTGGTAAGCGTAAAATGAATTCAGTCATTATGTAGCACAGGGTGTTATGGAACTTTAATAGATAAGAAGTGGTCCGGAAGTATGTAAAGGAGTAATGGTACCAGGATTGACCTTTGGAAATGCAGTCTTGTGCATGAGTTCTAAAGTTCAGGTGAAATTGGACAGGACAAGGGAGCATTGGCAGGATAGCTATAGGAGCACAAGGGAACACTCAAAACAAGAGAACGTAGGGATGTGGGGTGGTCATAGTTTGGAAGCAGAGAGGCAGTGAGTAAAATAAATTTCGACCACACACTAACAGACATGAAGGACAAGCGGTGCGTGCATAAAATCTATGAATATCTATATATGAGGAGTCTGTACACGGGGTGGACGAAACGGACACGAAAGCTTTGGATGAACTTCCTGCTGAAGGACAATGGGGAGAAACAAACGCGTTCAGTGAAAAATCAGTTATGGAGGCAGATATATAGATGTGGGAGAAGAAATTGCAGGGGAAATCAGCTCTAATAATTTACAGGTAGGATTCCTCGTTTTCGGGTAAAATCCGATATTACCCGATTTTTGCACCCCGAACAGTTTTATGAAAATCGGGTTAAACCCGATTTTACCCCGAATACCGCTCTTGAAATCCTGCAGCTGAATTTATGGAAAATAAGAACAATTCTGGATTTGTGTCAGAACTGCTTCCTCGGTCACTTGTTTGATGGTAAGAAACTTCTTCGATTTGAGTTACCTCTGCATATATTCGCTTTAGAATGAGTCAGAAGGCGGAAATATACTGTAAGATCGAGCACCATTGCTATATCATATACTTTGTTGACTTTTGTTCATTTAAATAACACATTTCAGGTACTTGGCCTTCAAAAATAAGACCCGAGAGAATCCGATTTTCTAATGGCTTCAAAAAGACCTGATTATCAGCCTGAAAAACAGCGCCCGGTTTTTACCCACCAATTTTTGAAACATAAAACTCGAAAACGATTAACCCTATTTATAGGTCACAAACGCAAGAAATAAAGAAGGAAGGTTTATTCTATAATTCAAGAGCCAGCGCTCTGCTGTTTGAAGCGAGGACGGCAGTCTGAAAGGGACGCTGACAGAGTATTTGTGCTCGACAAGGTTTTTATTTGTACATGACATATGAGAGCCCAAACTACCCAGAACACAATTTGCGGCTCAAAATTTGTTTTCTTTCCGCATGAAAACCGCCGATCAAGAACTGGTCGGTTTGAGTCGCGCTCACTCTCCTCTCCGTTGTCATGTGCCGTTTTCTATGGTTTAGACACAACCACCAAAAATAATCGAAGTCGTGGGTCATCGTAAGCACACACTCAACGCTAAAAAAAAAAAAGACAAAAAAATGAAAGCCGTTTACAACCCGCTGTAATGCCGAATTGGAGGGCAGCTCTTGAGGAGGAGGAGGGAAGGGTACTGAGGGGAGGGTATACCCCTCCTTTCTCCTCCTCCCCTCACGGGGGTCACGACCTCGGGGGGGGGGGGGGGGTCACGTGAGCTCCCTATTGAAAAATAATTTTAACCGGAATGTCATTTCCAGTAAAAGTCTATTTTACTGGATTATGGGACTGTTTTCACTTCCAATAAAGCCGCAGTTTACCGGAATGTTACCAGATATTTTACCAGAATGTCACCAGATTTTTACCGGAAGTATATTTCCAGTAAAAATCTATTTTACTGGATTATGGGACTCTTTTCACTTCCAGTAAAGCCAGAATTTACCAGAAGATCACCAGATTGGCCGGAATTTACCGTGTTTTTCTTTCTTTTTTCGGATGTCAACGGAAGGCACTTAGGAGGAATCCGGTGAACCGTGGTTGGTGTATGTTTACCAGATACTGGACGGTTCGCTAACAATTAAAGTGGTTAGTCCATATAGACCTGAAGGTTCAATGTATTTATTTGACAGGGTCAATACCAGTGAAACAATTTGCAGAGCTGTAGACAAAAGTAATCAGACCAAATAGGAACAACCAAGTCCTTTGCCGCAAAAGATATCTTTCAAGGTACTCACAATGCCGCTGGGTAAATTCCTAGACGCACGGTAGTTCAACTAATAAAACCGGGCAGGTGCACCACACGGACACTCACATGTATACTGTCAGCAGCACGTTTAGCGAAAACCACGAACGCGCTGAGCGAACATCCGCCGCCGTTGAGAAATCCCGGGCACACTCACGATGTCGTCCCTGATGCCGTCGCCGCGGGTGCACCAGGCTTCAGTAGCACGCTTAGCGAAAACCACGATCGCGCGGAACGAACATCCGCCGCCGTAGAGAAATCCCGGGCACACTCACGATGTCGTCCCTGATGCCGTCGCCGCGGGTGCACCAGGCGTCAGTAGCACGCTTAGCGAAAACCACGACCGCGCGGTACGAACATCCGCCGCCGTAGAGAAATCCCGGGCACACCCACGATGTCGTCCCTGATGCCGTCGCCGCGGGTGCACCAGGCGTCAGTAGCACGCTTAGCGAAAACCACGACCGCGCGGAGCGAACATCCGCCGCCGTAGAGAAATCCCGGGCACACTCACGATGTCGTCCCTGATGCCGTCGCCGCGGGTGCACCAGGCGTCAGTAGCACGCTTAGCGAAAACCACGACCGAGTTGTCCAAGTATTGTCACCAAGCACACCAGCGCATCCAGATGCCGAGCCAAACTGCAATGGGTCGGCAGCTTCACACTATATAAACATTCAAAGCCGAGGTCAGTGGGTATCCATCCAGGGCAACGATAGGCGCGTCAGTATTCGTGCGCCCGCAGCGCGAACGTCGCCGCCGGGCGAGCGCCGGCCGACAGTCCGACGGGTGCGGAGAGAAACCTAAACTCTCGAAGCGCTGCCCCCGACTGCAACAGACAATGCAAGGCGCGCGTCGTCACCGAACACGGTGCACGGAACACACACACAGCACGCACAAGCACAGTATCCAGTGTTGAGTGCATCGAGAAGTTCCAGCGGGCAAGCGGTATCCGAGTTGTCCAAGTATTGTATCCGTGCGCTCGCAGCGCGAACGTCGCCGCCGGGCGAGCGCCGACCGACAGCGCGACGACAGCGCAGAAGAAACTAAACTGAGTCCTGACTAAGCTAAACTCTCGGAGCGTTGCGCGGCGCCGATTGCAACAGACAAAGCCAACCGCGCGCGCGGAGAACGCCCGCTCGCAGCGCCTCCGAAGCGGATGCGCCTGTCCCTAACACGTGACCTGCAAGAAAGTTCCCCGCCGACCCCCCTCTCTCCCTCCACCCCAACCCTATCTCCCCTTCTCCAGTCACGCGTGTGCGCGCCCGCTGGCTGGGAGCAGACCCTACAGGAACAAGGGGAGCGGATCGGATCCACCCATCACCGTGCGATTCCAGTGCGTTGCGCCTCACTGGATCCGACAGCTTACACCCAGAATCCAGCGGATCGGAACTGTCCACAAGTTTAGAACCGCGCGGATCCGAACTGAAACCGCTCCGATCTGACATTTTCGTACGGGTCGTCCAGAGCTAAAACTCGCACTCACGAGAATGCCGCTCGAGTGGTCTCGTACCTGCTCTGGCCCAGACTTTTGCCTGTCGCAAATATCAAGTTGCCGGTGATCGCTGCCCACCTTTTTGGATCGTCAAAACAGTTCGCTGCACGCACTTCTTGCAGAATTGCAACGTCGTTTCGAGCTAAAACACGCACTCACGAAATGCCGCTGCATTGGCGGCCGCCATTACAAACTCTGTCCCCCTGCTCGTCTTGGCCTCCTTGACTTTAGCAGTTCCCCTTGCAACGACTTCCACTGATATTCGGTGTCCGGCAAACAAGAGTGGCTTCCGGTAGGATTCCAGCGGCGGGTAATCGAAAGTGGTTCTGGTAAACTTCCAGCGAAATGGCTACGCTGGTTTCTGGTGAAAATGAGTGGAAATTAACCCGTTTCCGCCGAATGTCACTGGAAGTTTTTGCCGGATTTTAACCATAAGTGGCTCCGGTAAAAGGTCCAGCGAAATCTGGTTACTGGAAGTGGCGGCCGGTAATATTTCCACCAAAAATCTGGTAAACTACGCTGGTTTCTGGTGAAAATGAGTGGAAATTAACCCGTTTCCATCGAATGTCACTGGAAGTTTTTGCCGGATTTTTCAATAGGGCTGTGGGGGGTCACGTGACCTGGGGGGGTCACGTAACCTTACGGTTACGCCGACGGCGACGCCGCTCAAGCCGGAAACGGGCGCCTAAGAGCTGCGCTCTGAGGCGCCCGCTCTAAAATATGATACCGATTTTTTGTGCCTTGTAAAAATCTGCAAATATGTTGACTGAAAAAAAAAAAAAACTTGCACAATCACGTGACTTTCGGTAACTTTCTCCTCCTCTGTATTTCTTCTTCCACCCCAGTCCAGTTTCGGTTTCGAGCAGTTGCGTTTTTTACTTTATTAAAAATGCATGTTACGCTGCAGATAAGTATTTTGTGGGTTGTCTTCTGACATCATATTAAATCGCCTGGCAAAAAATGAAAGCCGTTAACAACTCCCTGTAACGCCGAATTAGAGCGTAGCTCTTGAGGAAGAGGGAAGGGTACTGAGGGGAGGGCATACCCCTCGTCCCTCCTCCTCATCCTGCCTGCTACTCCTCCCTCCGAGCGGCGTCGCCGTGGGCATAACCGTGAGGTCACGCGACTCTCGTGACCTCACGGGGCTCACGTGACGTCACCGGGTTCACGTGACCTCACGGAGGGTCAGTGACTTCACGGGGGTCTCGTGATCTCACGGGGGTCACGTGACTTTAGGGGTCACGTAACGTCACCGGGGTCACGTGACCCCGCGCGGACGTTCCGGCACGGTGCCGAAACGTCACCATGCCGAAACGTCGCCGCAATAGACCCTTTGCAAAACGTACAGCGCCACGACGGCAGGAAATTTTGGGAACACTCGGTACAGATCACGCGCTTTCTCGTTGCGCCTCCGCGACTGCGCGCGTGCCCCGGCAGCTACCGCCAGCAGCCGTTGCAGGCTTGCAGCCATCCGCCATCCCGCCCATCCGCCGAGTCGTACGTCGTTGGCGACGTACCGTACATCGCGACAGGTGAACTTATTTCAATACGTTATTCGTCGTAACTTACCTTCACGTATTGAAGTGTCATCGAATCCATTTAGTTTGTACCGCAACCATGGCAGGTTTCGACCAGGTTCGGCAAAGCGTTGGTTTAGCAGACGACAGAGCCGTATACAAAGGAGAGGGATGAGAAAGGGACAGCCGTTGGCTCGTCGCTCGTCCGACTTGGCTGCACAAAAGTTGCCGTTTTAACCTGCGCCTGCTCGCGTATGCCACGTGGCCACGTGGTAGCGGGAGGAGGGGGCGTACCGAGGATTCCCATTATTCGTCGCGCGGTGCGCGCGCAGGCTTGTGGAATTTTCGCAAAGGGTCTATTACGCCGACGGCGACGGCGACGCCGCTGAACTGGAAACGGGCGCCGAAGAGCTGCGCTCCAAAATAAAAAAAAATAATAATAAATTTGGGGGTCTTAGTCTCTCTTAAGAACAAAAACGAATAGGTCACAATTTAAAGACACAGATACAACGTGCACAATGTGCGAGGAGGAGACGGAAACAGTTGAGCACGTGATTCTAAAATGTGAGGAGCTTAGTCCTGCTCTTCACGAAGGGGTGACAGACGTACTGGTGGTAGTGGTGCAAAACTATCGATAGCACTATCGATAGTATCGATAGTCGCCAGAAATCTGACTATCGATAGTAAAAAAACTATCGATAGTACTATCGATAGTCGACTATCGAAAAACTATCGATAGTCGACTATCGAAAAACTATCGATACTCGACTATCGATAAACTATCGATAGTACTATCGAAAAACTATCGATAGTGGACTATCGAAAAACTATCGATAGTCGACTATCGAAAAACTATCGAAAAACTTCGATAGTCGACTATCGAAAAACTATCGTTAGTACTATCGATAGCCGACTATCGAAAAACTATCGATAGTCGACTATTGGAAAATTATCGTTAAACGACTATCGGAAAACAATCGATAGTCAACTATCGTAAACCTATCGATAGCACTGTCGACAGTTTACTATCAATAGTTTTCCGACACTAGTTTCCGTCGCTCCCTCTTCTCTTTTTCTCGCTTTATTTTTTCAAATGGGACACCAACTATACTTCGTTTCACCTTATCTGCGAGCGAAGCCAAAGCTAGAAGCGCGAGACCAGCGCTTTTTGCGTTTCTCCCCAGCTCGCGCGCTCGAGCAAAGCCTGAACGCACGGAGCTTTCGTGCTCGCGCTTCCAGCTTTGCCTTCGCTCGCACATAAAGTGAAACGAAGTATAGCCCAAGCACTTACCATCCCAACTTTGGTTCAGATTTCAGTGATGACGAAGACGGGAGTTTGGGCGAAGAGAGGAGGACGGGAGGCGAGCGGCGGTGTATTGCTAGTATTGCAAAACTATCGATAGTACTATCGATAGTCTCCATAGCCGCCAAAAATCTGACTATCGATAGTAAAAAAGAACTATCGATAGTCGACTATTGAAAAACTATCGATAGTACTATCGATTGTTGACTATCGAAAAACTATCGATAGTACTATCGATAGTTGACTATCAGAAAACTATCGATAGTCGACTATCGAAAAGCTATGGACAGCACTATCGATAGTCGACTATCGAAAAACTATCGATAGTCGACTATCAGAAAACTATCGATAGTCGACTATCGAAAAACTATCGTTAGTACTATCGATAGCCGACTATCGAAAAACTATCGATAGTCGATTATCGAAAAACTATCGTTAGTACTATCGATAGTCGACTATCGAAAAACTATCGATAGTACTATCGATAGTCGACTATCAGAAAACTATCGATAGTCGACTATCGAAAAGCTATGGACAGCACTATCGATAGTTGACTATCGAAAAACTATCGATAGTACTATCGATAGTCGACTATCAGAAAACTATCGATAGTCGACTATTGAAAAACTATCGTTAGTACTATCGATAGCCGACTATCGAAAAACTATCGATAGTACTATCGATAGTCGACTATCAGCAAACTATCGATAGTCGACTATCGAAAAACTATCGTTAGTACTATCGATAGCCGACTATCGAAAAACTACCGATAGTACTATCGATAGTCGACTATCGAAAAACTATCGATAGTACTATCTATAGTCGACTATCGATAGTTTTGCGATAATATCGATAGTTTTTTCAAAACTATCGATAGTAACGATAGTCGATTTATCGATAGTTTTGCATCACTAACTGGTGGCCCTCATTTTCGCTGGAGAAGATGGAAGGGTGGACTATAAAAGAGTAGAGGCAACGAAGAGGAGATTGGAGTGCTGGGTCGCTAAACTCGTCAAACACAAAGTTGGGCACGAAGTTCGCGGAGCGTGCTGATTGGACTCCCGCGACGTTGGCGTCACGCGGGACGAGATGTCAATCATCCAAGCTTTCTCGGTGCTCAAATTCCAGCGAGAATGTCGGGCACAAAGTTGTAGCGAGCTTCATCGGAGCGCGCGCGAGCAACACCGTGGGGCCAGCCGATTGAACGGCTGCACTGATGACGTCGCGCCCGCGTGTTCCTACATCCCTACGCCGCGATAGAGTCAATGAAACGTAGATTGTACCTAGGCGGGCTGTAAATACTCTGAACTTTCTCGTCGGAAGATCGTCGTTTGTGAAAGTTATTGGTGACGACAAAGTGACGTCTCACAACTTTGGGAAGGAGTTATTTGAGGCCGAAATCTTCGCTTCGGAATCGAGGCGAAGATTAAACATTGTGATATTGTGGAGCCGTGCGCGGTGTACGCGGTTTCAGAGCTCATCTTCCGCCACTGTCAACAACGCCACCGGGGTCCCCCACAGGCGTTGTGTATAGACCAACACGCGGCCCTGACGTCACGCAGCTGCGGTGGCGCTGTCGACGGCACTGCGCATGCGCCGACGCCTCACTTCACGCGAATTCGGTTTCTGCGCACGCGCAGTGCCCACACCTTGTGTGGGCAAACGCGGGCTTGTTTGTAAACAGCGTGTCGGTCTATAGAGACGTCGGTAATGTCTGAGAGATGAGGGGGCGAGGGGGGATGGCGAGAAAAAGCCGGGGAAAGGGGAAAAAAAAGGTATAACCAACACAAACACACACTCAAATAGGGATCAGGAAGGGCCGTAGAAATTGTTCGGGAGAGAGAGAGAAAGAGAGGGGGGTGGGGTGATAGTAGTGAAGAAGGAGGATATCCCTTCCCCCGAATTTTTAGAGCGCAACTCTTATGCGCCCCTTTCGAGCTTGAGCGGCGTCGCCGTCGGCGTAACTGCGCGCGCGTTGCATTATGGGACGTTTTTTCACTAAATTTAGCGGGGAAATTGACGTCACGTGATTTTGACACCAATTAGGTTTCCCCGCTAAATGAGAAAGCAACAGGATAGGAGGAGGGGGGACGGAGAGGCATACCCTCCCCTCCGTGCCCTCCCCTCCTCCTCCTCAAGAGCTGCGCTTTAATTCGACATTATAGAGAACTGTAAACGTCTGTCATTTTTTTATTATAACTCTCTAAAATGCTACAGTCCGGGGCTGGGGCGATATCCCCCCCCTTACACCCTTATGCTCTTTGCGCCCCCTTTTTGAACGCCACTTGGGGGGGGGGGTGAATCGCCCCCCCCCCCGTTCTTCTGTTTCGACTAGTTTCGACGACCCTGCTTAGAGGCGTTCCAACTGAGCGATGACGAAAAACAGCACAGCGTGCAATTTTCTAAATTATGGTTCTAGAGATTCTGGAATTAAAACAAGGCGCGTTCCATGAACTTACGAGCGGCCATGACAGACTTTCAATCGAGAGCCTCGTGCCAGGGCTCGTTGTGTGCAGGCGCATTCAGTGACGTCCTTTTATAGTTCATAACTTTGACGTCAGGGTCAGGATGATCAGTTGTGAACGACAAATTTGATGGTGCGTGTTCGAGTCGACAGTGAAAAGTTTGGTTGTGTACGATGAAAGCTTTGTGTCCTCGCGTTCTCGAAAAATCACTGTCAATATTGACCAAACTGACATCACTCTTATTTCAGTTGATGAACGCAGAATTAATCCCAGTTTAGCTTATCTTTGAAAGTCTATCATAAAAGGATTTTATCTCCCGCTGATGGGGGACAACTGCCTGTAAGCGAAATCCGTCCAAAGGTGGACAATGCTACTCGGCTGCTTGTGACCTAGCCACGTCGGGCTACACCACGGTGGGCTACACTCTGATCAAATTCAAAAGGCCGAGATAAATAAAAGGGACGACAGGGACGTTTTTTTTAGTAAATTCTGCTTTATCGGCGGAAATAAGAACAATATCAGACTATCAAGTTCGACGGTGTTGATTTTAGAATGCAATTACCCAAGCCTCCGCTGTGCTTTTTAGAGACCATCAAGGTCGCAGCTGATAATCTTCATCGTGACATTATACGTATACGAACCACGTTCGACTTTGTGTGCTGCTCTAGCTCGGCGCCTAGGGAGTAGTAGGGATTTTCCCCCCTTTCACCCTTACAAAAATGATTTCAGACTTTCTGATGAAAATGTGTTGACTTCTTGTCGACTCTGGTTACTTCCTTTTGACTTTGACTTTCTGTTGACATTGTCAACAGAAAGTCAACACACCTCTTGAAGACTCTGTGGTGAAAGTTTCTGTTGACTTCCTGTAGACATATTTATCAGAAAGGCTGCAGACTCTCTGCTGCCTGCATGTTGAAAAATATATGTTGACTTCTTGCAACCCATTTCAACATAAAGTCTGCAGACTTTCTGGTGCTTCCATGTTAAGTCTTTTAGTTGACTTCCTGCAGCCATATTTATCAGAAAGGCTGCAGACATTCTGCTGCCTGCATGTTGAAAAATATATGTTGACTTCTTGCAACCCAGTTCAACATAAAGTCTGCAGACTTTCTGATGCTTCCATGTTAAGTCTTTTTGTTGACTTCCTGCAGCCATATTTATCAGAAAGGCTGCAGACTCTCTGCTGCCTGCATGTTGAGGCGTTCGCAAGGCAGGCCCTGCTGTTCTGACTTTGTAAGTGACTGTAGTGACTTGAATGAATGAACCAATGCTTTCTTGTAAGAGATATCGTCCACGACCTTCAAAACACTGTTTTCCCTTTGATGGACTCCCGAGGAGAAGATCAAATACTTAAAACCTTAATAAGTGTTGAGGTGGTCACCGGCCAAATGAATTCCTTCAATATGTAGGCTATATAAGGCTCTGGAGCTGTCAATGGGACTGTGTTTCAGGTGTTCAGTGCTTCATGGTGTTTGTGTTTGTGTGTGTTTCTAATGCGTAGTTCTCGGATGTATGTAGTTGTAGTACCTTCAAATAACACAGCGACACCATTTACTAACAAAACTAAATAAAGAAAAGCGCGTTTTTTTTTTCGCTAAACTCGTCAGACACAACTTTCTTCGTGTTATGACATAGCGGGGGGAGGAGCCGAAAGATTGCTGCGAAGTTTTCTTTTCTCACAAACCCGCAGATCCGTATATCTTCGTGGCGCTTTTCATTGCATCCCACAAGTGTACAGTGTTGTAGGCGTTGCGGAGCAATTCCGACAAGAACGCTTGCCACCGTTTTACTGGTTTCCGACGTGCCAGGTTTTCGTCAAAAGTAAGGAAACGCAAAACAATGAATTGCAAGAGTCCCGGCTGGAGCCTCTGTCGTGCAATCATGTTCACATGCACGTCAGGGCAACATCAGCAGGCTTGCAGTGGTACGTGCTTCGTCGCGCAAGCGAAGACAACGGCTGTTCAATCGAAATCGAAACAATGCCATTCCGCTCTGTCGCCAACTGGTTCCCAAAATATTATGCAAAATGTAAATTTCCAGCATACGACAAAACAACAGTCCGGCGGCACGTGGTTGCCAAACCGGCAGGCGAGGTACAAGCTAAACACATTAAAAAAAAAGAACCTGAGCGCATCGATGCATGAAATCGCGAGCCAGGGTCAAAAATTACTTGGAGCGCTTTGTGCAACGACTGAACTCGAGACAAACAAGCGCGATGTGCGGGTTCAGCGTGCAGACATTGCCTTCTTTGCTTTAGCTCACGAATTCTCTTCACCAACTTTCTTTTGCAGCAAATTTTTCACGTACCGGGGTCCCTCTCGAAAGAAAGCCCACCGAGAGAAACTTAGGTAATCATTATTTCGACAAGCAGTCTTGAATTAAAGGGACACTTCAACTAAATTTGAAAAACACCCGTCGTGTCACACTTCAACTAAATTTGAAAAACACCCGTCGTGTTCAGAAATAGGTTGAATATGATCCACAATATCCGTTAAAGATAATTGCACGTTTGTATTTTGAGCCTGATCGCTGTATTTTTGGTTATAAACGGCCCACTCTGGCAAGCGCTCGGAGAGCAGCCAGCGGAGAGCACGTGACATTCTCCGCAATCGTGACGTAGTTCGTCTCGGAACGAGCAAAGCTTCGGCGAGGCTGATGTCGAGAGGATGTCCTAACGGTTCCGGCCACCAAAGCGGCTGCTTTTGTACGAATTTTGAGTGACGGGCTAATCTTCCCCTTTTCTCTCGTGGTGGCCGGAGGCGAGACAGTTATCGTCACTACCTGTCAAAGTTTCTAGACGGGCATTACAAACGCGGCAACCACCAGGTGCTCTTTGCTAACCGTTTAATTCGTCTTAAAATTCCTTTTCGTGCCTGTTTCAACAAGAGATTGATGTGTCTGATGTGATAGTGCTCCCTTGAACACGAATAGACCAAGAGATAAGCGCCGAAATTTCGTTGTAGTATCCCTTTAAAGGGGGATTTTTGACGTAGAGTATGATTTAAACAAGGACAGGAACATCGATGAACAAGTTTAGAAAGCACCATATCTGCAGCGACGTCGGAACAGCAACACCCGACGTCGCGCGACCAGCGTTTCAGCTCACAAAGCAACTCTCGTCGCGCAAAAACGTGGTTTTGTTTCACAGCATGACAGCATGTCTGGCACCCGGCACACTAGCGTCGGAGCGTCCGCACACGCCCGCGCCTATCGTTGAAAAAGTTTAAAAAAGACGCGAGACGAGATTCCCGAGACGACGAGGCGCGAAACGCGAGACGGCGGCGGCAAAAACCATGAAAGACCAGATGGATGCAGGGTACTTTGTGTCGGGCGGCCACTTGCGCCACCTAGCTCACATATGCTCAATTACGTTCTTAGTTAAGTTTCGGTTTTGAACGGCGACCGAAATTGGTCATTTGGCGCAGGCTTGGCGCAGATTACCCATATTTTGGCAAAATGTAGCAGGATGTAGCAGGGTTAGCCCCTTGGCGCAGTTTGGCGCAATTGGCGCAGCAATCACATCACTGCAATGTGTGCTTATCGGACTAGCTTTGAGCTCTGTATCGTAGCCACCTTTACATTTTTCTCGCATATGAGCGATTAAACGATGGACCCCCAAACATACTCTGAATTTCAACCGCAATCGGCTTAGTTTCGGTTCCTAATCTCAACTCATTTTTTAAAAAAGAATCTTTTTTATTTGCGATTTTAGCAAAACGGACGACACAAAGCGGGAAAACCGGGAACCAGCCGGAACAGGTCGCTTTGCGCCCCTCCGCGTCTCTGGTGGCTTTCGCGGACACGCATTGTCGGTTTGCCTGAATGTGGTGAAGCCTCGGTATAGATTGCTTCCTTCCATCACGTGTTTGAAAGCCCGTTCACTCCACAACACACGGTCGCGTGCTTTAGATTTCTTGGATGGGGAGGAATCACGGAAAAATGTTTTGATTTCTTGTTTGTCTCGAATCGCATTAAAAGTGACGACTACTTGGTAACTGATACGTGGTTTCTTTATGGGGATGTAGAACAGTGGACTGATGACGACAGACGAGGTCTTTTACTGGAGGGAACACCAATGTTGCAGTCAAGTGAATGGGAAGGTTCGATAGCTGCTGCTTTTCTTGAGTTTGGATGTGTTCAATTAGCTTCAAGATTGAGCCATCCACGCCGGTCGGTGCGTTGGTTATCCACCTTGGCTGCTTTTTGCCGAAAAAGGCTCTGGACCACACCGAAGGGGTCGGGCTGATTTCGCAATTACTTAACTCCGGAAAACCTGCTCGCTGCAAACGGTTAAAGGGGCCCACCAACAATATTTTGACTGGTTTGAAGTTCGCGCTGAAACGGAGCTCCATGAAAGCAGGAACACCGAGGAAAAAAAAAAATATTACAGAAATTCGCAATATTTTGTGAGTTATTAGCAAATTAAATATTGCAGAAAACAACTTTAAATAAGCAAAACATTGTGCTTCATGACGTAAAATGAAACAGTTTAGCGATTGGAGCAAAGCGGTTGGCCAATTGGACGCGAGTTTGGTTGATAGCCCGTCGGCCGCCGTCGGCCCGGTCGGCCATTAGGCCTCGCTGCAACCAACGTAGCTTTGGAATCGGGTTGCCATCATCGATGAATTTACCGGGCTTATCGGATTTTGAGCGCCGAATTCTTGAAAAGGAGTGCGGAGCTGGGCGTCGCGCCGTTCGAGGACACACCACGCAAGCGCCGCAGTCCGCTTCGACAGCCGCGGAAGGCTCGTCTCCCGCAACTCCGCCAACTCCGCCACCGGAGCCACCTCGGCGAGTAGGAGGTACTCCGCCGCTGGGAGGCGCGCATGAGCGACGAGTGACGAGGCGTTGTTTTCGCCCTTTTTGAACTTTAATTTGCAACTTTATTAGCTCTATAAAAACGACTTTTTAGAGAAATAATGACGGTTAACGTGTGATATACTTTATTCCGCTTCAAAATTTCTGGGACGGCTCTCGCCAATCACGAAACCCAGTGAATGTGACGTATAGTGAAAGGGAGCGCCGTTGTGCGCGCGCATTCGGCACCTCGCGGCGCCACCGTCGGAGGAGGTGTTTCCGACTTGTCAAATTAAAATATGATGCGCTAATATTTTTAAACTCTTTCGTTGTCCACTGGGTTTCCGGGACCACTAGCGTGGAGAAACCGCAAAAAAAAAGTAGACGCTCAAATACTGTTGGAGGGCCCCTTTAATGAGGGAAATTGTCTGCTTTCAAAAGGTGGGGGACGCGTCTCGCAAAGTTAGAAGCCGTCACCAGATTATGATCTATCGCGCCTCCAATATTTATATTATACCCCGTCGAAGCCAGCAAACAATATACGTCTACATTGCTCAGGTTGTCCGGCTACAAAAAGTACTAAATTTTTCGGTTCAGAGGGGTATAATGCAGAGGAGTTCTGCGTGAATCTCCGATGAAGACTCTTCAGTTTGTCCGCATTCGTCTCCGTGCTGCCGGCTAGAACCATTTGGCCGAGTTTAATTAGTGTCTTTCTGTCTGTCAAATATGCTTTTATTCAACAGTTCACCTAGTAGCTAGTCAACTAAGCTCATATTTCAACCCGAAGAATATACTAATATCGCTTTCGTGGTACGTAATATAATACATAACCCGCATATTCGTCAAAATGACTTCTCGATTGCTACTAAAACCTGAACTGAAATCAGCTGCTTAGTGGGGCGCCAGCGCGCTAACATGCTCCTTGGCTCAAGAAGCGCTTGCTTAATTTTCGTAATTTTCCTGCAGCCTGTGTTGTTGACCGAGCAGACGACTAAAGCTGTTTCTTAAAAGCGGATACGCACAAAAGCTCGATTTCGCGGACAGGTAAGTCGCATAGTCGAGGCATGCGAGTTAGCTGAAAATTACTCTCGGTGAAACAATTCTGTAGTCATCGCCGCTTTCTTTAGTTGATCAAAACTGATTAGAGTCTATTACCGTCTTCCGGAGCCCATAGTTTCGGTTTTGAACGAAATCTCCGAAACAAAAGGTTGACATGAAAAGAACAAAAAAGCAACGGAAAAACAAAATTATGCTCTGCAAGTTTATGTGCACCGGCTACCCTTAACCGTCGCAGTTCAAATAATAGGGTATTAAACAAAATAAAATCTGTTAAATTGAATGTGCCACCTGTTCAGGCGGCCCGGCCGAGCCGATGCGACCTGTTCCCAGCCGCCATGTTTATATGGTGGTGGCCCCTGGAGTCGCGATTACTTGAAATGGAGAGCGTGCTGGTAAAGGTAATATAAATAATGGGAACATAAACATATGTAAGTGTATGCATTTATCTACCTTACATTTCTTTTTGAGTTTTTGCTCGAAAAAATGAGCTTAGTTTAAATTTCTCTATTTAAATGCCGTTTTACTTAGTATTCACTCATTTATATTGTCCCAACTATTTTCCGGCCTTGGAGACTGCAACGAATTCCCCAGTCCAGGCCCCTTAGCCAAAACGTTCGGCTCAACCCCTGCAATAACAGAAAGAAACCAAAACTTTCCATGTCATAACCGGAAAGCTTGGGATGTGCTTGGGCGCGTCCACACCGCGCGCACATCTCAATACGATTACGAGGCAAATGCGTCGTAATGGGATTGTGATGTGCCCAAGCACACCACAAGCGAGCGAGATGGCGGCACACCGAGGCCGTACTGCAAGCGTGCAGTTTACAAACAGGTCCACCTTTGCCCGTACAGTACGTGAGCACTGCGCATGTGCAAAACCAGGTTTTAAGTAGAGTCTGCGCGGCGCCGACAGCAGCGCCACCGCAGCGGCGTGACGTCAGAGCAGTGTTGTACGGAACGGCGTTCCTTTTAGGAGGAACGAAGGAACGCTGCTGGCCATTTTCATCGGTGGAACTGGAGCGGGAGCTTGTTGCATTTTTACTGGAACGGAAAAGGGAACGGTATTCTTTTTTTTCGTTTAGTGGGGTAAGGGGAATTCTAAAAGTATAAAAACAATATCTTTACGAAGAGCAGGATCTTGTTAACATTTTGGTCACATACCATAGGGTTTATTTTGTGCGGTCCTCCCTTGGTAAAAATCTGGTGAAGGACAGCTAGTGGACATTTTTTTTTTTCAGTGCCCTAGACTGCGGTATAAAAAGCAAAACTTTTAGTCGAAGGACAAAACACAAAAAAGGGATGTTTTGAACTCGGTTACTTTCTTCGCTTCCACGAATCCTCATACCCCCAGAAATCTAAGGCTGACTACAGCCATCATAGAACTTGCACATAGAGATCTACAGTTACAACAACATAACAGGTTACCTGATATCGAACGCACCCTTGTATCCTGAATATTGGTCACTTAAAGGGGCACTGACACACCAAAATCATATTTTTTTTAATTATCAGAAACGATCGAAAACGATGCCGGGACATTACCCTCAAAATTTGAAACTTTAAAATTCAGTATTTGTGAATTAAAAAAAACAATTTCCAAATGCCGAATTTGAAGTTCCCGCGCGACCCGCGCCAGTGCAGTGAGTCAAATTTTGCGGTCTCCTGCGACTCGACCTTCGTTCGGACCTCCGCCGTTGCCACGGCAACCCCAAGCGAGGAGGAGGTGAGGGATACAAGGGCGCCGGCGGGAAAAAAACGTTTTTTCTCCGACTCGCCAAGCTCGCCAACGATCGCCGCCAAGTTTTCCGAGGGAGGGTACAAATCTAGGAAGCAACATCACACCGAACTCTGATTTCTGGTATTTCAAAAAGAGGGGCCGTAGTGCGTTCGCAATTGCGTTAAAAAACATGTTTTACGATTGCCGTTATTAAATGTTATAGAAATGTCACCTACAAAGCTTCTAAATTTCCTGATGTTTGACGTCACCGATCAAAAGAAGCAAGGAGGTGGCGGCGGGAGATTTAAACGCCAAAACTAAAAAGGCGCGCGCGCGCGCGAAAACTTTTTTTTTCGCGATGCGGTTTTTTTTTTTTGCGTGTCTATGACTACAAGTTGCATCGCTCCGAGGGAGGGTACAAATCTAGGAAGCAACATCACACCGAACTCTGATTTCTGGTATTTCAAAAAGAGGGGCCGTAGTGCGTTCGCAATTGCGTTAAAAAACATGTTTTACGATTGCCGTTATTAAATGTTATAGAAATGTCACCTACAAAGCTTCTAAATTTCCTGATGTTTGACGTCACCGATCAAAAGAAGCAAGGAGGTGGCGGCGGGAGATTTAAACGCCAAAACTAAAAAGGCGCGCGCGCGCGCGAAAACTTTTTTTTTCGCGATGCGGTTTTTTTTTTTTGCGTGTCTATGACTACAAGTTGCATCGCTTTAGACAATAAAAAAAAATACGACTTTTGGGTTGTCAGTGCCCCTTTAAGATATATGCACACAAATTAATCTTCATTTCTTCTCCCCTTGTCCCCCACCTTCAAATTGAACAACGAATCAAACCTTCACGAAGAAGGACTTGTAGTTTTCAAGACTAACCTTCCAAAAGCTCTGCCCTCTTCTTCACTTGCTCGTATTGCGAACAGCAACACCAAGAAGCAAGTGTTGCCAAGTTCGCACAAGGGACTTTGTTAGATTGAAATGCGCGAGGTTGTTGTAAAACGCTCGTGCAATTTGTGGTAACAGTACATTTGGCTAGTCTGAATTGCCCACAAAATATGGTTGAAAGCTGAGATTTTTAAAGTTGAATATTTAAACAAATGAAACCCTGCTTCCGTTTGTGTTCTTCTCCTGGTGCACTTCCATCACTGCATTCAAATTCTTAAGTTGCCATTTCATGGGATAGATATAAAAAAAAAAAAAAACTTTGCTTGATCTAACTAAATATGGTAATCAGCAAAATACAAATGTAACGATACGTTCAATTTTTTTTTTAATTGTACGAGAATGAGTTCCTTTCTCAGAGCTGGAACTTGTAACGGGAACACGTTCCAAAAATCAAAAGGAACAACCTTTTGTTCCGTTTTTGAGGAATGTGTATAACACTGCGTCAGAGCTGCGCATTGGTGTACTGTTTTTTTTCTTCTGCGAATATAACAATACACGGTGCACACTCACTCCTGAAAATAACCCACCAAACCTTGTGCTGTTTTCTGTGTTTCTCAGGAGAGAGAACGGGAGCTCACCCGTACAGCGATAACGAGCTGCCTGGCGACCGCAAACAAAGAACTGGGCTACGCCTAAGCGAGCGACCAAATAAACGCTAACAACAATCTTCATGTCGTTTCTCAATGTGAACACCACACAGAGATCACTGAAACGTGTCTTCACCCCGCGAAATCTCGAGCGTGCTAGTCCGCACGGAGTTTTCGAGCGATGTTCAGCCGTGGGTCAATGAACCGAGTTTAATAAAACTTTTAATAAAGGTGTCTTTGTAGGTGGTAAATTTAGCACACTCAGATTTCGTGAATGTAGAATTCCAGGGCGGAAAAAAAAAAAAAAAAAAAAAAAAAAACGACCCAAGAAGGAAAAAGCTTTTTTTTCCATATGTGCAAAAAGAAAAACGGAAACAAACCATCTCACTGACGCTGCTACTCGGACATGCCACCGCCGCCCGGCACTACCTGCTCCCCTGTACACGGCATGCTTCCATTTCAACTGTTTTGTCCACAGATGGATACCGTCAGCTTTTCCCTGTCATGTGGGTATTAATGCTAACACATTAAAAGAAGTCAATAACAAATTTGCAGTAAACTGTAATTCTGTGGGGCAATGACTCGGGCAACATTGGCAATGTTTATAAAATATGCTCCAAAACAGGGGTCGCCAGCCTTTTTCAGCGGTGGACAGTCTCTCCACGAAGCCGACAAGGAGGGGGCCGGACAACAAGTCGCGAAGGGAGGTGCGGGAGGGAGGGTAGTCAAAGAAGAGGAAAAAAGGAAGTGAAGATGTTCTCTTCCCAAGACGGGGTTAGGGTGCCGGACAATTCCCATTTGAGGTCAAAACCAGTGTTGGTGGTAACACGTTACTGGCAACGCTTTACTGTTTTCAGTAACGTAGTAACGGACTCGTTACTTTTTTTCAAAACAGTAACATACTTACATTACTTATTTCAAGTAACATAGTTACATTATTTGTTACTTCTTTCCAGGATAAAATTTATGCTTCAAATTTTTGTTTTGCTTTTAGGCGCCAAGCCACGTGAATTTCAGTTTTTTTTTTTTCGCTTTTCTTTGCATTTCTTTTGTATTTAGGGAAAGAGTAAAAAAGATTAATTATGTTCAGTTTTTTTCACCAACATAATGTTTGTTGAAATATGGCACTTATGCACACCTGTACAGTCACAACAGTAAAACGTGTTCATAATTAAAAAAGCGCAGAAGTAACATGCGTTACTTTATCGCTAATGGGAACGAGTTTCTTTTAGATTAAGGTAACATAGGTTGGTATCGCGTCCCTCTTATTTGCATGTAACGAGTAAGGTACTTCGTTCCTTTTTTTTGAATAATACCTACAGCAGCGGTCAAAACTGCCTTGTGGTCCTCGAGTCTGTGTGCGGAAGCAACAGAGGGGGGCTTTTTGAGGTTGTGCCAGGGGCCAGATGAAACTGCCTCACAGGCCGTGGGTCAAATATTTTTTATTCCGAGCGACATAGGTGCACTTGTGGTTATTTTCAGTTATGCCCTTGCTGGGATACCTAAACTGCAAAGGCTGCAAATGAGCGGATCATTTGTGTAAACCACCTTCAAATTACAGTTGAACCCCTCAATAACGAAAGCCCCCAAAAACGAAATTCTCGCGGCAACAAAGAAATCTGGCGGCCCCAACGAGCGTTCATAGAGTTCAATGCCTTTGCACCCTCTCGACAGCGAAGAGTTTTTAAAAAGCAGTCCCGCATTAACGGAAGTTTGAGGTAGTGATCTGCAACAGTTTTTCGGCACATGAGCCACCCAGAAGTACGAAAAGTAAAGCAGCACACTCATCTGACAAGTCGGGCACATACGTTTCCGACAACCACCGGCGCGGCCATTGCTGCTTACATTCGGTCAAATAATAATGATGATAGCAACGAGATATTTTTTATTTTTTTGGTCCCTGAAAACAGCATTCTGATAGCCCATTTGTTGGCAACTACATAGGTATGTGACGTTTTACGTGACGACACCGCCGGCCGCCCGCTGCCATTTCGCCATCTGCTGCGTGCACGCCAAGATCGCTTGCGCCTTGTTGACTTTCATTTGTTTGGCCTGTGGGAAAGATACCGCCTCCTGTTAACAAGCAAAAGATTTTTCAAGCTTCAGGAGAAGTCTGCAATCATCGCCGAAGCTGCGAAAAGCAGAAAGAAGTCAGATATTGTGGAGGAGTTCAGTCTCCCGTGCAGCTCACTTTCTAAGATTCTGAAATCCAAGGACAGCATCAATTTTGGTTGTGGAAAGTAATGTGTGCTTATTTGTCCATATTTGCAACAGTGAAATTCTAGCAAGAACAAAAAACATTTTCTTCCCCGGCGGTTTCGTTACTGCAGGGTTTGACTGTATAACAAATTCAAAGAAACATGATTCAATTAATTATATATTTTATTAACTGCAGAGTCCCCTTACACACTCATTTCTTTTAAGCATGACAATAGAAAAACAGAACATCAGCCCAGGAGTTGCTTAGAACAGTGCCTCAAACAAAGCTCAGCTAAAGAGAAATACCCGATTCAGAAGCTGCTATCCTTCAGATCACAGGAAAAGTACAGAAAGATTCAATAAATAGCTTTGGAATTTCCAAGGTATGAAATATCTGCTCAACACTGGCTAGAACAGGTGCTAAAAACTTGAACATGGCAAGCAAAAAATCAATGACAGAAAAGTGTCAGACTTTCACTTACAAAAGAAAGGTCTCCTTGGCACAGAAAAGGTGAAAAGACAGTTTAGTGACAAACCCCAAATATGCAGAGAAAGTGTGAATGAAGAATTAGGAAGGAGCCTAGAAAACAGTCATTTACAGCCTCAGTGTGTTGCAATCAGTGTCAAAAAAAAAGAAAAAAAAAAGAGTACTTTGAGGTGAATGTGTTACTTGAAGAGTATTGATAACTGTTAAATAACTTTAACTGTTGCAAGCACTCAAAATATTGGTGCTGAAAAGTTGCATCAGCAGACTTGCCAAAAACCAAGTGCAGTACACAGCAAATAGAGCGAGGGCATGGGTGAGCTGCTTAAGGAACGAGTTTCTTAACTGAACGAATCTCTACATAATCACAAAATAAACGAGAAAAAAAACACAAAAAAAAACACATTTTTATCAATAAACAAGAATCAAAGTTTGTTTATCATATCTTTTTTTCTATCTCCAGGTTTCAAAGTTTGAGTACATTGAGTATCAGCAACAGGAACTTCAGTGGCACGCAACACAAAATAACGTCACGATAAAGTGCACGGTTAGCCACAAAACGTTTTTGCGCAATGCTGCGAGCCGAGGTTGGAGATGAGAGCTCATATATATCGCTGCCCCAGTTACTAACATGAAATTTCAGAGCACAAGTCAAAACAAACGTGAGACAAAGACCGACATCAGGGGTGCAAAAATGATGGCCTTCAGGAGTCGCTAAATTTTGTTTGTGGTTTGATACTTTTGGCAGCCATCGCCTCCACACTTTTTTAAAATGTCAGGTGCTCGGAAGCGTAAAATTTGGCCCGCAAGCAGCCCAAACATTTTCTCACGAACGTCTCATCATGCAAGTGTCTTTCCGTAAGCCGTTCATCCTTGAGCCAACAGCGGTGGGGGCACCGCACTTGCCGGGCCAATCAGCTGCCTCCCTCTTGTCATTTGAGCCCACTCTCTCCGCAGAGCAGGAGCATAATCACGTGGCAAAAAATAGATGTGCAACTGGTCCAACGAGCACATAGCTTCCACTGCACTATCAGCTTAGGGGTGGATGGCTTTCAAGGCCACACAGCTCACTCGGCATGTGCGCGAGCAAGTGATACTTGCAGCTAATGTGAAAATGATGCGCATGCTGCTTCCGACACACAACACTCAAAATGGTCAATGCAGTATTTGTGTTCAGGCGAACATTCTACCTTTCGAAGCAAACATCAGTTGTTCATAAGATGGTACAAAGCAATAGGCTGTATCGGGTTGTACCATCACAATCAATACGAGTGCAAACACCGCTCCGCGTAGCCCGCGGTACTATCAGTGCCCCCTGGCGATTGCTCTTTCAAGTATGAGTGCACCTTGCGGTCGAGACATATCGTGTGGCAATCGCTGCACCACTCTGCACTTCCTGGGTCGTCTGCTAGTGCATATAATTCATGCGGGGGAAATCAGTAGCAAGAGGAATAATACAAATGTTTGACCTGCGACGCGCGCCAAATTGCGATTAATTTATGTTGTGTCATGTTGCTTTTACAGTTCCAAGGAGTAAAAGCTATCGCATAAGCTAGCACCGTACTAACTTCTTGTCTGTGCGCATTGGTGGTCATTTGCTCTCGCCAAACTCGCACGAAGTAAATAATAGGCAGTCTTTGTTGATTCTTTTGATACCTCCGATAAAAATTTGATGCATGCTTAAAGGCGTCGACGAGGTATCGGGTATTGTTAACGGAGTCAAGGAAATCATCTACTAAAACTTCCTAATCAAAAGGATGACCTTAAAAATATTTATACAAGTTATTTTTGCTGGCGCACATTGCTAGCGAAAAATGCTCTTCGTCAGTGGTGAACAGTTTCGCGGTTTCGCCGACCGTTTTTCGCTGGCAGACGACCTGGAAGTGCAGAGTGGTACGGCCATTGCTAAAGACGTTAAATATGTTTCAACCGCAAGGTGAACTTATACTTCAAAGAGCAATTGACAGGGGGCACTGATAGTACCGCGGGCCATGCAGAGCGGTGTACTCACTCATATTGATTGTGATAGTACACTTAAGTGGTCTCACCCCTTTCTTTCAACCTCTTCACAAATTTGGAGTTACGTCTAGAGACATTACGTTAATCTCACAAACATGGTCCAGTGCTTGCTTAAAGCAGGCACCCTGACACAACCGTAGCACACAAAATAGAGTGGCAAAAAATAAATTGAAAGGCAAAAATAAAGATAAAAAAAAAGAAGTTTTTTTTATGCACATCAAAGATGCCAGATGCTAGTCATACGCATAAATGCTTGAAATTCCTGAATTTTTTATTAAGTCTGAACACTTGGCACCGCTCTTTGCCCGACAGAAATGGAGAAAAGTGTTAATCCTTTGCAAAGCACAGAAGTCTTTACACAATACTACAACGACAGTAGTGCTCCAATGTATGCAGCTTGCAAATGGTGCAGAAGCACAAAAACATAACCCTGGCAAATACGCACACAAAAAATAGTGTAAACAAACGAGAACTGAGAGCAAACTCCCGACCATTGGGAAATGGAACATGTGAAACGAAGGTCGAGATTGCTTTTTTACGAGTTACTTGTCAGAGAGCGGTTCTGCAGACGAAAACTTATACTCCACAGCTCCTGTCTACCTATCAGTTGAAAGCAGAACACAAAATTCACCACAGTGGTCAAAAAAGTGAGCACAGTGTCCCTACCACAAATTCATTGTCTGCTTTGCATGGAAACAGTAATGTTTGCTGGTACGGCACATTTCGTCGCTTTCTGTGAGTATTACAGCAATGAGATTCCATGAAACTACCAACCAAAAGATTACATTAGCACTCTTCACATAATCAAAACCCAGAAAGTGCATGATGGGAAAGTGCTGTAGGGCTACAGAGCCGAGCAATGTGCAGCAAGAGCCGGAATGGAGTGTAGATATCGCAGCTTCAAGGGGTGCCAAAATTCAGAAGTGCCTGGGAGTGTCCAGCACTCACCCAACCTCCTCACACTTTTCAAACGGCGTGCAGAGAACTGCCACCTTCGTCGAAAGAGTGCGCGAAACCGATTGTTTTACACAGACAGCGAACGCTTACAGACCTACTTCAAGAGGCCTACAATCACTCATACTACAGCATTTCAATTACTCCTACAGAGAAAGCACGAAGGATGACAAGAAATTCACCTACAAACCCACAGGCATTCAGAACATACAGTAGGTCTAGAAACTTTGTTGGTCTTTTCTTCTGACTCAGACCAGTTTTAACAGCATTACAGGAGGAGTTACAGTATGCTATGAGCTCCAGAATACCCAGCGTGGGATTATCCGAGGGTAGAAAAAAGGTAAAGAGGACATAAATCCTACTTGAGTGATTCCTGTCATCATCGGGACAATCAGCAAGAAATGCACCTAAGGGTGCTGAAGGTGAATTCTACCTCTAACAAGCATTCAACTGTCTCTTTTCTGGTTCTGGTTCAGTAGGCTTGAGAATAGCGAGAGTACTGTTTAAAGCCCGGTGCTCCAAGGTTTCACCAGCAACAGTGCTGTCACAAAACACTCTTGTTGCATGGACCTTGTCAAGAGTTGCAGATTTCTCTGACACTTGGGAAGGTCTTGGTTGGATGTCTTCGGTGCAAACACAATCAGACAACTTTAAGAAGCAAGGTTAGGTTTGTAGTCGAAGGCTAAATGCAAAGCTTGGTAAAAGTAACAAACTTTATTGCACTTGTACTGTTAGTGCATTTAAATCTTGCAAAAAAATAAAATTTGACACTGATTTTGCCAAATGTCACCTAAGAAATATTAAATCCAGTAATCCTTTGTTGTGCTGGTTTCAAGACCAAGCAAGAGGTTTACGAGAGCAAGGTACACTTTTCCATTGCTCTCAAAACCTGCAAGAGTAACAACTAAAAAAAAGTTGCAGCACTGCTCCCCTTTTGCAGTCCTGAAGCGAATTGAAAAATACCAGAGGAGAAAGAGAGCAAACACTCCTGAGACAGGACAACATGCATTCATAAAGAATTACCGGTTGATTCAAGCCTAAGCCATTGCTGGATTGTCCTTGGTTACTTGCATAAAGGGTCAAGAGCCCCTCTACTCCAAAGCCTAATGCAGTCCTAATTGAGATTCAGTTTTTCTAGTCAAAACAAAATAAAGACAGAACTACAAAAGATGAATGGAATGAAAGTGAGTTGAATATAGTACTGATTCGTTAGGATCAAGTGACCTATAGAATACTATACGATCACCCCCTATCAGACACCAGTTTAGAACAAAGGTCACACACAAAGAGATGCCATACTGGAAGTTGCCATATCCAAGCCCATGGCTATTACAATAGGCACTACATCTAAACAGGTGCCGCATATATTAGAAAGGATACTGTATAGAAAAAGGCCCTTGAATGAGTGCTTAATACATACCTGCACTTTCAACCCTCATTTGTCCCTAGGTCTCCATCTAAGGGTGCTAGGGCCAAAGGTACAAAATATGTGGACGTAAACGGTTCACATGAACCTGATTGCAGTCCCTTCTCGAGCCAGCGAGACAGGAAGCAGCAAGGATCACATGTAACTTGCCACTGTCGCAGGCTGACAGCTAGGGGCACTGCAAGTAAGAGTTGCTGCAACTAGAGGTAGCTGCAACTAGGCGGTGCTGCGACTGGGGATGCCGCGACTGGGGAGGGCGGCAACTGGAGGATGCTCCGACTGGGGAGGGAAGCAACTGGAGGACGTCGCAACTGAGGGATGCCGCAACTGGGGGATGCCGCAACTGGGGGATGCCGCAACTGGGGGATGCTGCAACTAGGGACGTCGCAACTGGGGGACGTCGCAACTGGGGGATGCCGCAACTGGAGGTTGCTGCAACTAAGGGTGTAGTCACCGTGGTCACTTGCCCGGTGGGCAGACCCTGTGCAGCCATTCCAAAATGGCCGAGTTGATGACTTCAGGGTGACGGCGAAACAGGTAGTGGCCCCCCTTCTTGAAGAGTAGCACCTTCTTCGAGCCTTCTTGAGCACCTGAAATCCAGCATTCCAGTCATCAAAAAAGCCTTGAAACATCACTGCTCACTTCTACTTCTCATTCTAGTATTTAGACGAGACTCCAATTATCAGAAGTATGCAGAAAAGGTAGTGCCAACCTTCCTCGAAGCTCTATACTGCACTGAGCGCACCATGGACAGCTATATGTTGAACGAACGTGACTCGTGTGTAGAGACATTGACAGGCATTAAAAGGGGTCATGCAACGATATTAGACTGAAATGTTTCTGATTTTACACAAGCTTACTGGCACTAGTGCGACTCAAGTATACTTGCACACAACCCCACTGACCAAAAAGCTCCTTTGTTGCAGTACAATTTCAAAGATGCAAGCAGAGTTTTTCTTTAAGGGGCGTGGGTCTTGCATAATAAAGAATTCAATTTCAACAAATAAAAATTTTGTTCAGAGTATGTTCTCTCAAGATACGAATGCCCAATTCAATCTCTAAGCACAAATAAAACAATAACTTGTAAGCATTGAAGGGCCTGACTTGATGCCTGGAGTCTGAAAAACGACCAAGTGTCAAGCCAATGAAGCTCTGCAACCATGGAACCGACCAATGCCATCTTGGTCTTGTTTGAAAGCAGATTTTGCACAATTCGTTTTGGCGCACCTTGGAGTGGCATCTGCATCAAGGCAGCGACGTCGTCGATGCTATTCGGAAGAGCATGAGCAGAGCTCGAGGGACGCTGACTGGGCAAAGCGTGCACCTCCTCGCCTGGATTCCCCAGTGCACTCTCTAGTGTGCTATGCGTCGTCAGCTTTTGTTCGCTACGCCGTCAGAGACGCACGCTGCCTTTGCACTTCTCCAGCTCCTGTTTTTATACTTTTAGTGTTCGCTGTGCTTTCAAGCGTTCTTTGTGCCGCTGGTTTTCTTCTCATTGTTTCTGTAAATATTTTGAACCCTGACACACTCGTTTTGTTTAGCTTTTAATTTTCTGATATATTTGCCCACTTTGCGTCTTTGTTGCGTTTAATTCTGCGCATTTCGATGGTGGGGGACGCCCGTTTGCAAGTGAGCATGTGGAAAGTGAACAGTAAATGTAGATGTGCTTGCAATAAGAAAAGCACCACATTGTTAAAAACGACAGTGTCAAGTTCGGCGGCAGAGCAAGCCATTTTGTCGCTTGTGGACGTGACTAAAACAACAACTTTCGGGACACCGCAAGGCACTTTACCACTGATGGACATGGCCGTACCAAGCTCGCGCCCGAATCGCATTGGCACTGTATTCTACACGGAGGAGGCGTGTGCAGAACGCAAACAAACTGCAGATGACACAAAGTGTTTGTCGGCGGAGAAGTCTGTGACTTCGTGAAAGTTCGAGCTCCTGGACGTCAGCATGGCGAGTGACGACGCTCGTGGCACGGAGTAAGTGATCACGGACATTAAAGTTCTGCAGAAGCCCTTTGCGTCCAAAACCTGCGGCAAGTGTAAGATGGCCACTGGTGAACTTTCAAAGTGCGACGAGAGGCAGTATGGCCTAGCAGTGAACTCAGTCCTCACATGCTCAAGCTGCAATTTCGCCGAGCACCAGTTTTCGTTGCCAAGAATTGCCAAAGCAGTTAGCCCTTCGAGATCAACTTGGGAGCAATGAAGAGGATCCCGAGCATAGAAAAAGGAGCAACTGCCCTCGCGGACTTGCGTGCCACCCTGAAACTCTCCCACCAGGGGCCTCACCACAAGACCTTCAGGGGACACATGGGGACCACAGTGCAAGCTTGCCAGGCAGCAGCAGCTATAGAAGCACCAAGTGTACAGGTGGTCAAGGGCTCATACCAGAACCTTCTCAACTCGGTTGGAAATGTGGACACCATTTTCAATGAGATACGAAAGACTCGTGGACAGCACTCAAACATTTCAGTGGGATGCATTCTGAAGCTGTCCTATCGGGCGTGACGCTGGACCGCATTGTCCTCTCCGGGTACTGCCGTGGCTGCCAGGGGGCAACTGACCCACATGACGACGGCTAGGGTGGCTGGGTTGAACCCCAAGTGCCTAAAAATTGTTGACTGCAATGCCGGGCGAAAAGAAGCCAAGGCAGCTAGATCTTGTTCAAGAGGTCTCTAGGGAGGAATGGGCTGCGCTACAAGACTGTCCTCTCTGACAGAGAAAGCCGCAGGAGGGAGTTTAGGGCTATCTTGATGTTGAGAAGAAGGACTGCCTGCATTATGTGCACAAGCGGATGGGGGCAGCTCTTCCCAACTTGGCGGAGGAGGAGGCACAAGGGGAGAATCTTGGAGGAAGAGAGAAGCTGACTCGAGACAAGATAAAAAAAAATCATGGACCACTATGGATACACCTTGAGGAGCCACAGGCACAACATCCCAGGGATGAAGGCGGCGGTGCAGGCAACTTTGTCGCACATGACGTCGACAAACGAAGCCCCGGACCGCAGGCACTGTCCCGAAGAGGACAATTCCTGGTGCTCCTACAGACAACCACTGGCGAACCACAAGAAGCCACCGCCACACAACAAAACGCTACGAGGCTAGGCGACCAGGTCCCCCTGAAGTGCTGCAGCAAAGGTATGTTGCAGATCGGCCTTGAGTACCTACACTCGGTGATCTGGGGCCAAAACTCCAAGAGTAAGCATGACTCCCTGGTTGATGTGAAAAGGGCTGTCGCTCAAGCAGTGTCTCGCTTCAACCAAGACATGGTGAAGACCAGCATGGCGGTATCAGAGCAGCTCGGCTACTGCACTGCACTGCTACTGCACTTCTCGAGGTTCGCAGGAACCTCGAGAAGGACAAGCAAGGCTGACAAGGATCACATGGAGAGGGAGAAGCTGAGGAGAATGGCCAAGAGGCACAAGCCTGACAAGGACTCCTGTGAACCAGGACACGCACATCCAAAAAAACTCGAATAATTTTCTGTCTTTTTTTCTCTTTAGAGCGCATCTCTTAGGCGCTCGTTTCTGGCTTGAGTGGCGTCGGCGTAACCGCGCGGTGCATTATGGAATGCGTGACGTCACTGATGATATTGTCACGATGACATCATCACGATGACGTCACACATGACGTCACTGATGACGATGACGTCACACGTGACATCACTGATGACCATGACGTCATCACAATGACTTTGGTGAGGTCACGTGAGCTCAGTGACGTCACCCCCGCGAGGTCACGTGACCCCCGTGAGGTCACGTGATCCCGGTGACGTCATGTGACCCCCGTGAAGTCACGTGACCCCCGTGAGGTCACGAGGGTCATGTGACCTCACAGTCACGGCGACGACGACGATGCTCGGAGCGAGCACTAGCAGCAAGATGACGAGGTGAAGAGGAGGGGGGAGGGGTATACCCTCCCCTCAGTACCTTTCCCTTCTCTAATTCGGAGTTATAGGGAGTTGTAAACGGCTTTCATTTTTTTAATGATCATTTTTGGGTTGGGCTTTTTATACCATTTGCATAACCACATTTTAGGCACCTTGGTGTTTTTGTGTTGAGCTGGACTGCGTCCTAAAGCGTAATTCTATTTTCGATGAATTCAGTAAATAAAAGTGCTCCCAAAAACAACAACTTGGAAGCATGATTTTCTTAACATCTTTTTTTTTTTTATAAGTTGCCTTACAGAAGTTTTGATGTTTGCCTAAATGAATATCAGTAAACTGGGCATTGTTGTTTTCAGCAACATCTAAACCAGCCCCCCATATCTTTATTTTTCCTAGATTCAATAGATTAAACTAGATTAAACTAGTAGGGGTGTGCAAATCCTCGAATATATGAATTCGAATCGAATAGCAAATTCCCGAATAATTCGATTCGCGAATCGAATTCCTAGTATTCAGTCACTCGAATACTAGGAATTCAGCCAAAGACGCGTGGTCGGCGCGAAGCTGACAAAAGAGCCCTTTTTTTTTCACTCATGATCGTGACACAATCTAACCTTGAATCACAACCGAAACATCCCGTTTGCGCCGCTTCCAGAGAGGAATTGTTAGGAGGCTGGAATTCCGCGCCATGCCCAATTCTTTCCACGAGTAAAGCCCCTCGTTTCAAATTGAAGCGCCAGTGTAAAACACACTTGCCACATTCACAGAAATCGGCGACGATGAAGCCAACAGAGTTGTCGTTCTTTTGGAAACACAAGCCGCAAATTCTGATCCGTAACGAAACGGAACGGAAAAATAGTGCGCCTAGATTTGAGAGAGTTTCCAAACCGTTCGATAACCGCGGTTGAATTACCAACTGCGAGAAGGTGACGAAAAGACGAAAGCGTCGATCGGACAGGCGTCGTCGCTCTTCCGTTCGCTCGCCTTTCCACACGACAATACAACACATGCGCACTTTACGACCAATCTGTGCAGGAGCCGTCTCCGTGTTTTCAGTTTCGCTTGCTCCCCGTTTTAAATCTAGGCTCTCTCAAACAGGATAGATGGACAGAAAAATAGATGCATAGCGGCAGTTGGACGGTGACTTGCGCCACCTAACCAGATGCGTTTTTTTTTCTTGCTTCAATCATATTGTTCAAGCCTGTTTACTCGGATTTAGAAGCTATCTGTTTATTTATATAAAATAAAATCCCGGGTGCCCCCCTTTTCTCCCTCAAAATTGAGGCAAAATGTCGCAAAATGCCCCTTTTCTGAGATATACAAATATAAAAAGAAGAGAACATGCAGGGGTGGAACTCATTGCAGCCACTGGGAGCAGCTGAAACAGTTGTTTTGGAGCAAGTTGGAAGCAGCTAAAAGCTACATTCTGGAGCAGGCTAGGAGCAGCTCAGATCAGTTTTCATTGCACTTCAGCTTGTGTCAAAGACAAGCATGGGAGCAATTTCACTTGTGCTTAGCAGCACAGAAGAACATGAGTGGTTAGGGACCTATGGTAGATGGGATAAAAGTGTAACAGATGCGAAAACTTGAAACTTTGTGAGCCTTAATGAGAACCAAAAAGCAAGTACCATATGTTACTGAAGATAGTGTCCTTGATATTTTCTAAGTGGGTTTCAGCTGCTCAAATGCAAGCCAGCACTGCTCATCGCACAACCCACACGTGCTCGGCATAGTAATTATATGTGCTAACCACGTGACGTGCGTAAGCAACGGACGTGCAGCTGCGCGGAGGAACAGGGCAACAAATTTAGAGTTTATCCTATTGTGCAACTCAATATCGAAGCAGCAGACTACGATTAACGGAGTAATCGTATTCGAAGCGATAAGCAGGAGCAAGGTGAAAGTATGCCGAGCAGATCTACCACTCGTGTGAGAGCTGCTGGCCGGCAAGGTTCTGGATCGGACCGCGTTTCAGTTCTATCAAATCACTGAAAGGAATCTTTTGCTCATTTGTTTTCAACTGGTTGTTGTCCGGATCCCGAGCCGCAGGGCCTCAGACAATCTGATGCTCAACGACTCGACCTCACCTTGGCCAACTTGCTTAACCGCTGATGGTTGAAGAATAACAATCCAGTCGCAGGTGGTGTAGCGCTTGGAATCCAACTCCCGAGATTTTTCACGCGCTTCCAACTCGGGATACACAGGGAGAATAAACAGAACAAAGGATTGCAAGGCCGAACAAGCTAAACGCGCTCATTGTTGCCAATTGAGTCGATAAAGACCGAAACCAAGACAAAATAATTTTTTTTTGGCACTCGTTTTGCGTTTTTGTGCATAATGGCGCGAGGTATTGGCTGTGGCCCAGTTTCCGCGACATGGCGCGGGATGGCGCAGACAAGTGCGTCTGGTGAAAAATGGCGCTAATGGCGCAGACGTTCCACCCCTGAACATGTTACGGTGTTAGGTCGTGCTTTTAATGAGAGAAAAAAAGGCACGCGTGGGAGTAGCTTTGGGTTTTTTGTGACGCTTAGGGTAGATATATTATGTTTGCGCCATTAAATTGGATCTTTAGTGCCCAACGTCCATCAGCAGGTGCTTTTCTTTTATTTATTTTTTCTACAGAACTTCTATACATTTGAACTTTTGTACTGTATGAGATGCATATTCTGCACCAGATGCAGACTCTCCACATAAAATAATCTCATTCATAGCTCACTTTGAAAAATTCCTACAAATAAAATCACTATTCGATATTCGATTCTATATTCGGATTTTTTTTCTTAATTTAATTCGGTATTCAATTTGATAACTACTATTTGGTATTTGCACACCCCTAATAACTAGGGTTCCATGTTTTCAAATAAATAAAACAAAATCTGAAAAACACTCGCCGGTAAATTTTTTATCAATTCAGATTTATCCAAAAAGCTCAGAATTTGAAGGCTCCAATGACAAAATAGAAAACAAAAAAAAAAAGGTTTTGTAGCGTGCGCTACACTGGCCGAGGTTGAGCAGTTTCGCGTGGCTCCCACAGAGCCATGCTGCGCAAGCGCGAGGAGCAGTGATGTCACACGGGGCACAGCTGGCGCACCGGAGCCGCCGCGGCAGACGCACTGGCGCCGCCGCGTTCCCAGCTGTGCGCCTCCGTTGCGCAGTAGCAAAGTCCGACGCTGCACCGGAGCCGCTTGATAGCACCTCTCATTTTGTGCGCATAAGCTCACGCTACCTATATCCCGGCATAGCCGAGCTAAGCCACCGCAATTTTTTCACAAATAAACTTTGTCAGAGCACAGGGTCAGTAATCTTTAGGAAATGACACTTCAGTTTCCTCTGAAATCTCAAATTACCAACTGCCTTTTAGCTCGTCAAGGTTCCTTCAGTATAAAGGGTCATGGTACCTGTATTTATTTATTTTGTTTTTGAATTAAAAAGGTTGGGAACACACTAAAATAAACTTAGAATTTCAGAGAATTGGGAATCTAACAAAAATAAACTTGAATAAACCCAGAATTTTCAGCGAAAAATGAACTCTGATAAGCCCTCTCCGAATTTCACGAGAAATAAACTCAGAAAACAAGGAATCCTAGCTATAACGTAGACTACTAAGTACAGGCAGACGATTTGCTTTCAGATCTGTAATTTATGTATGCTAAAAAAACTAGCTTCATGAAGATGTTAGTAGCTTCAGGATGTATGGTGGATCCTTGCAAATTGCTGCACATCGATGAAAAAAGGAATTTTTAATGAGAAGTTATACACTTGTAAGAAATGACCTAACTGGAATTTTATATTTTGTTGTATTGTTTGTTCTAGAGGAGATATTTGAAATTTAATTGCAGATATGAAATCACCATTAAAGGGCACTCCGGCGATTTTTTGTTTAGTTACCCCTACAATGTTTTCCGAATTCACAGCCTTTACCTTTTTCTGTTTGCTTTTTGGTGTTCTGAAATTCAGGATACAGTTGAACCTCTTTATACGAACACTCATATAGCAAATTATCGGATAGAGCAAACTAATCACGAAGTTTGGTTGGTCAAGCTTTATTTGGATGGAAGTTCTAGCTATACAACGAAACCAAAACCGTGAGATCTGACACGGTACCGGTTATTGCGAAGCAATTCCTGCTTTTCTAGCATCACAAAATACTATTAAAGTTATTGAAATGTAGAAGAAAATTAAAAATATTGGTTTAAAAATGAAAACTTCCGGAGGCTTAGATTGGCTCGATGTGCAAAAATGCACGTTTCGGGAGGTAGTGCCACCTATGAACCGAGTGGATAACGGAGGGGGCACCGCTGCTGGCCCCTGTGTGCGGCATCAAGAACCAGTGCAGACTAAAGCCAACAGCCAACCACGCCACGCGTAGCGGAGCTGCAAATGGCGACAAAGCGGAAAGCAGTCTCTCAGGAGACAGAAGTGAAGGTTTTGAGGGCGGTGGACAGCGGTCGGAAGAAAAAAGACATCGCTGTGGACTTCGAGCTTGCACCGAGCATATCTACTGTGGGAACCACGTGTTCCCCGCATCCCTATCTAGGCCTAGCTCAGGCAGGCCGTGGGGCATCGCCTTGTCGGGGTGCGTTCCGTATGCGATGAGAGGCCGTATTCCTTTGCGGACGGCTCTCCCTCACCCTTCTCGGGTGACTTGCCGAAGGCACACCCCTCGGGATCTTGACTTGGACGCGCCCGCACCTCTGGGGAACCAATTTACATCCGACCACCTCGGGCACGTCTATTCCCGCAGGCCCCTATATAAGACGGCTGAAATCCGACGGGAGGGACTCTCGTTGGGGGAGGCTCTGCTCGACGGAGCCTTCCTTTCTTTATCTGATCCTCCCCCTTCGTGATACTGTCAATAGCGGCAGCGCAAACTCTGACTGGCGATCCTGTCAAAAGAGACAGCGCCGTTATCTTTGACTTTGTTGGCCCTCGGACAAACGTGTGGCGTTGTCATGAAATAAACACGTCAGTATCCGGACCCAAGGAACCTTCTGTGTTTCTAAGTGGTATCCCCAAGCGAATGCCCGAAACCCGATGCCACTCAACGGCTTTGTGGCCACGTCAGCCACGCACAGACACAATCAGCAAGTGTCCTTTCAGCCGAGCTTCCCCAACAAGTATGACTCACAATGCACAAAATGCAACCGAGGCACTCCTTCTCAGAGCGCGCCAGCCTCGTCGCTGAGCCAAGCCCACTCGTGACCTTCGAAGTCAACACGGGTCCGACGAGACAAGAGACAATGACGCAACAGCAGGCAAATGCAGCCTCTTGCAGCGTCTACCTCTTCACCTGAGGCTGGACGTCAGCTTCTCCGCACGGAGATGACACTGACGCCGTCTGAGAGCTGCAGCACAGCACACCACTCGGCAGGCTCACACAAAAAGGAAACCCACACTACCATCCTGAGTGCAAGGAAGAAGATCGAAGACTGCTATGCAAACAACACCGCCAAGATTGACCAAAAGAGTCTTAGACCTTGCCTCTACCGTCGTTCTTGTGTTACAAATTAATATTGCAATGTTCCAATCTATTTTTAATGCTGCTCAGTGACAGGTAAGGATTTCGAGGTCTGCAATAGCAAGTTTTTATATCGCGGTGCTGTGCTCATTCTTGCACAGGTTCGATTGCGGGAGCGTTCGCGTTGATTTTTTTTGTGTACTTTCATTTCACCGGGTAAGCGTAACAGGTGATGTCAGCAGCATCTGGTCTTGGTGTTGGCAAATTGCATTGACTCAGCTGTGTTCAAGTGATTGGCGTAAAACGCCTACGCAGCACGCTTCTTAGCCTTGTGAGTGACCCAGGGATGGAACTGGGCAAAGCAGATTTGGAGCAATCTTGGGAGCAGAAAAAACTGCAGTTTGGAGCAGGCTGGGAGCAGCAAACACGAGGTCTTGGAGCAAGTTGGGAGCAGCATACAAGTTTTAAGAATGTTGAAATAGAGGTTAACGGTAGTTTCGGTATTAATGGTAGTTTCAATAAACGTTTTTGGTAGCAAATATTTTTCACAAAATTCAGTGCAAATTACACAAAACATACGAAGCAAAACTGCACATGACAGTGTGACACATGATAAAACCGAAATGGAAAGAGGCCAATATTAAAAGGTACAAATAGCTTTCACTGCTCAGCATTGACTAGTAAGGTGTACCAAAAAATAAAAATGCAAGTACAAAAATGGTTTTTCATTTTTCAGTGACTAGAATAAGATAATAATTGTCCTTGCTGATACACTTCACTTTTTCGAGATTCTGAGCCAATTTGGCATTAGCCTCCGCTAACAGCTTTTGTCCAGACTCAATCTTCTTCCTCTCCTTTTTAGGCGCGAAGCTCCTTAGGGGCTAGCCATGTCCGTATGTCCGTCCAGCGTTCGGCGTCCAGTGCTCGTGCTCGGTGCTCGTGAGCTCACGTGCTCGTGTAGGGCAAAAAAGATAAAAAAAAAAAAAAAAATGACGAAAAAAAAAAAAAGTTTGCGCAGTCGACAGGATTCGAACCTGTGCGGGGAGACCCCAATGGATTTCTAGTCCATCGCCTTAACCACTCGGCCACGACTTCGGGACGAGTAGGGGGCTCTGAGATGTGGTAGTAACTCAAGAGCTGGGGATGTCATGGATGAAACGTTGCATGTAGCCGCTTAACGTCTATACAGGAGAGGGCGCTGCGGTCAAATGCGTATCTAATCGCGTTAAACTTTGCATGCATTGGCTCAACGTTTATAGACGAGAGGGCGCTGCGGTCAAATGCTCAAATGCGTATATAACCACGTTCCATACCACACATTCTCTTTCTGACATGGATGAAAACGAACGAAAGGCTCGGCATGCTGCGGCTCAGCATCTACGCAGACAAGCACCACCAGAGCTTCGCCCCAATCAACATCATTCACCACGTGGAGATGCGGTCAATTTTTTTATTTTGAAACTTGATTCAATCAATTACTGTGCAAGCTCAAGCGTAGTTTGCGAACAGATGATGCACTGTTCAAGTTGTCAGTCTTCTTCCTGAAGACGAGCGTTCTTCGTACTCGCCTCCCTCGCATCCCTGTTCTTCCTCTTCTGGCCCTCGTCATCTTGCTTTTCGACCTCTCACCTTTCTGTGTAAACTTTATGAGACTTCACAGTTTGCGGCAAGTCTGCTGTCAAAAGCACTTTCGTGACATCACTGCCAAATCGCTTGAGGTAGCTCTTAGCATCGCGCATACCGTCTTTAAAGCGCAATCACGATCTGGCAGCTCGTATCTTGTTCCGTCATACGCCTCACTGCTTGCTTGCCTTTATTCCCAAGTTTTCTGCGCGGGGCCGACTAACGCGAGCTGTAGGATTGCTATAGTAGTCACATGTTTGCTCTACTATTCAGATCTTCACCTGAAGTGACTCCAGGACTTCAGAAAAGCACAGCGAGCATGCAGCAACGGCAGCTAACGTTGGCGGCAGGTGCAGCGGCAGCAACCTTCAGATACAGTCGAACCTCGATATATCGAACTGCGCAGTGATGGCGAAATAGTTCGATATAGCCAGAATTCGATATATTAAATCACATCAAAAACGCGTCAAAAACTTGTTAAAAGCGCGTGGTCGTCGCGCTCCACGAAGCGCCGACAGGCGGCACATGCGCGCCGACCGACCGCAGAGGCGGGAGCAGCCGCGTGTCGTCTGCTACGGCGCGCCGCCTTGCCGCTCAGCTTGCGAGAGCTGGGAAATCTCGCACTCGAAGGCTGAATTAAAATATCGAACTCCGCCACCCCAAACAGCCCGCGCTCTTTTGACAGGCGGCGAGCTTTCCCGCAACACCGAGGGTGTTGCGGGAAAGCTCGCCGCCTGTCAAAAGAGCGCGGGCTGTTGCGAAGACGTTGCCAAGGTTTGCTTTCCCGCAACACCGGGGGTTTTGCAAGAAAGCTCGCCGCCTGTCAAAAGAGCGCGGGCTGTTTGGGGTGGCGGAGTTCGATATATCCATTTTATGCCCGACCCCGTTCGAAATAAAAAATAAAAAATGCATGCGATTTTCCGCGTGATATAGAAAGCGTTCGATATAGGCAATAATTCTATATATCCGTGTTCGATATATCGAGGTTTGACTGTACAGATCATCGGATTCGGATCCACTGGCGTCACATTTGGGCCGGAAGTTCCGGTGTCAATGTTGCCACTAGAAACTGCAAGACGGCTAATTTCGATGAGGCTCGTTTATAACTTCGGTTTGGGTGCACGTTGGCACGATTTCGTTCTTATTTATACTTTTGTATCAGCGCGGCGCATGAAAAGTCATTAGGCGCAAAGTGGCGCAATTGGTGTAGCAGTTCCACCCCTGGGAGCCGTCCGGCCAGTCCAGCCGTTCCGCCATCTCCCGTGTCCCAACCGCCGTCGTCGCCTCGCCGGCTGTGATTATTGTCTCTTGGAGTTTTGTTACACAACATGAGCAGACCGATGCCAGTTATGGAGACGTCGTCGGATATCGTAGACACCAAAACACAGTGAAGAGGGAAGACTGCGGTGCAGACGACACTTGTGGCTTGCATACGCCCGCCCCAACCGGTGGGCCACTACGATCCTGCCAGTCGTCGTGTAGAGGATCACGTGACCGCTCGTACCACGTAGTAGCCATGCTTTTGTCTGCCCGAGGCCAATGTTGCCCGAAGGAGCCAAAGTCTCGGTTTCGGTTTCTGCTCATACTTAAAGTAAGATTTCACAAGATATATTTCATTGTTCGCGAAGCAATTGACGTAGTGCCTTTTCTTAGTGCTTTTTATTGTAAAAAAATAACTCATAATCTCAAAATTTCCGAAATTGGGCGAAGTTTCCCTTTAAGTCTCTCGCTCGCAAAACTCCACGACATGGCCGCTGCGTGTCGCAGTGTTGCTATGATCACAGGGATTAGCCAGTGGCGACAACATTTAAATGTGGTCAATAGATTGGACATGAGCACTGTGCGAGCACTCGATTTGGGCTCACGAAAATGAGTGCCTCGACGACCCTTCGGGCAGTGGCTCCCGTTCATCGCAGCAATGAGGGGAACAGCCCTGACCCAAACAACGTGCGAAACTCGGCACGTGCCGTGTGCCTTGCCAAACCGCAGCACGAGGCTATAACAAACGTTGGTGGCCACTCATTCGGGCCACGAGTTGAGGGGATGGACGCTGCTTGTATTTCTCCAATTTTTGTTTCTGCAACTGCCATTAAATGTGGACAAAAACTAACATATTTCGTAGGCTATGAAAATAGAGGAATAAATCTAAGCCGAGTTTTTTTCATTACTACACTGCCCCTTTAAGCTGTTGCAAAAAAAAACAGCTATCAAAAAAAAAAAAAGATCAATAGCCTTATTATCTGATGAGGCGGTTACCCGCCCTACCCGAAAGCAAAGACGAAGTGACGAAGCGTTGACAA
This sequence comes from Ixodes persulcatus, assembly GCA_013358835.2. NCBI lineage: Eukaryota > Metazoa > Arthropoda > Arachnida > Ixodida > Ixodidae > Ixodes > Ixodes persulcatus. The sequence continues at coordinate 306,092 of JABSTQ010011304.1, read as the reverse complement.
TTTTACTCTGATAATTTGAAATGAAGCGCAAACCTTTGAAAAGTATCAATGCGGGATTCATTTATTTTTTATGCGCTTCCACCCGGTTTGCAAAGAAAGAGCAGTTGCTGCAAGATTACTCGGGTTTTACTTAGCTTCAGAAGTATACAAAACTATTTGGCCGTACCAACGCGAAAACTTAACCGAAGTATAAAAATGGAGAGCCATCTGCATCCTCCACAGCAAATGCACAGATTTGAGTACCGTAAAATTCCGAGCGAACGCCCACCCAAAATGAAGAGATAAATGGTGAAAAACATGGGGTGGGCTATCTTTGGGGATGCCTCAGCAAAATATTTTCAGAAATAATGATAAGAACCGGGGGCACCCGCTACAAACCGCGTGACGCGGGAACTGATACTGCAGATCACGGACACGGCGAATACGCGTTTCACGATTCGATAAACATGCCGGAATTCACTACGAACTCCTGTGTCACGGGAAAGGATACCGCAGGTTGCAGACGTAGCAGATTCGCGCGTTTCACAGCGCGATGGACCCGCGGAAACCCGCCGAGAACTCGCATCTCACGGGAACGGATACCGCGGAAACCGATATTGCGTGCGCAGATCGCGGACTCAAACGCGGGAATCCACTGCAAACCCGCATGTCACGGAAACAAATCAAGCAGATCGCGGCCGCAGCAGAATTGCATTTCACGATGCAATAATACACGCGGAACAACTCGCGCGTGTTACAGCTAGGAATCAATATCGCGGGCAAAAACACGGGAATCCGCTAAAAACTCGGGAACGGTCGCAAACGCAGCAGATTCGCATTTCACGCGCGCAGATCGCAGACAAAAACGCAAGACCTCAGATCGCGCCGTTGACGCGCGATTCCCGTCGGACATCGCGTGACGTCCGGCGGGAATCGGGGGGAGGGCGATGTATCGGAATACCGTTCCCAACAGATGTTGGACAAAAATGGGGGGGTGGGCGATCCTTCAAACGTGGGCGTTCGCTCGGAATTTTACGGTATATGAATGTCCCCCGAGTGGAACATACCATGGCGTCCACTCGAGCTTTTGAAACGAGCGAATCGAGCTTTCCAATAGGCTGATGTTGGCCACATCGGTGGCGAGAAAAAAAATTGTGTGCACAAAGTATACGCACGGTACCTCAGAAGAGCTGTCAAATTAACAGCTGGTCGAAAGGCATGTTGGTTTTTGCTAGGACTTAAGCTAGCCTGCAATTTAGTCCGCAATCCGCCGGTCTGCCCACCCCAGGTCAACATGACTGGAGACAGCCGCCGTACTGTAGTCGTCGACTTCAGCACTGTGGCACGGTTCCCAGGCAAGGTTCGAGAGCTTCTGCAGTCTGCATGCATCTGGTGCCCTTAGCATAAAGTAAGTGACGTCGGCTCTCTATACCACGGAGGCTAGGGCCGACGCAGAGCCTTTTGAACCCAGAAACGCATATGCAGTCTGCTCACCTTCCCTGGCCAGCTTGCCGTCGGCGTCGTAGAGCCAGAGGTCCTCGTTGCGGGTGCCAATCAGGTCCACCATGTTAAAGATGACCTCCGGGTTGATGGCCCGGTCGTTCTCGCTGAAGGCAATCAGCAGCGGAGTGCCGCTCTCTGCCACCTGCTTGATCTTGTGCCCTGCCTGAGGAAGGGAAGGCATGCTCTGGCACACACCCGAAGAGGCCTTCATACCATTTCGAGGCATGTGCAAATAGTGTACATTGAGTTCTGAGCGAAGTTGAAGCGAACAGCGGTTTTGGCCGAATATTTTCAAACTAAATATCAAATAGTTTCTCCAAGCCTTTCACTATCGGGTGCCAAAACTCCTGCAGAAATCGTAAAGTTTCCTTCTAACCCTCCACTCGTCCACACCTAAGCTCAGTTACTTTTTATGTATGAACTGTGGCATGTAAACAACAAATTGGTTGCAGCTATCCTAATCAAGAGGATTTATAAATCAGCTTTCGAATTTGACAAAAAAAGCAGGAATTATGAACGCAGGTTGTTAAGACATCACTGCCTAACACATGCTCTTGCAAATTGCGGCGGGTTAGCCCCGTTGAGTGTGCTTCTCACCGAGCACTGATGCACTGCAGAAAAACAATTTCCGCAGAGCACGTGACCTTTGCGGGCATTACTTGCCCGCTGAAAACAGGGGCTCAGTGAAAAGCGCACTCACAAGGCTAACCCACCGCGATCGACACTTCAAAAAGAATGAATATCGCAGTTTGTCTCGAAGCAAATATTGAATAGCGTATTATTTGAAACTACTATTAGATTATCTGCACAACCCTAGTCACCTTACTCCTCAGGTGTGTATGTATTGCTACACCAGTCGCGCGGGACGGTGGAGTCAGCTGTCGTCTGCTAGTCAGGGGTCGTCTGCTGCGAAATCTGCAGGCTTGGGAGCTAAGTCTATTTGTGGTCGAGTACCACCTGCTTGTATAGAGTTTTTGGGTAGTTTTAAGAAACCACTCATGCACCCATGATGCAATCGATCGACCTGTGAATTTACATTAGGAACGAAAGTTGGAGAGCTTGTTACGATTGCATGTTCCAATTACGCCACTTCGATTCTTTGTAAGCGATTTCCTTCTCAGGGCGGCCATGAGTGAGATGGAAACACGTGTGAAGAGAAACAAGTAAAGGTTCTTGTACAGTAAAGCAAAAAGCTGTGTTTGGGGAAAAGCGGACTGAATGTGTAACAGAAAAAAAAAGCTCGAGGTACACCTAAGCACTTCTTATGTGTTGTGAATGCGAAAGCATGCAAGCCGCTCGTTCGCTCTCTTTTTCGTCTGCTGCATACTTTTCGTCGCCGGTCAGCGCGCATGCTCCCCTGGGCACGCTGACCTTGGACGCTTTGTGTTAACGGCGCGCTGATGGACATGCAGCGCCATGGGGTGAGCGGTCGTGGAAACTGTTGAGCGCAGCGGTCAATGGGAGCCCCGTCGACGCGCGCCAGCCAATGGACCCGAAGGCGAAATCCATCAGCTGCTTTACTCCCTTGGGATCGGGGAAACTAAGCGTCGTTTTCGCGCTTCAAACTGATGACGTCAGCTCGCTCCATGGGACAGTTAACGCTTTCGCATTAAAAACGGGAATGAGAAAGACGACATTGGAAGTACGGCAGCTGCCGCGGCTAGCAGACCCGTGGGGCTAGAAAAGGCAGATCAGCAACTTTGTATGAATATGAAGCAACTTAGGTTTGAAAGTATGCAACTTACACAACCTTGATCACGCTGACAAAGACTGAGGAGCACAGAATCTGTTGTGATGTTGCGTGACATTGCGACATCCCAATATTGCACAACATTATGACGTTATGTGACATTGTGATGCCATGTGACATCACCCGTCATTGTGACGTCATGTGACATCACCCGACATTGTGAGGTCATGATGTCTCACGAGATTGTGACGTTCTGCGACACTGCGATGCCATGACATAACATGACATTGGGCTATTACACAACATCTGATGTCATGCGACATCCTGATGTTACATGGCATTGTGCAGCTACATAACATTTGATGTCACGTGACATCATAAGGTCACACAACATTGTGACGTTAAGTGACACTGCAAAGTCATGTGACATCACATCACATTGTGACACTGCATGACACAGCTCTATGGTATGACATCATATGACTGACATCACATGACTGACTTCACGGTGTCACGTCTTGTCATAACCTAACGTGAAACCACAATGTCACATGGTGCCAGGGTGTCATGAGACGTCATGATGTCGCATGACATAACGTGATGCAACAGTCATTCGTGATGGTTCTCTAATAAAATTTGACCGATAAAACAGATTCCACGTTAAAATTTATCACGTGAACTCTTTACCCCATGGTAACGAGTGCATAACGTGATGAGTTCAAATCACGAAATTCGTGCCTGTGAAATATTTCCAGAATTCGCACATTGCAAAATATCCTTCTAGTTCAGCGGTTGGGTTGCGCTTTTCACCCCACATGTCGTCGAAGGGTTGTATCTTCACGGAGCAGTTAAGCAGGAAGCGGCGGTAAAAATTGAGCATTCCAAAAACTCGCGTAGTTACTTTTTGTTGTTGGGTTGGGGAAACTCTGGATAGCTTAGATTTTAGTATCAAGGGGGAGAATTCCAGCAGCGCCGATTTCGCGTCTAAGAAATTCAAGTTCATCCTTGCCAAACACGCACTTGCTGACGTTGCCAACAGTTCCATAGTCCGCTAGGCAAGCAAAGAGCGTGTGCAGATGTTGTGCATGATCTTCGGCAGAGCCGCTCGCCACAAGAACGTTGTCGATGTACGCGAAGCAGAATGGAAGGCTGCGTAACACCTGATCGACAAAATGCTGGAACGTTTGCACAACATTTTTGAGTCCGAAGGGAGTCCTGACGAATTCGAAGAGGCAGAAGGGAGTTATAACTGCCGTTTTCTGTATGTCAGCCGGTTCAACGGGAATTTGGTGGTACGCCCGGACCAAATCTGCTTTTGAAAATACAGTGGCACCGTCAAGTGAAGATGTAAAGTCATGGATGTGAGGCACTGGAAAGCGGTCAGCTGTCATGTTGCGGTTAAGATTTCTGTAGTCCCCGCATGTACGCCAATCTCCTGGGGTAGTTTTCGGGACCATATGCAAGGGTCGACCAGACTTTCAGACGGGTGGATTATTTCGAGCTCGAACTGCTCTCTGGCTATCCACAGCTTGTCCGGAGGAAGTCGTCACAGTCTGCCATGTACTGGTGACCCTGATGTTTCGATGTGATGTGTAACTTGATGTCACACAGGAACATCGGCGTTGCATGGCCGTGTGATGTTGGGGAACTCTCGAACGATGTTAGAGAATGGGCATTCTTCATTCTGCGGAATCTGTGTGAGGCAGAGCGACAGGACTTTGGACATGATGCTGGACACCGAGAGATGAGTCGTCGCGTCGAGCAGTTGCTTTTGCCGATCGTCAACTAGGACTCGCAAAGTGTTGGAGAGAATCAGCTCCTATGATGGTACGTATGTTGCATACCAGCAACAAGGAAAACTAAGCAAAAAGTATGCCGGAGGCCAAGGTCGAGTGTATGGGATTGCTCATTGAAAACAAAGATGGAGGTAACTTTCACGGCTCGCAAAAATCCGCTTGTCGACGCTCTTGGGTAGTAGCAGGTAGGATGCTGACCTCGGCCCCAGTGTCAACCAACAGCTGCAAAAAAACCGTAGCTTTGTCTCTGAAAAAGAAGAGCCGGCACCCCGTATTGCTTGCACTGCTAGCTGAACTCAGTGCTGGGGCATCGTTTTTCTTGTCGCCGCTGAGCAGGGTGGCTTGCACTTGTGTTCTTGGTTGCCAAAGGTCTGATGGTACCAGCAGATGGTACTAGGAGCTGACTTGGAGGAAGATTGGCTGCGGGCCCGGTATTAAGGGCATGGAGATCTGCTCCGTTCGATGTTGAGCGCAGCCACGGCCAGTTGCAAGCTCCGTATCTCCGACTGCAAGTGTGCAGAAATCGGCGCTTGCGGGTGACGCAGATGGTGCACTCATGGTCACGCGATGTATTTGGGCCGAAGTCTCAATGTTGGCAATTGTTGGAGACGCAACCTCAAGCACCTTGTCGACGAGAGACGCGAGGTCGTGGAGTGGGATGTCGCCAGTGTCTGCCAGAACCATGCACTTGTTGGCGGAAAATCTCTGGAGGAAGAGTTGACAGAAGAGAGCATCATCCATGTTTGATGCTTCCTTACTGAGGAGCTGCATCATGCGGCTCCTTGGGATGGTATTTTGTCTCCCAGGTACTCGGCTGTCGGAAGTTGTTGGAGGTGCTTTTGTTTCGACGCGGAAGTGCGTCGGATGAGCTCGGATTTGAGCTTGTCGAATAGGTCACGTTTGGGAGACACCAAGATGATGTCCCGGACTTCGGCTGCTTCCGGTGGCGATGATGTGGTTAAATTTTGTCACCTGTGCCGGGATTCGACGAGCGGTGAATCGGGCCTCCACTTAGGCGAACCAGAGAGCTGGGTCAGCGGGCCAGAATGGTGGCAGTTTCAGAGCCACGGATGCGATGGAGGGCTGTTGCTGCTGCTGCTCCTGTTGTACAAAAGAATGGGCATCGTCCCTGTTGTTGGGCATGGTACTTGGTGCGGAGGAGAAGGTTGAATAAATGAATGTTCCGGGACACCAATTGTAGCTGTCCTGAAGGAAATCTCAAAAGAGATGCCACGAAGGAACAAAGGCAGGTTGTCAACTTTAGACTACATAAATTTATTTTAAAGATAAGAGAGAAGACCAAAAGACGTGGTCTTACTTCAAGCACCATAGTTAAGTTCCGAAGCGCTGTGTAAGGGTTCTGGGGAAGACGGCGGGTTCTCGATCGGCCGGGCGACTGTCGTCTTGACTGGCGGCGTGTATGGTGGTCGCTGGTTCATTGGCTGGAGCACACCCGTAGTGTTAGGGGGCAAAAATTCAAGTCGGATGGCTTCGAGGTTGTCCACAGTGCCGTGGGCTCCACAGTTATCGACGAACATAACCACATGTTGCTTTTGGCGATCGAACACCCAGTCCAGACGGCGCAAATAGTCTTCGAACAAGCAGTGCGTAATCCATTCCTTGGTGTTGCTGGAATACCACACAGCAAGCTGCTCCAGATCTTTGAAACTCCTCGAATCTTTTGTCGAGCCGATAACGCCGAGCAGGACTTTCTTGTCGCTGACAGAAAGTCTTTGCATCCCTTTAAAACACCTGGGGTTTTTGCCTTCCTGATGACGAGGAGTGGCAACTTCTCAGTGCCCACCGCCTTTGCCCCGACCATGACGGCGATTCTTTCCTTGCTGTGTTTTCCTCCTGTGCAGGAGTCACCGTCAAAACACAGCATCCGGTCCGGTAGCATTTTGAAAAAAAGGCCGATCTCGTCACAACTGAAAACATCTCCGAGGACAAACTCTTGCAGTAATGCCTTTAGTTTGTTCAAGCGATAGCCCCCGACAGTGATTTGGTCGACGGCTCCACTCTCCCCGCACACTTTCTTGAACGAAATTTAATGTCACTTCTTAAAGCCACGCAACCATCCATCATTGAACTTGAAGTTCTCAAAGTTCATTTTCAGACCAAGAATCTCTGCTTTCTGTTTGAGGGTGCCACCCTACACTGGAAGGTTCTTGGAAAGAACTTCTTTGAGCCAAAGTTGCTGAGCTTCCTCCAGGGCCGGATGTTCACCTTTTCGGTCGTTCTTTTGCTACTTACTGTGCGAGCTGTCAAGTGCAGAGAAAATCTTTTCTTTGTTTTTCATGCAGTCGGATAATGTCTGCTTGGGCAGCTGAAACTCTTTCGCCACATCGAATTGCGTCCGTCCACTATCTAGGAGCTTTGAAATCGCCGCTTTCTTTTTCAGCGTCATTGTAAAGTACTTGCGTCGCTTTTTCGGAACACCCGGCAGAGGTGCAAGAGGTGGGGCCATGAGGTCGAAAACTGTGAGACGTAGGTGTGAATATGCGAAGACGTACTCTACACTTTACAAATGGCGACTGGCCTTGGTTGGAGATGGAAAATCGACCAAACATAGAAACCAAGACGATGAAGAGGATGCAAAGCCAAAAGAAAAAATGCGTACCATAGGACAAGTAGCGGAGGGTTGCCGCTAGGTGTCCTATGGTATGCACTTGGTATGCAAATAGTGCTCTGTCAAACCTATCCAAATACAACTGAAACATCAAGCCAAGCCCACGATCAAGCCAGCAAAAAATCCAAGATGGCATCCTCTTGGTGGCCGCCTACTCGTATTTTAGTCCTGAAAAATTTAACTTTTGGGCAGCAACCTGTTTGAAAAACTGGTTGTTAATGTGCACCATTTCATTTGGGTAAGTCGTGGTTCCCCGTCGATGTCCGGAATATCGAACAAGTCCGAATTATTGGCGACCGAAAAATCGGTCGGCGACTGTAACAAGATCATTTCGTGTTGCACTCGACATTGTCACAACATTGTTGCAAATGGCTCAACAATGTTGAATGCAGTTGAACATCACTGAGCGGAGTTTGACATCAGCAAAAAGTTGGACGCCCTTTCTCAATATTCGCGACTGTCACAGATGGCGTGCATACAAATGCGAGCAACCAATTAGTAAGCTGTCTCTGCCATGCGCAGACGTTACAAAACGAGCACTTTTGGGAACATTCATAGATTCTGGGCTCGCCTGTTCCGAAATTGTGTGTAGCCAAGCCGAGTTCACAAGATGTTACCTGGTCGTAGTCCGAGAAGATCATGGTCTGGAGTGACATGATGGCGTCCTCCATGTTGGGCTTGATGGGATTGCGGGTGCACTTCATGATGGCGATTCCCAGGCGCCGCATGAAGCCCTGGTATCGGGGATTCGTGTAGTGCACCGCGAAGGCCCGCATCAGTGGCAGCGGTCGGATGGCCCTGCCAAGCAATTCAGGCAGGTCAATGAAGAGCCAGCACTCCAGAAACGGGACCACTCTCGGTAGGCTCAAAGGGGCCCCCCCTTTAACCCTTTGATGGTCGAGCTATTTTCCCAAAAAAGACGTTTCCCAGTGGTCGGGTTTTCTTTCCAAAGTATCACAGTCGAGCCCGGTTATATCACACCCGGATATTTCGAATTATTGCTTATATCGAACAGTCCAAACATCCCTGCCACCCGTCGCTCCTCCCGCGGTCCGATTGCGCCGGAGGCGAGCATGTAGCTCGTGTTGCAGGGCCGGCAGACCGCCAAGCCAGCATACGCACACAGGGATACGCAGCAAAAGAGCAGTTGTAGGAGGATGGCAAAAGCAAGGGGAAGGGCACGCGAGCACATAGGGAGGGCAGGGAGTGCCCGCTGTTGGAACGGTAGCGTGCTCTTTCCCCGAACACTGCTGCCGCTGCACGACTCCTTAGCCCAAAAATAAAATAAGCAAAAAAATAAAAAGTCTTCGTCAAGTCCAGTGTGTTGACAAGAACTGTTGAGCAATCACACTTTGAATGCCTTATCTTTGTTTCTCTTTTTTTGTCGACGTTATTGCTTTGCCTGTTTTTTTTTTTTCTTTTTTTGCCTTTCTTTCTTAGCTTCCTGAATTTAGTGAGCTTTCTTTTTTGTTGCTCGTTTAAGGAGCTGCGCAACGAATTTAACGTTGAAAGAATTTGCATCTTCTACTTTTGACATTGTTTATCTTGTCACAAAGGACAGAAAACACATCTCCTTCCTTTGAAATGTTGCGATTCCGCCGCGTAATTGCGAGGCAAAAATTAGAATATTTCCCGACCTGCAGCCGCGAGCGGCGGCCATGAGAAACACGCGGCGTGAAGTCAATGGGGGACTTGTAAAAAGATAGGAAGTTGTGCAAATATCTGCTCGATAAAAAGTAATTTTTGTATAAATCTCGTCATTCCAACATAAATATAAATGCAAATAAATGAGGCGTCGAGCACCTCACTCCTCCTCTCCTACCCGTCGACCAATCGGTACAGAGTTTGCAGCCACGCTTTCCTCTGGGCTTCACAAAACGCCGAGCACCTAGCCAAAGGATGTTTCACGTCAAAAATTAGGACAAGTTCGTCCCGCAAAGCCTTCCTACCCTCTGCCCTTCAGCGAATGAAAGCAGGAGGAAAGGCGGAGAGGAGGCAAGTCCACTCTCCTCTTTTTCGGCAGTCGAATCGCTCAATAGGAAAGGGCAGAGGGCTCTGCGGTAGGAGCTCGCCTCACTCTTCCCAACCTGCGACGGGGTATGGGCGGTACTGCGTAAAGGGCCCCGGCAAGCAAGAAATGCGGCGGAGAGGAGACCCACCGCACGAGCTGGTGACCCGCAGGCGCGAGAAGGGCCAGGCCTCCCACCGCGGGCATGCCCGGACGGGTCATCACGTTCAGGCTCGGGTAGATGGCGCTGCTGTGGGCCACCACCAGGTCGATCCTGCGGGACACGCACAGCATCACTGCCACACCCACCGTCACGCCCAGTAGACACGGTACGAAGGGGCCGCAAAAGCCTAAAGTCGCCAAACGAGCTGCCGTATTTTCTCGCGCGTTCCCGCTACAAAATTTGTCTAAACTCGTGGGCAAAGGGGGGGGCGTAGGTCGTACGTGAACTTCGGTGGGCAGTGCAGCTTCGCAGCAATGCGCACGAGGTGGTAGGAATAGAAGACGCGAGGCAAAGCTATACGCTCGCACCGATGTGCAGGACTGTAGCACTGTGGAGGCCACGCCGGCCTAGACAATGTCGCGTGGAAAATTCGACAGCGACTGTCGAGCGAGTGAATGAGTAACTACGCGTGAAATTCCAATTTGTGCACAACGACGGATATAAGTGTCCCGCTTGTTAACCCTTTGCCTACTGCAAAAATTAAAAAAAAAAAAAAAAGATTTAAAAATATTGATTTTTTTTTTTATGTGCCCTACAAATTTAAGATGCAATACAAGGGCCAAAAAATTTATTATATGAGAAATCTTTGAACACACGGCAAAAGAAAAGGGGACTAAAGTTTGGCTTCACTGCGTTACCTCACAGTGGGGTCGAAGTGATTATCTGAGACACGACATCTACACAAAGAGGTTCACATCTCTAATACCTATTCTCTCAAGGGTCTGTCTCGTGCATAAATGTTGAGCTTCGTGTGGTAGACCTCGAAGCACAATATGGTGCAGAGTGCCACACCGCAGTCTTCGCACCAGGTCCGTGTTTCTTTTCTGGTTGCTTTTGTCAGGTCCTTCTCCGATCGCTTAGAGCAGTGGTCGGCAACCTTTTGCAGCGGCGGGCCGAGTCTTCACGAAGTTGACACGGAGGAGGCCGGACGGTAAGTCGGGAAGACGGGGAGGGAGGGGGGGGGGGGGGGGGGGTGCGGGGTCGGCAACCCACGGCCCGCGGGCCGTGGGTTGCCGACCCCTGGCTTAGAGCAAATGAAGCAGCGTCTAGTCAGCTTCTGGCTTTTTGCGGTGGGTGGAAGGTACCTGGGGAAATGGCATCCAGCGAGACATGACGTAAGGTTGTCTGAGCTCCTTCCCTTCTTTCATCGACTCTCAGGTTGAACGTTTTGAGCCGTCAAGGCCTCCACGAGGTTCATGCGGAAGTCCAGAAGTGTTTCTTTGCCGCCACTCAACAAGATGAACAAGATGAAGCCATTGAACACTGACATGTCGACAAGATGGCGAAAGATCTTGTAGAACACCTTCTGCTGGTGACGGACGGATGGGTAGTAGGAAAGATTCTGGTCATTTTTATCTACACCACCCATTGTGTGGTTATAATCAACAACCAGCCCTGGCTTTTGCAGTGTCTCGCTGCACTTATTGACCACCCCTTTCATTGCTGCGCTGTGCAGTGTTCAGAAGAGACACACACTTCTTGTCTTGCCACTGAAGGGCCAAGCACTTCCCATGTTGGAATGCATTCGCTTCCCCTTTCTTCAGCTTCGTCTGTTTTGGGAAAGGCATTTCCTTTCGTGTAGCTCACACTGTGCTGTACACGTCTGTTTTCCTGGTGATCAAGGCGTCCACCAGCTCTGGTGAACAGTAGAAATTGTCCACAGTCAAGCAGTATCCACGATCGAGGTGTTGTGCCAAGAGCGCCAAAACAACCTTCGTCCCCATGCACATGAGCTGATCACTGTCTACAGTTCCTTTTCCCGTGTAGAGGATCATGTTTGATACGCAGCCACTTTCAAACTGGCACAGAAGAAAAAATTTGAGACCAAACCGTGCTCGTTCAGGGGCAAGTACTGCTTCCAACTCAAACACCCTTTATATAAAAGAAGACTTTCGTCAACTGCTACATCAGCAGTTGACGAAGAGTCAATTGCGATAACGAAGCATGGGAATGCAGTGAACAAGCCCTCTTTGTCTTTAGAACCGGAACGAAAGCGCTTCCTAAATCTTTTTGATTTTCTTGTGTAGTCTTATAGCTGACTCCCTCAGTGAAGGGTCCAGTGCAATCCGTAATTTTCCTGCGCTTTTCTTTTTTTTTTTTGTGAATGACGTATCATTTTTGGTGCCGTCAGTTGGTTTGTTGGCTTGACCCCATTGTTAGAGGTCCAGTGTCGTATCTTTTGTTGAGAGAGGTGGTGTGAAGAAGGGTTCCCTTTCTTTTTTTCAACCCTATATAAAGGGTTCTGTCCTTAAGGGGGGGACACTACCCAGAGAAAAAACAATTCTACAAAAAACATTGATTTTGAAAAATTACATATTTACATCCATCTACATCCAGAGAGTATTCACAGAAATATGTACTAGTTTACACTGCATAGTTAATTTTTTATGAATTATTTTCTGTCCACCGAAGCTAAAGAAAAGGTAGGGTTTGGAGCACTTTGAACACATTTTTCTCCGTTCCACTTTTTGGTATAAATTCCATTTTAGTCAATCTATCGTTTGATAATGGCAATACAGGGAAGGCTCGTTCTTCACTTTTCCTGACTAAAATTTAATAAGGAATGCGTCTATGGAGTTTGTTTGTCACTTCATGGATGTCTTTTATAAAAAATGTTGACATTTTGTCGGAGACACAGAAGACCAAAAAGTTGACCAATTTTGCAGAAGAGAAAATTGATAGAAATCAATGACTTTTTACAAAAAACTTTCCATAGGCGCACATCCTAGGCATTCTGCTACATATCTAGCGAATAAAAATCTTGAATACAGTAAAACCTCGTTAATTCGGATCTCATGGGACCGGCAAAAATGTCCGAATTATCCGAAAGTCGAAATATCGAAAGGACAAAGAAAACTGCGCGATAGTGTTTCCCTGTGACATACCTTTATTTTGAGAAGAAATGTATTATTACCACCTGCTTTCTGGACGACACTTGGACGGAGACGGGAACTTACCTTAGCGCGGTCGAGTGCTCCATCGCACTCGCACAGTCGGAGCTAGGCATCCCGCGCGCTGACGAGTTAGCACAGCAAGGCCTCTTCTAGTTTCGGGTGCACCACCGCCCACGGCCGCTTTCTTTTCGCGTTGAACTTCTCGCTCTCGAAAGCCCGTAGGATATCGGCCTCAATTTTCACACATACGGGGCCAAACTGCTTCTCTTGACGTCGTAACTTTCAATCACTTGTATAGAGACGCCGTCCTTCAAGGCCCTTAGTATTTCCACTTTCGTCGCTAAATTCTTAGCCTAGTACAGCTGCAACGTAAAACGAGTAGCACAACTGACCGATAATCGGAGCGGCAAAATCGCGAAACCCGGCACTATTTTTCCCGAGCGCCCGACACCGAGAGTGCCAGTCACGTTGCATTTTACAACGCGGGGGTGGCCGGTTAAAATGGCGGGCTTTAGGATCCCCGCGTTGAGGCATGAAACGTGACTGTCACTCTCGCTATCGGCGCGCTCGGGAACAATAGCCCCGCGCGACGCAATCTCGCCATTGCGGTCGTCGGTCACTTGTGCTACCCTTTTTCCGTTGCAGCTATGCTTCTGCCGCTTCCATGCCAGGAGAGTAGCGGGTAGCGCGCTGAAGCACGGCAATCCAGAGCAAAACTGGTGCGAAACACGGAGAACAGGAAGAGCGGAGAACCATGAGAAAACCGGAAAACCACGTGTGCACCTCGGATGGATAGCGGTCATACCATTTGGAATGGATGGTAGCTAGCGCCACCTGCCGAATTCGTCCGAATTAACCATAGCGCGCCGCGTTCCCTCCGAATTAATGAGCGTTTGCTCCCATTGACTAATACATACGTTTGACGGGACCGGATCGGCAGTCCGAATTATCCGAATTTCCGAATTAGCGGGGGTTGAATTAACGAGGTTTTACTGTATTGTGATAGTTTTCCGACGATAGATTAACTATACAATGTAGGGGTGTTGCTGATAGAAGCTGCCCTAATTTCCTTCCCACTTAACCGACAGACCTGAAAGTCTGTCATGCACCCTCTAGCATGACCACCAGCCTACCCTATAAATTTCATTAATTTTAAGCCAAGGGTTCAAAAGTTGACCCTCCCAGGCGGTGTATCCCCTTAAAGGACACATGCAAAGAAAAAAAACATTTTTTTTTAAACAGCTTAGATGGAAAACGGATATCATAAAACGATTTTACAACGAAGAAAAAAAATTTTTAGAGCTATATTTACGGCGCTATCGAATTTGTAGTTGGCGCCCGCGGGCGCCGCGGAAAAGTGGCCCTTATTTATCACGTGACAGGCCCATATTTGTCACGTGGTGCTCGCGCTCTTTCGGAAGCTTCCAATGGCCTCTAAAAGTAACTTATTCATCTTTGTTTGAAGTATAACAAAAAAACTAAGATGAATAAGTAACTTTTAGAGCCCAAAGGAAACTCCTGAAAAAGCGCAAGCAGACGTGATCGACCTGTGCGCCGGTCAGATGACGGCGGCGGCGCCCCGAACCAGACGAACTTCTGCGGCGGCGGCGACGGCGGCGTGGAGAAACGCGTTGAAGCGGCGTTCGCACAACGCTCAGCGTGCGGCGGCGGCGTCGCTTTACGGCTCGGCGACGCAGGGCGGCGGCGCGCGGGCCTACCACGTGACCAGCGGCGGCTCCAGCAGGCGCCAACTACAAATTCGTATAGCGCAGTAAATATAGCTCTAAAAATTTTTTTTCTTCGTTGTAAAATCGTTTTATAATATCCTTTTTCCATCTAAGCTGTTTAAAAAAAATGTTTTTTTTCTTTGCATGTGTCCTTTAATAAAGGTTTAGTTGTGTGTTTGAGACATTGTCCTTCTCTTCCTTGTCGTCTGTCAATACCTCAGTCTCAGGTCTTTCACTAAAATGTTTGCTACATCACGTTCGGGAGTGTAGACAGACAAGAAACGGTCATTTATCTTCTCGAACACAAGCCAGATCTTCCACAGTTTTGGCTGGGGATGGCTTGCTGTGTCGATCTCAGCTGTGTTGTCAACAAAATGCAGGAACTTTATGATCATTTGAAAGCGATTCCTGCTCATAATTGCACCAAAGATACGCGTCTCGAGGATTTCCCTCTTGAACCAGTACATAGTCATGCCTGGCTTCTGAATTATCCCTTGAAAAATAATAATTCCAATGAAAAGCTTGAGCTTTTCACTTAAAAGCTCTTTCCACACGGCTGAGCATGCCGTGTGCCCTGCAAGAAACTGCACAACGTAGCGGTTTGTCTCGCGGACGACGAGATCAATAATATCTGAAGTAAGGAAACGTTTCAGGTGCCGCAGACAGTTCATATCACCTTGCACATCGACATTCAGGCCGAGCGTAACAGTGAACGCAAAACGTGGAGGGGCTGGAGCAGGGGCGGATATAGAGGGGGGGTCCGAATGTCCTGACCCCCCTCTTGGTTTCTGCATGTGTAAAATTTAGGGCGTAAAACGAAGGAGAGGGGGTTCCTAAACATATGGTAAGCTGACCAACACCTGACCCCCCCCCCTCAGGAAATTCCTGCATCCGCCCCTGGGCTGGAGGGGGATTTTCTATGTTGATTCTTGTCCAGTGCCGACACGCTGACACAATGTCCTCATCAGAATCGGAGTCATCCGAGCTAAAATCTAATAACTCGGTTGCATCGCTGTCACTGTCCAATGAAAGGTTCATTTCCTCGTCTTCTGAATCTGAAGCGACGTCACAATGTCTTCGTTTTTGCCCTAATTTTGAGGCAAGATCGTCACTACGAATGCAGCGACCAGACGTTGATGTTGCCATTTTTAAATCCCTTGTTGCCTGCGTTGGAACATTTTCCGTAAAGTGCCATCTATCCACGGCAAAGCTAACTAGAAACACGTGGACTAGCCCAGTTCGTCCATGGTAGCGTATTGAAGCCCGAATTAATCTGGACGAGCCCAGCTCGTCATGGGGGGAGCGGTACGAATAGTGTGGACGTACCCAGGTCGTCCATTGTAGGGAAAGGGTTAATTAAGCACACAAGAGACGTTTTATCTTTCCGAATAACTAGAAGCTGAGCAAGCGCAGAGTATGGTATGTAGAAGAGAAAAAAGAAAGAAGAGATCACAATATTCGATGAAGGGCCAAAAAAAAAAACAAAAAACATCCACAACAGCACGCACGGTTCCGAGGACGTCGACGGTAGGGTCCTGCGTATTTGATATATACGGGCAGGCCCCGAAAAGCAACCTTTGAGCCGGTTTTATCGAGGCCTAGGAAAACCTAAAATACCCCAAATTAGAGCTGTGCTCGAATCTTGAAGTTCCAAGCTTGATGGGAAGAAATCTACATCTACAACTTTGTCTCGCATTGACCCGTAACACGGCCTGCACCACAAGGTCGCTTCGCTCTACGAGTCCCTGCCTCTCTTACTGGTGCCGGGACGCTTTCCCCGTATTCGGGTCACGCGCACGCTCCTTGGAGGATCGGCAAAAGAGAACGCTTTTATGTGAAAGAGGCTGCACCGGGTGTAGGAGTGACTACGTATTTTATTGAGAGTAGGTAATACCCTAGTTACACGGGCGCTTTGAACTGTGGTTGAGTTCAATCACAGTTATCGGCCTCAACTGTGATTGAACTGAACTGAACTGAGATGGTGCTACACGGCTCTCCAGAACCCAGTTGAAGCTAAAACGAAACTAGTTCTTGTGCCACGTGATCAGTCTAATTATTAAAGTAATTTACTCGGAGATACATATTTTATTTATTATAAGTATATCATACATTCTGTTCAATACCTTGTTGCTTTCTTAGCGGCGTTGACACCAGTACCAAGGCAGATTCAGTGATAAGTTGCGCGTATTTTAAGCTAGGTGGAGCAAGCTACCGCCCGCTACGATGGGTGCACTCATTACTATTTGTCCATTCACACAGCTGGTCCCGCCGCCATCTTCGCTCGTTTGGTGGCTTGCCGGCTAGCCGGGATCGTTTTAGCGGCAGCTCGGACGTCTAAATCTATTCCTTCCCGGATATTTTGCTGCTACGATTTTTTCTAGACGCCTGCCCCTGCATTCCGAAACAGTAAGTGCCTCGGAAACGATGGTCGGCGGCAGCGGTCCCGCGGACAGACGCCATTTTACCTCCGTTGGGGAAGTCCATTCAGTTAAACTGAGGTAAGGGAGCTCAGTTGAACTCAACTGTCATTAGCGGCTCGATGACAGTTGGCGCCGCCGTGTAACTCTTGCCGATCGCGATTGAGTCAACTGTCGTTGACTCAATGGCAGTTGAAAGCGCCCGTGTAACTAGGGTATTAGAGATGGGTTTTCATTTCAATAAATGTTAGTTGCGAGTGCACCCTGTTTTTGTCACGTCTCTTACTGTCCTTGTGTGGTTTCGGCGCTTCGAACGAGAAAACACCCTCGAGTTCAAAAAGGAATAAACCCCAAAAACAAGGAAGACTAGGCTGCGGGACATCAAACTCTCCCGTGAAAGGTTTTCCCCGGACGTCCATGGGATCGCACATGCCCATGCCGTCGGGGTGAAATTTGTACATTTGTGAGCAATGCCCCGTGTAGCAATCCCCCTTTGAGGGGGCTAGGAAGAGGGGTTACTTGCTGATGTTGATGGCCCTGAGGAAGTCTGCCAGCAGGTGCGTCTTCTCCTCCGCGGAGTGCCAGAAAGTGCCCACGCGGTAGCTCAGCTTCAGGTCTGCATCGCCAAGGGGAGGGGAAACAAGTTCTGTTATTTTGATGCCAAAGCCAGAAAGCTCGAACTCTGTCGAGGGCGCTTCATTATTTTAATGCGAGAAACATTTCGAGAAGACTTTGCCACCTGCAAAAGTTTGGGAAAACAAAACAAAAAATAAACGAAACCTTACAAGAGGAGGACGTGGTGACGATGGCATGGCATCACATGCGTGGAAGGCCGAAACGGATTTAAGCTCGATTCACATGGAGCGATTTTACTTGCAATTTCGCAAGTGTGGTGGTGAGTACTGCAGCTTTTACCACACTCTTTTTGCCGCACGAGTGACGTTGCAACTGCGAAATCTGAAGTAAAATCCAGCATGTGAATCTGGCATTAGCGTCTGCTGCGTTCCTCATGAAATGCAATTCTGGATACGAGGGATTGATCGATAGCTCGAGATACTACTGCACATTTTTTTGCCACTGCCTGTACCTCACACAGGCATGTCCAAACTATGAAGAGTGCTCGTAATTCCAATGCAGGCATGTGAGCCACTCGTTAACAAACATACCAAAATCAAGTCTTTCAAAACAAAAAAAAAACTGGCTTTAATACGTGAAAAGTTTTAAGTGATTCTTAATGTAGTAGAGAATTGACTTTGAATTTAACAGTGCCTTCTTAAAAATGTTGGTAACAAAGAAAAGTATATTCATATCCAACAGTAAGTATGAAACATTGAAAACTACCATTTGTTAGAACAAATTGTAGCCAACATACAATAACACAACTCTTCCGACCTTGCTCAACCAGAACCCAGTTTTCAGTGAATCTGGGGTGGGTACCTCCCCGGTATCTTACGGTAGTCCGCACAGCGTAAAAATCAAACTTTAAAACGCATATGTAGTCTGCGGGCCATAGCCCAGAACGCACGGTACCATTATCAGCCACCGTATCGGGTACAGTGCTTTTTGCCGGCCGCCGAACTCACCCGGCCAGGTCGGGGACACGACGGTGGCTCCCACCCGGTCCAAGAACGGCACCAGGTCGGTAAAGTCCCGGTAGCTGCCCGGCGCCCCATGCAGCAGGAGCACCGTGGGGCGCCCGGCATCCCAGGCACGGTCCAGGCCCGTGTGCAGGTAGCACACGGGCACCTCGATGCCTGCAACATGCAGGGCGGCACGTCCATGGGGTCACCCCAGGCTCAGTTCTTAAAGGGGCACTGACACCCCAAAGGTTGTATCTTTTTGTTGTGTAAAACGGTGCAAGTCATGAACACAAAATAAAGACCATAACAAAAGAAGAAAAAGATTTCCACGCATGCGCGCGCCTTTTAATTTTTGGCGTTTTTCCCTCCCACTCACCTCCTCGCTTCTTTTGATTTGTAACGTCAAATATGAAATTTAGGAGCTTTGTAAGCAACATTTCTATTACATTTAATAACAGCATTCATACAACATGTTTTTTAAAGCAATTGCGAACACACACGACCCTTCTTTTTGAAATACCAAAAATCAAAGTGCAGTGTGATGTCCCCTCCTGGCTTTTTATCATCCCTCGGAAAACATGGCGGCGCTCGACGCATGTAGCAGGGGATGATCGGTGAGTCGGGGAGTCGGACCTAGTGGCTATTTTAGGCGCTCGACGACCTCTCAGACTTTGGAAAGGAAATCGTCAAATGGTCAAAACATCTGGGTTTGGCGTCTGTCTACCGTAGTTTCGGCTCCGACTCTTGCCGGGGCAGCCTTTCATGCAGAACCGGCGCGACGTGGCCCCTTAAGTCGCTCACAGAAGTCCACTGCGCATTCTCTTCGACCTCACACCGTTTCAAAGAATTTGGGATGGCTGAAAGGGCCCTAAAATACCTTCAAACTCGAAAGTCAAGTGTCGTCTGCTCGCAGCGATAGGTGGGACACACGCAGGAAACTGGTTGTTCGCGGGACGTCGGCGAACATGACACTTCGGAGGCGACAGAGAAACTCGAATCGCACGACGGATCAATATTCGGCGTCACTGCACTGGCGCGGATCGCGCGGGTACTTCAAATTCGGAATTTGGAAATTGTTTTTTGACTTCACAAATACTGGGTTCCCAAGTTTTGAATTTTGAGGGTAATGTCCCGGCACCAATTTCAATCGTTTTGAATAATAAAAAAAAAAAAGACTTTGATGTTTCAGTGCCTCTTTAAAGCGGTACAGTTGCTTCTCTTTAATATGGACGCCTCTCTTCGTCGGAAACATCGTCCACTGTGCAAGCCGTCCATAGCAACGAATCGGGAGCAAAAACAGACAAGAACAAGCGTAGCAACAACAAAAATTCCCCCTCCCCCGTCATAGCCTTATCTATACTCCGTCTGATGGTAACTTGACAAAGAACGAACGCTACAGCCACCTCGAGCCAATCAGTGACGGAGGCGAAGCACGTGACAGCCCTCACCAAAAGTATAAAGACGAGAGCGTCGGGGGCTCTCGCATAACCCAAGCAGCTGATGATGAGGGGAAGGATGAACTCATAATACGACCCTTTTTTTCTGTTCCCCTCACATCGCCTTGTCCCCCCAAAAAGCTAGCCCATCGCTTTATATTTTTTCGAAAGTAGAATTCTACTCTCTTTTGCCCGTGCCGCTTTGAGGAGAGCGGGGTTCGAGGCAGGACACATTTTTTGCTCTGTGCTAGCAAAATGTAGATCCTACACTAAAACATGATGAGCAGGAAGCTTCTTGAACCCTTGGACATTCTGTGAACCCCCTAGATATGTGTAGTAGCATTAATTTTATAATGCGAGCGCAGTTTCAAAGTGGCCATGAGCTAGCAGACGACAAGACAACCACATTGAGCAAACCTGCCCGCATACGCGCTTCCAAGTGATTTGGCAGATGCACGGCGGTGCATGAGCGCGCCTCATGTTGTCGTGCGCATCGCGCCCTTGCAACAGCGAAGCAAAGTGGACGTAACAAGCGAACAAACTCCAGTCTCAACCCCGACCGTCCAAACAAAAGACGGCTGCATGCATCAACTGAATTATGATTAACGCATTTAAAAAAATCATAGAGATAATCGCATGCAAGGGAGAAGAGTCACCTAGTTTCCCTGTCTCAGAGTTCTTTTTCTCCCGTTTTTCTACGAAACCCTGGCTCAAAATACATTCCGAGTAATAAATCAATAAAATATATAACAAATGAAACATCATTTTGCAGACCGCACTTTAGCATCCCGGTAGAGAGCCTTACCCTGTGGGGGTGCGTTCTGGTAGCCGGGCTTCCAGTGCCTCCAGTCGCGGTAGAGCTCCCCACACGTGCGGACAGTGACCCAGCGGTCCGTATATGGCCAGTCGGAGGCACTCTGCTCCTTGGCTTCCTCTTTCTTCTTCAGCACCCCTCGGCCACTGGGCACCAGCACCTGCAGCCAAATGAAAAATTCCTGCCAAACTGCACATCTGACCAACATGAAGAGTCTAGCAAAATTGAGATTGAAGCCAAAATGGTGACCTCAATCAAATCAAGACTTCAGTCGAACAGAGACTTCCTTCACACCGAGACTTTATTCACACCGAGACTTCAGTCGAACCGAAACTTCAGTCGAACCGAGACCTCAAATCAATAAGGCCTTTTGCCAAATCAAGACTTTGGTCAAACTCAGACCTTCGTCAAATCAAGACTTCAGTCAAACCAAGATGACACTGTAGCCACCACCAGAAATGCAGTGCAAGACACCTGGGGCTAAAGACTCGTCAAGCAAAAAGTTTGAGCCAAAAGTTGGCAGAGCCCGCCGACTGGCCCTCGAAAACGGGAGTGCGGCGTAACTGTTGCAAGAGTCTAATTGGCGCACTTTGTAAACTTTGTCCCCAGCTTTGTGTCCGACGAGTCTGGGGCCCTTCGAGTCGCACTATGGCAGGAGCAGCATTTCTGTTGTATGCTTCCCCATCACAATTAGCCTTGAAGGCCCTTTCCCATGCACCCCGCATGGTGTAAGCTCAGCACCATAGACACAGCACTGACTTCGTGCCATATCGGATCTGCGTCATCGTTCCGCTGCATGTCACCCGTCCTTTTCCATTTTGCACACACAAAGCGGTGCTAACTCAGTCCTAAGTAAGCTCTGACACTAACACCGATGCAGTGCTGACTTTGCGACATCTCACTGCTGCACTGGATGTGGAAACCGCATTAAATAGAAGCTGAAACATAAAAAAGGTAAGACAAGCTGTGTTCGGAGCAGCTTACTTATAGTTTTGTTGTCCTCTGGACCGTGCCGTCATAGTGTCATGGGACACTAATTCTCTGCTAAATATAGTGGAAACTTTTTTGTCAGCAAACGATGTCACAGTGTCACGTTACCTCATGTTACGTGACAGTTGGGGAAGAAATTTTTCTTCAAGGCTTAACGGGCCAAGACCGACACAAAAACATAACCCGGAATCCACTGCAAAGCCTCGCCAATAATGGCCGTCACCGTAGAAGGAATTTTATACCTCAGTCAGACGGGCACCTAAAACGCCGTATATGCCAAATGAGATTCGGTGCAAAAGCCATTTAGTCAGTGCAACATGGAAACTCAAATGACATCTGGGCACTTCAGATGCCCATCTGACAGAGGGGTCATTCCATGCCAACGTTGCGCTCATCCGTTTCCGATTTTTAAAAGAAAATTTGTGGCTTTTTACCCTTTATGGTCCTTGCTTATTTCCTAAAATATTTTCGCAAGTTTTTTTTATGGCACGAGCGCGATTGGATTTTTTTTAAATTGGGCATAAAGCTACGCATCATTCAATAATTTAGTAAAAGTAAGATTTTCTTAGAAACACTACACAATTTATTGTTTGTAATTTGAATGGCATTGGACTTGCTATGTTATGATGATTATGCAGTTTTTATTTATAAATATTTAAAAAAAAGTTCAACCCAATGCATAAAAGTTAGCACATTCCTCAATTTTTTTGTTGAATTATCGCTTTGCACCTGACAATTATAACTTTTTGTATTGGAAGCCCTGTAGATGAATTCCAAATGAAAAATGTTTGGAAACAAACAACCAAATATTTAACAGAAAAAAAAAAAATCTAAAGTTGTGAAAAGGTCAGTTCTGCTGCCTAAACAGCCGTTTATTCTACCCCAAGTTTTCCAAGTAAAAACAAAAAAAAAAGAAATTTGTTAGAAGAGCTTATTGTTTTTCATTTCTAAAAGTTTAATCAAAACAATTTTTTTTTTTTTTCTAAAGCAAGAAAAATTATGTTGAAGTTGCAACTCCCGCGTCGCAACCTGGCATTGTTTCTTAGCGATTCTTCACCACACAACACGCCACCTAGCACGAAAGCTGAGTAGCTTGCGTGCACACAAGGCAATTTCTGGCCGGGAGTGCAATTTTCGCAGGGGGTTCCGCGCATGTGCATTTTTGACTCGCAATTGCCTTGCGTATGCAGTCACTGTTTACAGCTAAAGATGCACCGCGGTTTGCCGTGGCCGCACTCAGCCATCTTTTAAGGCTGTACCGCAAACAACAGCGGCTACGAATGTCGGCTCTCCTTACTCCGAAACTTGATGCCTAACAACATCCGCGACACCTGACGGGGACTTCTCCTATACAGGAAACGCGATAACAATGGAGCGGGGGATCCCACTGGCATTTTGAAAGGAAAGGAGCGACGGTATGAAAGGGACGAAAAACTAGGGGTATGTGGAGAGCAAGTCGTATTGCTTCTTGCGCAGAAGTTAGCTATGACTGGCTTTGATTGAAAGGATAGTGGGTAGACCTCAATGCTAGATGCCTTGAAGTATACCCGCTATTTTTTTTTTCTTTTTTCAATCAGCCAATAAGAGCTCAGCGTTCTAACATCATCGGAACCCCTGTGCAGGAAGCAGACGAACTTGCACTCCGCATTGTCTCGAACGATCACAGACTAGTTATAATCAAAAATCTGCTGAAGTTTTTTTTTTTTTTTTGGTATTTGGCAGATGAAGACATTTTGCGGTCCGTGCATACGCTGATGCGGCTAAGTAGAAAATTCTGATTATTTTATTTTCTATTTTCTAAACTAGGACACACTTCTAACACACAAAAACATTCTCATATACCCCAGTTACACCTCAAAAAATGCCCACTACATTAGCACACAAAGAAGCTACTTTCATACAGAAGTCATAACTATAGTTGTAACATTGCTTGTTGTTCGCAAAATTCATCATGTCTTTAGTGTTCACAAGACGCGACCACAAAGGAGGCGCCTCCACTAACGTCCACCAGACAAGGCCATTTAATGTTGACGTGAAGCGGCGCCGTATCATCTCATCATACATGTTCCACGGGCGTAAACTAGCGTCTGTCAGCTTCCCTCAGCGTCTGCTCATGGTTCACGTGCACTAACAGAGCGTTTTAAAGGATGCAATGCTACGCACAATGAAAACACGACCTAAAAATATCCAATATTTCTCGCCAGGGGCGCTGTTCAAAACTTGAGAGCTACGGGTCTATAGTCGGCACCTGTAGATATTCTGCACCGCATAAAATTTGAACTTTTGAACATGTATACCGTAAAATTCCGAGCGAACGCCCACGTTTGAAGGATCGCCCACCCCCCCTTTCTGTCCAACATCTGTTGGGAACGGTATTCCGATACATCGCCCTCCCCCCGATTCCCGCCGGACGTCACGCGATGTCCGACGGGAATCGCGCGTCAAGGGCGCGATCTGCGGTCCCGCGTTTTTGTCTGCGATCTGCGCGCGTGAAATGCGTGAAATGCAAATCTGCTGCGTTTGCGATCTGCGCTATCCGTTCCCGAGTTTTTAGCGGATTCCCGTGTTTTTGCCCACAATCTGCGCGCGCGCTATCGATTCCTAGCTGTAACACGCGCGAGTTGTTCCTGCGTGTATTATTGCATCGTGAAATGCGATTCTGCTGCGGCCGCGATCTGCTTGATTTGTTTCCGTGACATGCGGGTTTGCAGCGGATTCCCGCGTTTACGTCCGCGATCTGCGCATGCAATATCGGTTTCTGCAGTATCCGTTCCCGTGAGATGCGAGTTCTCGGCGGGTTTCCGCGGGTCCTTCGCGCTGTCAAACGCGAATCTGCTGCGTCTGCAACCTGCGGTATCCTTTCCCGTGACACAGGAGTTCGTAGTGAATTCCGGCGTGTTTATCGCATCGTGAAACGCGAATTCGCCGTGTCCGCGATCGGCAGTATCAGTTCCCGCGTCACGCGGTTTGTAGCGGGTGCCCCGGTTCTTATCATTATTTCTGATAAAATTTTGCTGTGGCATCCCCAAAGATAGCCCACCCCATGTTTTTCACCATTTATCTCTTCATTTTGGGTGGGCGTTCGCTCGGAATTTTACGGTAGACCTTTTCTGTGTACTCTTGTCCCCAGCCACCTAATAGGCGTATCCGGTATGGGCGACGAAAAAATAATCTAACGTTTCAACCTGCAAATAGTAAAAAAATAAACGGGAGACAAAACGAGAAAGTGTGACGGTTACACTTATATCCTAAATGCCCTCTATTGGCGTAGCAAAGGCAAAACAATGTTTTCGCCCATACAGGAAGTGACGTCAATTCAAGATGGCGGCGCACTTGCAGAAAAGGTCTATAGCCTGCATACTATAAATGCGGTATACATTTTTTGGTATTAAAGCCCAATATATTTCAGGTCGGTTATTATGCCACTAAAAATAGAACAATAAAATCATAACTGTCACTGGCATTATTTTAACTTAATTTAGTGCCCTTAAGGCTGCGGTACCACGGCGGCCATCTTGAACAAGACATTAGTTGAACCACCAGTGCGGCGTTGGCTGTCCGTGTGAGGAAATGCTGCGGAATCACCGCGCCAATTTCGAAACCTTTTCTTCCCGTCGCTTGCGACCTTGAGTTTCCCTCTCCGCTCTTACACCCCTCCTTTCACGTGTTCACCCTCTGCGCGTCGCGCGTCCGTTCATTGTTCAGAGGACAATGTACCGGATAATCCCCAACTGAAGACCCCTTGCCCCAACTTGTCCAGCTGCCAAGTGATCTGAGCGAGATGGGGTTTTGCAGCGGTATGGAAAAGTAGGACCGCCAATTTCGAACTATGTTTTTTCGAAGTTGTACAACTTGTGTGCAGGGCTGGCAAAGGCACGGGCGCGTAACTGTTCACAATGCTTGGGTTGCAGGAGCACTCGCGCGTAGAAATGGTAGAAAGCGCTTTCCAAAACCACGCGCCCCCATTCTCCAGCGTTGCACGCCTATGTGTGAAAAAGGGTACACCTTCGATAATGCGTCAACGTCTCCCGACTTCGTGAGGGCAACAGGGTACATACGAGTGCGCCCTGGGTGCCGGCCGTATGAAAGAGACGCGCTTCCTGTCACCACTGCATTTTCTTTTACGCACTGGCCATGGGCGGTTCTTTTATTTTTACCACCGGATAGCTTCATGGGGTAAAAGAACCGCCATGGGCGGTTCTTTTATTTTTACCACCGGATAGCTTCATGGGGTTTTTGAAAATACAAACCTGCTCATCGTACTGCTGCACTACAGCTGTGTCAGGCCATTGTGCTGTAGTTTGAGATTGGGACGGTGTGGCTACATTCTTATTTCGTGTGTAATGCCAGCATAATATCCCTTTGCTGCGAAAGGGTAAAAAAAAATGGTAGGATCGGCAGCAAAATTTCTTTCAATGCCCGAATTACGATGAAACACCAGTAAGATCTAGTGCAAACGAAATTGGCACAATAAAAAAAAATCCTACAACAAGATGGTGGCATCTAACGTAGTGAATTTAGAGTGTTTGTAATAGCTATAACCGTGATAATAATAATAATAATAATAATAATAACGGAAGCGATGTTGTTCCCTCTGTATAGTGGTAACGTTACATTCAATTTGCCAGATGTGTTGGGACCTCTGATCACGAGTGGCTGTGAGGTATTACTGGGTCCGGACATTTCATCGGAGCTGTTTCATCGAACACCGCCTGGTTGACCAGTATAAATAATAGGCGAGGACAGCAGTGTTATAATACTAATTTTAATTTATTAGACTTCGTTTTTCAACGGAGTAGCGGAACTAATAAGAAAAAAAAACTTGATTTTTGTTTCCCATTATTTCTTTCATTTTCATTTTTTTTATGTAGCTTCTGAAGGTACGAGACCTAAAAAAACAGAAAACACAAACTTGACATTTCTTGAAACATCTAATCATCGGGTGCAGCGACGGAGGCACGTCCCTTAGAGGGCGAATCTTCGTAATCAGTCACATTTTTCAATAAAGTGATTGTAATTGTAATCGGTATTTTTTTTTTTTTCAGTAACGCGTACAAGACTGGCTGTATGAGACGTTATTTCTGCTTTGGGTTGCGATCTTTTGAGACAACTCCGAAAACACAGTGCATCGTTCCTTCTCACCGTTGCGATTACCTCCATCTTTCAGAATGAAGTACGCGTTCGAAAATAATCGTGCCCAGGTAACCGCAGCATTCCTCGATCAGAACTGAACCCGGAGCTACGTTTCTTTCAGCTTGTTCACCATCGATCGATTAGCAATGCTGACCTTGTAGGGGCTTTGCCAGGTTGACCCCTCCCCCCCACCCCCCTACCCCCACTCAAAAAACAAACAAAAAAAAAGCATTTTCTAGAGGACGAACTATTGTGGTTGCCCTTGTGACGAATTCTCCTTGACGCATGTTCCGCAGTAAGGAGCGGGCCTGTTACCAGTCGGCCTGTGATGAATCGTCATGTGACGAATGGACCGTCCTGCTTTGAACAAATATTACTCCGGCTGCAAACCTACGGCCATCACGTCTATAAAAGAAAAATGACACGGAACTGGAGGAAAATGAGGAAAAAGGGTCCGGGGAGCCGGGGGACACAACTGGTCGCTTGAATCATCGCCAGAACGCGGTCAGCTTTCATTCGGGGCGCAAAGCAAAAAAGGACCATGGCTTTTTTTTTTTTTTTTGTAGAAAGTCACGGCCAAAAGAAACATCCTAGTCGACACTGTATCAGATGCTAGATCCGGACGCATAAACTTGAGCACACATGTGTTTGACGTTGTCCTGCGGTTACACAACACTCGGAGCCAGTGCCCAAAACGGTCTACTAGAACGCGTTTTACGAGTCGCGTTCCGCATCCCGATCCGAGCTACGTGTTCGCCGGACCAATCACTTGCCTGCCTTTTATCACCTGACCCAGTGGCGTCACAAGGGGGGGCGGGGGGGGGGGGGGCGGACCGCCCCGGGTGCAGCGCTCAGGGGGTGTCGCGGCGGGCCACGAGAGCGGAAAGGGGGGGGGGGGGGGAAGTCGCGGCGGGCCACGCGAAAGCGTGGGGGGGGGGGGGGGGTAGGGGGTGTCGCGGCAGGCTGCCGCCCCGGGTGCCGCTGACCCTCGTGACGCCACTGACCTGACCTCTCTCTCTCCCGTGAGTATGCGGAGAGGGGGTGACCACGTGTCGCAAAGCTTCGGTTGAGTGGTCTAAGGAGCGTGCGGCTTCCACCGCACTGTCAGCGCGCAGTGTTGCCAAAGGTACAGGGGTGAGCGCATTCCCACCGGCGATGTAAGCAGTCGCACGACGCGACTAGATGGCATCGCAAAAAGATTAGATGGTCACACCGGCGTGCGCGATGAGCGAGTCCAACGCCTTCGTTGGCGAGTCGTTTCTCGAAAACTCTTGCTCCGAACGCCGTTGATTGGCTCAGCCGATCCACGACGAGATCGCATCGCAAAAAGTCGGGTCAGCAAGCGACTGCTCAAATCGCGTCGCTTTTTGCCCACGATGGTCGCTTTTGCAATAAAAGTTATCGCACGACTAGATTGCATCGCCGGTGTGAACGCACCTTTACACAAGCAGGTGAAGATGAGGGGGAGGATTAGAAGAGGGTCCCCTTTTGTGTGTCGCCACGTCGTATCCTGGTCGCTAGTGTGCCCCTCGAAGATTAGCCCGTCACTCAACATTTCTACAAAAGCGACTTTCCTCCCCCTCTCACAAGTGGCTTTCACAGTACTGCGCGCAATCTCTCGACCTTTTTCGTAGAAAGTAAAATATTCCTATTAGTTAGAAGGAAAACATAAACACAAAAAGAATAGATGGACGTATTGGGTTCTTGTCTTGTGTAGTCTTGTCTATTTCCTAACAGCCTCTAAGGCTGCCGTCTGTGTGTTTAGAAGCACTCGAAAGCTTGGGAGGTGTTTCTTTGTTCTCGACTTTTCACCTTCTCGCCCTTTTCCCTTCCCTTCACCTATATAAACAAAATACGATGGATACATTTAGTTTCTAGTTGGAGGTTTCTGTGTTTCTTCCTCGAGCGTGAATTGGGAGGTGAGTAGCAAGATTCATTTTTCGTAAGAGTTTAGATTTTTTTAATTCGTGCACAGTGTTACAAACTTTGTATCTGTCGCAGACATGATCTTCTCCAACGGCCCAGCGTCGCTAAATGGCTACCAACTGATCGGCGACTCGATGTTGTTGCGTTTAGCGGAACACTGCTCCGGACTAAGGCGACTACAAATTGGTACGTATAATTCGTGGGCGGCGGAGAAAAGCTCACGTCAAAACCGATGGATGCGGAGAAAAGCTCATCTGCCTTTTGACGAGTGCGGGGAAAAGGTCACCTACGAAATCTAACAATCAATACTTGAAATTCATTATTCGCGGCCCTACTCTGGGCTTTGATTTCTTTTTCTGTTTATATGTCGCACTTTGCTTTCCGCTCATTCTGCGCTTTTTTGTTTTCATATTCGTATAAGTATTTCTAAAATCAAGTGTTCTCGTTCAACCCCAGACGTTCCCTTCTGTGTCCGTTCCTTAGACTAAATTTTTTTTTAGTTTTCTGCACCACAGTCTTAGGTTTAAAAAACGCCATGATTACCTACCACCAGTTCGCCTGCACACTCACAGTGTTTTCATCAGAAGACTGGCTTACTTTCTAAGAAAAAAATAAAGAAGCAGAAGAGTCCACAGTTTTGCAGAATGCATGAGAACAACAAACAAAGTTGTCGACGCGTCTTTTTTTCTAAGCTGCTTACTTCCACATGGAGACAGCCCCCCAAAAAGTGACAAGTCCGTCTTGGTCTACATCACCGAAAGAGGTAATTGATTATCACAAAGCAAAGCAAAAAAAAGAAAGAAAACGGATCAGAATATTGTTAGTTTTTATGCAAAAAGAAAAAAAAAAACTATTCACAAAGGCGAGAAACAATCCGGCCAGAAACCATACCGTTCGATAAAACGGCGTTATATGAAACGGCTTCGATGAAACGACGTTTGATGAAATGGCCTTGATTGAACGGCGTCAATGAAATGTGTGCACCCAATTCTGAACGTTCTGTCACGGAGCGACAGGCTGTGAAGAAAAATTGTTAGATCGGTTCGCAGAATCGTGGGTGAGCTTTTCTCCGCACCTATCAAAATTCTGGTGAGCTTTTCTCCGCATCCGCCGGGTTTCCGGTGAGCTTTACTCCGGTGACCTTTTCTCCGGGATTCATAATTCGTAGGCTTGCCTAATGCATGTATGCCGTCCTCCTCTGTGTGTGTATCTGTTTTTTTTGTTTTTTTTCATTCCATCCTTGTTTTGAACGTCCTTTTCTGTCGCAGTGAGCTCTACGTTGGTTAGCGGGGCCACAGCAAGCCAGCTGCTTGATGTGGTGATGGAGGCGCCTGTCGCCCCACGCATAATCCTGATGATCGGGACCAACGATTTGCGGGGCGAATGTGACGCGTGCAGCCTGATCTCCGACCTGGCCATCATACTAGGATGGCTTACACTTCATGCGGAAAACGTGGTGATACTGACGCTGCCTCAAATTGCGCTGCATCACCGACGCGGAAGAAGCTGGCAAACAGTCAACAGGGTGAACCACTGGATCGCTCACTGCGGAAGCAGTAAGTGCGGAACTTCGCCGGTTCGACAATTTGCCACTAATTTCGTTACTGTACCGATCGTTCTAGGTCTCACCATGCCAGTGGAGATCCATCGACCTTTCGTGGTGCGGCGGACGAAAGTGCGATTTGACATGTATGCTAGGTAAGTTGTTCTAGCTTTACTGAAATCATAGAATCATAAGAGGCTTGCGCAGTTTGATCAAATTATAACAACCATTTCTATCAGGCGGTATGCTGGCAGAGGACGGCAGGACTTGGTCCACTGGAGCGCGGTTGGCATGGACGCCGTCGTGGGCTTACTGCACGTCGCCCTGCTGTGAGCTGCAAAAAGCTCGAAGTACCACCATCTCGATGAAGTGTCAAGGCTGGTTTGCATAGTAGCTACCAGCTGTGATACGTGTGATTGACTTCATGCGAGCTCATGAGACGCCCTATGCATTTAGAAGTGTTCTTTTTTATACACACACGAGTGCTGCGCTTACTTCGCGTGCCCGTGCAGTGAACGCAGAGCCTGTATATGTATAAAAAAGAACACCCCTAAAAATACTTGGCGTCTGATCTGCTCTCATGAAATCGCAGTCACACGTATCGCATCTGGTCGCTACTGTGTGAGCCGGCCTTTGGTCGTGGCTGTGGCATTCTAGTCGCCATGCAAAACCTGCACGTCTATACTTCGTTTCACCTTACGTCCGAGCGTGGCCGCTGTTATGAGCCGAAAGGCCAATCAAACTGCGCAAAAAGCGCAACGTCATGGTGTGCTCTCTGCACTTGATATGACTAGCCGGCGGAGAAGCACGCACGGAGAGACGGCGAATACCGGCTGGTCCTATCAACTGCAGAGAGCACGCCATGACGTTGTGCCTCTTTCGCTGTTTGATTGGCCCTTCGGCTCATAACATCGGCCGCGCTCGGACCTAAGCTGAAACGAAGTTTTTTTTTTATAGAAAACAAGGCTCATCCATCCGTCAGGCGACATCGCAGCATGCAACCGCTCGTGGGTTTATCTCGCCTACGGTGATTTTTCAGCGTTCATGGGGCCTCGACAATCGGCCTTTTTTATGTCCCGTGATCAGTGTGTGCGCTCAAGTGTTCATTATGTGTGTCCAAGTTCAAGCGGTGCGTGTTGTTTTTCGAACCGTGTCCAAATGATACAAAGTTTCACGTTTCCATCCTGTGAGTGAGTGAAGTCGGTTAGGGCTAGCATTGACCAAGCAATGCTAGCAATGTGTCTGCTCAAGTTCAAGCGGTGTGTATTGTTTTTCTACCTGTGTCCGAATAATACGAAGTTCCACGTTTTCATCCTGTGAGTGAAGCGAGTTGGTTAGTGCTGTGCTTTGTGCTTGTTGACGTGATCAACGTTGGTGCTTTTTGAGTGTGAGTCCTCGAACGTCCGCAAGTTCCTTATTTTTCCCACTCCATTGGTGGGCTCAAGTTCAAGTTATAACTGGTGCGTGCGGTTTTCTTTTTTTAAAATTATTTCTTAGCTACGAGTTCGAGTAAAGGCCGGTTCAGACACTTGCGTTTGAGTGCGTTTGACTGCGTTGCGTCGAGAACCGAAAGCAAGTCACCGGCACATCTGTGCTTCGTATGAAGCGTGGAATCCAATTCAAGGAATCATCTTGGCACGCGATATAAGCAGCAGGGATGTCCTGGTTTCTCGCCGCCGCAACGCAGTCAAACGCAGTCAAACGCAACTGTCTGAACCAGTCTTTAGGGCAATGTTCACAGTGAAGTAAGTTGGTTGGTTGGTCAGTGGTAGCATTCTTGCACGTTCGCTTGTTCCGTGTTATTTCGAAATAATATCTCCATGCTGCTCTCTTGGCAAAAATATTTTTTTTTCTTATTAGTGCAGTGTATTTTTGGTAAGGTCGCGCAGTGTTCAGGTTGACAAAGTTCAGGAACGGCCGGCGTGTTACTTTGTTTTCCTTTTGCACTCAGCCCTGCGAGCCTGATGTCTGAAAAATCTAATAAAACATCTGTCCATCAAGAATTGCCTGTCTGCTTTTTCTTATGTCAGAAAACGACAATGTGTTTTGGAGGCACGACTGAAACAGCTGACACCGGCGAAGCTGCCGTAGCGATACCGACTGCAATGTTCGTCGGAGAGGCTGCACTCGTCGCAGAAGCGTGTACGTGGGGCACACGGATTTTATTGCAGTCGCAACTTCCGCTCCTAAAGCTGACGGACTCGACGCAATTGTCTCAATGGCCAAAGTGTGCGACTTAGCGGTGATTTAATGCGTGTGAGAGTTCCGTGTTGCAATTCTAGCATTTTGCTATCGAGTACGATCGTATAACAATTTGGCAACGCTGCGATTCGAACGTCTTGCGACAAAGCCACGTCTTGATCAGAGCCCCCTGCTCGCCTTGCTCCATTCAGTGATTTTAGCCGCCCTAAAGGCGAGGCCTCATTGCTATTGCCGTAAGCCATCCTTCGGACCACTCAAAACACGTGCCTTAGCCATTTAACTATCTATCATAATGTTTTCAATTTAATCTTTAATGATCGCACTTGCTCACCGTCAAAAAAAGTAAAGCCTCACAGGCGTCACTCCCTGAAGCACACGCCATTTCGGATGGACCCGCCGGTTTAGAAACGAGCTTTATAAAACGCACAACCATTCTCCCCGGTCGCAATAGCGCGCAAAACAATGAGATAAACCTCCGAAAGCAGTAACAACCGTCGAAATACCGAACAAAACAAATTATTGACGGGCCCAGAACTGCCATGGAGTCTGCTGGGGGATTGCAAGTTCGCCCACACCAAACGCGCCGCACGCCAGGCGGCGCTAGCATAATTCAAGATGTCACGTTTGCATCATGCCAGGCACACAAACAAAGCAGGGATAGTTACAAGAATGAGAGGGATGTGCACACGAAGGCAAGCAGTGTACAATAAATACACGAAAACTCGCAGCAACCGAAGGACGCCGCCGCAAACACGTGTACGCGCACACGCACCAAAAGCACGTGGGTCACGCGCACGTATCGACACGGAACTGGCAATTTTGGTGATTTGAAATGTCGATATCGATCGCGTGAACGATTGTATTCAGCAGAGTGTGCACCGGCGGAACTGCGCATAAAAAATAATTTGACAATATAAACAGCGACCGTAAAATCCTCCTAAACGCTATATCAGCAAAAAGTACCGTATTATATGTAATAATTAAGCACATTGTACAAGGCCGGGTTTTCTATGCACTTTTTTTTTGCGCGAAACCAAGTGTTCAACCAGTTTCCGAAGCTGGCAACCACAGCTGCAAGCAGCGCCATCCTTGATGTATTCCTGAACTTCGCATGGTCACGTTTCGACCGCCATCACAGAGAGGGCGCAACACGACGTCCAATTTATAATTCCTGTCTTTTTGTGATTTATTTAATATTCAGGCACGATCATCGAAAGTGTGAGCTGATAATGAGGATCTGGGACAGTAAACTCTATTTTGTACTAAAAATATATGCCTAAATGTCTGCCAAAAGGGGTCCAAATACTCGTATTTGACTATCAACAAATTCGTGATTTGACCTATATTCAAACTTTTTTTATAAACAATCCAAGTTGAAATTTAGAAAAAGGGCCTCTGTATGCAAAGCAGAATATGTTCTTCTTTGCGGACCTACAATTTTATTCAACTATACCAATCCCTAAGAGCTGTACCACTGTACTACCCAGTGAAGTTTCCCAAAATTGACTGTTTTTGTCAATTTTCACGTGAGCATTCTGAAAAAACTTTAGGTCATATTACAATGAAATTTAGCGTAGCTCTTTCGATTGTAATTGCAAACACATGTAAAAAGTTTCAAATAAAATGACCGGGTAGGTGCCAAAAAATTCGCGACTGAATGTGCGTCCGCAAAGTCAGTGTTTCTAAATTAAATATCTGTCAAAATAAACTAAAAAACTAAAAAAGGGCTTCTGTTGACAATGAACGCACTCTTTTTCTATAACATTCTAAGGTTTGAAAGAAATTGCTTCAATAGTGAACCCTGCACCACTGTATTACGAAACCATGTTTTGCCGAAAAGGCCAATATTCGCGGGTGCCCACTGATTTAGCTTTTTGCATTAGGAAAACAAATCATACTTCAAAAGAAAGATAATGTTGTACACTACACGATGATATATAACACATAATTTTAGCAAGCTTGAACACGCCACAATCGCATTTCAAAAACGCGCGGAAAGCGTCGTATGTCATGGCCGCCGTGGGACCGCAGCCTTAAATGCAACTGAGCTGGGCACACGCTGAGAGTGATTTCATGATGTCATGTGGCATCACATGACACCCGAACCTGACGTCAAGTCAAATGATGTCACAGTCACATGACCTGTGTGTCAATCAAGCGTAATGTGTCGCTTTTCTGACGAAATTCAACCCTATAACACAATCTATGTTAAAAGTGGTGACAGAGCAGCCATTCTTCCGCACCTGCGTGGTGGCGACTGCCTCAATCTGGTGGCGCATCGCAGAGGTGGACAGGGAGCATCGCACCACACTGGACGGTGTCCATCGCACCAGCACCACTCTCAGGGAACGCTGCATCTGTGGGCAGAGGAAGACACCGTTCAGGGTCGGGACAGCCAATACCAGGCATCGTTGCATGCAGCCCGCAACTGTTTACGAAGGAGGTCAGGTGCGCCTACCTACTCGTGCAACCTGCTGGCGAAAAACACTGATTGGAACCAATCACAGAGATCCAAAAGCAGGCGAGCAAACGATGAGGCATGGATGACGTCTGAACTTGAAGCACCAAGCTGAGCTTGTTAACCGGGCAAGGCGCCCAAAGCGCCAAGACTCCCAATACAGTTTTTTTTTTTGTGTCCAAGTATTATCCGTGTCTTATCATTTGCTGGTGTTCATTTGTAACTGTCTATGATAGGCTCCCGTGCCACTTTCTTTGTAAACAATCGCTGAAGAAAACATCTGCAGAAGTATACTTTGATTGAACTGAGTGGAAAAGAATTACCAATAAGTTACGGAATGGTTAAAAAGATGACATGAAACACACAAGTAACCACAACTAAGAACCATTCGTTTCTTTTCACAAAAGCGGATCTCCAAATGCAAAGGAAACACGACAAGAGAAGAAAGAAGAAAAAAGAGGAGAGGGGAATGAAAAACATTAATAAACAATAAACAATCATTTCGCGAATTCCGGCAACAGTTGATTGTTGCGCTTACCTCTGTACCTCGTTTCGCATTCATAGTCCCTATGGCTGCGTTTACATGAGTGCGGCAGTAGCACATTCAATTGAGAGTGAACCAATCACACTCGCACAGTCCCTCTGCTTATTCATCCTCGATATGATCACAATCGTCATCTCTATTCGATGCACTACGGGCGTATCCATGTATCCGCGGCTCCAGTGACATTTATTGGTAGTCCTTTGCAGTGCAGTTCACAAGGGATCACCTGCTAACCATAATTAGAATATTGGTTAATAGAAATAGCGAGGCAAGATGCTGAGTGTACCTTTCCGCGCACATTTGACAGATATCAGGTTGCATTCATAAACATTCATTTCATTTTTTTTTTTTTAAGTCAAATCTATAGATTTTTTTTAACCTCCATCGCATGGGCATCTTGGGATCACATGACGCGGCTGCCATGAGGTGGCTTCAAATCGTCGCTCCTCTCTCCACTTCGCACCCTGGCAAAGGCGTTATTTTCGAGTTTTTCGTCGCATCGTCGCTCCTCTCTCCACATTTTACAACACTTTTTTTGCTTTGATTTGTAAAGTGTCGTCTGATACTCATTTTTATTACCTAACTGCATTCCATCATTATGCGCGCAACTTCTGCACTTGATTTTATAGCATGTTTTCACTATCTGCATCGTCGGCGCACAGGATACATGTGAGGAAAGGAATCAGCGTTAGCACTGGAGGACATTGAGTATGTAGATGACTCCAAGACACACGAAGGTTGAGAGGCCAATTATTTATAACAGCCCAAATTTGCTTAAGTGATAGAGGCTAAGTGGTCCAATAAGAAGCGCAAGGTATATTTATGATCATGCATTTATGATATTAAAGAAGAAGGCAAATATAGTTAAGGCAAAGTTTCATCGGGAGTCCCACAGGGATCAGTACTTGCTCCTTTTTTGTTCCTAATATACATAAATGACTTGGTCAAAGATGTGGACTTTATTCACAAATAAATAACCCAAACGACCAGATTAACCTAAATCATGCGCTTCAACACATCATAAATTGGTGCCATGATTGGCAGATGGAAATAAATTTGAATAAGAGTGTATTTATGACCATAACCAATAAAAGAAAACAATACTCCGTTCCTTGCCGGATAGGCAATAACCTCTTGGAACAAGTCGGTGAATACAAATGCAGTCATGTCCCGTTAATATGGACCCCGTTAATATGGATACCCCGCAATATGGACACCGTTTTAGGGGAAAAACTTAGAAAATACATGCATCTTTGTCTCGTTATTATGGACAGCTCACATTATGGACGATTTTTTAGGGGAATGGAGGTGTCCATATTAAAGAGACATCACTGTACCTCGGCCTCAACATAAGTCAAAATTTGCGTTGGGTCTCACACATTCACTCCACAACTAATAAAGCTTTAAACAAACTGAGTTTCCTTAAACTACAGGGTGGAACAAGGAGACGGCAGGCTCTTTAAATCGACCGGAAAATTCGGTTTCTTAACCTATCACGCTACGACTTTGTGCAGCGTTGCCCACAGATGGTGCATTTTTTTTGTAAAATTTGCAAAGAATGAACTTACCTGAGGAAAAAGTAAAGAAAGAAAAAGGCTTAGCTCCTATGAAAACGCAGCGACGCCACCGGTCTTCAAAGAGCACGGCGCCGTTTCGCACGGGACACAAGAGATGGCGCAACGAACGCCGCCAACGAACGAGCATTCGGCGCCGAGAGCCAGCGTCTTTAGCAGACAATCTTTTCGACTCAAAAGCGGCGCGCGTTCCGCAGGCGGCGACAGTCGCAGAAACAAAAACAGGCGCGGTAACAACAAGCAACTGCAGTTCCTTGTCTGCTAAATACGCTGGCTCTCGGCGTCGTCTGCTCGTTCGTTGGCGGCAGTTGGCGTCGCGACCGCTTGCGCCATCTCTTGCCTCCCGTGCGAAACGGCACCGTGCTCTTTGAAGACCGGTGGCGTCGCTGCGTTTCCATAGGAGCTAAGCCTTTTTCTTTCTTTACTTTTTCCTCAGGTAAGTTCATTCTTTGCAAATTTTACAAAAAAAATGCACCATCTGTGGGCAACGCTGCACAAAGTCGTAGCGTGATAGGTTAAGAAACCGAATTTTCCGGTCGATTTAAAGAGCCTGCCGTCTCCTTGTTCCACCCTGTAGTTTTAAAATTTGCATCTCCCGCCACTAAATTACTAGCCTACAAAGCTTTAATTCGTCCTACGCTCGAGTACGCCAACGTCGTCTGGTTCCCCCATACAGTCTCCGGCATCAATAAGGTAGAAAGAGTTCAGAGAAAGGCAGCGAGGTTTATTTGCAATAAATATAGTAGGCACGTCTCTCCCTCTGAACTTTGCAGGCAACTGGGTCTCTCCTCTCTAGAAAAAAGAGCGAAAATGGCTAGACTTAATTTCTATATGAATTAGCCAACGATCACTTTAACCTACCAAAAGAAAATGATCTCATCCATACAAGCAAACGATTAACACGGTACAACCATGGCAAGCTTTACGAGGAAGACGTCGCTCATAATAACTGCTTTAAATTCTCTTTTTTTCCCCAAACCATTAACGAATAGAACCACCTGCCTCAAAGAGTTGTTCATTCCTCTTCTATTGCAATCTTCCTCAATTTTGTAGATGCCCACATTTCATCATAAACTAATATTTTGTGCTGTTTTTAAAAGTGCAATGTATCGATTGTATTGAAGTTGTTTACTAATTTTTCATTCTTGACTTCTGTATTTGCGTTGAATATTGACCTGCAAATTGTGCGTTAAATATTTTTTTCTGCTTGTAATATTACCAACTGTACTACCCTACAACAACCCCGAATGGGGTTAGTAGTATTGAAAATAAATAAAATAAATAAAGGAGTCACTGTGTGTTTCTTGAAACCATTGTGCTCTGCCTTCATAGCAAATCCAAAACACTTACTCTTGATTATATGGGGGAATCATTTTTTGTGGTATAAACATTCGCTTGACCTGTTTATTTATAAAGAAATATAAATAAAAAGTAACTTTACACTATGCTAGGTCTCATGTCTGCACTCTTTCAATTTTCTTAAGATATCCAGTTCAAATAATTTATTTAAACACAAAGGGTGGACTCCCCGGGTGAAAAGAGTGTCAAAGAGACCTTGTGAGTGCCTGACAAAAGTGCCTAAGGCACGCAATATGTGACGCCAATAAAAAGCCATCTACATGGAAATCACTGGAGTGCAGCGTTGTCGATGCCGGAATTACTCTCGACGTCGCATAAAGTAAAGAGAGTATCTGTTCAAACAAATAAAGCCCTGTCTACACAAACCCATGAAGTGGCGCCTGGAATATGACTTGAGCCAAGCTTGCTGGAGGTCAATTCTCTTGCCCCATTTAATTTTATCCTGCAATTTATACGGAAGACAGACGTCAAGACTTCAATTGACGGGCTTGTCCCTTATCTCATATTCTCAAAATGCTGTACGGAAATGTCCGTATAACAAATAGTTTCCCAAGGTCAACACTGTGAAATGCTGCTTATGAATACTTCAGCAGGGTCGACAGTCGAAAAAAATGTCACACACGGCTTAGGAAGCACCATCAAAATATCTCTCAAATACTTAATTAAAAACAAAAAAATGGGGACAATATTGCATTAGTTGAAGAGCGTGTTGGTAACAATGACTGGCAACAGAAAGAATAAAACAAACTCCTTGCCCGGAGTTTGTTTTATTCTTTCTGTTGCCGGACAATATTGCTTTTTTTTTTTTTTTCACATTCCATGTGTCATTACAAGGGGGGTTTCCTAGTCAGAAATTTTCACAAACCGCTGGTGTTCTCGAAAACTGAACAGTGAGCACTAAACTTGCGAGTTCATCTGTTCTGTGCAATTCAGCACATTTAGTCAGGCCATCGACCTGCTTTTTCACTGCCTCCATGCCATAGTCTCTTCATTAGTTCATTTTTATGGAGACTAGTATCAGCGGATACGTCCAGCACGGCCGAAGACTTCGCTAACCCTCCCCCGGCATCATTTCAGTCGTTTCTCCGCCAAACCTGGCTGAACGAGGAACATAATCAGATGAAGGTGTTCGATAAAACGTTCAGAATTGAGGTTTGTAACCACGTTGTAGTTCTCGAGGTGGCCCGTTACCACTGTATCATTTGTTCTCCAAGTGAGAACGACATAACACACCAATAGAGCCATGAGCCCCGCTGAAACCGAAACCAACCAAATTGGAAGCCACCTTATGGCACCGCGTGTGTCAGCGCCCCCTGTGCACCGGTGAAGTAACTACTCAGATGAAAAGGTCTCCACTGCATGACATCGTTAGCACGAACACAACATCGGTACTTTTCCTAAGTTTACTCGTGAGGAGTGATAACGGGCACCAAGTATCACTGCCGAAGTCAATTCACCAAGTGAGCACTCTCCACCATACTAGAGGTTTTGAGACAGCCTTTTAAAGGGAAGATGGGGCACTTCTGCATTTGACAAAAAACGCTTGTATTGCATTCATTTGGCCTTTAGAATAACAGATATTACAATCATGTTTCATTGCGAATCGCGCCGGAGAGCCATCAGAGCAATTTCAAAATAGGGCTGAAGCCCCGCCTCCCTAGCCTTGGGCAGCCAAAAGATCCGTTGATGATGTCACGTACAGCGACTTTCTTTCACATCTTCTCGCGTTTAACAATACTTGTGCAGTAAATGGTTTGGGTATTCAGGTTCAATCCCACCCCTGCCCGTTTCGATCTGGATGAGCATCGTACCGGCGTGTGGTCGTGTAAAAACGTTAAAAACCCCAGGCTAGCGGTTGTACTGCACTGGCTAAATTGCTGATCTACAGCGAGTCACTCGGCGCAACTTTGAAATGGCTGACCAACTACACGCACTATAAATATCCACAGAACCCCAATTATTATTCGGGTTCACAGGGTAAAACTACATCAGAATTCACTTCGAACTCATTTTTTTCAAGAACCTCCGTAGCTTCCCTTTAATTTTAAGAGAAAAAACGAAAAAAATTGTGATCGCTTGTTTGTGCCGACAGTGTCACAACATCTACAAGGAAGGATGTGTGGAGACTAGAATGTTTCTTTGTCATTGGCAAGATAAAAAAAGAAAAGGATATTCGAGGCAGGCTACTAAAGCAGCAGCTAACTTGGTGATGTCTGTCCATCTTTTTCTTCCCAGTTCCCATTTTTAAATGTTTTTCCTCTTGTCAAAGACTAAGGTTAAGTTGTATCACACTTTAGAATACATAGCCCAAATCTAACCTCCAGTGAGCCTTTCCCGCACAGGGGGTCTGGCAACTCTCCACAAAAAGAAATTTCCAGCGATGCATTAGGAGTTGCTCTTTCGCTGCAGATTGAATTTTATTAGTAGAGAATTGGCCCTTTGAAATCAAAGAAGAAAGGCCATGCCAGATTCGACGGTACTATGTACAAGAATAAAGCATTATTTTCCGGCATAAAACCACCTCTCGTGCATATCTGCAACATATTTAAACATAAACGCATTACAGATATGCATGCCCATTTTTTTTCACCAGACGAACGTAACATTTGTACACGCATCCAGTCGTTGTCAAGCGCTTCTTAGCATCCAAGGTTTTGGCAGAATTTGCTCTTGCCCCCGCAACTACGGTCAAGCGGCCTTCTTTGGCCACCCAACTGTAGCTGCGCAACAAGTGTTCCATAACAACTGAAAGCAATCTGACGCGGCTAAGACGCACCAGATCTGTCTGCCAAAAAAGAGGGGTTTGAGCGGTGAACCCGTAACGCATCCAAGGTGCGCCTGGGGCGACTTGGACGCTTCATACATCACAAGAGCAGCACACAATCCCTTCCCATTATATCATGGTGAGTTCAGAACATGCAGAAAATAAAACAAACAAGAAAGGTCATCGCAAACTTTGTTCTGCTTCCCTTTGCATTTTTGAAATCGCAAAAAGAACCAACATTAGCTTTGTCTTTTACAGCCGGGTGAACTTCCACGTGCCATACGTCGGATCATCATAATGCGCCACAAAGACTGGGGGGTGCGGCATATCTTTGGAATGGTCTATTAAAGTTGCGTTCTGTTCTCTCTTAACATTAGCTGTCCCATGGAACGAACCGGCGTTATCAGTTTTTGAGGCCGTGCACCAAACGGCACCTAAATTCCCCAGTCCCAATGAAGTCAAGCCTGTCATCTGTAGTAGCGATTTGATGGAGAGGCTCCCATTGGCTGGCGCGCATCATAGTTCCAAGGAACGACTCCCCAGGGCGCTGCGGGCCATGCGCCAATAAAAGGAACACGATGGCGCGCGCTCGGCAGTTTCTACTCCTCTCGACGCCGACGAATATGGCGGCGCCTCATGCATCGACATCGTTGGCGGCCGCAACCTTGGCAGTAGCGAAACCTGCCCGTCCACACAAGCACACCGCAGACAAACTAAGAGAGCGGAAAAATGCAGCCCAACGAGCAAAGGGGCAGGCAGCGAAATCCACCATCGTTGTCAAGTCTCTAAATACACGGCAAGCGGAACGAGCACTGGCGCTATGCGCTAGGAGACAACAAAGCCTATATAAAGCGTGAGGCGCAAGCGGATCATGATTCGAAGCGTCTCAGG
This sequence comes from Ixodes persulcatus, assembly GCA_013358835.2. Lineage (NCBI taxonomy): Eukaryota > Metazoa > Arthropoda > Arachnida > Ixodida > Ixodidae > Ixodes > Ixodes persulcatus. Next base: position 264,012 of record JABSTQ010011304.1, on the reverse strand, counting down.
TGGTGAGAGGACGAGGCCTTTCCACAACGCGAGGCAGAAGTGATACGTCGCAGGCGGCATGCTTTTGCATTCAAAACTAGTGAGAAGTGCTTAGGCATACTCTGACTTTTTTATGACTTTTGAGTGAACATCATTTTTGCATACCCATAATTCTGAGGAATTGGGACCGTAATAAAATTAAACCACGATAAATGCCAAAGTGCAAAAATTCAGGAATTTAAGAAAAAGCAATACCAAATAAACACAAAATTTGCAATAAAAAAAAAGAATGGCCATGAATTTTGTTATGAATGAACTTTTGTCATAGTACACGACAGAAGTTTGGTGAAGTCGTAGAAAAATTGCTACTTCTATTTTCATTTTATTGAATGGTGTTTTTGATTCCATATTCCAATTCTAGACCCACTTCTATATTCTACGGTCTCAGAGGCCTCTAAGAACCTTCCGTGTGTGAACCACAGTAAAATGACAGCTGAAAAACACTTGTAGCCTAGGGACAAAGAATGCCTTGCCCTGAAGGCAGACACAAGTGCCTTGTAGCTACTTCATTTGTAGTTCTCTCCCTTCCAGGTGGATGAGACGAGGGGCCACAGAATTAAAATGTAGGGATTGACGCAAAACAGCTGCAAGTGTAGAAAGCACAACACCTACAAACACCAACTAAATACACAGATTTTTGCACAGATAGACTTTCGAGAAGAAACTGGTTTCACCAGCTCGGCCCTTCTCCACTCCAGCTGTATGCCCTCATGTTTCTCCTCTCGCCCTTTGCCCTTCCTCTCTGTAACCTCCTCCCTCTCGAGATCTGAGCCTGCCACCTTACTGACAAAGACAGCTGCACGGCAACACCACTCCTATGTGCGGCCTGTGTTTCTTAGTTGTGATGTGGATGTAGCTTGCAACAGATGATTCACACATACACCAGAGTGCTAACTCAGCTATAGACAAGGGGCACTGACAGTAGCACTGATGCAGTGCTCACCCTGTACTAGTCAGTGCAAAGATGGATGTGGGAACGAACCTTAAACTAACAAGGTGTATAGGGAAATATATGCACTATATTTGATATTACCACCTCAAACTTTGAGCCAAAATTTTAACTCAACTTTAACTCTTTCAGTACAGTAAACTTCTCGCCTGTGCACAAGTGTAGAAGTGGATTACCTACCAGAGCAGTTGACCTGCTCACATCATATTGATCTTTACGATGCTGGAAAGCTAAAAGCAAGTTTTGTGTCGACTGACCTTTTCGAAGAAGAGCTTTATGCATGTGGGAACTCTCCTGAAATAGCGTCGAAAGCTCCAATTATAATCGGTGGAAAGATGCAGAAGTGAAAGAACTATGTGGGGAAACTCGCTACTTGTCCTGTCTACTCTGCGCCTCATGTGTTGCAATTCTTCATCAAACGAGTGCTACATTATTTGATATGCAATGCAGTTTTTTTTTTGAAAGAAACGCTCGTTCCACTAGACAGTGGAGAAATTTAGGGAACCCTTTTGTGGTCCCCATACAACTGGCTGAATCGTTGCCACATGATGTACCGAGGGTCCATCCTCACTTGTGTTGCTTCGATCGCGAACTAGTCTTTCTGCACACAGAGAAAGTGTAAGGAGGTCGGAAAGTAGGGTGAACCGATTTGTGACAATCGTTTCAACCTTGTCAAAATTAGGGTGCAACAAGAATGCACCGCCAGCACATAGTCTAGGCTTGTCTCCACAGGTGGTGCAGGTTGCCACCTGATAGAAAGGCTCAGCCAAATGCTTCCATCTATTCATTCCTCCTATCCCACCAAGTGTAGTTAGCGCACCAGCCATTTGGTGTCACCTTTATGTGGAAAAAAAATCTGCTATGTACCCCAAAACACAAGAGTATAAATAAATTACTTAATATCAACCAGGCTTTCATACATGTGGAGGCACCAAGTATGTATTAGCTGTATGCAGACATTACTTTTATTGAAACTAAATCAAATGTGCAGGCAAGTTGGTTCAATACGGACATGGTAACCCAGGGGCGGGGGAAAAAGCATTCTGTTGTCTGTCCAGATTTTTCCCCTGCTCCTGAATTACCATGTCGCTACATTTATGACTTCTTTTCTTATCTTGTTGTCCGCTGCTTTCGCATATATAAGTTTTGGTACATGGAACGTGACATATGTACAGTGCACAACACAAAATCACATTTTCTTTGCATTTCAATGAAACATTGTCAGCACCCTATTTTATGGCTTAAAGTGGTTCAGCAGTAGTAGTTCTCATTGCAGTTCTTAAACTATGCAAAAAAAAAAAGGTATGACTAACAATGTCACGTTTGTGGTAACTCTGCCATGCTCGGTATGTTCATTAGTGCCAATCATACCATCATTTCCTCTGAAAAAAAAGTAGTCATGCAAAAACTGTATCAACAAAATATAAACTGTGGCAAACATGTTCACGTAAACATGACATCTGAGCTTTTTGTATTTTACATAAGGAATTTAGTTGGAAACAATTAAAATGTGTGACTCAGGACAAAAGGCAAAAACAAGAATCCAACAATTGTAACACATACTACTTAATTAATAAAAAAAAAAAAAAACTCCTTCGAAGATGTTTTAGTTTTTAAAGCAGGCTCATAAAACACACTCAGGCTGCATTACCTCAAATTTGATATCGATATAAACAATTTATGTCAACAGTGTTATATATGTGCACAACCAGAGGAAAATGGCACAACCGATGGGCAATTTACCAATGGCTAAATTACGGTACCCGGTAAAACCTTTAATTGCATTAGGTAACAGCCCTCTTATTCGGGTCTTTTCTTTCCGCACAGCGCACCAAGATGCACCCACGTCACCGATTTATTTAGCCATTCCACGACACAAACCACCACCACCCAGATCATTCGCGATATATGCTGGTTCGTGAAGGCCGCCACTTGCAGTTCGGAAAAAAAAAAAAAAAAAATAAAAGGGAACGATTAATGAGAAGAGTGCGACACGGCGGGAACGTGCCAGAAGCAAGCGGGGCCCCATATCCTCGAGCGCCTCGCGTCACGTCAGCGAATGTTGAGTGTAACTGGCCATTTCGAAAGGGGTGAAGAGGTAGACGGATACCTCATCCAAACTCGCTCAAAGGCACCACCATTCGCGCAATTTGAGACCTCCGATTTCCTGCCATGTTCGAGCGGCGCCGAGGTTGACAAAGGGTCCAACGGACAAAACTGTCGCAGCCCGACTTTCCAAAAAGAGAAGCGGACACGAGAAGCTGCCCGCAAACCCGTTGACAGCGGCTATTCCTCGTGGCTTTTGTCGACCGGCGACAATGCACGAGCGCAGGTCGGCGCCGAGAGAAAAGAAAAACAAAAAAGCGGCGACTACTCACAGCCGGTGGACGACGAGAGCGGCAGCGAACGAGTCTAGTTGGTCATGTTCCGTTCCCGGCGCACGCCGAAGAGATGATTCCGAATCTCCGATGATGAGGAGAGAAGCGGAGAAGTCCACGAGTTGAATGAGCTCCCAGTGCGAGGAAAGGCTGTTACGTCATGATCGTACGATGCGTCGCCCCTGGGCGGGCGGCACGCCGGGCGCGCCGTGCAGAAAGAGCAGAAAGGGTGACCGGCGCCGACCAACTTCCACCTAGTAGAAAAGGCCTGCGCATGACGTCATTGTTAATGTAACCCCGACCCGCCCCAAGCGGCATACACGCTGAAGCTCTACGAGAGCCGCCGCAAAGCGGCGGAAGCGTCCGTCATGGCGTCGCCGCCTGTAGCATTGCGCTTGTTGTGTGAGACGCTCCGAGACGCGCCGGCGGTGATACAGACGCACGCTAGGCGGCGCTGCGGAAATATTCCGTGATGATGTTAAAAGGGGGAGATGTGCGTGCAGGGCTCGTGGGGATTTTTCGCCAAGCGTTCCACCCTGGCACGTTCTGCGCATGCTCGGCCGTTGCCGAGGCGACGGAGAAGCGCACCTTGTGATCACGTGCTCGCAACTTTCGGCAGCGTGGCAGCACCCATCTCCCGGCATCGCGCACGTCGGCCCTGCGACTTCTGTTTCTTTTTTTTTTTTTTTTTTTTTTTTTGTCATGGAGCGATTCGTGATAATAAACCAGTAGCGGCGTCCCCCAAAATTACTGGATCTCTTTCCTCTCTTTCTCTCTCTCTCTCTCGCCGTCCGATCGTTTTTCCAACTGCAGGTTTTTCACCACCTCAAGGGCGAATTTAAAAACCTTTTTATTTGAAAAAAAAAAAATAAATAAATAAATAAATAAAGAAAAATGCATAAACCAGTGAAGATAAGACGCAGGCGAGCTGGCGAGTGGCATTCATAGTAAACCCGAGACTGAGTAATAAGAAAAGGAATAGCGGACAGAAAGACGAAATTATTTTTATTATCATTATTTGTTTTATTAGACTTTTTGGGGTTTACTATAAATATCATAAACCAGTCTATTTTTTTTTTCTACGAAGAAATGTTTAGTTGTTTTTTTGGGGGGGAGGGAATGGCAATTATTAGGTCAACAAAACAGATACTGTATTTTGTTGATAAATAAATAAAGATATATCAGCTCTCATGAGGTCACGTTTAACATGGCAGAACTTACTTACGTTTTTCATGCTGAGTTATCAAAAGAAATACATCAAACATTGTATTACTTTTCTGCTGATAAGATGGGGCGTGGAAACTTTGTAAGGGGACAGTGTGAACAGAAAATAGGCTAATCAATGTCGCGCGCACACGCCTGACTTTGTCAGCACTCTTCTTTCCAGAAAGGTAATGTATTTTATTTGCATTACACGCAACATGTTAGTACTTTTTATAACTGCTTATCAGATATCGGTAATTCTTTCATTATCTTGCCATTCAGATCTGACTTTATTCGTAACTATTTTAATGCCCTTCAGTTATCTAGTAAAATTAAAACGCCATTCAAGGGTGCCATTTTTATCTTACGCCATATGCACCAAGCGTGATTTAGTACTATGTATTACCATTTTCAGACGACTTAAAAGTTAGAACAATAAACGACAAAATAAAATTAAAAATATAAAAAAAACGTAGTTAGATATATAGCCTACAGAAGGCTCGGCAAAGACTCATTAACGCGGATTCACGTATCACTTCTCTGAATACCATTTTCAAAAGCAAATTAAAACCCTGCAGCCAAAATGAACCATTTTGTACTTAGTGTAATTCAACAACCAGAAAGACATTCGGTAGTAATTTAATGGCGTCGTAGGTCATGGATTCATGGCCTAAAGATTACAAAAGAGCACAGGTTCAATTGGATTAAAGGTACAGACGCTTTCAAAATCGACCTTCAATTTTAGAGCACAGCTGTAAGGAGCCCGTTTCCGCATTTCGCGGCGTCGCCGTCGGCGTAACCGCCCCGCTAAATTTAGCGGAAAATTGAATTGGTGTTCAGGTCACGGGACGTGAATTTTCCCGCTAAATCTAGCGGATAAAGTGACCTTGTTCATGGGTAATGTAACACGAATTGATGTGCCGTCATTTTCTCCGCTAAATTTAGCGGGGAAACTGAAAACGTGTTGAGGCCACGTGGCGTCGATTTCCCCGCTAAATTTAGCCGGGAAATTGACGCCACGTGGCCTCAACACCAATTTAGTTTCCCCGCTAAATTTAGCTAGGAAAATGACGTCACATGACTTGAACAAATGAACGAATTCAGCGGGAAGAGGAAAGGAGGAGGAAAAGGGAAGGAGGAGGAGAGGAGTTGGGAAGGATGAGGAGGAGGAGGAGGAGGACGGGCATACCCTCCCCTCCGTACCCTCCCCTCCTCTTCCTCAAGAGCTGCGCTCTATTGGGGAGGAGGAGCGACCGTGACGCCCCAAGCGGTTAACTTTAGAACTACTCGGATGGGGACAACAAATACAATGACTCAGCGCTCGGCCGACATAACCGAACGCGGCGTCAGCGTTCGGCTGGAGTTCGTGTTCTCCGATGAGGGAGAGGAGGGGCTCTTTTGTTTCCACTCCGGCCTGCACGAACAATAGAGCATGCACGGTCCCAGCTCAGCACAAAAGCCGAAGTGGGTCAAGCTCGCATTCTCTGAGGATAGATCCGGCACTTAACGTCGCTTCGTCGATTGTTAATATTTTTTACATTAAACTGTGCCCCGCGCTCTATTGTAGAAGATGACATGGACATGCCCATAAGGCCTCTGGACATGTGCACAGGCCTTGTGTTGAGTAAACACCGAGTATGGGGACAACAAACGGGTCAGAGCGCCCCCTATTCGCGACTCCAGCGACCTATAGGGGGCGCCACCACCAAACAAACATGGCGGCTGAGTCCAGGGGTGCTATGTTGCGCTTTTTGGACTCCCAGGAGACTTGGAAGAGGGAAGTGACGTCAACGACTAGAGATACGCAGATTGGATGTTGACAGAAGAAAACAAAATCAACATCCAATCTGCATTTGCTGCGTTGTTGACGTCACTTCCCTCTTCCTAGTCTCCTGGGAGTCCAAAAAGCGCAACATAGGCCCCCAGGTCGCGTCGGCTCGGCCCGGCCGCCTGCAGGGGTGGCGCATTCAATTTAACAGATTTTCTTTTGTTTAATGCCCAATTTTATAGGTATTTGAACTGAGACGGTTAAGTGTAACCGGTGCACATAAACTGACAGACCATAGTTTTGTTTTCCCGGGTTTGTTTTGTTATTTTCATGTCAAACTTTTGTTTCGGAGATTTCGTTCAAAACCGAAACTATGGGCTCCGGAGAGACGGTAATAAACTCTAATCAGTTTTGATCATCTAAGGAAAGCGGCGATGACTACAGAATTGTTTCACCGAGAGCAATTTTCAGCTAACTCGCATGCCTCGACCATGCGACTTATCTGACCGTGAAATCGAGCTTTTGTGCGTATCCGCGTTTAAGAATCAGCTCCAATCGTCTGCTCGGTCAACAATACAGGCTGCAGGAAAATTACGAAAATTAAGCAAGCGCTTCTTGAGCCAAGGAGCATGTTAACCCGCTGGCGCCCCTCTAAGCAGCTGATACTCGTATTTCAATTCAGGTTTTAGTAGCAATCGAGAGGTCATTTTGACGAGCGGGTTATGTATTATACTACGCACTATGTCCCACTAAAGCGATATTAGTATATTATTCTTGTTGAAATATGAGCTTAGTTGACTATCTATTAGGTGAGCTGCTGAATAAAAGTATATTTGACAGAGAGAGAGCTACTTGTTAATGTTAGCCAAATGGTTCTAGCCGGTAGCACGAAGATGAATGCGGACAAACTGAAGAGAGTCTTCATCGAAGATTCACGGAGATCCTCTCTGCATTGAACTTGACTTCGAATCCTGAATGGATAAAATGAGTATTTTTTTGTGGCCGGTCAACCTGAGCAATGTAGACGTATATAGCTGTTGGTTTATGTAATAATAATAATATTAATGTAATAATTATGTAATAATAATAATATTAATAATGTCGTGGCAGTTTCTAACTTTGCGAGACGCATCCCCCACCTTTTGAAAGCAGATAATTTCCCTCATTAATCATATGCAGCGAGCAGGTTTTCCTGAACCAAGTAATTGCGAAATCAGCCCAACTCCTTCAGTGTGGTCCAGAGGCTTTTTTGGCGCAAAGCAGTCAAGATGAATAGCCAACGCACCGACCGGCGTGGGTGGCTCATACTTGAAGCTAATCGAACACAACCAAACTTAAAGGGCCTCTGACACGCCAAAAAAATATTTTTTTTTTCATGCTAAACGTTGCAATGGCATATCAGGACATTACAAAAAAATTGTTTCACTATAGAGTTGCGTAGTTTTTTTTATAAAAAAATAGAAATACGAGGCCCAATTCAAAGTTCCCGCCGTGCACTGTGACGTAACAGTGTACCGCAAGGTGTCGGGGCGGTCAGAAGGGAGGCATCGCCGGAAGTCACGTGAGTTGTATCCCTCCTCGTGCTTACCGCGAGCGCTTGTAATATTTTTGTAATATTTTTGTTATTTTCGCACCTACACGAGCGATCCAAGCAGACAAGGTTTCTTTTATTTGCTTTTCATCGCTTAATGTTGCTGTAAAGGTAGAAGAAGCGGAGTCAGTGAATTGACGTGATCAACTACAATGCCTAGAAGGTGCTGTGTGAGGGACTGTCCCGGTATTTCAGCAACTGAAGAAGAGATCACACTGCATGCATTTCTGAGAGACATACATCGGCCGCATGAGCACCCAGTAAACAAGTTCTACTTATGCTCTAGACAAAATACGTACTTTGTGCTCGACGTTTACTTGTACTTGGTACACTCACCAGTTCGTATTCTTTAGACGGCAGGCATCTACTATCCGATGATTCAACGACCTCGGTGTCTCAACCTTCAGCAATGCGATCGGGCGTGTCGTATGCTAGCAATCCTAATTTCTGCAAGCGTTCTAATTTTTTTTTTTTTTTCAAAACTTGATAGCTTGTTTTGCGCCCAGTAAAGCCCTGTATTATCGGACTGACGGCATGCACTCGTACACTGGCTTGTACTCGCAACGCTTTCATCATTGACCTCCATCAGGTCGATACACTGACTCTTCGTCCTCAAATTTTACAGCACGCAAACTAACCAACGGTGCAGGGATAAAGAGCTATACTTCGTCTCACCTTACCATGGACTATTGTTAGCCGCGCATGCTAAAAGCGCGAGCTAGTTGCTATGGATAAAGCCTCGGCGGCTGCACGGCCGCTCGTGCAGCGGGTGATACAGTCAAGGCAGTTAAGGCTACCCGCTCGCGCTTTCACAGCCTTCGCAGTTAGTCCATGCTAAGGTGAGACAAAGTATAGTGGAACTGAAACTTCGTTTTCTACGATCGCTCGTACGAAGAGCAGAATAATAAAAAGAAAAAAAAGTCTTAGGCACGGTCGCGGAGAGCACGAGGAGTGAAACTCACGCGACTTCCGGTTAACCCACTTTTAGTGACGTAGCTCGATGCCTCCTTTCTGACCGCCCCGACATCTTGCGGTACACTGTTACGTCACAGTGCACGGCGGGAACTTTGAATTGGGCCTCGTATTTATATTTTTTTATAAAAAAACTACGCAACTCTATAGTGAAACAATTTTTTTGTAATGTCCTGATATGACATTGCAACGTTTAGCGTGAAAAAAAAATTTTTTTTTTGGCGTGTCAGAGGCCCTTTAAGAAAAGCAGCTATCGAACATTCCCATTTACTTGACTGCAACATTGGTGTTCCCTCCAGTGAAACGCCTCGCCTGCCGTCCTTAGTTCACTGTTCTACATCCTTATAAAGAAACCACTTATCAGTTACCAAGTAGTCATTACTTTGAATGTGATTCGAGACAGACAAGAAATCAAAACGTTTTTCCGTGATTCCTCCCCCATCCAAGAAATCGAAAGCACGCGACCGTGTGTTGTGGAGTGAACGGGCTTTCAAACACGTGATGGAAGGAAACAATCTCTGAGGCTTCACCACACTAATGAACACTCAAGCAAACTTAAGAAATTTTCGGACCTTCGTCAAATTACATTGTTCGTCACCGCGCCGACAACACGTGTCCGCCGCGAAAGCCACCGGAGACGCGGAGGGGCGTGAAGCGACCTGGACCGGCTGGTTCCCGGTTTCCCCGCTTGGTGGCGTCCGTTTTGCTGGAGTCGCGAATAGTTCGATCTCCTGCCCAATACTCTGTTTCATACTTATCGTGCAGCGCTGTCAAAGCTACTGGCACGAGCGCGTGGCTTCATCTGTGGTTTTGTTTGCGCGAGAACGAGTGCAAATGATCAACGAGATCAAGCCCCATGCTCGCGCCAGTAGCTTTGTCAGCGTTGCACACTAAGTATGAAACAGAGAATAGTTTCGCATTACAGAAATTTGTAAACGTCATTCATTTTTTTTATTTCTTCTTATTACGATTACCTCAATTCATCATGAACACAGCAGGGCAGGTTATGGACATTTTAGATTTTATTGCGTCCTTCTCGTCAGCATTGGCCCTTGTGGAGGCTCGTCAACGCCAATTTCAGTGACTCGGTATCTTGGTAAGACAAGAGAAGGTCAGCAATGGCGGATGTAATCTGGCGCGTGTGCACAGCGTCTATACGTCACTTCTAACTAGATCATAAAATTTTATAGGATACGAAATATTTCTTTAAATAGCTAGCTAAATATGGTTCCGAACGAGACCTTCATTCTATAACGGAACTCTGTTCATATTAATGTTCCAACGTGAACATTTGGCAGAAATCTGTCTAAGGGAATAATTTAATTGAAGCCAACCATGGAGAGGCCGTGTCGTCACGAAGCGTCAGGTCCTTGAGAAAAATGACGGCTTGAATAGACCTTTTTCTTCACTTCTAATATTTCTTTTATAACGCTTTCCTGTTACCGAAGCCAATCACCATTTCCACAAGGGAGCAGCCATCTTGAACGTAGTCACTTCTGGCATGCGGTAAAACATCGTCTTGATCTCGCCACGCCGCTGGAAGGTGTTTACGACAGAACGCGCGATTGTCACACATTCCTGTTGTGCCTCAGCCTCACCTATATTTTCTTACAAATTCCAATTTGAAATGTTTTATTTTTTCGTCCCACATTCCAGATATGAAACCCGCGTGACTGAGAACGGCAGAAAACAGAAATCATCGACACTCAGTACGATGGACTGCAGCCAATCTTGAAATCTAACCATCTTGAAAAAGGTAGTTTGACAAATTGCCATGTCAGGGACGTAAACAAAATGAAAGGAGGCGATTGGCTGGCTGGAAAATATAAATTCCGTCGTAGACATTTATTGCTAAAATTTTAGGTTTCATAAAAAAAACGAAGTTTTTAAATTCCTAACTTTAATCCTTAACGTTTTTTTTTTAAGTGAAAGTTTTTACTGGCAACACTGAAATTGTGACGACAGATGTTGTAATGATGTGGACTGTGCAACCTGTTCGCGACGGTTTACAAGAAGTTTGATGGTGTGAAGTAAGAGCTGGAGAGAGAGAGAGAGCGAGGAGATCTTTATTGTAAAGAAAACATCTGGCCAGGCGCTCGAGGAGTAGCTCTACCACTCTTCCCCAAGCGTTGTGAATGTGCCGGAGCAGTAGTGGCAAGTAGGTCGGGTTGGTGTTCTTTTTGTGGTGCAAGCCAGCTCTCCCGGGAGGTAGGGTAAAGGTAGGGAAGGAGTTGTTGTAAAGGGGTAGATATGAACAGTATTTAGAGGGGTACGAAAACGAAAATTGAAATATACAAAATTCGTTCGGAAATGAGTCAAGCATGACGGATAATAACCTTAAATGTTAATCGCACGTTTGTATTTTGAACGATTGGCTATATTTTTTTCGTTCCAAACGGTGCGCTGGAGCAAGCGCTCGAAGAGAAGCGAACGGAGAGCGGCGATGCGTCATGAAATATCCGGCTCAAAAAAACACAAACCGCATAAGTGTAGTTCTCACGGCTTCTTTTAAAACAAATCTGCAAGAATAAAAAAAAACAAAAACACCCGGTATTCAGGCATTGCACGTACGTCACATCATGACGTCGAACACCGGTATCCACCATGCTGGTGGTTGACTCTTCCACCCTGCACAGCGAGAGCAATGGTAAATTGTGCCGCGCTCGGCTGTAGCAATGACCCGGTATCCCGACGATCGTCCGAACGTTTCGTCGGCATGAACCGCGAGACAGAATGTTCGTCAAGTTAGAGAAAGTACGAGCGGCAGGAGAGGGATACGTCCGCGGATTACCGAGTTTGCGGCACGCATCTCATAGCGGCGAGCAACTGCACTTTTCTACCGTTGTTTACGTTCGCGCACGCCTTTGCATCGGCTTTTGCCCATTAGTGGTGTAGATGCCCTTTGCCTTTCGTTACATAACGCCGTTTCCCCGCTTCGAGCGATTGTCGCGCCGCGAACCCGGCGATCGAGCGGCGGCGGCCCCGTGTGCAAGCTAGCCGAGACGCCGCCGTCAGGGGATTGGTTTGTGCCACCTGCGAGACGGTAACCTTTGCAAGAAGCGAAAGTATGTAGGCAAGCCGGTTAGGAAACATCATAATATAAACCCTGAGTCAATGAGAGTTGTACGTTATTTGATTTATCCTTATCCCAGGGTTTAGATTATGACGGTAACCTAGCGTTGTTTACCAGTATTTCGCAAAATCGTAAACAATCTTTCTACAAGCGACTCGTAAAGCCGCTCGTCAAATTTTAGAACGCGCAATTAAGATTTTTTGTTGTTGTTGTTCTTTTTGGCGACACGTCAAAACTTTGTCGGCGGGATATCGTAACTTTCTGCTCGTAGAGCAATCGCACCAATGCCGAAACATTCTGCACAATTATTCTCCCGGCTGCCAGGAGATAGACACGGCCTAATTCTAGAGGTAATCTGGAAGAGTACTTTTAGGAAAACGATCTATTGTCGCGAAGTAGGTTGCAGCGCACTTACGTTGACGAGACGAGACTTGAAAGGTAATCCGAGATAGATGTCGACACGGCCACGGCGGAATCACCACTCAAACACAAAAACGAGAAGGAAGTTGTCCGTGACGATTCAACACGTTGTAGCACAAGCTGTCATTTCTATAACCGAACATAAACGCATCACAAAAATTCTTGGGCTTTGAAGAAATCGCTTGCAGAAGCAGAAATCCGCAGCAGCCACGCGGGAAAAAACACCAAACTAGAATTTAGATCCGGATCAACGCATTCTTTTTTTTTTTTTTTTTTCCGAGATTGCCAACGGCTAATGTGTCATCCGTCAAGCCTCGTCACCACGTTTTCAGCTTAGGGAGAGAGAGAGAGAAAAGGAGAGAAAGAAAGGCCAAAACGGAAGTCCACGAACAAAAGCCTTATCTTGGGGCATCAACGCGCGGGTTGTCGCTTGTACCCAAGGTTGATAGTGCAGTGAATGCTACGTGTGGCCTTGGGCTCGAGGCAGGTGCCGTGTTCTGCCTTATCACCAGCTTCTAGACTGTAGTCACGTGACCCTAACCGGAGACACGATTGGCCTGAAACATGCATAGCGTCTACCCTGCTGTCAATACCGAGTGAACATACAGCTCTATGAAGACCAACTTTTGAACTTCCAAAGAAGCTGTCTATCTCGAAAGTGACCCAAAACGATGCGAGTTTGAAGATACAATGTTTACGCCGTATAACCCACATCATAATATAAAATGAAGAAATAAGCGCGACCAATTTTTTTGCGCACGATGTCCACAAATAAATAAATAAATAAAGATGTATATATATTTTTACCAATAAATCTAAAATTATGTGTACACTGTTAGATTCGCGTTTTTAAATTTCAAATTTTTTTTACGAAAGAGTTGCACATAAAATACACCACGGATAGCTCATCTTGCGACTTTCAACACACGATGAATCGCAGACGCTCGCAAGCGGATGGTTACGTTCTGCGCGAACGGTTTTTGAAAGATGCTGCGTAGGGCGCGCGCAACGGCTTCGCAGGCGTTCGAAGGAAAAAGGATTCGGGACGACGAAGTAGCGTCTTGCATCTTCAGTAAGCTAACGATTCATGTTTCCCCACTCAATTTAGCGGGGAAACACGAACAAAACTAGTTTCACTGCTAGATTAAGCGGGAAAATGTTCGTCAAGTGACATAACTACCAATTCAATTTCTCGCTAAATTTAGCGGGGCGGTTACTCGATGGCGACGCCGAAACAGCTTGACTCGGATACGGGCGCCTAAAAGCTGCGATCTCAAATCCATTATTTGATTAACTCGCTTTCCGATCTTATAAGCACTTCGTCATAATGTCACACGTCAAACATACAACCAAATTTCATTTGTCTTTCAATCTTCAAAATGCGCAATTGGTTAATTGGTCCAAATACCTGGAATAACTTCACTTTAACGATTTCAGCAATAATTTACCAACTATATGAGACTCATGCAATATAGATCAATAAACTAGTGTCTTGGCGAGTACATATGAGTTATTGCTTGCACGACCGAAACGGGCCCATATATCATTATCAGGGGCAATATTTGCACGCGTATCTGGCGAGATATATCCGTATTTACGCACTTATACGGCCGCATCTAGCAGTATTTGCTCACTTATAAGGCGATATCTGGGCGTATCTGCTCCCATATATAGGGGTATATTTCCCGATCTGACTACTTATATTATCATATCTGGGCGTATTTAAAATATATCAGGGACATATCTGACATTTTCGTACGGGTTCGCACGCGCTCAAAGTCTTTCTAAAATTACTGATTTATGGGTTTTGAACGACGCTCAGCAAGTTTCTAATTGAAACCATATGTCTATTTCCACTAATTAAAAGTAAATTAGTGAATTGTAATTAATAAGTCGACTTATCGCAAAGATTAGCAAACTATACAATGTCCACCTGGGCGTATAACTCACTCGCACAGACTGCATAAGTGTAGTTCTCACGGCTTCTTTTAAAACAAATCTGCAAGAATGAAAAAAAACAACAAAAACACCCAGTATTCAGGCATTGCACGTACGTCACATCATGACGTCGAACACCGGTATCCACCATGCTGGTGGTTGACTCTTCGACCCTGCACAGCGAGAGCAATGGTAAATCGTGCCGCGCTCGGCTGTAGCAATGACCCGGTATCCCGACGATCGTCCGAACGTTTCGTCGGCATGAACCGCGAGACAGAATGTCCGTCAAGTTAGAGAAAGTACGAGCGGCAGGAGAGGGATACGTCCGCGGATTACCGAGTTTGCGGCACGCATCTCATAGCGGCGAGCAACTGCACTTTTCTACCGTTGTTTACGTTCGCGCACGCCTTTGCATCGGCTTTTGCCCATTAGTGGTGTAGATACCCTTTGCTTTTCGTTACATAACGCCGTTTCCCCGCTTCGAGCGATTGTCGCGCCGCGAACGCGGCGATCGAGCGGCGGCGGCCCCGTGTGCAAGCTAGCCGAGACGCCGCCGTCAGGGGATTGGTTTGTGCCGCCTGCGAGACGGTAACCTTTGCAAGGAGCGAAAGTATGTAGGCAAGCCGGTTAGGAAACATCATAATATAAACCCTGAGTCAATGAGAGTTGTACGTTATTTGATTTATCCTTATCTCAGGGTTTAGATTATGACGGTAACCTAGCGTTGTTTACCAGTACTTCGAAAAATCGTAACAATCTTTCTACAAGCGACTCGTAAAGCCGCTCGTCAAATTTTAGAACGCGCAATTAAGATTTTTTGTTGTTGTTGTTCTTTTTGGCGACACGTCAAAACTTTGTCGGCGGGATATCGTAACTTTCTGCTCGTAGCGCAATCGCACCAATGCCGAAACATTCTGCACAATTATTCTCCCGGCTGCCAGGAGATAGACACGGCCTAATTCTAGAGCTAATCTGGAAGAGTACCTTTAGAAAAACGATCTATTGTCGCGAAGTAGGTGGCAGCGCACTTACGTTGACGAGACGAGACTTGAAAGGTAATCCGAGATAGATGTCGACACGGCCACGGGGAATCACCACTCAAACACAAAAACGAGAAGGAAGGTGTCCGTGACGATTCAACACGATGTAGCACAAGCTGTCATTTGCAGAACCGAACATTCTTGGGCTTCTTTGAAGAAATCGCTTGCAGAAGCAGCAATCCGCAGCAGCCACGCGGGGAAAAACACCAAACTAGAATTTTAGATCCGGGCCAACGCATTCTTTTTTCTTTTTTTTTTTTCCGAGATTGCCAACGGCTAATGTGTCATCCGTCAAACTCGTCACCACGCTTTCAGCTTAGGGAGAGAGAGAAAAGGAGAGAAAGAAAGGCCAAAACGGAAGTCCACAAACAATAGCCTTATACTAGATCACAGAAAGTATAAAACATAGAGAGGACGAAACACAGACGACTACGTCTGTGTTTCGTCCTCTCTATGTTTTATACTTTCTGTGATCTAGTACATCTTACCAACACGCTCGTTAGGAATATAATAGCCTTATCTTATGGGGCATCAACGCGCGGGTTGTCACTTGTACCCAAGGTTGATAGTGCAGTGAATGCTATGTGTGGCCTTGGGCTCCAAGCAGGTGCCGTGTTCTGCTTCATCACCAGCTTCTAGACTGTAGTCACGTGACCCTAACCGGAGACACGATTGGCCTGAAACATGCATAGCGTCTACCCTGCTGTCAATACCGAGTGAACATACAGCTCTATGAAGACCAACTTTTGAACTTCCAAAGAAGCTGTCTATCTCGAAAGGGACCCAAAACGATGCGAGTTTGAAGATACAATGTTTTACGCCGTATAACCCACATCCTAATATAAAATGAAGAAATAAGCGCGAAGTTTTCTTCAGTGCCAAGACGCACAAGGACGCCTGCCCGTTTCGTGCCATCGTCACCGAGAGAGGCACATGGCAGCGCCAGGTGTCTGCCTACCTGCAAAAACATCTATCAGGTCTGTGTATTAGGGACCCTTTCCAGGTTCAAAATTCTGAACAAGTTGTCGACACTTTGAAGTCTGATCAGTTTGGCAACCATGGCATGTTTAGTATTGATGTTCAGGACCTTTTTTACTCACTTCCCCATGACATTTTACTTGACTCTGTAAAAACCTGCATTGAGGAGAATGATGAACTATCCTTTCGCAACTCGAGTGGAGTATCTACAGAGTGCTTTCTTGAACTGTTAACGTTTTATTTGAATTCTACGTTCATAGGATTTCATAATGATGTTTTTCTTCAAAAATCCGGAGTGTGTATAGGCTCGTCTGTTGCACCAGTCCTAAGTGATATTTTTCTTGCCAGAGTTGATAGTTCTATTGCACTAGTCCTAAGCTCTGCTGTGACAAAGGTGTTTAGATATGTCGACGACCTTTTCCTCTTTTTGATAATCGTATGGAACAGGATGTAGTTAGTAGTGTCATGAACATTTTTTGATTCGTGCAGCTTTGGTCTCAGGTACACCAATGAAGCGCCTAGGGATGGCGTCTTACAATTTCTGGACCTGTCGCTCCCACTTTGCACCCACCACTTGCGCTGGTCCTTCTGCCCACGTTCAAAATAGGGCATTTTACCTTACGCTTCTGCACACTTAAAAATTGTAAAGAGGGGTATTGCACTCTTACGTCTTGGCTCTGCTCTAAAACAGTCCTGTTTTCATTGTATTAAGGATAGCTTTAATGCCCAAATTCAAAGACTTGCGGTCTTCTGGCTTCCCTGGCCGGTTTTAAGTGAAGTGGTGCGTGTCTTGGTTAAAAAAGTAAATGGAGCAGAAAATCCTAGGCGCGATGTTGAGAGAAAACGGGTGGTTGTGGTCCGTACCTACACAAGGTATCTCATAACCTAAACATGTAGCTCAACGATACGGCGTACCGGTTGTTTTTTCTGCCCCCCAAAAAATGGCCCAAATTTGTTCAAAGGTTCATATCGGCATAGAAAAGGTATCCAGACACAAGTGTAACAAAAAACATGTCTCACCGTTTGTGCCCTGTACCTCGTGCGTGGTGTACAGCATCCGTTGTCATGTGGTAAAACTTATGTCGGACAAACTGGACGGTGTATTAACGACCGGCTTTCGTGAACATTCCCTGTCACTTAGATCCAACGTAGGAGGTCACTTGCCTTTACACTGTCGAAATTGTTCATGTAGTCCAACATTGGCTAATACTATATTATTGTAGAATTTCGGGAAAAACCTTACCAGAGAAATTTGAGGTGAAGGACGTCACATGACTTGAACAAATGAACGAATTCAGCGGGAAGAGGAAAGGAGGAGGAAAAGGGAAGGAGGAGGAGAGGAGTTGGGAAGGATGAGGAGGAGGAGGAGGAGGAGGGGCATACCCTCCCCTCCGTACCCTCCCCTCCTCTTCCTCAAGAGCTGCGCTCTACACTGTTTCATACTTATCGTGCAGCGCTGTCAAAGCTACTACTGGCACGAGCGCGTGGCTTCATCTGTGGTTTTGTTTGCGCGAGAACGAGTGCAAATGATCAACGAGATCAAGCCCCATGCTCGCGCCAGCAGCTTTGTCAGCGTTGCACACTAAGTATGAAACAGAGAATAGTTTCGCATTACAGAAATTTGTAAACGTCATTCATTTTTTTTTTATTTCTTCTTATTACGATTACCTCAATTCATCATGAACACAGCAGGGCAGGTTATGGACATTTTAGATTTTATTGCGTCCTTCTCGTCAGCATTGGCCTTTGTGGAGGCTCGTCAACGCCAATTTCAGTGACTCGGTATCTCGGTAAGACAAGAGAAGGTCAGCAATGGCGGATGTAATCTGGCGCGTGTGCACAGCGTCTATACGTCACTTCGAACTAGATCATAAAAGTTTATAGAATACGAAATATTTCTTTAAATAGCTAGCTAAATATGGTTCCGAACGAGACCTTCATTCTATAACGGAACTCTGTTCATATTAATGTTCCAACGTCAACATTTGGCACAGATCTGTCTAGGGGAATAATTTAATTGAAGCCAACCATGGAGAGGCCGTGTCGTCACGAAGCGTCAGGTCCTTGAGAAAAACGACGGCTTGGATAGACCTATTTCTTCACTTCGAATATTTCTTTTATAACGCTTTTCTGTTACCGAAGCCAATCACCATTTCCACAAGGGAGCAGCCATCTTGAACGTAGTCACTTCTGGTATGCGGTAAAACATCGTCTTGATCTCGCCACGCCGCTGGAAGGTGTTTACGACAAAACGCGCGATTGTCACACATTCCTGTTGTGCCTCACCTATATTTTCTTACAAATTCCAATTTGAAATGTTTTATTTTTTCGTCCCACATTCCAGATATGAAACCCGCGTGACTGAGAACGGCAGAAAACAGAAATCATCTACACTCAGTACGATGGACTGCAGCCAATCTTGAAATCTAACCATCTTGAAAAAGGTAGTTTGACAAATTACCATGTCAGGGACGTAAACAAAATGAAAGGAGGCGATTGGCTGGCTGGAAAATATAAATTCCGTCGTAGACATTTATTGCTAAAATTTTAGGTTTCATAAAAAAAACGAAGTTTTTAAATTCCTAACTTTAATCCTTAACATTTTTTTTTTAAGTGAAAGTTTTTACTGGCAACACTGAAATTGTGACGACAGATGTTGTAATGATGTGGACTGTGCAACCTGTTCGCGACGGTTTACAAGAAGTTTGATGGTGTGAAGTAAGTGCTGGAGAGAGAGAGATAGCGAGGAGATCTTTATTGTAAAGAAAACATCTGGCCAGGCGCTCGAGGAGTAGCTCTACCACTCTTCCCCAAGCGTTGTGAATGTGCCGGAGCAGTAGTGGCAGTAGGTCGGGTTGGTGTTCTTTTTGTGGTGCAAGCCAGCTCTCCCGGGAGGTAGGGTAAAGGTAGGGAAGGAGTTGTTGTAAAGGGGTAGATATGAACAGTATTTAGAGGGGTACGAAAACGAAAATTGAAATATACAAAATTCGTTCGGAAATGAGTCAAGCATGACGGATAATAACCTTAAATGTTAATCGCACGTTTGTATTTTGAACGATTGGCTATATTTTTTCGTTCCAAACGGTGCGCTCGAGCAAGCGCTCGAAGAGAAGCGAACGGAGAGCGCGATGCGTCATGAAATATCCGGCTCAAAAAAAAGAAAAAAAAACGATGTCTCGCATTCGTGACGTAGCAAGGCTGGTTTGGATGAGCTTTGCTGTTGGTGGCGTTGTGGTGGTGTCAACGCAACCAAACCGTTTGAAGTACCCGTGGGATGACGAGTTTATAGGCACGAAGTTCCCTATCGTCCGGAAACTTGTGGATCGACATATCGCTGTTGACTAAACGACAGTTCTCAGCCATGCAGAAGCGCGGCGACATTTCGACGTTAAAAAGCGCAGAACGACTTCGATCTGTACAGCAAGGACACAGGAACAACTCGGTGACATTCCTCAATGAGTCCATCATGGCATCTCGGTGGTTTCATTCGCAAAGGGGCAAGGCTTCGTAATCGCGTTCAGGCCATGGCAACTTAAACTGTTGAGCGTACTTCCAGAGAGCGGCGCTGCTTCGATATTTAGTGCGGCTACGTAACGGTTCCTGCTACGTCATGACTGCCACGTCATGACTACAAAGCAAGATTCCCAACGTTGCTAGATTACCTCCCAACAAATCTTCAGAGACATCCACAAGGTGAACATTGAAAGATCGTTTATTTAGCTTTATATATAGTTTTCTAGTGCCTTGCAACAACAACTGGTGTTTTGTTGAAGCAAATTTAAGCTAGAAAATGAAATGGAACACATTTAAGCTATGAAACCCTTAAGAAAATGGCATATCTGGACTTATATAAAACAAAATATGGTTATATAAAAAATTGGGCATATCTGGCCATATCAAGCACGTCAGTTTATATAAGCCTTATTTAGCCAGATCTGCCCAAGTTTTTATATATACATATCTTGGTCTGCCAGATAGGGGTGTATCTGCCTCCCATACCAGGGAAGATATGCCCCAATCAGATAAGGCAACCATTATATAGAGGGTGTTTTTTTATTCTTGCAGATTTCTGTTTAAAAATGTCATGAAAGCTACACTTATGCGGTTTGTACGAGTGAGTTATACGCCCAGGAGGACATTATGGGGGTGGCTAATCTTTGCGATAAGTCGGCTAATTATTTGAAATTCACTACTTAACCTTTCAATTAGTGAAAATAGACATATGGTTCCAATTAGAAACTTGCTGAGCGTCGTCCAAAATCCATAAATCAGTCATTTTCAGAAAGCCCTTCAGCGCGTGAGAAGCGTAGTAGTGCACTAAAGTTACCACTCGTGGAGCAGATACAAGGCTAGCGGTTTCGGTAAGGCGCCCGCGCAATTTTTCCGTCTCTGATCTAGCCCTAGCCTTGTACCTGGTCCACGAGTGGTAAGTTCAGCGCACTACTGCGCTTCACACGCACTCAAAGTCTGTCTAAAAATTACTGATTTAGGGGTTTTGGACGACGCTCAGCAAGTTTCTAATTGAAACCATATGTCTATTTTCACTAATTAAAAGTTAATTATTGAAATTGAATTAATTAGCCAATTTATCGCAAAGATTAGCAAACTACATAATGTCCCCCTGGGCGTATCCCTTACGAAAATGGCATATCTGGACTTATATAAAAAAAAACAGATATGGTTATATAAAAAATTGGGCAGATCTGGCCATATCAAGTAAATCAGTTTATATAAGCCTTATCAAGCCAGATCTGCCCAATTTTTTATATATCCATATCAGGGTCTGTTAGATAGGGGTGTATCTGCCTCCCATATCAGGGCAGATATGTCCCAATCAGGTAAGGCAACCCTGATATTCAGGTTTTTTTTTCTTTTTTTATTGTCGTAGATTCGTTTTTAAAAAAAAGCCATGAAAGCTACACTCATGCGGTTTGTGCGAGTGAGTGCCCAGCGGGTGGCTGATCTTTGCAATAAGTCGGGTAATGATTTCAAATTCACTACTTAATTTTGAAATTAGTGAAAATAGACATATGGTTCGAATTAGAAACTTGCTGAACGTCGTCCAAAATCCCTAAATCAGTCATTTTCAAAAAGACTTTCAGCGCGTGAGAAAGTTACCACTCGTGGAGCAGGTAAGGATAGCGGTTTCGGTCAGGCACCCGCGCAATTTTTCCGTCTCGTATCTAGCCACAGCGGTCCACGAGTGGTAACTTCAGCGCACAACTGCGCTTCGCACGCGCTCAAAGTCTTTCTAAAAATTACTGATTTATGGGTTTTGAACGACGCTCAGCAAGTTTCTAATTAAAACCATATGTCTATTTCCACTAACTAAAAACAAATTAGTGAATTTTAATTAATAAGTCGACTTATCGCAAAGATTAGCAAACTGTACAATGTCCCCCTGGGCGTATAACTCACTCGCACAGACCGCATAAGTGTAGTTCTCGCGGCTTCTTTTAAAACAAATCTGCAAGAATAAAAAAAAAAAAGCACCCGGTATTCAGGCATTTCACGTACGTCACATCATGACGTCGAACACCGGTATCCATCATGCTGGTGGTTGACTCTTCGACCCTGCACAGCGAGAGCAATGGTAAATTGTGCCGCGCTCGGCTGTAGCAATGACCCGGTATCCCGACGATCGTCCGAACGTTTCGTCGGCATGAACCGCGAGACAGAATGTCCGTCAAGTTAGAGAAAGTACGAGCGGCAGGAGAGGGATACGTCCGCGGATTACCGAGTTTGCGGCACGCATCTCATAGCGGCGAGCAACTGCACTTTTCTACCGTTGTTTACGTTCGCGCACGCCTTTGCATCGGCTTTTGCCCATTAGTGGTGTAGATGCCCTTTGCCTTTCGTTACATAACGCCGTTTCCCCGCTTCGAGCGATTGTCGCGCCGCGAACCCGGCGATCGAGCGGCGGCGGCCCCGTGTGCAAGCTAGCCGAGACGCCGCCGTCAGGGGATTGGTTTGTGCCGCCTGCGAGACGGTAACCTTTGCAAGAAGCGAAAGTATGTAGGCAAGCCGGTTTGGAAACATCATAATATAAACCCTGAGTCAATTAGAGTTGTACGTTATTTGATTTATCCTTATCTCAGGGTTTAGATTATGACGGTAACCTAGCGTTGTTTACCAGTACTTCGCAAAATCGTAAAGGCCCGTTCACACTCTTGCGACCTCTTAAATCTTGGTTGCTTGCGACCTCTTAAACCTCTTAAAACGAGAGGACACACAGTGGCACCATCTAACGGGTTGCAGTGTAAACTTGACGGTCCGGCATATTTTCTATTTCTCCCGCGCATTATCCTTTCTTTCTTGCCTCGAAAAACTTTTCGAAACGTTATAAACGAGCCTTTCTCATAGGTATTACGCACATTCGACCTCGGAAATGCCGCAAATCCGGCGCTCTTGTGAAATGCAGTTCCACGATCACCGCATAGATGGCGTAATTCTAGAGG
Organism: Ixodes persulcatus; assembly: GCA_013358835.2. Taxonomy (NCBI): domain Eukaryota; kingdom Metazoa; phylum Arthropoda; class Arachnida; order Ixodida; family Ixodidae; genus Ixodes; species Ixodes persulcatus. Next base: position 241,205 of record JABSTQ010011304.1, on the reverse strand, counting down.
TAATCTGGAAGAGTACCTTTAGGAAAACGATCTATTGTCGCGAAGTAGGTTGCAGCGCACTTACGTTGACGAGACGAGACTTGAAAGGTAATCCGAGATAGATGTCGACACGGCCACGGCGGAATCACCACTCAAACACAAAAACGAGAAGGAAGGTGTCCGTGACGATTCAACACGATGTAGCACAAGCTGTCATTTGTAGAACCGAACATTCTTGGGCTTCTTTGAAGAAATCGCTTGCAGAAGCAGAAATCCGCAGCAGCCACGCGGGGAAAAACACCAAACTAGAATTTTAGATCCGGGCCGTCCGGGCCAACGCATTCTTTTTTTTTCTTTTTTTTCCGAGATTGCCAACGGCTAATGTGTCATCCGTCAAACTCGTCACCACGCGACCACGCTTTCAGCTTAGAGAGAGAGAGAAAAGGAGAGAAAGAAAGGCCAAAACGGAAGTCCACAAACAAAAGCCTAATCTTTTGGGGCATCAACGCGCGGGTTGTCACTTGTACCCAAGGTTGATAGTGCAGTGAATGCTATGTGTAGCCTTGGGCTCCAGGCAGGTGCCGTGTTCTGCTTCATCACCAGCTTCTAGACTGTAGTCACGTGACCCTAACCGGAGACACGATTGGCCTGAAACATGCATAGCGTCAACCCTGCTGTCAATACCAAGTGAACATACAGCTCTATGAAGACCAACTTTTGAACTTCCAAAGAAGCTGTCTATCTCGAAAGGGACCCAAAACGATGCGAGTTTGAAGATACAATGTTTTACGCCGTATAACCCACATCATAATATAAAATGAAGAAATAAGTGCGACCATTGTTTTTGCTCGCAGTGTCCACAAATAAATAAATAAATAAATATGTATATATATTTTTTACCAATAAATTTAAAATCATGTGTACACTGTTAGATTCGCGTTTTTAAATTTCAAATTTTTTTACGAAAGAGTTGCACATAAAATACACCACGGACAGCTCATCTTCCAACTTTCAACACACGATGAATCGCAGACGCTCGCAAGCGGATGGTTATACGTTGCTGCGCGAACGGTTTTTGAAACATGCTGCGTAGGGCGCGCGCAACGGCTTCGCAGGCGTTCGAAGGAAAAAGGATTCGAGACGACGAAGTAGCGTCTTGCATCTTCAGTAAGCTAACGGTTCATGTTTCCCCACTCAATATAGCGGGGAAACACGAACAAAATTAGTTTCACTGCTAGATTTAGCAGGAAAATGTTCGTCAAGTGACATAAGTACCAATTCAATTTCTCGCTAAATTTAGCGGGGCGGTTACTCGATGGCGAAGCCGAAACAGCTTGACTCGGATACGGGCGCCTAAGAGCTGCGATCTCAAATCCATTATTTGATTAACTCGCTTTCCGATCTTATAATCACTTCGTCATAATGTCACACGTCAAACATACAAACAAATTTCATTTGTCTTTCAATCTTCAAAATGCGCAATTGGTTAATTGGTCCAAATACCTGGAATAACTTCACTTTAACGATTTCAACAATAATTTACCAACTATATGAGACTCATGCAATATAGATCAATAAACTAGTGTCTTGGCGAGTACATATGACTTACTTGCACGACCGAAACGGGCCCATATATCATTATCAGGGGCAATATTTGCACGCGTATCTGGCGAGATATATCCGTATTTACGCACTTATACGGCCGCATCTAGCTGTATTTGCCCACTTATATGGCAATATCTGGGCGTATCTGCTCCCATATATAGCGGTATATTTCCCGATCTGACTACTTATATTATCATATCTGGGCGTATTTAAAATATATCAGGGACATATCTGACATTTTCGTACGGGATAACTCACTCGCACAAACCGCATAAGTGTAGCTTTCACGGCTTCTTTTAAAACAAATCTGCAAGAATAAAAAAAACAAAAAAACACCCGGTATCCATGCCTTGCACGTACGTCACATCATGACGTCGAACACCGGTATCCACCATGCTGATGGTTGACTCTTCGACCTTTCACAGCGAGAGCAATGGTAAACTGTGCCGCGCTCGGCTGTAGCAATTACCCGGTATCCCGATGATCGTCCGATCGTTTCGTCGGCTTGAATCGCGAGACAGAGTGTCCGTCAAGTTAGAGAAAGTACGAGCGGCAGGAGAGGGATACGTCCGCGGATTACAGAGTTTGCGGCACGCATCTCATAGCGGCGAGCAACTGCACATTTCTACCGTATTTTACGTTCGCGCACGCCTTTGCTTTGCCCATTCGTGGTGTAGATGCCCTTTGCCTTTCGTTACATAACGCCATTTCCCAGTTTCGAGCGCACCTTCAGAGCTCCCGGCCGAGTACGGGTGATTGTCGCGCCGCGAGCCCGGCCAGATGGCGATCGGTCGGCGGCGGCCCCCGTGTGCAAGCTCGCCGAGACGCCGCCGTCGGGCGATCGGTTTGTGCCGTCCGCAAGACGGTAACCTATGCAAGGAGCGAAAGTATGTAGGCAAGCCGGTTAGGAAACATCATAATATAAACCCTGAGTCAATGAGAGTTGTCTGTTATTTGACTTATCCTCATCTCAGGGTTTAGATTATGACGGTAACCTAGTGTTGTTTACCAGTATTTCTCAAAATCGTAACGATCTTTCTACAAGCGACTCGTAAAGCCGCTCGTCAAATTTTAGAACGCGTAATTAAGATTATTTGTTGTTGTTTTTTGGCGACACGTCAAAACTTTGTCGGCGGCATATCGAAACTTTCTGCTTGTAGCGAAATCGCACCAATGCCGAAACATTCTGCACAATTATTCTCCCGGCTGCCAGGAGATAAACACGGCCTAATTCTAGAGGTAATCTGTAAGAGTACCTTTAGGAAAACGATCAATTGTCGCGAAGTAGGTTGCAGCGCACTTACGTTGACGAGATGGGACTTGAAAGGTGTAGTCCGAGATAGATGTCGACACGGCCACGGCAGAATCACCACTCAAACACAAAAACGAGAAGGAAGGTGTCCGTGAAGATTCAACATGATGTAGCACAAGCTGTCATTTGTAGAAGCGAACACTAAACGCATCACAAAAAAAAATTCTTGGGCTTCCTTGAAGAAATAGTTTGCAGAAGCAGAAATCCGTAGCAGTCAAGCAGGGCGCCATACCAAACTAGATCCGGCCGAACGCATTCCAATATTGCCAACGTCATCCGTCAAACCACCTGGCTACGCACCTTCTATCACGCTTTCAGCTCAGGGAAAGAGAAAAGGAGAGACGGAAAGGCCAAAACGGGAGTGCACGAACAAAAGGCTTATCTTATGGAGCATCAACGACCACAACGAGCGGCTTTGTCACTTGTACCGAAGGTTGACAGTGCAGTGAATGCTATGTGTGGCCTTGGGCTCCAGGCAGGTGCCACGTTCTGCTTTATCACCAGCTTCTAGACTGTTGTCACGTGGCCCTAACCCGAGACACCATTGGCCTAAAACATGCATAGCGTCTACCCTGCTGTCAATACCGAGTGAACATACGGCTCTATGAAGTCCAGCTTTTGAACTTCCAAAGAAGCTGTCCAACTCGAAAGTGACCCAAAACGATGCGAGTTTGAAGATACTATGTTTTACAGCTGTATAACCCACATTATAATTTTAAATGAAAAAATAAACGCGACTATTTTTTTGTGCGCGATGTCCACAAATAAATAGATAAATAAATATGTATAATTATATATTTTTTACCAATAAGTCTAAAATTAGGTGTACACTGTTAGGTTCGCATTTTTAAATTTCAAATTTATTTACGAAAGAGTTACACATAAAATACACCACGGACAGCACATCTTCCGACTTTCAACACACGATGAATCGCCGACGCTCGCAAACGAACAGATGCGATGCTGCGCGAACGGTTTTTGAAAGATGCTGCGTAGGGTACTACGAGCGCAACGGTTTCGCAGCCGTTCGAAGGGAAAAAGATTCGGGACGACGAAATAGCTTCTTGCGTCGTCAGTAAGCTAACGGTTCGTGTTTCCCCGCTCAATTTAGCGGGAAAACATGAACAAAATTAGTTTCACTGCTACTAGATTTAGGGGAAACTTGACGTCACGTGACATACATACCAATTCAATTTCTCGGTAATTTTAGCGGGGCGGTTACACCGATGGCGACGCCGACACCGCTTAACTCGGAAACGGTCGCCTAAGAGCTGCGATCTAAAATCCATTATTTGATTAACTCGCTTTCCGATCGCACTTCGTTGTATTGCCACACGTCAAACATACAACCAAATTTCATTTGTCTTTCAATCTTCAAAATGCGCAATTGATTAATTGGTTCAAATACCTGGAATAACTTCACTTTAAGGATGTTAACAATAGTTAACCAATGACATGAGACTCATGTAATATAGATCAATCAATTAGTGTCTTAGCGAGTACATATGACTTATTGCTTGCACGACCGAAACGGGCCCACATATCATTATCAGGGGCTATATTTGCACGCGTATATGGCGATATGTGGCCGTATTTACGCACTTATATGGCCACATCTGGCAGTATTTGCCCACTTATATGGCGAAATATGGCCGTATCTCCTCCTATATACGGTGGAATATGGCCATATCTGAGTCCCGTATATAAAATATATCAGGGCCATATCTGACATTTTCGTATAGGAATGAACGCTGCAATTTTGTTACCGTACCCCTTTAAAGTCTTCCGTAAGTTGGGGGGGGGGGGTTCCTACAAACTGTGATTAAGGGAGATAGGGGGTGGGGTCTTATTAGATGCACAAAGAACCGACTTGATTAAACATATGCATAACCCGGCATGTTTCTCAGGAAACAAAACCGACCGATAACGTTGATTTTCATTATTTTTCTCGTCAAGTATCAAGGATTAATAGTGTCCATGAAACATCCACCATTTTGTTCCACACGAAATCGACATGGCTACTCATAACATAGTTTTTCTTTCTATGGAGATTACTTCTCACCCTTCAAAATTGGCGGGAAGTCCGAGACCCTTGGAGACTCCCCTTACTTTAAGCACTGGATGTGAGTGGTCTCGTGTGCGGACATTCCCACACCGTGTGTGTCTTGGAAGGGATGTCTCTCAGTGCGGGCAAGAGGGTTGTCCGGGGAACCCCTTTATGAAGTGTGTATAGTGGGGGGTCATGAGTGTGTGAGTTTGAGCACGTCGTAACATGTCGCCCTCTTCACATTCGTTCCTGCAGAATAAAAATGAGTTGGCATTAGAACGCTTGTCTAGCGAAAACCCGGTGGTGCCTTTCGTTTGTGAGCTAGAGGGAGAGAGGGACAAGGAGGAGGGGGGGGGGGGGGACGGTGACGCGCACGAAGCTCCAATTGGTCCGAAGAGCTGACGTCGGCTCGCGTCAACCACTCCCCCTCCTTCTCCTTCTCTCCGCGTAGCTGACAAACTGAAAGACACCGAAAGGTTTTTGGTCAGAACGAGCCCTTTGGTCTTCGTCAAAGTCACGCGCACAGCTGGCGCGGAGCAGGAGAGGAGGAGGCGCCGCGCAACACCCTCTAGATAACAAAGCCGTAGTGCTGGATGAGATCTCATAATTAAAGAAGGCCAACACTAGACGCAGATTGGAAATGAGTGCCGGATCAGCGCTCGGCTTTTAGTAAAATTTTGAACTTTGAGCCGAACGTTGACGCAATCCTCGTGTCCAGTCTGGATTCAGCGTTGGCTTTCTCTGATGACGCCATCTCATTCAGCGCTACGGTTTTCTTATCTAGGAACGGCCTGCACCGGCGTGAACGCAGGTGCGGGGTGGGTTAACGCGCACCCCAGTGATACACGCGTAACGAAATGTCCCTATACAGCGTGCAATTCGCGTAACGAGTGTCGATGAAACAATCGTGTCGACGGAACGTGTGCCCATGAAACGTGTGTCCATGAAAAGTTGTCCACGAAACGTAATTCCACGAAACGAGTTTCGACGAAATGATACCCCTCCGACCTTACGACCGACGTGTCGTGTGGTGTACGCGTGATGCTTAATGCGTGATGCACGTTACAAAGGCACCAGGTTATCAGTCGTACTGAATTGGTTAAATTTATCACATACAGCTTGGACTGAAGGCTCGTTTACACAGTTTGCATCGACTGCGTTGCGCTGCGTTGCAAGGTGCTGCACAGCGCCTCCTAGCTCATTGGCTCGTCGGAAAAGTTGCCATAGCAACAGATCGACGCAAGGTATCTTAAAGGGCCCCTGAAAAGAAATAAAAAAACTTTTTTTTAACACGTTGATTGGAATACGCGTACCAAAAAATAAATTTTACGCAAAAAAAATAAGAAAAAATCGAGCATTATTGACGACACGAGACGCGATATAGTCGGTAGTCACCTCCTTTCCACTTGTTTTCTCTCTCGGCATATCGGGGGGCGCGTGGAGAGAGGTGGATCGGCTTGGCCGTCGGCGTTGAAATGGAGAGAGGGTATGACTCTATTGTTGAGGTGGAAGGAGTGTATGATCATTCCGTGACGCCATGGACTTTGCGCGCAGAATTAGAAATAAATGTCGCGACGTCAACATTGCACTATTTTGTTTCGCGTAAAATTTATTTCTTAACACGCGTGTCCCCACCAGACTGTTATTTTTTTTTTCTTTTCAAGGGGTTCTTTAACGAGGAGCAAGTGGTTGCAGTCGCACTCGAACGTAACCGCGCCAAAAAGGAGAAAACCGGGCCTACGTTGTCCGAACATACACGTCTAATTTGCTATGTTCTCGTCCGCCCGAGGGGCGCGAAGTGAAGGGTACCGTCTCGCGTTAGCACGGATCCCTATCGTTTCGTCGAAACTCGGTTTGTGGACCACTTTTCATGCGTTTCGTCGACCCGAACATTCCATCGACACTCGTCACGCGAACAGAACGCTGTAGGGACATTTCGTCACGTGTGTATCACTGGAAAGCGCGTTAACCCACAGCCCCGCCTGCGTTTACGCTGCTTCGTGGCGAGTCTTGGCGGCTCATTTGGAGTAGCCGGCGCCGTTTCAAGGCTGCCAAATTCTCTATAGCACCATCTATTTTCTTCTTCTTCTTAGGCGGCTCATTACAAAAATGTTGAAGGGGCACTGACAGGGAATTTATGCTCTTCAAGGTTTTTACAACCTTGGTTTTTATTTGTATATGACACATGAGAGCCCAACTACACAAAACACAATTTGCGGCTCAAAATTCGTTTTCTTTCCGCCCGAAAACCGCCGATGGAGAACTGGCCGGTTTAAGTCGCCCTCAGTCTTTTCTCCGTGGTCACGTGCCGTTTTCTATGGTTTAGACCAAGGTATATGTACCAGGGTGTCGAACCGAACCCGAACCCGAACCGAAAACCGGATCAAAACCGTTATTTTTGACCGAACCGGAACAAAACCGAAACCGAAATCGCACGCTTCATATTGAACCCGAACCGGAACGAAACCATAATCTGATGTGGCGGTTACCGGTTCAACGAAAACGGTTCAGGGCCAATTGTGTCAATAATTGGTCTAAATGGGAAACGTTGCGGGCGTATATTTTTCTCATGTTGCCGGGACTAATCCTAACATACTGTGAGATATTTTTACATTTCGTTTTTATTGCATACGTAATAAAAAATACATCATCGTCAGGACAGATTCAATTTCCCCTTGTTTCCTGGATTGATCCTGGCGGCGCGGTAGCGGCGGCGGCGATTTCAAAGCACCGCTTGGCCGCTTGGCTACGAAATGTCCATGTGTCGGAGCGGATTGCGCCGCTGTAGGCACGGAGGCCTACCCGTCCGCGAATGTTTGACCTCAAGACGGACCATAGTTACAGTAGATGAGCGATTTGGCCAAAAGAGCACCGAGAGCGCACCAAGTGACCTTCCGCTTGAGTGCGGCGACACCATGAAACAAGGAGGGACAAGTAACGCGCTGCATCGGCAGTATAATTTGTAGGGTCGCCTGCGGTCCATTGCAATGAAAAACAATATTTTCTTCAGCGTGCTTGGAGCGGTACCTTACAAAAAAAAAAGGTTTGTCAGACGCAACGTTGCTCGGCGATGATTCGCCACCGCACCGCGCCCTGGTAGGAAGCTAGGGGGAGGAGGAGAGGGGGGGGGGGGGGGGGAGAGAAAGAGAAAAAGATGTGTCCGTTTTTTTTGTAGGTTTGTCAGACTAGCAAGGCCAGCATGTCGCCTGTTCAACCCTTTTCTCATTTTTGTTTGAAGTCCTCTTTCATCGTCTTCAACTGAGCATTCGAGAAACGTCGTTCACTGTGGTGGCATTACCGGAACTTTGTTCGGTGGCAGACAGGTACAAATGAATGACCCGGTCTGTGGGACTCGGACCGGGGCATTCATTTGTACCCGGTCTGAGTTCCTCAGACCGGGTGATTTGAATAGAGCGTTGTTTGCGATAAAAAGTCAAAGTGACTAGACAAAGCATCGCCACGAGATCTTTAGAGCAGTGTTTTTCCGCCGGAACCCGAAGCGCTGTCAAGATATAGTCACATTTCATTACACGTGCGTGTTCACGTGCCCGGTCATTGACACATCGGCCGGTCTGGCGGATGTATACATGAGCACCAGCTTAAGGGGATTCTATAACCTACCCCGACTGTGCACTCGACGTCCCTGTTTCTGTGCTTTACAGCACATTTGTCTCCTCTTGTTCCCCTGTCAGCCACTCTGGGGCATAGCTGTGAAACCTTACTGGGTGCCGAAAACAGCATGTATAAGAAAACACGTCTGTGCAGAGCAAAACAAACCAAAACATATGAAGGGCAAGGAATCTACCTAGATACCTTTTTACTGTTTACAAATTCACAGCCAAGCACGTGCGTGTTCATCGCTTTGGAAAGCAAGCAAAGCACGCGCTATACGCCCGAACACTAAAGATGGCACCGGCCAGATGCTCTTTTTGGAAAGGTCTATGGACCCATCCCGAAAATACGCCCTCTTCTGGCAGATTTTTAAATGCTGCACAGCTGCGTGTGCAAAAGACACCATAAAAAAGGAAAGCCGATCGCTTATATGTAGTTCACTTTAGAACAGCAGTATACAAGTAATAAATAGCCTTGCCCATTAATGGTGTCTTTTGCGCACATCACTGTGCAGAGTTTTTTTTTTATATCTGCCTGAAGAGGAAGTAGTATTGGGATGGGTGTATTGTAAGTATCCCGTGGTCAGAAAAGGCTGCAGGAATTGCTCGGTCAATATCCAAAGGTCGAGTTAGGAACCGGTTCGAACCGGTTCGTGCTAATTAAAACCGGTAACCGGAGTGATATTATGTGCGCTACCCTAAACCGGAACCGAACCGGAACAAAATACAATGCTACTGAACACGAACCCGAACCGAACCGAAATAATGAGCGGTTCGACACCCTGATATGTACATATGGTAGCGAAGCTTCCATAGAAGCCCACGTGTCGAAAAAATGGCGGCTCATGTGGCTTCGCTAGCGCCATCTATGTGTCGTGATAGCATTTCCGGCGGAACAAAAAATAAACAGGAAATGACGTCACTTCCGAAAAAAAACAAAAAACGTGACGTCACTTTGGTGTGCTTTTCGGCGCGAAAATTAAATAGTACAAAAAACCGGGACTGCAGGCAAAAAGAACGATCGTTTAGAGTGACTAAAAAGCTTTGTTTGAGACTTTTAGAAACTGGGACTGCAGAAAAAAAGGACGATCGTCGTTTTTGCCTGCAATTACGGTTTCTAAAAAGTCTCAAACCAAGCTTTTTAGTCAAACGTAGCTGTGCAAAGCTTCGTTTGAAACTTCTTAGTGCGTCGTCCTTCTTGCCTAAAGTCTCGGTTTTTTTCTGTTTTCTTTTGTTTGTTTTTGTTGAATCAACACCATCTCGTTTAAACCCTTAATTCTGCGCGAAAATCGTTTTCTTTTACGCAGCCGCCTTTTTTAGGCAGATCGCTTCGAGAATCTTTTTTTTTCATCCCACGGAACTACTTTGAAAGAACCGCGTTTTGCTTTTTCCTTCAGCTTTTTCAGAAATATGGGAGCGGCTTAAAGGTGACTGACCTCACAAAAAAGTGGATAACAATACCGTTGCTCGAGTGTGTCCGCGTTAAAGTCACACGACAGTAATTCTAATGCAGGTCCAATGTTGCACTAACATTTTATTCACATAACACTGCTTACAACCACTCAACCAGGACACTCATCAGAAGCATGCAACCAGTATCTAGTTTTAAGGTAGAAGAAAACTAGTAGATGAATACATAAATCACATTATGACAGGATAACACATAACAAACTGTAAAATTGGCTGCCTGTTGTGTGGGCATTGTCAGTTTATAGACATCCATCAATATCCTATATTTAAACTGTTGCGAGTAAAGCTGTGTTCAACACTTAAGAAAAAGCAGAAAAAAATAACAGCTGTTTTTTCGCCGTTGTTGGGCAAGGTACGATCATCCAGAAACCTTTTTAACTTGCGTACGATGGTGCTGCGTAATCTGGAGCCTTCCGTGCACGCATAAATTATTTTGGAGCCCTCCAGTACGCTGCACGGCATAGGCCAGTATTTTTGGACCTTAAAACCTGAGGTTTGAACCAGTGACAAAACCACATGAGCAGTCTGTAACCCGAAACACTGTAAGCACCTTAATTTTCGCAATAACCTATATTTCGAGAATTTCACAATTTGATAAAAATCAAAAAAAAAAAAAGTCATCCATGGGTATGAAAGCATTAAATATCGCTCTTGATCGCGAAATTTTGCACCCGCCAGATTTTCTCGAAAGAGACACAATACGAAATATCTAGCCCACGAAAATAAAGTATTTTACACCATACGAAAGGCTAGAAAAGCAAATATACTGCTTTGAAAATGTACTCTGTGTGGTCTCACGTGCTTAGCCTTTGCACTTGTTGCATAGCTTTACACTTTGCTGATGCATTAACGAGTTTAGTGTGTTTGACTTTAGCAAACAGTGAAAACAAATTGCTATACACATCGTGGTTACTCACAGCAAGATACGTTTGGACCTCCTGATAAAAAAGTACACAAAGAGTACGCCCTATGCCCTCCTTTGAAATGAGGTTGTTGATGCCCGCCTCGAAAAACACGCTCACAAGCCTCAACGAATGATGTGAAAGAAGGGAAGGGAACTGACAGGTTTCCAAAGTCCGAGTCAGGAGCGCCTTTCACACTCAAATACAGTAGCACTTACAGCAGTTCAAGTGGCGGGTTAAAAGCTAGGTAAAACCATAATTAACTGTGAGGTGATCGCAGAGCATCCTCAGAGACCTCATTGTCAAGCAGAGTTTGGCTGCCTTCTACATCCGAGTGCCTTGCAGGTTTTCAAAAACTTCAATGCTTTCTTTGAAAAACTCCTCATTGACAGTGCCATTATGCAGTGCAGAGGCAAAGGGCGTCTTGAAACATTTGTGTGAGCTATTTAGGTTGTCAAAGAGACTGCCGATTTTTTCAATGAATCTTGCTGTGTGAATAGCAGCAGCTGGCAATTGCTGGAACGTTAGAAAGGCATACATTACAGCAGCACAGTGGTTGCTAAACACTTGGGCCGCGAGTTTCACCGACATCTTTTAGCAGAACATCAAATTAAAGTGCTTCTCGTTCAGCTTCGGCATAGAACGGATCTCAAGTGTCTGGATCTTTTCATGAGCTTCCTTTATGTACGAGGTTTTCACTACGTGATCACAAAAATTGAAGTAATACTTAAATAACATGTTTCTGAGGCACTTCAGCTGGTGCAGAGCATCAAAAAGGAAAAAGAGAGGTTTGTCATTGAAATATATGCAAGGCTTCTCGGAAAATACAAGGCGTGAAAAAAGAGAGACGTTCTGGCTCTCCTGATCCCATACCACAGCTGCTGGCTCCAAGCCAACATCCACAAGGACGCTGTAGCACTGGTAAAGAAGATCCTGTAGGACAATGGTAGTCGTGCCCTTAGGAGCAAAAAAGTAGCGAAGTGGCTGCTTCCATGGTGTTCGGATTTTTTTGCCAGAAACACGACAACCGTGTTTGACAGGTTTGCATCTTGAGCACCATTAATATGCTATTCAAGCCCTTCGAACCTGTCAGATGAGGGGTTGTCTGAGACCTCTTTTTTAATGTGCATCTCATCAAAGACTATGCCGCCGGCCCGATCGGCTCGTGAAAAGGAAGTTGCTCGCCTCTTTACCCGCTCGAAAATGTCGGGGTAAAATCCAACTTTCAGTGGAACACACTGAAGCCACAGCTGTAGTGATCAGACTGGTGAAAACCTAAGCAGTCGCCTACAATACTTACACCCTTTTGGGCCATGAAAAAGAGGCCCAAAGCCAAAGCCTTGTTCTGGTTGCACCATCCTCGACCGAACCCACTTACATCCCTCATCCTAAGCTGGGCCTCAACGAGTGCAGCGACGGCTGGAGACACATGAACGCGGATACTTTCAACTACTTCAGCAACAGTCCTCATCTCACGCTGCCGTTGCAGCCTTCTTTGCAGCCTCTTCTTTCGTTGTTGGATCTGTCGTACCTTGGCTCTCAGTGTGTCCATCTTTCTCTTGTCAATGCGCCGGCCTTTGCTTGATGCTGCAAGGTGAAAAATAACCCAGATCATTAAACTCCAAGAATGTTTATAAATATGTAAATGGTATCCAATACTAACTTGCATTCTTTTTAAAACCAAGAACAGCAAAAAGTTTGATGACATACTAAAATACTGGTTAGAGCGTCGATGATTATGACCCCATACTCCTGTAGGCCAAACCAGCACAGGTAAATTCGATTATCCTGGGCGATTTCGTAATAAGCGCAAACAACGGTGCAAAGGAAGAGCGAATTGAAAGCTAAACAGTTCTAGTAAAAACACGCCACGCGTCCAGGCAGTGCAGTAGTGGGCCGAGTGTAGCTTTGTCATTTGTCATTGTGCACATCCAGCCAACCGTGATAGATTTATGAAAACTAACAACAGATAGGAAAATACTTTACAAGGGGGGCATGGCATGACTTAACACAACACAGCAGACATCTCACTGACAGTAACAGACTCTCACCTTCGAGTGTCGATAGGAAACCGATGCAGCGAGACGCCAGCCGCGCGGTAGTCTCTTCGGCGTCCTTCTACGGAGGAACGTCTCGTTGCATAACGTGCGGAGCTCATTGTCACAAAGGACGTTGAGCCCGTCGGACGTAGCAGCGTCCAACCGCACGAAGGCGACTGATCCTATATCACTCTGACGTTACGCTCCCGCGCACGTAACTTGGGTAATCACGCTGAGCGAACAGAACTTTTCAAGCTGTGTAAAGTACCGGTTGAACAATTCAAAAATAACGTGGAGTCCTGAGAAACAACAAGCAGACGGACGTCAAAAGCCGGCCTTTTCGCGCAGCATGAGGTCTCTTGAAATTATCGCAATTACATGCCAGTCTTGTTGCTTGTGGAGTGCAGAGGGCGCTAAGAGCAAGTTAGTATATTATTAGTAAATAAGCTATTTATGCTTTTTTCGAGGGCAATAAAGCTTATTTCAGATAACTAACAGTATTATACAAAATTTAAAAATACAACTTAGTATAATTTAATTTAATATAATTTTAATTCCATATAGTTTGCCATAACGTCTCCTAGTCGCGCATAGAGTTATTACAATAAACGCTAGAGGCTCAGCTGGCGCTAGTGTCTACGGGACTTCCGGTTGCAAATTGAAGCAGACAGCATGCAGTCTACATTTCCAGCCTCCCTGTGTATTCCGATGGGAAAACGCGCGTGAATTTTGTCTCTTCGCCGGAAAATAACATGAATAACTTTTGTCATTTCGGTTGTACCGGATAGTATGTACCTTTATTGGTATTGTGAAAGTGTAATTGCTTTAGTTACAGCATTTTTCTTTACCACTGAACGATGTTAAACTTCGCTCTATTTCAGGCCCAAATCTCTGTTCCATGGCAGGTATGTAGAAACGAGCGACGATTCTAAGCAAAATAACGATCGAAAGGAATGTCAAGTGTGTTCAAGGTTCGCCAGCATTCCGTTGGGGCTTACTAATATGCCCGTCCTGTCACTATATGAAAATGACCCCGTCGTGCATCTTTACGAGTGGTAAAAAAAAAAAAAAACGTTCGAAACGTAAATAACAAAGTACGTGGGCTACTAAAGGTGTGTTTTCTTATTATTTCCTATGTCGGGCAGTTTTTATCGGGCACCTGTTCTCTGGCTTCTCCCTATTTGCAAAGATTTGGAGCGTGGGGGTGATGACTTGAACCCAGAACAAGCATCTTCGCACATATTCATGAGCAGAAAGAATAAAGCAGTACTTATTTATTGCAAATCGGACTATATTACGTGACTTTCAATTTATTTTGATCGTCTGCAAGCACGGGGAGTTACTTATCCAGTGTTACTGCGTAGTTCTTGCCGTCTCTTTTGGTTTTCCACATGTCCTTCGTTCGTTTGGCACGTATATCCCCCATGCTGGAAAGCGCCGACGCCGTGTTCGCGCTAACAGTGTCCGACAGTGCACATAAATACACGTACGAAGTGGTTTTAGCACCGTTTTTCATGCCACAAATTTCAAATAAAAATGCTGTAACTGGCCAATTATTTCGTCTGCGTGACTGAGAAATGTTCCAATGTGCCTAGTACGTACAAAGTATTCGTGATATTTGCTCTTATAATCGAGCGCAGAGAGAAAATGCACTCGCTTTTTCCCATAGAAATGCATTACCGGAAGTCAATTTCTGACTGCTTGCTGTCTGCTTCAAAATGCAACAGCACACTAGCGCCAGCTGAGCCTCTAGCGTTTATTGTAATAACTCTATGTAGTCGCGCTTCAAACGCACCGCAACCACGTGACCCTCTAGGTTGATGTCGCTGGCAATTTGTTTTGTACCGTGTTGTGGCCCAAGTTTCGCTACCATCTGTACATATACCTTGGTTTAGACTGGGTCATAAAATAGGATACCCATTGTTGTTGTTGGCTTCTAAAAAGCTGCAAATACGTTGAATGAAAAAAAAATAGTTGCACAGCCATGTGACTTTTGGCAGCGCCCTCCTCCTCTATATTCTTCTTCCTTCCCACTCCAGTTTCGGTTTTGGTTTCGAGCAGTTGCGTTTTTTGGCTTTATTAAAAATATGCGTGACGCTGTAGCAAAACATTGATTGGGTGATCTTCTGACACCACGTTAAATCGCCTGGCATAAAAACAACATCAACAACATAATTTCGGGGTGTTTCAGTGTTTCTTTAAAGGGATACTACAACGAAATTTCGGCGCTCATTTTTTGGTCTATATGTGTTCAAAAGAGCAGTATCACATGGAACATACCAATATCTTGTTAAAAAAGTCTCGAAAAGGAATTTTAAAACGAATTAAACGATTAGCAAAGAACACCTGGTGGATGTCGCTAACGCCTCGTTTGTAATGCTCGTCTAGGAACCTTGACAACTAGTGACGGAGGTTGTCTCGCCTCCGGCCACGACGAGAGAAGGGGGGAAGGAGGAACTCCCCTCTTCCCCAGAATCCCTTTTGTGTGTCGCAGAAGTCGCTATTGTCCCCCTACAAGATTATAGAAGATTAACCTGTCACTCAAAATTCGTACAAAAGCAGCCGCTTCGGTGGCTGGAACGACTAGGCCATCCTCTCGACGTCAGCCTCGCCGTAGCTTTGCTCGTCTTGAGACGACCTACGTCACGATTGCGTTGGATGTCACGTGCTCTAAGCTGGGCCTTCTCCGAGCGCTTGCCAGAGTGGGCCGTTTATAACGAAAAATACAGCCACCAGGATCAAAATACAAACGTGCGAGTGTCATTTACGGATATTGTGGATCACATTCAACCTATTTGTGAACACGACGGGAATATTTCAAATTTCGTTGAAGTATCCCTTTAACCTACCATACGTTACTAGAACAACTCAGGTGGGAAACTGCCATAGAGCCTGATCTGAAAAAGTGACACCTATCCGTACTCGAGAACCGAGCTAATGACGATCACAACGTCGCCATTTCTCATGCAGTGGCCACTCGGGGAACCGCACGGCTGCTTGTATTGGTTCGGGAGTATTGCATTCGATAGCGCCCACTGTTACTGTTCTATTTTGGCTTTAATCGGCCATTTTGGCGCCAAAACATATCCGATGAAAGGGGTTTCAGGAATACCATCACCCCCGTCTCCTACTAAAGAACGCGCGGCGAATTACTATTGAAGTTAGGACGCGCCCAGGTCGGGACCAGCTACCGGAACTCACCATTGAGACTTGGTTGTATAAAAAAATATTAATTGTGCCACAAAACCTTGTAAACTAAAGATTTAAAAAAAACATCACGCGTCTGTCATTCTGTACTAATCTACGATAAAAGTTCCTACAAAAAGAGCCTTTTCTGTTTGTTGTTACGCAAAAACATGCTTTCTAAAATTTCATAGTTACCACAGTAAAGAAGAAAAGATTAAGCCGCCATCTTGGAACTTCGAGCCTGGGGGTTTCGGTACTTTGGGAACATTCAGTGGCTCTAGTAGTGGCCATATAAAGCAATTTTCATGTTTCAACTCGTCTCTAAAGCAGACTTGTACATAGTTCAACTACTCTACACAAGTTACTGTAGTTTAGCTACTTTTCTGAGCAGTTTAGTAACTTTCAATTCCATTTTTATTTAGGTAATTAGTAGTTTAATTACTTTTTTTGTAACTTCTACTCAAGTTACAAATTTCTTTCGAATTTTAGTGGTTGTTTTGCCTATCGACAAACGTTCCTGCACAAAGGAGATAAGTTGTTGGAAGATCAGCTGATAGTTGCAAAGAAGGGGAAGCATGTGGCGTAGGAAGGGGGGGGGGAATGATTTGAAGTGTACGAACACCCCCCCCCCCCCCCCCCTCCCCACCCCCCACCCCTCCGCAACAACACTGCTATGAGGCGCGGGGAGCGAAAAGACACGACGCAAGAGAGGCCGAGGAACTGCAGGATTAGCGCCGAAGACTGACGTTTCTCTGTGTCCCGAAGCTCAAGGAGACTAGGGAGCCTTCATGTGCGCACATGAAGGCACCCTAAAGGAGACTTGACCCTTTTGAAGAAAGGGCTGGTCCACGCTTCTCCCCAACGTAGAAAGTCTCGCCCACTACTAGAGGTCCACACACAGCATACTCACTCAAAGGAGGCAACAAAACGCAGCACCTGCTCTGAAACTCATCTGGTGCTCCCGTAGTTAGCGCTGTAGTCAAAGATTCGCGTGTTAAAGGGCAACGCAAAGATTACCTTTTTGCGTTCCCTTTGGGAAGTAGTCTATGTACATGATACTTAAAGTACTACTGTTTAGAAAAATTGCACTTTACTTGAAGTAAATTATCTGAACATGTACGCGTACTTGTATTTTCCGAGGAAAGTAAAACTCCCGACTTCAATGTACCTTCCCCGAATTTGAAAACAAAAAATGTCGTTATCGTCGTGAGAAAACTTGATCTTTCGAGACGTCATCTTGTTGTTTCTTTGAGTTAAGTAATGGCGGCTGTAAGACCGATGGAAATAAGTGCCTTCTAAGTTGATTGTGTCAAATAGCTCGTCAGCGAGAGTAAGCAACTACTCTGCGCGACTAGAACTTATACAATATTTGCTGCCATTTCCGTAAAAAACCGATGCACCTCCGATTACCAATGGAGCAATGCATATCAGTTAAAAAAACACTGTATAGGGAATGAAAGGCCATCATGAAAGATTGTGTTAAAAGTACTTGTAGTTTACCTTGAAATATATTGTATTTATAGTGCGTTACTTCAAGTACATTGCACCCGGTGTACTTGCTACTTTACTTGAAGTACATAACCTCTCATTGACTTTGTACTTTACTTCAAGTACTTTATAGATGTACTTTACGCAACACTGTAAACAAGCAAAGACTGTCTGAAAAATCAAGCTCAGACAGTGCTAAACCTCAAAGTAGAAATGACACATTCGCAGTACATCATTGACCAAACAAACAAGAAAGTACAAACAATTAGGCACGCAGAAGCCGAACCAGCTATTAAAGCATTTCTGGAAAAAAAAACAAAAAAACAACAAAAAAACAAGCCGATTCATATTTCGCTAGCACAATTTCGCTCTGCACTTTCTTTTCACCATAAAAAAAAAACATGTAAAAGTAACTTCGAAACTAATTAATAAAGTAATTCGCAACTTTTTACGGTAATTAGTAATTTTATCAATTATTTTCTATTTGAGTAACTTCTACTCTACTCAAATTACTTTTGACGTCAATACTCAGTAACTTAACCTAATTACTTTTTTGAGCAACTTGTGCATGTCTGCGCTAAAGGGTGGCGCTGTTATCGTATTTAGCTTGGTCTTGGTGGACGCCAACGGTTCAGGTTTCAAGGGTGAGTTTCCCAATTGAGTGTTTTAGTAACGTTGACCTACCTGACTCACCCGTACACGACGCTTTGCGGGGACAGTCTCATGCAGCTTATTACAGGAAAAAAAAAATAATCTGAGCTGTCGATGGAATGATTTATAGATCTCTGACTCCAGGCCTGTCCGCCCCATTGACTCGACCCCTGTTGTAATAGTAAAGAGATGTTACTAAATGCCGGCTAACTTCATTACACGGTGGGTTCGGAATCAGCCAGCCGCCGTTCCAGAGAGACAGACACGAAGCGAACCTTTTCAACTCTCAAGAAGAACTGTTTATTTCAGAACAACGGTACGGGAAGAAAGACGCGCAAGAAGGGGAAAGAGGGTACACGGTGTCGAGTGACCAGAAGCCGCCCCTCCGGGGCGCAGCTGGCGCTGTTTGCACAGGGGTCCGTTGTCGCCCTCCCGTTCGCGTTCGCGGGTGGCTCGGTGGAATGTTCTCTCTGGGCCATAAATTTCCGGAGCACTCGAGGGGAGACCGCTGTTTCCGAGAAACACAAGCACAAGACGGAACGAATGCGCATGCAGACTCTGAAAGCAACACACACAAAATACAACAACCCCCTCCTCTCATCCCCATTGACTCATTGACTCACTGACTCCTCTCAACCCTATTGACCAATCAACGGTTAGATTTGGTTTAGCGCTAGTAACCTCCAGGCATTTCTTCTTGAGCTCTGCCTCCAGGTGCCCTAAACTCGTCAAACACGAAGTTGGAGCCGAAAGTTCGCGGAGTGCGCCGATTGGACGCCGACGACAGAAGCGCGAAGTCATCGTCGTGATAGTCCAGTCGGTGCGCTCCGTGAACTTCGGCCCCAACTTTGTGTTTGACGAGTTTAGTGCCCCAGGACTCTCCACTCCCCTCCACCCCACTAACTCCACCCTATTAACTCCACCCACTCCTCTCTAATCAATCGCCCGCTAAATTTAGCGAGGAGATCGACGTCCCATGGCTTGATGTCACACGACATACACAAACATTCAGTTTTCCCGCTACATTTTTCTGCTAAATTTAGCGGGGAAATTCGCGATTACGTTTTTTAAACTTCAATTAATCTCGAAAACATAACCTAAAAACGTTTTTAACTTAAAAAAGTAAAAAAGAGAGTTGATGATTTTTTTAAGGAAATTTAAAGCATGCACATTTTGAAGCACTCATCGCCCTTGCACGCTTGCGAACGTGTTTTCAAACGCCGACGGTGGAATTCGATTTTTTGAACATTTATTATTTATTTTGATTTATTGTAGATATACGTATATATAGCTCCAGATTGAAAAGGCCCTGAAGCGAAACGAAGGAGATATTTGAGCGGAGAATCTAAACAGATGCAGATCCAACCGCAGACGTTCTGTATACCGTTGACTGCACCCTCTGAAGAACATTCCGAGATATTTAATCTGTCCGATCTGTAGACGTGCGCCGTTCTTCCGTCACCGGTGTAGGAAACTTTGTGCCGGTGCGCAACGAGTTGAACTTATCACAAGATCGGCAGAGTAAATGTAACTTGCCAAAAATATTTTAGATTTTTTTTTAATATATTGCGATTACGAGTTTTCGACACTAAAGTTTCACAGTAGAGGCTGCGCTGAGTTAGGGCGATTAGGCAACTGTCTTGAATAGCGCAAAGAAATGTCGAAAGACTGGGGCAGTACAGTGTGGCGTTAAGGCCCGATCAAAAGCCTTGTTCTAGGAGTAGTGTACAGACAGCGTAATGGTTCAACAGTGTTCCTTGAACAATTATACGACTTTCTTGGGTCTTTCGTAATGATTGCGTACGACTATTCATGGCCGGTGATTTTAAATTACCCCATAATGACTGGTTAAAAAAGAGATCGGTGGGAGCACACGCACGTGATTCAGAGATGTTGCTTAACTGTGCGTTCACGAACGATCTGATTCAGATAGTGACACCGCCGACTAGGATTGGCAACACGACGCAATCTATTTTGGGCCTGGTCTTTGTTAATCCGCTAATATCGTGCTACAGTATTGACATTTTAACAGGGGTTTCTTATCATAAATTGCTGTATTTTACATCCAACTTTTTGAGAAAAAAAAAGGGTGCTTGGTGGAGTTAGAAAATCTATTGTTAAAAATTACAACGATGCGAGTGATGTTGATGTGCTTGACTACTTGGAAACACATTACGATGATTTCTTTGAAGAACGTGACTTAGAAACACAGTGGATAATGTTTAAAAGCATTTGCAATTACTGCATTGTACAGTATGTACCCAGCAAGGTAAAACACACAAGAAGAAACAATCCTTGGACAACAAGAGAGACTATTCAACTACAACGTAAATTGCAACGCAAAAAGCAAACTCACACGTATGGGACATCTCAGCTTTCTCAAATAAAAGAATTGAAAGAAGAAAATTTCAACTTCCAAAGAGTTTTTCTTTTCGCAATTCATTAGCAATGTTCTGAAGGAAGCTCCCGCTAAATTTTAGAACTTCTTATCAGGAACAGAAAAGTGTGTTGAGTGTTTAAATGTTAGTGGCATTCTTGTCACTGATGAAACCGACATGACAAACGAATTCAATAGGTACCTTCAGTCCGTATTCAGCCCCCATTTGGCAGCACATCAAACAGCATCTGTGATAAATCGTCCGCAATGCGGGACCTTGTTGTAAGCCGGGAAGGAATATTAGATGTTTTGCTTCGGCTAAATGTTCAAAAAGCGTGTGGGGCGGACAATGTAGCTAACGAATTCCTTCGACGCTATGCTGAATTGCTTTCGCATTATCTTTACGTCATTTTTAATAACTCGCTGAAACAAAAATGGGTTCCTAGCTTGCTTCACTTTGCTTCCTTACTGTGGCGAATCCAGTAGTAACGGGAAAGAAGAAGAGAAAGCCACATAGCGGACGTGTATTTCATTCGCTCCTATTTTCTCTGGCTACTGCTACTACGTTGCCCATCGCCAGTACATATTTGTTTGTGACTTTATCGTAAGCTGTTCTTGCTGGCTTGCTAGGATCTGGCTGGCCCTTTGCCCAGCACTCAAGCCGGCAAGGCATTAAAATCTCAACTTCCTTAGTCGCCGCCGTGGCGGAATCGCTCCCACCCGATGACGAAGAACTCGCCTGCTTGTCGGGCTCAGTTGCCGACGACAGTCAAGGAGCGTTCCAGGATGTCGTCCGCGGAAAAAAAAGAGACGCTGCCCAAGTCAAGGCTCTGGTTCTAGCGAGAAGACTGTCGTCGCCCAAACAGAGCTCACTGTCGGTCTCATGTAGTCCGTTGCAACTCATGAAGGTAAGGCGAGGGTAAGACGGGCCGGGGAGGAAGAAGCAGGCAGAACGCTGGAGAAGAGAGGGGGACACCTTCTTCTCTCTCTTTATCGTTCCGTCTGCTTTCTCTTCCCTGGTCCGTCTTACCCTCGCCCTACCTTCTTGAGTTGCAACAGATTATCGTTCTTTTCACTCCTGTGGATGGAGATGTAAGAATTGACTCTATCTATTCGGTTCGCCTCACGTACACTCTGGAGACGCTCGTGCCTTCGTGTGTTATTGAGGTGAGCTATAACAGGCGGTAGAACCTCCTAGCGATTGACACGCGAAATGGACAAACGACGCGTACTCTCGTTGGCCATATTATGCTTTGTGGTATGAAAGTACGTGCTTTCGAGCCTCCTGGAAAGGCCTCCAGCGTTGGAATTGCCCGCGACATTGACATCACTCTTTTAGACTCCGCATTACTCGGAGTTCTGCGCTCAACAGTAAGCATCCGCAACGTCCATTGCATCGGCAAGTCCACTACTATTCTTGTTGAGTTTGCTTCTCCTACTCTTCCTGAGCACGTTTACGTCGGCCTGGTTCGACATGGCGTCGACTTGTATGTCAACAACCCCACTTGCACGGCCGCTCGATTAGGACTCCCCTTGAGAGCGGCCTGCCGTATGCTTCACTCCGCCGGTGAGAGCGATAGTTCTACTTTACCCCGCAGCACCAGCCGTGGCGCTCGTTATCGGCGAGCGAGGAGCAGTCCGCCCAACCCGGCCCGGTGTGGCTATTTAGATTGTTTTTCGTCAAGCGGCAAGTCTCAATTGAAACGAGTGCCAGATTGCATGAGTGATGTGACAAATCTGTGTAGAATAAAAGCACACAAGTTTTTCTGCGAGGAGCTCACTCAGCTGCAGGCTGCGCGTTAGAGCAGCATTCAGCTGGCAGTATGAGCGAATAGTCGTTTAATTGTTCCCGTAAGTGTTGCCCCGTTTCTATTACCAGTTATAGTTGGATATAGCTAGGCCGTATAATTCAGGTTTTAACCGACGCTGGAGCACGCTCGAGCAGTGCCTTGTATTTATCTGTGAAGGACAATAAGAAACGGATTCCTCGTGCTTAACTTCAACAATATAAACTTCATTGTTCACAAACATATAAAGGGAGTCATATAGCTCACAAGCGGAGTACCTTTCGGGAAAGAGGCTTCCGCGAAAGCCTCAATATATTCTCTAGAGAACTGTTTAGGTCACCAGCCCAGTTTGCCAAAAGGGGTCTGAGGAGCTTCCTGAGAAAGAGCTCGCAGAGCTCTTCGCTGTGGTACGGATCTCTGCAGTTATTGCACCACATCAGCGGGCAGTCCATAAGGTGTGGAAGCACAGCGCTTGAGAGGACCTTGCAAATCTGTCCACGACGACGAATCTCTGCCGACTGTAGAGCCCTCTCGACAAAGGTGCAGACGAGCTTGCACAGCCAGACAGCTTCAGGTCATGGATAGCTGAGTCCTCCTTGGTCAATGCTAAACACGAACTGATATGCTCCGTCACGTGATGCATTTCCCTTAAGTTGCAGCTTGCATTCAGGACACGTCACCTGCAAAGTTGAGCGGGTTCTACACATTAGCCTTCCTTGCTTTCACTCAGACATTTCTATTGCTTTGCTAGGCTGAATGTTTCAGCTAGTTACTTTGAAATTACGACAATTTCTACAAATAAAAATGGTCACCTTTTGTTCGCAAACGAAGGCCAAGTAGCCAGCCATGTAAGTTAGCGGTGCGAACTCAAGTTCAGAAGGGACTTCATTGTACTTCATCAAGTGCTGAATTTTCCAAAGCACACCAAGAGCTGTCTCTGGAACTGCAGGATTTCCTGTTTCACGAGTGGAGCTGGCACATTTCAGCGCCGTCTGGCTCTCAGAACTAGAGGGCGCATTTCCACTTCTGGCAGCCTCCAAAATGCCAACCTGCGCGCCGAAATTGAGACAATTTAAGAAACTTGATCGGTGTGCACTGACAGTGTTTTCGAGAAGCTGGGCGCCGGACATAAGACCAGTTAGGTTGCCATATAACGAACGAACCTTGAGCAACTTTTCTGCCGTGAAAACTGCTGTTCTGGCATCAACTCGGTCGTTACCACCGTTGAATTGGCGGAAGCAGCTGAATAGAGACTCAACCGGATCGCTGTTGAGAGGTCGCGTCAGAACGTACTTGAATCTGAAATGAAAAAAAAAAAGAAGTGAGCAAAAGAATACATTCTAGAAGCAAGTTTTTGTCTCACAAAAACACTATTTTGCTTAAAACGTTTGTGCTCACTTGAGGTCAGTCAGGAGATACTCAATGACGGCGACCGTTGACCTGGTTGTCATTATGGTTGCCTCATAGGTTTCTTTCGTGAGGGACTTGACCCAAGACTTCGTACTTTCGAGTTTAATATCCTCGAGGTAGCTGACGAAATCAACTTCAAGCCATGAGAGCCGATCGTCTTCCGTTCTGACGAAAGGCATTGTCTGGATTTCCAGCCAGAGATATCATGAAGGTCGTACCACATTCCAACCGTTTTCATAAATGTGATGGTTGAACTACAATCCTGGAGTTCTGGAGCCCTCTCGTGGGACTGAGGATTCTTCTGCAGGTACTCGAGGGTGCTGATTACTACAGGTGAAAATATTAACGTTGCGCGGCACACTTTCATCTTCTCTAGATTGTTTGGTTCCACATGAGCTCGGCTCAGAAGTCGCACTGGTTTGACCAACAGATTTTTCTGAATGTTGCAGAGGGCTTTTAAAAAAAAGCCACCTTTGATCATCTGTGCTCCATCAAACATCTCTCTTTCTAGCAGATTCTTCCTGAGGTTTTTGATGAGGTGATTGGGGCCAAAAGAGAGGAACAACGGTTCACCTTCACGTACCGGGTGCGGCACAACATGCTGGAGCGTGTTGTCGTCAGACATCTGTCGAAACATCGCGGTGTTGGTCTGGTGGTTGTCAGTGACGATGTGAACTATCCGAAATCCTGCCTCTTCAACCGCCTTCATGACACTGAGCGTAAAAATACGGAGCTGGTCGTGCTTCAAATTTCTCGTAAAGAAGTAGCCGAATGGAATCACGTAAGCTGTGGAAAGCCCACGTAGCACGAAGCAAAGGAGCCTGTTGGCTACTTCAGTGGCTTTTGATCGAGCTTCGCATCTGATGTCAACAAGCCCAAAAATTCTGTCAACCTGTCGATCATAAATCACTTTCTGCTGGATCGACATTTCGTCAATAATGAGGCTGCAGTAGGGCTCTTTCTATGAGCGCAGACCTTTTCTCTCCACTTGCAGCCGTTCTTTGATGAGGCTCGTGACCCCGGTCTCTCCCGTGGACGACCCGACAAACTTCTGCAACGTACTTCGGCAGGGCAGTTTAAGGAGTTTCCTTGCGCGTACGTGGTCATATCCTTTACATGATGTCGCTTTCCATAGTACGCATTCTCTCAGCGTTGGTTCTTGCCATGCTGGTCTCGCCTTGTCAAAATTCATTATTTGTTCCATGACAAATTTTGCAGTCTTGTCACCTTCCGATGCGGCTTTTGAAACATTCATCAAGGCCTGCACAGCTCTGTCCTCTTCATACTGCTTTAATCTCTCTTGAAATTCGTCGCAGGTTTGTCGCAGTTTTTCCATTCGCTCCTTCAGCCATTTGGCTTGCATTTGAAGGCGGTGCGCGTTTTTCCTGGCATCTTCCGTGAAGCCTGTCAAATTGAATGACGTCTGACATTCTTCCACTTTAAACTCTTTATGCAGTCAAGGTTCAATAGCCTCGCACTCATCAACAGCAGGTCTTATTTCTGCAGGGGACTGCATTTTGCGCTGTTGACTTTTACCGCTCGCATTCGACGTGGACGCGTTAGATGGCAAACAAACAAGCGTTCTGCGCTTCTTTGAACCTGCTGGTTGCATGTACGACGGATACAATGGGAACTTAGTCGGCACCGCTGTCGGTTGCAGCAACTTCCGCTTCATCCCTACCTTGTAGCCCTCCTCCTTAAAATGAAGGGAGCACACGACGCTCCTGGAGCTTGGTTGCCACTGGCTGCCCTTCTCGCTGCCTTGTCGCGAAATGTTCTTCAACCAGGCATCCCGGAAGTTCTCTCTAGAAGGTAGCTCGTGATAGCAGAGTTCCGGATTTCTCGCAGAATTTGACTTACAAAGCGGAGCGCAACAATTTTTAGGCATCGCGGGCTCTGTGACCCACCTTCTGCACACTCAAAAGCTGTGGAGAGACAGACAAAAGGCGGCTGTCAACTTCTCTTCTTCTTTCTCATTCATCAGTGGCTATCGTCACAAAACTATACTCTGTTTCATGCTAAGTGTGAAACGCTGTCAAAGCTACTGGCGCGAGCATTTGTCCTTCGCAGAAGCACGAGCTTAAATTTACAAACGTACGTCGAGCGCGCGGCTCCTCGAGCCGAAGCTACAACAGAGATGGTTGTCCTAACTGAAAAACTACAACGAAGACGACGTCATTCTCGACGACGCCAGGCGGAACGACCTATTGCAGACAAACGAGACCCGTCATCATCGCTTGCCGCCGAAGCCCCGATGCCAATGGACACAGAGCCGGAAGCACCTGTCCTTGTCTCTTCCGGCGAGAACAACGGGCGACAAAGCTACAAAAGAGCGTTGCAAAGCAAGCCCCCATCTTCGTCACCACCAGCTCAGGCCGAACCTGTACTTCCGGCCACTCAAGCTCCTCCAAGTGGTGGACAGGAGGCAATGACTTCACATCCAAATCCAAGCACCCTCACTTCCTCGTTAGGTAGCTTCGTACGCCATATACTCGCCATAGAGCGAAAGTTTCTCCCGCTTCTACAGTATCCATGGCAAACCAGCTCCTGAATTTAATCGACCTCATAAAGAATCTGGTGAAAAGTTTTCTGCGATGAAAGCTTTTACTTTGCTCAGTTTTATTTTTATGAGTTCCTCCCCATCTATTTTACAATGAAACGCCCGCAGCATCACTTCTGAAATAGCAGACTGCATATTATCTTTAATCTCAGCCGGTACCTATACTTGCAATTTCGGAATGCCGCCTCAGACGTGGCTCTCGAATTCAGCCCTATGTCCTTTACCCTAGCGCGGCGGCCACGCCTAACGGCCCGTCACGGGCATCACTCTTTGTTCACTCGTGTGCAGCAAGCTGCAGAGGATGTGTCCCATCTGTGTACAGAAAGAGCTGAATTTGCAGCATGCACGGTCACATTTCGCTCCTTTAAGATGACCATTGTGTCTGTATATATATGCCCTTCTGGTCGCTTTGATGCGATGCGAAGTGCACTTGTAGCCTACGTCTTCAATTCTCTGATCGTCTATATGCGGAGATTTTAAGGCACACCATCCTCTCTGGGGTAGTAAACGCTCGACGCTTCGAGGTACGGCTCTCGCAGATGAGATTGAATCAACAGATTTGATTATTCTGAATGACGGTTCTCCTACATTTTTCGGTCATCGCGGAGAACCTAGCGTGCTGAACCTTACTCTCGTTTCCCCAAATCTAGACGTGTACTGGTCGTTGGATGCGGACACACGTGGAAGCGACCATGTTCCAGTTTTGATGAATATACCGGAAGTGAGCCGCCACCCACGTCGTCAACAGTGTAACAAATTGGGACGTATTTCGCGAATATTTTCGCTTTCTTGAGCCGTCAGAGGATGTACTATTCCTACATGTCGCGTTCATATCTTTAACGATACTTCAGCCTTCCCCGGATCTAAAGTTGGTACGCTTACGTGCTGTTCGCCGCGGCACTCAGCGCCATGCGCACCGATCTGGTAAGGTCTCTCATTGGGTATAGATTATCGTCGTATTACGTCAGCCACCGGCATACTCGCGCACTTCGTCGTCGACAATTTCGTTAATTTGCCTCGTCATTAACTCCATGTACACCTAAGCCAAATATATACAAAGTACTAAGAGGTATGGGTTCTCTCCAGCACCTCGAGATGTGTTCATCGCCCGATCAGTCTTAAAACTAGCCTTGAATTATCACGACTTGCTGATTATTTTGCGGTGCGCTTCATTCTACCCCAACGCCCTTCTGGATCCTCATATCCTCGATCACTCACTGGTCCTGCATGAAGTCCGCAGAGCCTGGATCATCCTTTCACGATGTCGGAACTGAATGCGGTGCTTAGAAAATGCAAACGCCAGAGTTCTCCTCGGTGTGATGGCCTTACTTATCAAGCATCGCGTAACCTGAGTGATGAGCCATGCGTCGTCTTGCGTGTACGCTTAAATTTGGCCTTGTATAATGGTATTCTTCCAAAAGAGTGGAAACATGTTGTAGTTGTTATGCGTGGGTTCTTTTAGAGTGTTTGGATTAACAGGATGGAGATGGATTTAAAACATAACGTGTTGTTTATTGTTACAATGGCGTCCGGCTGGGTCTGCGACGAGTTGCCAGTAGTGCTAACACAACACCAATCTATGGTGTCGCAACATAGGTGGCGCTAGCTTTCGTTACATATATAACACGCCCCTTTTTTCCTTTTTGTTTTACAAGTTCATGCGGTTTGGAGGACGGACTTGTCTTCCTGAACGTGTGTGACCTGAGGTTGTCGGTCCACTGCTGGTATCACATGGTACATTCGCTGCCCGGGAGGAGTCTTCATCCAAGTCAGACAATGAACAGAAATCCTCCACACTCCTTTGCACTTGGGGTGGTGCCTCTCGATCCCTTGGTGGCAGGTGTGCTTCTCTCAGGTGGTAGCGGTTTCTGCGGTATGTGCCTCCACCGTTTCCTTGTACGATGAACGAGCGCGGCTCTGAACCCAATGCTGCGATCTCACCCAGTGTCCACTTGTTGTTCAGCCAGAACCAGACTTGCTGTCCAGGTTTCAGCGGCTTCAGGGTGGATGTGTAATGGTCTCCATGCTTGTGCTGTTCCTTTTGACGAGCTTGAAGTCCTTGCTGGTGGGCTTTCGTAGGGTAGTCTGGGATCAGTAGCTTTGGATGCACTGGAAGCAGTGTGCGAACTTTTCTGCCCATAAGCATTTCTGCTGGAGATGGCAGCGTGGATGTTGGCATTGAGCAGTAGGTGAGGAGGGCCATGTCCAGGTCCTCACCCGACTGTCCTGTCTTGCAGAGTGTGTCCTTGATTGTCTTGATTGCTCGCTCTGCTTGCCCATTAGACCGAGGGTAGTGGGGCGATGATGTCCGGTGAATGATGGACCATGAGGCGTTGAAGTCTGCAAATTCCTTGCTGTCAAAGGGAGGACTGTTGTCCGAGATGATCTCGTTCGGGATCCCAAAGCGTGCATACATCTTCTTAAGACTGCTGATGACAGGTTGGCTAGCAGTTGAAGACAGCCTTCTTCGACATACTTTGAGTAGTAGTCGACTACAAGCAAGTGTGACGCTCCATTCAGATGGAAGATGTCGATTCCCAGTTTCTGCCATGGCAGAGATGGCAGCGGGATGTCCATTAGCGGTTGGTGGTGGTTTGCGGGCATGTGGCGCTGACATGTGATGCAGTGCTTTACCATGTCTTCCACATCTTGTGTCATTCCTGGCCAGTAAAGTGCTTCTCGAGCCCGAGCCTTGCATGCTGGCATTCCACGATGCCCCACTTGAAGTTTCTTGAGTGCTGCTGGTTGGGCAGCTTCCGGAATCACAAGGTGGAGTCCTCGACAGAGTAGTCCTTCTCCGAAGTGAAGTTCTTCCCTGCAGTCCCAAAACCTCTGTGCTGATGGATGTACTTCGTGTCTCTCTGGCCAGCCGTCCTGGACATACTTGACCACATGCTGCAGGGTTGGGTCGGCGGCTGTTTGCACTCTGATGAGATTCAGGGTTTCACACGAGGCTCCAACGAGAAAGCAGACTGATTGACAGGTGTCCACCGATGATGTGTCAACTGATACGGAGGTCAGAGGAGCTCTGGACAATGCGTCAGCTGCAACGAGCTCTTTTCCTGGCACAAAGACCAGTTGTACATTATACGGCTGCAGTCGCAGTAAGAGACGTTGGAGTCTGGGAAGACACCGCATCATATGGCTTTTGCACCAGACCGAGAAGAGGTCGATGATCAGTCTCCACTTCGAAAGGGCGTCCATACAAAACATTGTGGAAGTGTTCTGCACCATACACAATGGCCAATAGTTTTTTTTTCGATTTGGGCATACTTCTGTTGAGCACTTGACAGTGTTGCAGATGCAAAAGCGATTGGCTTGCCTCGCTGTAGCAGCACAGCCCCCAATCCGTACGAGCTTGCGTCAACCGACAGGGTTGTCTTCTGGGTTGCATCGTAGAATGCAAGGATGGGAGTTTCGGAGAGTGATTTCTTGACTTCTTCAAAGCACTTCTGTGTTTGCGTCATAGAAGCCAAGGAGTGTCTTTCCGTAACAGCTGCCTCAGTTGATGGGTTCGTTGAGCCAGCTGTGGGGAAAACTTCGTCAAGTAAGTAGCCATGCTCAGAAAGCGCTGAAGATCTTGTCGGTTGGTTGGTTGAGGATATTGCGCAATTGCTTTGAGCTTGGCATCATCTGGCTGAATTCCTTTGGCAGTCAGCACATGACCAAGGTAGTT
Organism: Ixodes persulcatus; assembly: GCA_013358835.2. Taxonomy (NCBI): domain Eukaryota; kingdom Metazoa; phylum Arthropoda; class Arachnida; order Ixodida; family Ixodidae; genus Ixodes; species Ixodes persulcatus. The sequence continues at coordinate 211,105 of JABSTQ010011304.1, read as the reverse complement.
CACCTCCGACACTGCCAACTTCAGTTTGTCCTTGTTGAACTTTAAGTTTGAGCAAAGGGCTTTCCAGCACCTGTCGCAGTTGCTTGCAATGGTCAGGCATGGTCTTAGACGCAATTAGGATGTCGTCGAAGTAAGGGTTAATGTTTTCTTCTGACGCAAACACTTGGTCCATTGCTTGCTGAAACATCTCAGGTGCACAGCTCAGTCCAAAAGGCATGACCAGAAACCGGTAGCGTCCGAACGGCGTAGTGAAAGTGCACAGCCGAGAACTTGCATCATCAAGCTGCATGTGATGAAAGGCATGAGAGGGATCCAGTAGAGTGTACACCGATAATCCATGTCGCTTTGAGACGAGGGTTTCAAACGTTGGCATTTGGTAATGCGGGCGATTGATTGCTTCATTAAGTTTTCGTGGGTCTAAGCAAATCCGCAGAAAGCCATCCTTCTTGGTTACGATGACCTATAGGGCTGACCCACTCAGTGGGCTCAGTGACCTTAGCAATCATATGCTCATCCTCCAAGCGCTGCAGTTCCTGCTTGACCTTGTCTTCCATGGCTGATGGGATCTTTCGTGGTGCCGAAATGACTGGCTGTGCATTCTCCTTTTAGAGTTATTGTGAACTCTCCAGGGAGACGACCTGTTCCTTCGAAGACATCCTTGTACTCATCAATGATGCGCTCTGGTGTGTCATCCCTTCCTGTAGTGCCAGCAACCGAGTTGCAGTTGCGTTTGTTGAGTTGTATTAGCTTCAGCTCCCGGCAAGCATCCAAACCCAAGATGGCAGCAGTTGACATGCCAACTATGCAGAACTTCAGTGTTGCCGATGTGCCAGGTACACTGCATCTTAGAAAGCACTCTCCATGTAGTGGCAACGGCTCACCGGTGTAAGTAGTCACACAAGTACCAGGACTGTTAAGTGGTGGGGGATCCGACAACTTCTGGAACTGCTCCGTTGAAATGAGGTTCACATCTGATCCAGTGTCCAGTTTGAGCACAATGTCGTGTCCTCTGACGTTTCACCGTTTGGTTCCATGAAGACGAGTGCTGAACGGTGCGAACATTCAGCACATCCAAGGAGTGAGGTGCATCCTCCTGCAGCTCTCGCACGACGTGGGCATGACGCGACTGCAACGGACGAGGCTGATGTGGCTGCTGACACAACGCAGCATAGTGGTTGGGCTTGCCACAGTTGTAACACTGTTTGTCCGAATGCTGGGCACTGTCGTGGCTGGTGAAATTGGCCACACCTGGAACACGTTCTTTGCGAGTTGTGACGAGGCTGCGGTGGCTGGAGGTGAGTGGGCGCTCCTTCAATTGGTTCCCGCGTAGCGTCCATACTGCCGAGACGTTGGTGGACCGCGGCGATGATTGCGAGCACCTCCGGACGCTGCGGCTGCATCTCTTGGGCGTACGTTCTGGAAAGTTGCGCTGCCATACACTGGTCTTTGACCTCAGGTGCTGTAAAACTTCTGGAACGCTTGGTACTTACGCGTCTCCAGTGGTATTTTGACCACATTGAAGCACTGCAACCTGAATTAGCGAGATTCAGAAGTGGACGCTGCACTAATGACTGTATTTCGAGCCTTACATCAGCGGTGGAAGACGCTCATTCACGAGGAGACACTGCTTTGGCCGTGTTTTTTTATGTTGAACGAGCCTTTGACTTGATTCCACATGATGTAGTTCCTGCCTGCTTGCATCACCTTGGCATAACAGGAAGAATGCTATAATATTTCCAAGGTTTTCTAATCAGCAGGACAAATAGTGTTTGCTTGGGCAAGACTACAAAAGCCGTGCACCCACTGTTGCGTAGGTTGCCTCAAGGTAGTTGCCTTAGTCCTGTGATATTTAACATCGTCATGACGACAATACCTTTATGCATGCATAAATCACTACTCCCTTGTTGTATTATCATCTATGCAGACGACATCTGTGGGCTTCCCATTCTACGGATTCTACGTCCCCTTTATGCAAACATGCCTCGTGCGTGTTGCAAACATGCTAGAAGACTTCAGACTTGCCGTCTCAGCGCAAAACAAAAACAGGGGTGCTTGCTTGTTCTCGCCGCCCCTTCCGTCATGGATTTCAGCGGCGTATTTTATGTGGGCTTCCTAGTACCGCGCTTGCGTAACTATCGATACTTTGGGGTCGATCTTGATTTCCAACTATGTTAGCGTCGACACGTTACGAAACTTGTGCGTCGACAGCGATGACGACATCTCTTATTCGTCGACTTAGTGGACTTGAGTGGGGATTGATCCCTAAAGCCCTACTATGCGGGCACCGGGCGCTTATCCTTTCCCGCATTCTTTATGCCGCGTCATATTTACCGCCCGCGATCTATATGGGATCAACTGGAATGATGCCACCAAATTCCCTCGTATTCTCAAATCGGGGCAACGTGGATTGAGGGCCGAGAGATACCGTTAGCTTTACACGGTGTGAACCGTGCTCTACAACATCTGGTTCGACTTGCTGAGTCGAGAAGTGGTGTCTCGCTGTTCACTGACATGCAACAGCGTCATGTTTCACAATATGGCGGGCACTGCACCTCTCTAGTTGAGGCTCTCGGCTTCATGCCCTCCGTCCATTCTCCTCCAGTTGACTCCCCGTGGAGCAAGCACCCGTTCAACATCTACGAGGACATTCCGGGTTTCCACAGAAAATCACGACACCCCTGTGTGGTTAGTCGAGCCCTGACAGAGGAGGTGATGACGTCTCGATATTCTTCGTTTACGGCCATTTATACTGATGGCTCTGTCAACTTCATCCATAATGTCGCGCCTGCAGCTCACAAGATTCCCTCAGAATCCTGCTCGTGGTCAGGATGGTTCGACCATGCCGTGTCGTCGACTACAGCTGAGCTGAGTTGAATCCACGCAGCTCTTCTAAACATCGCGACAAAACCACCAAATAACTGGCTTTTGGCAACACACTCTCGGTGTGCGGTGCAAAATATCCTCAGCAGCAAAGGCGCCAATCCTGATTTGGTTCGTTGAATAATTAGTCTGGGTCGTCTACTTGTCTCTCATGGCTTTAACCTACGAGTACAGTGGATCCCCTCGCACATTGGCTTACCTAGAAATGAGATGGCTGAACATCTGGCCTCAACCGCTCTAAAACTACCCACTGCGACGTTGAATCTCCCCCGCCAGTCTGACCCGAGATTGGCTATTAGGACTTGGATCACAGGCATCCCGTTTCCAATGTGGCGTCTGATGAACGTCCTCCTTTAGAATGTACGCGTGGCCTAACATGGAAGTTCGCTTCCCTTCTTCACCTAAGAGCAGACCGCGCGTACTCGCAAGTGAACCGGCACCGCATAAAAAGAACAACCAGCCCTTTCTGCGAGATGTGTGATCAGCCAGAAATGCTGACGCATATATTTGTTGAATGTGGACACTACAATACAGAACGAACAGTTCTTCTAGCTTTGCTAAAGATCATCGGTGTTTCATCCACTCTCGTGAACATGCTATTCCCCAAGGGTCCACCAGCCAGTGCACACGTCTCCGAAAGACTGCGTTCAGCTTCTTGGATGCCTGTGGGGTTCTGGCAAGGCTGTGATATGTGAGAAAATACAACCGCCCACTTCTTTTTTTGTACTTCTCTGCCAATGAATTTCTCGTGAATTTTCTAGCGGGAATTTGTGAACAATTTGTGATACTAGCGTTCAAGATGTGCCCATTTTCTCACTTTTGACTGATTTCTTGCCGACTGTTTATTTTACTGTGATTTGTTAACTTCCGTTTCATCATCCTATATTTCTCATCACCATCTGTTCCCTCTCCTTTTCCCTGCATGCATTCTCATCAAAACTGAAATAACCTAAGCCCGTGAAAATTTTCCACAGACAGTGAGAAAAACCTCTCGTCAGGCAAACACCACCACCACCACCACCACCAGTGGTAATACCGAATATGATGCAGCGTCGAGCGAGACTAGAGGGACTCAATGTCACTTGCCGTCTGCGTCGCAGCCGGCTAGCAACATTGAGTCACTCTAAGGCTGATCCGGTCGTTTTCATCGTCAACTGCGCGTGAATTTAAATTGCATTTTTAAGCAACCGCGTTCGCAACCGATTTGCGGATGCGGTTGAGTCGCCAGTGTGAATGCGGCGTAAGCGAGTGGAGAGCCTAGATTGTAGAGATGGTCCATCTTAAACCCTGGAGAGCGTTTGAAATTCAATAGAGGACACCACTTGCGGCGATTGGTCGCGACTGCGCATGTGCTGCTTTTTCGCGTGGCGAGGAGGAAAAACAGAGACGTTTGCAGACGACCAACGCTTTCGTCACCTCCTCGCAGCTCGTCTTGCAAATACTGCCAATCAACCAGGTGACCTCGAGCGATCAGTTGGAAAATCTCTGTAATACAGGCTCTTTATAAGCGAGCGCGACCGCAGCGCCGCCGCGTTGCTGGCGCCCCGGAAACTCCGGCACCATAACCCCGGGAACGAGACATACCGGAACGGAGAAGACAAAAGAGTTGAGGCATGCAGCACCTTCCTCGTAGACAGCCCCCCCCCCCCCCCCTCTCCCCCCCAAAAAAAAACAAAAAAAAACCAAACAAACAAAACGCATTGCAATAAAAAAAGGAAAAAAAAAAAAGAGTGTGCGCGCTTGACAGGAATGCTGAAATTTCGCGTGTAGGGCGCGTCTTTGGCGTCGCTCTATGTTTGGTCACGTGACGTGATCCGCGGAAGTGACTCGGATTTACTCGAGCAAGACGTTCGGCAGGCACTCGTGTCCCTATCAGTGAGGAGACGAGCGCTGCGTCATTGTTCGGGTGGTAGCTCCGTTTTCTCGTTCCGTTCCGGGAGAGCGAAACCAGAAAGGCTTGGGTGCCACCGTGCCATCCATATAACCCAATCTGAGTTAAAAGAAAAAAAAAAAAGACATTCGTTGTTGCTTTAGCGGTTCCGGTTACTAAAAAGTAATCGCGTTGTGTGCATGTTAGACAGTGGGAGGTTACAGCCTACATTCTGTGCTCAGCAGTGATGGAATAGTACGTTCAGGTCAAGGAGAGTCTTTCAAGTTACTGAAAAAGCTTTTTTTTCTTTAATTCTTTCAAAGCGGGAATAAAACAATTTATATTCAAAGTATAGTGAAAACGCAGTCATCCCTTGAGGGATGTTAAGCGCAAAAAACGTCCAGCACCCAAACGTGCACTAAAAATTAACAAAAACAGTTTGCGCAAGAAAGAATTATACATACACTATATGCTAATTCGTGTAAGAGATCAAAGTAAGATTTTTATTAAAATAAGCGCATGTCTAGGCTAAATTATACCGTATGCCTACTTTAACTTGAATGCTAGAATAAAATTAAAATGATTGCTGCTTATTCTAAGTGATTATTTCGACTCTCCCCCCCCCCCCCCCCCCCCCGCTCATACACACATACACACACACACATACACACACATACAAGCACACAAAAAAACACACAGACACGCACACACACACGAGCGCGCTCACTGTTTTGCGTTACAAATGTCTCGAGTTATTTATAAACCACGCTAAGTGTCTTAATTTATTCGGAATTCACTTTGACATATCGAAGCTATATACTAAAAAAAAAAAAAAAAAAACTACCAAAAAGTTCTTAAAAAATGCAAAAAAGACCAGCTGGAGGTGAATTTGAGAGTATTTTTATCCCGTGAATCTGGATATCACGTACATTGTTTTCTCCGAAAATGTAACCAAACGCAAGGAAACACGAAAACATCCAACCAATCTTTACGTCTTACCCAGATTGTTCGGCCCCCAAGCGAGTATCGCTGGTGTGGGCAGCGCGTGCAATTGCGAGCTTGCCAGGTATATTCTCCCGCAGTGACACCAGTCGTGACGTCTTTTTCGGACCTCTTGGACAATAGGGAGGGAGCGCGGGCATAGCTCTGATAGGCGCTGAAGATGCGCGAGAGCGAAGATTCCGTAAAACTCCTAATAAGACGTCACCCTCCGGGAAGGAGGAGCTTTCTGCGGTACTTTGGAAACGATTTTCTGGAGCCTCCGCGTACTAAAGTGAAAAATAATCTCGATATTCGTGATCCTGGAGGCCAAATGAAGACGACTGAAGTGTTTTTTTGTTTTCCTCAAATACAGAACCGCTTCAGTTTCCCTTTAATGTACGGAACATATCACGGCACTTCGGTGCCAAAGGCATGGTTTCACTGGCTCGAGTCGGAGTAAATCTCTAGAGGCGGGAAAGCGAGCTATCCTTGTCGACAGGAAGCCGATGACAGATTATGTATAGATATTTTTTTGTGTGTGTGTGTGTGTTTCTTGTTCTCCCGACAACGCGAAATATCGAGCGCGCGATTGTCACAGATACAGCTCGAACCCTGATGCGAGAAAAATGTAACCCCGTCAGAAACTGGAATTCATGGACATAGACAGAGCGACGGCAGTCAACTCGCTGGGGAGGTCGTATGCTGAAAATTTGCATACGTGTTGTTCGAACCGACTCGGGACGCATTGGGCCAAATCTCGAGTTTCGCGCTTCTTACGGAATCGTTCCTGAATTTTTATTTTTTTTCTTGTATTTCCATTGATATTTTACGCGGCATATTTGTACCACGTAAATTGAAAAAAAAAAAAAAAAACATTTTAAATGCAAAAAGAAGATAAATACCAGGAAAATAAAAACACCGTTTAAAAAACATTTAAATTTGAATTTTGAAAAAAAGAAGAAAAAGATATCATCGAACATTTTAGTTTTTTTCCTGCAGCGAAGCAAAAAAAAAAAAAGAAAAAGAAAAAAAAAGCCCGCGCTTTGCGAATTTTATGCGGCGTAGTAGGTCATTTATACTGATCGAACTCAACTTACATAATTTGTAAGAATTAGTTTCGTTTAGCGAACGCGATTCGATGATGGAGTCATTGGAGCAGCACCAAAATGTATCATCGGACGCTCGTTTTCTTTGTTGGTTTGCTGGTGCATTTGCTACGGTTGAGTCGGTGGTAGTAAACACAATGAGCGCCGTAAGTGATACACTTTTGGGCGCGTGCTTTATTTACTCGAGACGATAGTTGCGTCTGACGTCGTCGTACTATGAATAAATAAATTAAAAAAAAAGTAACCTGCCCGCGGATTGACGCGACACTTCACGAGGGCCATTAAAAAGCTTGTTACATTCGTTAGATAGGGTACAGAATGAATCTGCGACGTTCACGCATTTCATTTTCGCTCCACATCTGTAGCAATTACGAAAAAGAAAAAAACAACCCCCCCCCAAAAAAAAAAAAAAAAACAAAAAAAAACTGCATTGGTTCTCACTCATCTCCTGAACTCGCAGCCCCAAGCAGCGGCATGTGATCGGATGCTGATTCAAATTTACTTCTCTTTAATTAACTTTTTAACCCTTAGCACTTCAAAAGGTGTGTTCAGCTTCCTATAGACTTTTCTGCTTCCTGTCGTTCTCACTCACGTGGGATCCGTACATTTCAACCTGGAATATGCGAAAAAATATAGGTGAGGCAAGACAACAATGCGTGGAAATCACGCATTTTTCGTACACACATTCCATCGGCGTGAAGATATCAAAACTGATGTTTTGCCGCTTACCACAAGTGACGTTCTATTCAAGATGGCTGCGCCCTTGTGGAAAAGGTGTATAGACCAACTCAACTCTGTGACGTCACGCCACCGCGGTGGTGCTGCTGCCGGCAGTGCTCAGTGGGAAGATGCCCCGAGCGAATCGGGTTTCTGCGCGTGCGCTATTCCCCCACACCCGGTGTACGTGGGCGTGTTTGTAAACAGCGTGCTTGTCGATAGGCCCGTAGCTCTCGGGTTTGGGCAGCGCCTCCGGTGAGCAAAAAATGAAGATTCCTCGGTCGCGTTTTGACTGCGCGTCATTGCGCTTTTTTCCGTTGCTCGCGGACGCTAAGCTAGCAGAATTTCACTAGTAAATGAAACTTTTGGTGAGAAAAAAAAAAAAAAAAAGATTAGAAGGACAAAAAAGCTACCAGAAAAGCACTCTTGTGCTGCTTTCACGCACTGGCGCATTGCCAGCTTTCTCGGACACGCTGCTTTAGTTCTTGATTCTCACGACACGTGGCGTATCAACCTTGAGCAAGATACACGAATAATTCGAAGCACGCGACCGCTATCTGAACCTCCTCTCCTGAGCATCTCTCCGGCCTTCCAACCTTTCACCGTTTGCGTCTGGTTATCGCTTTCTGTGATCGAATGCTGCATCACCTGTCACCTGCGTTCAAGCGTAAACGAAACATTTTCTCATCGCGACCAGTTCTTGAGCTTTCCGATTATGCAGAACAAAAATCCGCAAACCTCGTTTCTGACCTGATACTAAGCTGAACATATAGCAATAAAAGTGCGAACCTTATGTTGTAAAACCCGACCAGTGTCCATTGCAGATTATAGTATATACTTCATAAACAGCATAGGAACACACTTTCACGCTTTTTTTTTTTTTGCGCGCTTCCGAGTTCAAGGATCGTTCTTGTTGACTGACGAGTGCTCGAACTAAACGCTCATATCCCGACTTAGGCGCTATTTGCAAGGTTGAGAGTGTAGGAGCCGCAAGCATAGGAAAGCATCGGATTTAGTGACACCTTTCATATATATCTCGATTACACCCAAACTGAGTAGTGAGGAGGCGCTAAAGTACGCAGCGAGGGATACCGTCGTTAGCCGGCGTTCCATGAGTGACTCAGTAGAAAATCTTGAAGGGAATAACATCCCGCTTTGTTACGTCGTATCACTAATTAAAATAGCATTCAGAAAAGTTCGTTTTGCGTGCACAATAGCCGATGAGGTAGTCTGATCCCCCATGCGTTTTGCAAGGGCTTTATAAATATATATATGGACTCAGCGAGGGGACCAAAGCTTTTCTGTGTTACACTGATAAGGATAGGGTAGCTTTCCGAACGCGAACAAGCCAAAACGCAAGGGCTTGTGGGATTATGCATTGCGAGGTGCCGGCATGGTAACCATCGCTAAGCATGCTGGCGATTCCATCAGCAGCGCGAGGCTGCAGGGTTGAGGAACCTACACCTTGGCAGAGTAACGCAGAGTAATTTTGTTTACAACGACGCTTAGTACACTTCATCTATATGTCTACTGCGGTAATCTGGCAGCTGCCATGGCGATGCACACACGGCCCCTGCCATGTGTACATTGCCGCGGCCGATTCCGCTTTGGTGGCAGCGGATTCGCCGTATAGTGAACCAGGCCTTGTTAAGGCGGCGGTCCCAAGGCCGCCATCTTTGTTCTTGGTGCGTTTTAGTTTCTTACGTTACTTTGAAGGGTGTCGATTTGCACGGATTTTTCTAATATTGGTGGGTAAATTACAACCAAACTTTATTGACATAGTTAATTTACGTGATCAGAAAATTATAAATTTAGAAATCGCATACGGGATCACATATTTCTCGTTTACTAATAAAGTTTTGATTACCTTCTTTTTTTTTCATTCACCTTGTCACGGCTGTGGGCTCGTTCTGTATAAAGCCCTTTTTGAGATTTCAATTTTAAAATAGGCTTATAAAATAAAACTGCCTCGTTAAAGTAATGTTTTATTTTTGTAATCTTGTTTTAAAATTGAAGCCGCAGAAAAAGGCTCTATTCAAAACAAGCCCACAGCCGTGGCAGTATGAATGGAAAAGATGGTAATCCTGATTTCATGAATAAAGGAGAATTCTGCGATCCCCTACGCGATATCTAAATTTCTGATCACGTAAATTAGTTATGTCAATAAAATTTAGTTGTAATTAGAAAAATCCGTGCAAAACGACAGCTCTGCAGCTGCTTTTTAAGTACGGTAAAAAATAAAACGTTGAACACCAACAATAAAGATTGCGAAAGTGGGACCGCCGCCTTAACGTGTCCTGATTATGACCTATAGCTTTCTGCCCCGGAATACCGTGCGCTGCGCCTGTGCCCAGAACCCAATGACTCGGCATTTTTGTCTAGGTGCTAAGCGTTGGAACGATGAATAGGTTCTTAGGCAAAACAATCCGTCGCAGCCACGAGAATTGAAATAGCATTACCTAAGTCCAAGTTAGTTTATCTGATTAAGATAACCGTAGCGTGATATATAGGTGCTATGATTATGGTTCAGGATCATGATGAAAAAAAACAAAAAAACTTGAGGCCGCTGGATAAAAAAAAGCAGTAAAAAGTAAAAAAAAAATTGGACGACGCTTTGTTTTGAGACGTCGTAGTCTCCTTTTTCAATTTCTGTTCTCTAGACGTATGATGCTTGTCATTCACATACCAGTTTCGGGTTTCATTCATCGTGGTCACTATTCACCAGGTCGCCTATACGTTAACTGTGGTTTAGGAATGTCCGTATGAGGTAACAACAAGTATACCTCTTTAAAATAAGCGCTTACATCGGCTATGAGTCATTAAGTTGTAGATTTTTTGTGTTGCTTACACTTCATGTTGTACAGTAGCCGGCGATATGAGCGGGAACAATAGCTTTTGAAAAAAATGTAATGTGATACGCGTCAGGCGCGTTAGGTGTAAAAAGGGTGCATTGTGGTGGACTGGCACGTTCCATAATTTCGCTTCACATTTTGTTCCGTGTGTTAAGACGTAGGGGAACATCACATGGCATTTTGTCCCGCTCGACTGTTCCAACTCACGATGCTGGCCGCTGTGCATGTGGTGTATAACCGAGTTATTTTGATAATATTGACACCCCTGATATAACGGTGCTGATTATGGTGCCCCGGTCACCCTTGGTGGGAGGGGGGGGGGGGGGGTGTGGTCGTGAGATCAGAAGGAAAGGTTGTTCTGGCGGGTGTGCCGAACTGGTCTTCCTTAGAAAAGGAAGAGGGAGAGGGTGGAAGAAAGGCGTATAACTCATATACCGCCTGTAACGCGTATAGCTCGTCATAACACTCGAGAGAGAAAGGTAAGGATCAAAAGAATTCAGGAAGAGAGAAAGAAGAGAGGATTAGATAGGACAGATAGGATAGATTGGATTATGATGAAAGGAAACAGCTGTAAGCCTACTGTCGAGGCCGGTTAACTTGAGAAAGTCTAGTAGGTGGTTCTGAATCGTCCGTCGACGTCGGGTGGAGCCGGTTGGAAAATAATTGTGTCTTCCGAAGGGTTCCTTACTCCAACCTTGGTGAGCTTTGCCAGTATGATCTGAACAAGCATCCGAGTACTCGGGGCAGTGCAGGAGAATACGGCCAAAAGTCTTATTTTCGGGGCATTTAGGGCACGCAGGGTTTTCGACGGCGGATATCTTCAAGAGGAATGCTCGCGTGGCATTCCCTCAGCGAAGCCGCCGGAGGAGCGTAGCCTTTTCCGCCTCAGGCCCGTGTCAGGCATGGCTGGTGTGCTGCAAAGGTGGCTGGTGCCAGATCATGCATGTGCCATGTGACGAAGTGTACGGGACCTCACAGACAATGCTCATGCACCACCCTGGATGATGGTCAGGGAACCCCACGGATTATGGCCGTGTTACATGTGACCATTATTATCCCGCTATTTACAACATGTGGCTAGGTGGACGGAACGTCTCGGACAATGGCCATGTAACCACACATGATGATGGTCACATGACTCGACAGATTACGGTCACGTGGCAATGTGACCAGAGTTTTCCAGCTATTTCCTGCATGTGACGAGGTGGATGGGACCCCTCGGAAAATAGACGCGTGAGCGCCCATGGACAATAGTCACTTGCAGCATGGATCATGGTCACATGACCATGCGACCACAATTTGCTTGCTATTTTCATGACGGTCCAAACTGACTGTTCAATTTAAAAGTCCAGCGTTACGGTCCGATCTGACGATTCAGCGTGACGATCCACTCTGACGGTTCAGAGTGAAAGTCCCGCTAGAGTCACTAAATAAGGTACGCTTTCAGAGTACCGGATTCCTTTTCTTTGGCATTTTGCCGACAATATAGTCGCTCTGTTTAACAATATTCTGGTTCGCTGCGGCATCATTGGATAGCGGAAGTCATGATAGTCGCTATCATCATCATCGCGTTTCTTCAACGCCACCATCTTGGGTCCGGCGATCCTCTGCCTGCTGCTGTTTGCTGTTGACTGCGCGCGCACGCTGAAGTCCGTCACTCAGCACGCGCTTTTTCCTTCTTATGTTGAGATACGAACAACACGATCTTGATTCGCTGCCATTGCTGCGGCTGCGGCAGCTGGCGCAGGCGACGGCTACAGCTCGGCTTGGCTCAGCTACAGTCACTCCTCCATCTGCGCGTGGACCCAAGATGGCGGCGCCTGACGCGCTTCAGACGCCTAGTTTGGAAGTTTCGGTACTCTGAAAGCGGAGCTTTATTTAGTAACTCTAGGCCCCGCGTGACAGTTCAGCGTGACGGTTCAATCTGTCGTGACGGTCCCAAAATTCTCGAAAACTGGCGTATAAAAACATTATGTGTTAAAGAAAGCATGCGGTAAAAAAATGTGCGATCAGAAAACTGGGGCCACTATACTCTTTGATGTGCAAACACTCGTCATTTCCAACACAAAATGTGTTTGTTGTTGGTGAAAATGTCCTTATGAAAAATAAGAAAAAAAAAGAAGAAAACAGTGAGGTCAACTGAGTGCCGACCCGGGGGGTGGGGTAGCACCTACTTAGCGCAAGACATTAGGAACGTCTTAACCAAATTTCATGGGAAAAGCGTTAAATTTGGCTGTCACGTTTGATATACATGAACAGGTTATATTTGCGTATATGTAATAGAGAATACCACGCTGTCGGCGTGCTATCGAACCTAGGACCCTGTGATATGTAGCTCAGTACTCTACCAAGCGAGCAATGGGACGATCACCTTTCAAAGCTTCAAAGTTCATTCTTTGTGGGATCCGATGCCAACAGCACGCGCTCGCGGATTCAATAGGAAGAAAAAACAGGAAACGGCAAATGATTGATGGCCACATGGTCACACGACTATGATCTGTGAGGACACGTGACCATTGTTAATCGGTGGTCATGTGACCAATTGTTCATGGGTTGTCACGCGACCATTGACCTTGTCAAAAGCCGGAAATAGCGGGCCAATGGTGGTCAGATGGTCAAGTGACCATAATTTGTGCGGTCACGTCACCGTCGGCTATTGCGGTCACGTGACCATGGCTCAAGGGTTCTGTCAACTTTGCTGTCAGGCTGGAGATAGCGGACCAATGGTGGTCAGATGGTCACGTGACCATAATTCATGCGTTCACGTGACCATTATTCATTATCCGTGACCACGCACAGTATTGATGGGCTTGAGTAAATCCAACATTGTTTGAGCTTTTCGGTTTTTGTTTTGTTTTACAAACATTCTTTAGGGCTCGTACTCGCCCGTACCAGCTATTGGGTTCGGTCATCTTAGGTAACGTTAAACTACTAATAAACGTCAGAATCTACGTAACCTGCCGAATCTTACAAACTTCCCTGGGAACAATGCTGCGCGGCTGCTATAGTATTTATTTCAATAATTTTATATCGGCTAAGATGCAAGAGTTGTGAAAGTAGTCAGCCTAATACGTTTTGGGCAACGTACTCTTCTCTCTAAATTATGGCCAGACAGTTGCCTAATGCAGTGGTTCTCAAATGGGGGTCCGCGGACCTTTTGGGGTCCGCGAAGGCATTCCAGGGGTCCGCGAAGCCCTGCCTTATCAGTCAAGCCCGGCAATGAAAGTTGTCTTTTTTCTGGTCGAGGAGAAACCTTTCCGTTTTCGGGCTAGTTTTCTCGTGTGTATGTCATTAACAGAAGGATACTTCGCATTAGCCCTTAGTTATATCCAGTTATTAAATCAATATTATATTTAACCTGCACCTTTCCCCTCCCCTCACCACGAACGGGGTCCTCCATCATCTCCACCGATCCACAAGGGGTCCGCGAAACATCGTTGGTTGAGAACCACTGGCCTAATGTATAAAACAAACACTGGTCAGCACAGGATGACGCCATAAAGCATTGACGGCCATTCTCAACAAATGTGCTAGGCACGTAGCCACGGGGGTGGCTCAAGGAGCCCGGCCGAACCCCCCCCCCTCCCCCTCCTTCGAAAACTTCAGTTTTGCTGGGTCCTCCTCTCCCCCTCCCCCATTTATGGCGTTTCGCCATGGACGGTCGTGCCTTAATGGACCTTTTTCCAGTAAGGAGTGCCTCATGACGGTTTCGGCGCTTACTACAAATGGAGGGCAACCGGACTCGCCTTCTCCCGTAGGAACAGATTAGTGTCGCAACAGAACAGCGCCCCCCAAGGATGGCGAAAGGGCGGTCAAGGTCAAGGGGGAAAGGGTGTGCGCGTGCGCAGACGCTTTCTGGAAAAGGGTCCATTGTGCGCAGCCTTTCGTCGCGCTGCGAATATTTCTAGTTATAAACGCCTGAAATATTCTTTTTTTGAGTTTGTGTCTGTAACCAAGCTAAAATGTTACGTACACAGTCAAATTCAAAGCAAGAAAAAAAGACAATTGGGTTGTATGCATGTTTATACATTAAAGGGGCCGTGAAACGTTTTCCCGAAATTCAGAGCTATATGTGTATTTGGAATCTTTGTCCTTTATTGCATAACCCACGTTCATTCATTTGATCGATCGGATTCATTTATTGGCGCAAAAAAGATAATTTCGGTTTCTCGGGGAGCTTCCCTCTCAGTTCTACAAACACGTCATCATAAGTAACCAATAGGGAATTTTTGTTGTCTGCGCAAGATGGTGACGTAGACCGGACTGAACACTGATCTCTATGACAATAGACCGATCTCACCAAGCGTTCGGCGCATGCTTGACGCCGCCATAACTTTAGTTCGCAGGAGGCAGGCAGCAATGCACAAGACGGCTCGTGCCGCCTCATGCTCCACACGCGCAGAGCTCCAGCGAGGTTGTCGCACGTGCAGAAAGACTAAAGCTCCCTCGATGCATTGCGGCAGCGGTGGCGTAGTCAAACTGGCTGGTGAGATCGGTCTATTGCTGGATCGCGCTTCCCCGCATCGAAAATGGAGCCACCGTCAGCCATCTTACGAGATATGCTCTAGCGCTGTCAAGCCTAGACAGTTGCCATGGTTACCGTGTGTAGGTCACGTGACAACAGAGACAACCGCCGCCTTGACAACGCTTCCGCGGAACCGGTAAGATGGCCGACCGGTGGCTTCAGTCGCGCAATGGGCTCGAAGCGGGGAAGCGCGATCCAGCAATTGTCATAGAGATCAGTGGGACTGAATGACCACAGACAGAGCGTCAGATATCGCCTCAACAGCGGCGCCATAATGACGTCACGCAGGCAAGTCAACGAAGGAGATCTGACGTCTGATATTTCGCTCCGATAACTAACATGGCCGACCTCCCCGAGCTCCAGCGTCGCCTCTTACAACGCAAAAGGGACAGGACACAAAGCAGAAGAAGGGCACAGGACATACGCTGACTAACAACCAAAGATTTAGTAGAACTTCCACGCGCGCACAGTGACACGCGCAAGCACATGCTCTTCTTTCTCTTTCGGAAGAGATAAATGCTAGTAAAGAAAACCTCAATAAAAAGGTAAAAAAAAAACTTCTACAGTGGCACTAGAAGAACATAGCGATACGCGTGACCAAAATAAAAATAATTTTTTTTTTTTAATTTTTATTCTTTGGTTGTTAAATCTTTGGTTGTTAGTCAGCGTATGTCCTGTGTCCTTCTTCTATTCTGTTTCCTGTCCCTTTTGCGCTGTTTCTCATCATGTCGTTCAACCAACCAGCTCAGCAAGGTATCCTGTTACAGTAGATACGCGCTGCGCAGCCCGCCAGACGAGCAGCCGATAGACCCGTGACCCAGTTGTTACCATGGCTACCAAGCGACGGAAGACTAGGATGCGTTTGAAACCGAAACTGAATCGCAATCACGTGATGCTGTATCGTGTAAATAATATAAGAGCGTCAATAAATGATTATTTGTTTTTATCATTTTCAATTTGTTATGCGAACAATAAATAAAGTTTAATATCTGTTCCGCTTTATATATCACTTATGATGACGTTTTGTTGCCTCTGGTTCCCACACCGTGTCGTATGGTCGTTTCAGAATCGCCGAAACTTATGATTTTTAAACCCGGTTTGTAAATTCCAGACACAATATTTGGCCGCAAAACTTAGAAAACAACATTTTTGGGCTTTAATGAATATAAGAAAATCTAGATGAGGTCAATACATTTTTGTTTCATGGCCCCTTTAAGATGAGCTGGCGGGCTAGTCGGTTGTCCTTCATGAATAAAATAGCGCAAAACAACAAGGAAGGAAGACGAGGTAGACAGGAAGGATTAGCGCCCTTCCTGTCTACCTCGTCCTTTCTTCCTTGTTGTTTTGCGCTATTTTATTCATGATGTTTATACAGCCTAGAACTTGGTCTGCCTCAACGGGCGACGAGTCTCCCAGCTGTAGATGAGAAATTTAGCCAGTGCAGTACAACCGCTAGCCTGGGGTCTTTAACATGCCTCACGCAGTAGTGATACATAACCGCACGCCGGTACGATGCTCATCCAGATCGAAACGGGCAGGGGTGGGGATTGAACCTAGGATCTTGGGTTCTGCAGCGCGAGCTTCCGCTCCACGTGCTTCGAGGTGGTGTGCGCTATAGTTCGTGTCACCTTATGTGCGAGCGAAGCCAACGCTACAAGCGCGAGCATGCTGCTTGTAACAGCGCCTGTAGTGCACGAGCGCACGTGCGAAGCAGGAACGCTCAGAGCGTTAGGCTCGCGCTTCTAGCTTTGGCTTCGCTCGCACATAACGTGAAACGAAGTATAGCCCAATCGGCCACCGATAAAACAAAACAAAAAAAAAAAAAACAAGTAACGCCATTTTGTGTTTTCGCAAAATCCGCTGGTTCTAGCGGGCAACAAGCTCCGCCCATCGGCCAAACTCAGTATGAAAGGCTCTGGTCTTACGGGCGCGCTCGCGGCCCCTGACCGAGAGAAGTTTGTACGCTTCTTGCACAGGGGTTGCGATGATCTCAGAACGCTGAGATCTAATTGGCTGATTGAAACAAAATAATGGGTAGACTTCGAGAAATCTAGAATTGAGGTCTGCCCACCATCCTTTCAATCAAAGCCAATCAGAGCTCGGCGTCCGTCTGATGTCACCGCAACTCGTGCGCAAGAAGCAGACGACTTGCTCTCTGCATTGACGACGTGCGCGATCAAAAGAATCGTTGTGGTCGGCATTCGCGATTAACCAAAGGTTCCCTATGACGTCTTTATTTGGATTAATTTTGCTTTCATCGATGCATTGGCTGCTGCTATAGCAGCAGCCAATGTCTCCTTTTTATTTTTTATCAGTTATTAAAGAAAGAGGACAATATCAGACGAAAAAGTGAAAGCCGTTTACAACTCCCTGTAACGCCGAATTAGAGTGCAGCTCTTAAGGAGGAGGAGGGAAGGGTACTGGGGGGTGGGTGGGTCAAGTGACCTCGAAGGGGGGGGGGGGGGTCACGTGACCTGGGGGGGGGGGGGTGTCACGTGACCTGGGGGGGGGAGGGGCACGTGACTTGGGGGGCCACGTGACGATGACGATGCCGATGTCGTCATCGTTGACGTCACTGATGACGTCATCAGTGACGTCACGCGTCCCATAGTGCACCGCGCGGTTACGCCGAAGGCGACGCCGACGCCGCTCTAGCCGGAAACGGGCGCCTAAGAGCTGCGCTCTAAGAAAAAACGGTTAAAGTGCAGGAGAGCTGGTGTAAGTTATACATGATGATTGAAACCTGAGACTCTGGTTTGAAAAACGGAAACTCGTAAAGTAAGAAAAAAAAGGGACAGACAACGTCTAAAACTCAGCTGAAAACTTTATTGCCTCTACGCCTTATATACACCTCCCCCGAACGTCGCCACCATCACAACGGTTGATCCCCAAACTACGAACAATACAGCAGAATCACAATACACCGAACCGCAAACAATACATGAGAAAAAAGAGAAACGTGCCCTTTTGTTTTCATCTTCACCCAGTACACGGGGTCCAAAACAAACAGAAACACAAGGTCGTCACCACCGCACCCGGAAGGACTTCGACACGGACAATGTATCTCAAGTGGTGGTGGCGACGGTCGGGGGAGGTGTAAATAAGGCGAACAGGCGATAAAGTTTTCAGCTGAGTTTGAGATGTTGTCAGTACTGTTGGTACTCAGGTCAGCTGAACACGGAAAAAAACAAGAACACGAAGGAAAGGACTGGACATTCACATTTTTCCGTGTTCAGCTGACCTGATTGCCAACAGTATGTACCAACTAGCTCAACTAAAACCCGTAACTCAGCTGTCTGTATTTTTAGAGCGCAGCTCTTAGGCGCCCGTTTGCGGCTTGAGCGGCGTCGCCGTCGCCGTCGGCGTAACCGCGCGGTCGTGACGTCATCAGTGACGATGACGATGCCGATAGCGATGACGTCATCAGTGATGACGCCATCAGTGACGATGACAATGCCGATGACGTCATCAGTGACGTCACTGATGACGTCATCAGTGACGATGCCGAGGACGTCATCAGTGACGATGACAATGCCGATGACGTCATCGGTGGCAATGACGATGACGATGCCGATGCCGTCATCAGTGACGTCACTGATAATGTCATCAATGAGGATGACGTCATCAGTGACAACGATGTCATACAATGACGTCACACGTGACGTCACTGATGGCGTCATCACAATGTCGATGACGTCATCGTGATGACCTCATCGTCATCGTTACGTGACCGTTGGGTCGCGTGACCCCCGTGAGGCGATGGCGACGCCGCTCGGAGGGGGGAGTAGCAGACAGGATGAGGAGTTGAGGAGGAGGCAGGAGGGGTATACCTTCCCCTCAGTACCATTCCCTCCTCCTCCTCAAAAGCTGCGCTCTAATTCGGCGTTACAGGAAGTTGTAAACGGCTTTCATTTTTTCTTTCTACTTCACGAGTTTACGTTTTTCAAACCACAGTCTTAGGTTTCAATCATCCTGTATAATATCAGACGGTCAACTTTGGCGGTGTTGGTTCAGGAATGCGATGACTCCAAGCTTCCTTCGTGCTTTTGACACGCACCACTTAACTTGGAGTTCGCAATTGAAGATCAGTAGCCAGGATTACAACTGGTGACATCATGGCGAGGCAAATCCTGGTGGCGACTTCACGGACGGGAGACACAAGAGCGCGCCACCGAAACATTTCGGCCAGAGCCCTTTATACCGGGAGAGTTTGTCAATCTTCTGAAGATAGCGACAGGTCCAGCAACCACGGCTGGAAGTAAGGCAACCAGGGGGTGGCACCTCTCCTCCGCCATTTTGTGTGATTGAAGGTCGAACCCACTTTGGATTAGGCACGCAAGGTGCCTAATCCAAAGTCCTAATCCACCCATCATTGTAATAAAATTGTTTATCGCTAATGTAAGCGTTTTTGGCGCTGTACATGTAGTCAGAAGCTCGAAATTACTTTTCTGCTATAATCTCTTGAAATTATAGGAGCTTCAACTTATTCCTTTTTTTTTGTGAAAAGTGAACTTTCAATACTTTGAATATTAGGTCTCATAAATGACCACCGCAAAAATTCAGTGCCGCGACGGGCGCCATCTGAGGGGAGGCGTTGCGAACCCTTGCGCTCAGTCGCCAGATTAATTTTTGTTTGAGAAAGCCTAATTTGGTTAAAACCAAAAGCAATAAAGCTTATTTGTAAGTTATGTTTTTTCAGACCAATACAGCATGGCCAGTACTTGAATATAGTAACCAATTGCAAGCATAACAAAGAGTCAAAGTACAAGAAACTGTGTTTATAAGACAACTACTAACCGCGCACTTGAACTAGCGCACATAAGTAGGGTAGCCAAAAGCAGAATCCTCCATTTTGTGTGATCGTAAAGTCGACTAGTTCTAGCGGGCGACAGGCTCCACCCATTGGCCAAACTCTCCCAGTATATAGGACTCTGATCTCGGCGTAATAACGCCCCACGTTGCAAGTGGTCCCGAGTGGCAACGATATTTGTTTCGAAACTTGGTTGCAATCAACGCAGTAATGTTCGCGTTCCAAATGCAGCAGTAATACCTTGGGTGACTTCAATTATTGTTCGATAGGTTGACCAGATATATCTATTAACCTTAGTTTCTTTCTTTTCAGATTGTAGTAAGTTCGTAAATTTGCATCTCAATTTTAATTTCTCAAAATTTTTACCCCATTGCTGCCTCAGACGCTTTGGCTGTTAGACCTCATTTTCACAACATCGCCCAAGCTCACCCTTTTCTAAACTCACTTGCCTGGTCTTAGCGACCATTCTTTACTACACTTTCTGTTACATGTACTCTACTATGTGCTTCAGGCCAGGGGTCGGCAACCTCTTTGCAGAGTGGGGAACGAATCGTCACGAAGCCGACACGGAGGGGGGGGGGGGGGGGGGGGGGGGGGGGTGGGCGAAGAAAAAGCAAAAAGGAAGTGAAGCCGTTTTTTATCCAAGTATGCCGGGCATCTTACTCCATTTGTGGTCAAAACTTCCGTGTGCTTTGGGCCTGTGAGGAAGAGGCAGGGAGGTGATTTTCTGCTGTCGTGCCTTAGGTCATAGGAAGTTAAGAAAAATGGTAAATTCACGGGTTGATTTTGACGAAATTAATAACGAGCTTTGCTTCTTTTTAGGTTTTTATATGCCTTATTCCGGAGAACGCACTCAGGAGAAAATAACTGGTGTTCATTAAAGCAAAGTTTCGTCACTCATAAATGCACGCGTGACTCTTCGCACCGTAATATCGTCTCTCAAATCGACATAATACAGCGCAAGGTTAAAACAAGTTTAAAAAAAAAAAACAAAAAAAACGCCTATTTAGCGCGGCTTTCAGTTCTCAAAGCAAGGGTGCAGGTGAGCTGGTTAAATACTGACATGGTAACCCTGGATCCGAGGAAAAGAAGAGACGTAGGACAGACACAAAGTTTTGTGTCTGTCCAACATACGTCCTTTCTTTTTCCCGGCTCCAAGGTTACCATATCAGTTCTCGAGTTACAAACAACGCTGGACAGCGCACTGTTTTGCAGCTGAAGTGTATAAAACACGGTTAGAGATGTGTAGCGTCGTCTGTTGTCCTACTAAAATATCCAATTTATTCAACTGAACGTTACATGGCCAAATTTAGAATAACGACGAAGACGCGATGTTGGCGTCTGTCTCGGCCGCTAGTCCCAAGTCGTCTCCGTGCTGTCTCTCTGCGCAGTCTCTCTGTAAAGTCTTGCGACGTATTCGCTTCACTTATACCCTCGTGCGTAGGGTTACCTCGCGGTGGCGTGAAGTTGTGAAAT
Source organism: Ixodes persulcatus (assembly GCA_013358835.2). NCBI lineage: Eukaryota > Metazoa > Arthropoda > Arachnida > Ixodida > Ixodidae > Ixodes > Ixodes persulcatus. The sequence continues at coordinate 189,888 of JABSTQ010011304.1, read as the reverse complement.
CGCAAAGCAATACGTCAGCCAGACTGGAGAGCAGTATCCGCGGTGCGATGGTGAACCATGGGGCTATTATTCCAACGTTTTGTGACCTGGATATCGCGCGGAACTGATGTAAGCGTGCGGCAAGTTCCGCCGACGACTCGGCACCTGAGTCTGGTATCGGAATCTGAAGCTATCAGGAGCCGTCTGAGTCGAGCGGAGAAATGTTCTCTCGGGAGCCGCTGTGTGTCGGTTCGTATACGTGATCACAGATGCAAAAAAACTATTGTTTAATAACACATTACCATCCACGTGTTAAATAAATCCGCGTCAATTCTGGAATGTTACTAATCCCATTTGCAGTTAAAGATTGGCCCTTAAGGACACTGGCGGAGAGGAAGTGGCCAGCGATCTACGTTTGCTAGCAATGACCATGATCCTTCCAACTTTCGTTCCACCTCCTTAACCAGCATTCCATGCACGATCCTTGAGCGCGCAATGTATTGCAAACTAAATAAATTTCTCGATTCAAAAACGTTTTAACGCATCACAATTGCGTGTTTTGAACGTTCTATTCATGTGAAATCAAACTCCTTCTATTTGCTCGTATTCTTTTACGTCACTCTTGAACGGGATTCCACAACTGACCGCCTATTTCTTGATTTCTTAGAAAGAAATCTTTTGGCATGATTCCTCACGCCCTCCTTCTTTATAAACGTTGTATGCAGCCTTAACATATACCCGAACGTTCTCGATTTGATAAAATTCTTCAGTCTCCAATTTCTTCACGTCAAAGGAATCAATTCTTCGTCATCATCTGTAAAATCCAGTGTCCCCGTTACGCACTCAAGTTCAGTCATATATTTTTATTTATGTTAATGATAATTCTATCCGTGTCCACTCTTCTGTTAGACGTTTTGCTTACTGCTGTGTTATTTTCGTGTGTGCACCCTTCTACTTCGTCTTCGTTTTTTGTGCGTTGTGTTGATTTTACGAAGAATTCGTTAACAATTTCGACATCTCTGCTAACAACGTCAAATAATGGTGCGATGACTGGCATCAGTTAACCTCTCTAAATACAAATCCATGAAAGTCTATTGTCAAAATAGCACTTCCCTTCCAACTTCATCAATCATTCTATCCTCTTTGCTGTGTCCTTGTATAAATACACCAGCGTTCACATAACCGACGATCTTTCTTGGAATATTCATGTCGACTACGTAACTAAACACGTTAATCAATTACTTCCTATTCAGTTTTATTTATTAACCCCTTAAATGCCAACGTGGGGTACACAGTACAAACAAAAAACACAAAGAATAAAACACAAGTGGCCAGGCTACAGGCCGTAAAAGATGGCAAGTGCTTCTCTAAATTTCGAGGTATCCGATACCCTTAGTATTGTGTCTGATTATTTATTTCGATTATTAATAGAAAGCTGCATAGGAGAACATTTAAATATATTTTTTCCTAGGAATGGATAAAAGAAGCTTGCATGCAGGAGTTATCTAAGCGACGGGAGGTGTGAGGTGTAGGTATGCAGTATAAAGATCTCTGCAGATGAAGATGGTAGTCAAATTTATGTAGAATGGTTAAAGCGGATATCGCCCTACGTGTTTTAAAAGGGGGAGAGGCGAAGTTGAGTTTTAAGAGCACTGACGATAGCCGTGAAATTATAATTCATGTGAATAAACCGTTCCGCTAGGTTTTGGACTGCCTCTAACATCTCGTCTGGAAATATCTGATGGGTATTCCAAACCGGTGAGGTGTACTCCAGCTGGGGACGAACAAGTGAGGTGTATGCTAAAAGTTTAGTTTCCCTGGGGGCAAGAAAAAGGTTGCGTCGCAAAAAGCTGAGCGTCTGGTTATGTCTGCTGACAATGTGAGATCGGCTTGTTAAGTAAACCCTGAGGTACTTCTAAGTTTATACATTTTCTATCGTATTACCGGAAAGGTAGTATTGAAAGTCTATTGTTTTATGTTTCGTAGTGAACTCCATTTGTTTTGTCTTATTTACGTTTATTTGCATCTGCCACCCTTCACACTAAGATTCGATAGTGTGTAAACCAGCTTGCAGTTGCTCACACTCAGAGGGATCGATTATTCTAGAATACACAACACAGTCATCAGCATATAATCCAATTGAAGACTTAATTATGGAAGGTAAATCATTAACGTAGATAAGAAATAACAAAGGACCCATCACGGTTCCCTGAAGTACTCCGGATTTAACTACTATAGAAGACGAGCAACTATTGTTAAGGGAGACGTACTGTGTTCGGTTTAAAAGGAAATTACCTATCCAGTTAATCAGACTTTCTTCAATTTGAAGCGAATGTAATTTTAGTATTAAACGGTGATGAGGAACCTTGTCAAACGCTTTTTAAAAGTCAATAAAAATAGCATGCGTTTCAGTTTGAAAATGAATGTTTTTTATAAATGTCTGTTATAAACTCAAGAAGCTGAGTGTCGCAGGACAGAGACCGCCGGAAACCATGCTGGTTTACAAAATTTAGACCAATATTAATGATGTAGTTAATAATTTTTGAGTAAACAATATGCTCCATCAACTTACTTGCAACACGGGTGAGGGAAATGGGACTATAATTTGTGGGGTAATCTTTGTCACCGCTGTTATATATCGGGCTAACTCGAGCATGCTTCCAGTCAGGGGGTACGTCACCGGAGTCAATGTCCTGTTGAAATAGCTTGAATAAAAAAGCACTCGAAACTGGTTTAGTTAATTTGAGCAATTTAGTCGATATATCGTCCGGGCCTGGGGCAGAATTATTGATAAGGTTATCAGTTTCTCGATGTGAAACGATGTAATAGAAATAAAGTCCATACTGGTTTCTACTGTATATTGAGGCGGGTGTAAGGGAAAATACTCTTCAGTGAAAACATCGCCAAAATAAGAGTTCAATGTCTCAGAGCTTTCTCTTTCCGAAAGGTTATTTCCACCCGGGTCAACGATGCGGAGGGTGGTCAGATTTGCTTAGGTGTTACAGTTTACCAGAATTTTTTGGGGTTTGTTTTCAGTAAATTAAGGGATTTATGTCAAAACACTTATTCTTAGCTTTCTTAATTTCGTACTTACATGTCGACGCCCATTCTCGGTATTTAGACCACGCTGATGAGGTTTTTATTAGCTTTCCGCGGACTGTAGAGCCTTTGCTTTTTTTTGAGGAGCCGTTTGAGACGAAAGAAAAACAGGGGCGCTCGGTGCATGACCTGACATGAACTCTCGGAACAAATGTGTGCAAGCCTTCTATTAATGCATTCCTGATTAGGATCTGATTTTCATCAACAGTTCTACTTTGAAAGCCCTCCAGAAACGTATGCATGAAACGGGATAGATGGAGAAGAAGAGCATTTTGGTCGGCTCGTGGATAACTAAACAGAGTCTTACTTAATGGACAGGACTTACCGCCGAATTTACAAACATCACTCCAATTGAGGAGCCCCTCCACTTCCTCGAGGAAGTGGAGGGACGCCTCAGATGGAGTGAGGTTTGTGAATTCGGCGGCTAGTTGTTGGAATTGACAATTGGACGTAAATCGACAAATTATCATTAAGAGGCTTTGGGAGTTCGACAGCTGTAACGCATTCCGGACTGGTAGTGAGAAATAGGTCAATAGTTGTAGAGTCGCGAGTTGGTTTATCGATCATTTGGAAAGGTGAGTGCGGGCCTGAGCGGGAAGGGAACGCCATGAGTCGAACGACATGCGGACCGGTACAACAGGCCATGCGATTTCGGGGTAGCTGAAGTCACCAGCGAGTATAAATACGTCTGTGGGATACAACTGCGTGAGTGATTCCATACATTTCTTGAGAAGGGATGGTAGTCCAAGAAGGTCGGGTGGTTTGTAACAAGAAATGACCAGTACAAAGGACGAGGGCGTTTTTATTCGGACCCACAATGCTTCACAATCATTCAATACTTTGCTTTTTATTGAATTACATAAACAACAACAACAAAAAAAAAGCTTGCCTCGCCCTCGTTTCATTAAAGCTTCTTTAAAAAACTTAAATTCGTACAAAACTTTAACAAGCAGCCTCAAGCCCAATTCAGATAATGCGATTTTCCTGGCGATTTCGCAATTGCAACGTCTGGCGCTGCAGCCTACACCATGCTTTTGTTCGCAGAACGACTGACGCCACAACTACAAATCGCAAATATAATCGCACCATGTGTATCAGGCTTTAATCTGGACTCTGCTATTAGCCCCGAGAGCGAACACAAGCACCGCTGCGGTCGCCGCGCCCTGATTGGGTGAGGTGTACCGTGACGTCAGGGGAAGGACCCCGCTTCGCGATCTCGCATCCGGCTCGCTTCCCTGCCTTGGTTCCTGGTTTGGCCGTTGTGTGCCGCAAGCACTTCGAGGAGCGGGACCTCGTTTACCCGGTGTACAAGGCGCAGGGTTAGGCCGACACCGACGTGCTTCCGTACCTCCTATAAGCGTGCTTGTCACTTTTACCATTATAATTGGGTTAAAAATCCCGAAAGCTATCGGCGGAGACAATTCCGCCGATGAACCTCCCTGTCGGACCACACGGCATAAGGCAATCATGCTAGAGGTAGGTGAAGCGGCGGCGTAAGTGTTCCAGACGCTGGAATTCTGTTCCTTATATGTTCATGATTTAGGAGAATATTACATACCGCTTTGCAGGCATTTCAAATGGCATTGATATCAAAGGCCTTTGGGCGGTCGGCAAATTAGCTCGCGACCCGGACTCTGCGCGTGCTAAACTCTGCATGCGCTGGTTCGCAGATGCTTTAAAGGCCCTGGGTCTGAAGGCCTTTGATATGATCGTGGAAGGGGGTTGTTTTAGATGAATGTAAATTTTTCGTGAATTAATGACAGATATCGTACACTTATGCAGGCATTTGTTTTATTTTTTTAGGACACACACAATTACTGGAAATTAGTTTGTGTGGTTAGCAGGAAAAACGGCGGTGTTGCCCCAGTTGCCTGTATGAGATGTATTGAACTGCCCAAAATATGCACAGCAATAGCACCGTACTTCGGAATGTTTATACGTTCCAAATTCTTCCTTCATTCCAGCCATGTGTATTCGGGAAAAAATACACCGTTTAGTATGAATTGTCATTTCCAATTAAAAGAGACATTGCTGCAGGTCCCAAAAGCTTCCTCAGCCTCCAAACTCCCTAGCTGGGCTCTCTGACAACAGAGGAAAACAGCAGGAACAGCGAGCATTCGAACGGCTGTCCAGTGGTAGATGCTGCGCTAATAGCAGAAAATGTGGAACCTGTGACAGTTTGCGTGATTAAAGCTTCTGGTATTTTAGCTTCAGCACAATTTGATATAGCTAAAATCTCAATTTTAGAGTCTAAGGGACTAATAGAATGGGCTAGACACGTTCGCCTACGTTTGCTGAACATTACTTGAGTGATATAATAAACAAGTCCACAGACACCACCAGTCTGGGCCTTTGAAATACTATCCGAATCCAGCAAAGGCCGAATGCGAGCAATATAAACAAATAACTAATATATGCCTCTGTTCCTTCTTTCTTTACTTTATCCCTGCACTTGGGTTGTCTCACTTGTGATTTTCTCTCCCTGGCCCAGACTATATTCAACATGTTGCGCGAGCAGCATGGAGCTTTTCTGCTCCGGCGTTTTTGTTTAAAAACATACAAAAAGAAACACCAAATAGTATACATAATTTGCCAATTCATTCAGACCATCACTAGTATTGATTGTGTGAGATGTAGATCTATAGTGATGCTCCTGCAATTGTGGCCATATTTCTTCATTTTCATATACCAGCTGCGATTCATGGGTTGCCTGCCTTGCAAACCATGCCTGAAATGTTGGTTGAAGTTTCGCCTGCAGATATAGGCCATACCTCAATAAAACCACATATGAAAATTTGCACTTCCCTCGAAAACCGCGCACAAAAAGAAGCTAAATAGAAACAAGCGCGCCGAAAGCTACCGTCGTCACAGCCTCCACAGGGCGAGCGGAGCGAGTCAGGCAAAAATTCTGTCCTCGCCGTGACGTCAACCTGCTTCGCCGTAAAGGGGCGCCACGCAAACTTCTCGGGGCTGATACCACCGCTCCTACAGCAGAATCCATCTAAAATAGCTCCGCTTGATTTATACTTTCTAACCATCAACGCAGAGCTAGAATTACCTGTATAAAAGCGTCCTTATTCCGAAGGGTTTTGCCTAACCTCTCTTAAAAAAAAAAAAAAAAAAACATCCCTTCTGTGTTTGATTCAGAAGATTTATCACTCTAACTTAACACTCGGTCACGCTCTAATTGCACAACTATCTTACGTATCGTCACGCGCCAGTCATCAACTACAAGGTGGGATCCTCCGTGGCAGCACATCTACATTTAATGACTCTTTCTTGGCCCAGACCCCTATTGATGGGAATCGCCTCCTCGCAGGCAGGGCCGGCCTTGCACCATCAAGCGCCCTGGGCCAACTTCAGCCGTGGCGCCCCCCCCCCCCTCCTCCCCCCCCCCCCGCGGTCTTTTTATTCGCCCCCAACCTAGGAGATGCGCCATCACGTTGTTTAAGCATGTGAGTAGTGATCCAACACAAGAGTTTTGTCAGACGAGAACCGCATTCCGAAAACGAACGGCGATCGAGCACATACCGTCGTGTCGGGGGCCATGTTAGAAAATCTTAAAAAGCGAAAAAAGAAAAAAAAAGAAAAAAAACCGACAGGGGGGCGCGCCGGCGCCCTATTTTCCATGGCACCCCGGGCGAGCGCCCAGGTCGCCCCCCCCCCCCCCCCCCCCCCCTAGGGCCGGCCCTGCTCGCAGGCACAGGCGTAATGACTAACACTGCTAACTTTAAAATGACAATTTTCACTGCGTTGAATAATTTTTCGAAATAATTTTGCGCTCTTCTTGTTTGACTGCTTTTTTTTTTTCAAACGTATATACGTATTTTACGGCGCCTTACTCTTTCTGTATTGCCCCTTGGTCATGAGAGAACAATGAATCAAATAAATGAAACGCAGTATGACTTCAACAGGCTCCGGCGTCTCATGCTTTTGTACGTCGCGATCCCGGTGGCTGCTGATAGAAGTTTAGGCAAACGAGGCGTGTAAGCACAATTGTCACTCTCACTGCAGCGTCTCGACCCGTAGCTGCTTCAGTTTCCGTGACCTGTCAGGCTGGATAGAGAGCACGTGATCGAGAGCGACCCACAGCAGTACAGGCGTTGGCCGCACCCATCTCCGCTGCTCTGCCATCGGCAGGATCGCCGCAAGCAACAGCAGATCAGTGATCACTTGTGCGCCGTTATCAGACGGAAGTCAAAGTGCCCAAGCACTCGCTATAGTACCTTGAAAGATGAGAACGTCAAGACGTCCCTTTCTGATGCCCGGCACGCGTTCTTTGCCTTCCGGCGTGCATTGGCTGCGCGTGCACGCTCATGAGTCGCCGAAAGCGGTATCGAAGCTAGGAAGGTCGTGCTGGAGCAGCACCTCCTGGAGAGCAAAGCCTGCGCGTTATGCCACATGACGTCACGTCCGGGAGGCCGGCACGGCCGCTGATTGGACGCGAGTGCTGCGTCAGCGTTCGCGTGGGGCTCGTTTCCTATCATAGTTCCACGCAAACGCTGACGCGGCACTCGCATCCAATCAGCGCCCGTGCCGGCCTTCCGGACGTGACGTCATGTGACGTAACGCGGAGGTTTTAAAGCTGTCTAGGAGGTGCTGGCTGGAAGCGGGACAACTTTAACGGCTCTCCGTCGTTCTCATCCTGTAAGCCATTATAGTATAGTCAGAGATGCGTTCCAGGCACCTCTATGCAGACGTCTCTGAGAGTGTCTGGCGGTCTGAGCGCCCCCGTGATAATTAGCCATATGCACAGGAAATACTATACCTAGGCGACTAGGCCTTTTTTCTTCTGACGTCAGCACTAGTGGACGCACGTAGCATCGGCCATTCCGCGTCGCCGACAGCGCGTCTTGCAATGTCTTAAAACAAGCGCGACTTGAGCAGAAGGCGTATAGTGCACACCGTTATCGGACAGGTACATGTTATTCAGTGGCGTACCAACTTGTTTTTGAGTGAAGGGCAAACCAACCCCCCCCCCCCCCCCCCCTCAAGGGACGGGGGCGGTGCCCTTGGTATCCCTGTGGCGCCGCCGGCTAATGTTTGCCCTGCCTAGTGGCGGGTGTTTCAGGGGGGGGGGGGCAAGCGCCCCCCTTGCCCCCCCCCCCCCCCCCGGTTGGTACACCCATGATGTTATTTGTACGTGCGCCTCGTCCACTTGTCATTAATCGTCGCACCAGTGTATACCCCACAGGCCTCATGATATGAGTCACTCTAAATTATGTAACATCGCTACTCTGTTAGGCCGAATGAATGCCAGAATCATCATGGGTCACAAAGCTAACAAGTTTGTCTAAAGATTCCGGCAATGTGGTAGTTAAGGTCAACATTAGACTCCACATCGCAGAATCGTTTAAGACTTTGCAACCCTCGCGCATTTGTCGAGGGAAAAAGCATTGTGGACGGCGATTGTCTTTACTGGGCTTTGCCTTAGATTGGCGTTAAGTTACCCATTGTTTCCTACTGACATAGCTTGCCTTCACAGCAGCTGCCCCTTTGATGGCCTTGTCGCTGATCGCGTACCATTTACAGAATTTAGGGGGTATTCACTGGATGCCATATTAAAGGGCACTTTTTAGAGCGTCTGCTCAGTACGAGCTCGGATTAATAGGCTGCTAAGACTGGCAACCTCGATTGCGTGGAACGCACGTCGCAAGAGAACTGTGGAAGCTCGCCGTCAGCACGCGCTCAGCAGTCGCGCACACAGCTATGGCCGCCAGTGAATACTTCCCATATTCAGCAACACTGAATCTTCTTTTCGGCAAGAAAAAGTAGAAATGACCACGAGCATTGTGTGATGTCACAGAGGCATGCGCAGATACTTCAGTTCTCGCTAATTTGATTTCCGCGCACGCGCAGTGCCCATAACCGGTGTAGACAAACGCGAGCTCGTTTGTAAAGAGCGTGTCGCTCCATAGCATAAGTATATCAAGAAGGCGTGCTGATTCGCCGATTGCAAAGGAACCTATGTTATAGGTGCCTTTAGGCTTACATAGAGTGGCCAAACAAGCTACGCTAGAGCCACAAAATACGCTTTCTTTAGAGTAGCGTCACTCCATTTGCCCGGTTGTCTTGTAGGCACCGCCATTTTGGTGCTTAGTGCAAATCGGGAGCAATGAGAGATTGTTACGATTAGGAAATTAGACTTCCGGAGTTCTAGGTACACGGTATCGGGAAATTCAGGTGTTATCGTTTATCTCTGTCGCTCACTGTTCTAACGTTTCTGGACGACTGAAAATCGTTTTCTGCGATTTTAGATGAAGCTTTTTTTATCATAGACATCTGTGATTTTGAGTACAAAGATGACTGAAGTGTATTTGCCGAGTCTAAAGCGAGATTGGCTTTTCGGAGGTGTAATGGGGGACAGTGGGGTTTAGGCCGCCGGCCGTGCGCCGCGACGCGGCGCATACGGATGGGCCAGGTGAGTTAATATTTTTTACTGAGTCATCCGCAGACTGTCGCCGCGAAGCGGCGTGAACGCAGGCCGGAAGGGGGGGGGGGGGGGCTGTTAACACACGACCCAGTGATACACCCACTGTGCCCCATTACGCCTCCAAAATGCCAGACCCGTCTAAAGCATAGTTTATTCCCACTCGAAAAAAAAGAAAGGTATATTGTTACACCCTTTGTCCCATATAATACACCTCAAAACTCCAGTTCGACGTACAGCGCACTGACGTCGTAACCGTCAATACCAACTTTCACGAGTGGCTTGATAGCCGAGTTGTGCAACTTATTTTAATAGCTAATGTACGTGTTACTGACAACAACAACAACAAAAAAAAAAAGAAAAAAAGAATAGCTGTTTTCTTGGCCCTACTGCAAAACCTGTGTTATTTTTCTGCAGTCTTTGATGCGTACATATTTTAGCTCTTTTGTAAGTTATATCGCACCGTTGTTAAGACCCTCGTAAAAGTTGGGGCCGTCTGGTCGACGTCAGTGCGCTGTACGTCGAACTGAAGTTTTGGGGTGCATTAAATGAGAAAAAAGGGCGTAAGAGGACACCCTTTTTTATGGTGATTCCAAGCTGGCCATGTAAACATGGCACCAGATATGTTCTCAGAAAAACCACCCGTTACGTTTGTAGCTCCAGTGTCACTGTACGACCGTCTCAACATGAGCCTAGATTTGACTAAATATGATAAAAATTGAAGAATTTGGCGTACCTAACTAAGTAGAAACACGAAAATCATATAGTTCTGTGAAACAGCTCTTAAGAGTTACTTACCTTTGTAATCATTGAATACAGCCGCAACTTCTTACCTTGAGGGCTTGGTGTCGTCTCCGTATGACTTTTGCGACAGACAAAGGAACAATACTTCACTTGCTTTATTTCTACTAGGGCGAACAATGACGGGTGATAACATTCAACTTATGCCAGTGAACATGTATGTTGACCCTGATTTTTTTTTTCTGAGTCCTAACATATCACATCTGTTTATTGAACATTAGCAGCAAGGAAACAAAAAAAAAAAACAATTTTTCTACTAGACCTAAGAAACAGCAGGGTTAATATAAGTCAGATATTGTGAGAAAAAAGAGGCAGTTGCACCGTAGGGTATCTGAGAGGTCCTTGATAGTCTGTATCACAACGCATTCAGCGGTTTCTCTGAACCAGTAAGCATGGACAAACATCACCGAGTGTAAATACATGGAAACACATGTCCGTGACACCGTGCTTTGTTTTTAAACTTTGGGGAACTTGTTGTGCGCGTGGAGGTAGCGACGGCACTTTCACATTTCACAAGATAAAGTAACCGAAGTATAGACGCTTATTGTATTTGGAAAAGACCCTTCAAATTCACACATTTGTCTGAGCTGCAAAATGGGCGAGTTTTCTGAACTGTAAGCAGCTACGCAATATTTGAAATAATGCGAGTGCGAGCTTATTGATCGCTGTATCTGTTTTTAATATTGAGAAAAATTTCCAGCCACACGGGTAATAACATAATGCTGAACGGAAATCAAATTTGTATACAGTCCTCACTTAATTCGTACAGCTAGTCAGATAGAGTATTAAATGCTATTCAACAGTGGAGTAGCAACCCAATTTTCGCCCTCATGAATGCATACATTTTATACTTTTTCGGTTTCTCATTTCAATGCAACTTAGGATTAATTTTATGCGCAATTAAAAATAGTAAGAAAAACCGTTCAATTGCTATAGCTATCCTGCTTAATAAAAAATAAGTACGTATTTATACTACATCTCACGAGTTGCGTGCAGTAGAGGAAAAAGCACAGGTGAGAGCGCGTGGTTTTCAGACTTGCTTTCCTTTCACGAGCACTCGCAAAAGGAAAGCATGCCCTCGCCTATGCCTTTGCCTTTGCTACACACAACTCTTGAGATAGAGTATAAACTGGATAATGAGGTAGTTACTAAATATCTGCGACAGACCATAAAAACAAATTGAGTAAACCCAAGGGATCAGAACGTAAAACATTTGTGTTATAAATTTTAATGTAAAGTTTTAGCTGAAATTAAAAGTTGCAAATGTTTTAAAACCCAAGAGGCACGCGACACAATGCTTGACATGATATGCGATAATTTTTTTTCTGGACACTAACAACTTCGATTGCACTCTCCATGGTGACAGTTATAGCCTATTCCATGCTCAGAATACCAGAAAATTCCCCTCCCACGAAACTCTCCGCACGCCATGATTGGTGATTTCCTCCTCCCTAGTCGACTCCTCCACAGGCTCGGTTCCACTAAAGTGGAAAGATTAGAGGTCGTTGTTGCAGCAGCTCAACCTGCTATTCTTTCCCTCCAACAGCCAATATTTGTACGATCAAACAAAAGCAACTCGGAAACTTCTATATCTGCAAAACCCATCTATTGGCGATGTTATTCTTATTACCTACCGTATTTTAGAGGCAGTTACTTCTTAAGAATCAGAGAACTTAGAACTTAACCAAACGTGGGCCTAGTAAGCCAGGCAATTTAGGGCTTACGTGGCAAGCCAACTGAGGACATATGGCATGCCCCAAGCAAGCGAATGGCTGGGCCTGGAGGTCTTTGACGTAAGCCTAAAGTTTTCTTTGCATGGTGCCCTCTTTGCCAAAAGTGTCTGCGAGACTGCGGGCACTACGCTCAGGATTCATACCGGCCAAATAAGGTTCCGTACATCGGCACTCTCATTTTTTGTTTTTAAATTTAGGACACCCAGCAGAGGGCACCGCAGAAGCCATTGACATGCCTCCAATCCACGCGTATACGTGATGCTTCGATTCAATATTGTCTGGTCTTCACATGCTCATATGGTAACGCAAAATGTTACACCCATAATATGTTTGTCAACGCATATAATTATTGTTTCTTTCATCCAGCCGTTTTTGACTCAAGTTTAAATTTATCTGGTTTGTTTGATGCACCAGGTCACATACAGAACGTTGACTGCCGTATCATGCTTCCGTTGATTGGAAATAATTGTCAAGAAAAAAATTATTAACGTCGTTTTGTTTGGTTGGTTTAAGTTTCTATCAAGCAAGACTTGTAAAGTTTCGCAGCATAACTATCGAAGAAAAAGTTATCCATCGAAAACCTTGTCTGTCACCATTTGAATACTCCTTTCTTTGTAAACGTTTCTCATGCCACTTTGCAGAGGGCGGCCATGCGAGACAATAAAAACAATTGCGCGCAAGCACGCACATAACAAAAAAACAAAACGCTGGGTGATAAGATTGAAGGCCCATTTACACAGCGTTTAGCTACACTTGGCGAGCGAGTTTACACGGCAACCAAGCGTTATGTCTCTTGGCTACCGACAAATTGCAGTCGTACCTCAATGTAAGTATAACAAACGAGGGGAAATGTAATCGAACTACACTCTGGACCAGCGTTCATAAAAATAATTATTACAAAGACGTTCAGACGGCGCTGTGCCGCTACGAACATTTACATTTTTTAGAGATAAAATATATATAATACACACAAACAAAGCTAATATGAAAAGGTAATTTTTGAGAATCCAATATATTTGTAACGATAGTGAATGTATATAATTGCGTTGAGCGAGTCACAAAGCAGCAAATACAAAATTAAGCTTAGCAGGACGACTTCAAGGAATGAGACCATATAAAATATTTACCCTAGTCGAATGTAAGTTACCCGACTTAAATGTAAATTAATGGATGCCGATAAATTCAGGAGAATGAGAGTTAGCGTGCAAAAGTGCTTACAAGAGGACACCGTGTTAATTTACAATTTTTTCATGCCAATAAAACCACGACGGTTACCGCCTTCTGCCCAAATTACAATTGAAAACGTTTTCTACAATTAATTACCCAACACCAAAATCGAATTGAATGTTTCTGTGAAAAACCCAAAATGTCCACCAAGTACTTCTACCGGTCGTTTCTGATACTTCTAAGTTTGCCTTCGTAGTAATAGAAAAGTGACATTCGCCAAAAAAAAAAAAAGTTTTTATGAAATTTAGATGTACAGGATAGATCAATATTTTGACTCTGTACGCTACCTTTTTTATTCAAGGAGACTTATTGGATGAGTAATGTAGGCGTTAAGGTCAATTATTTGAAGAGCCCAGAAAACCTGACAACGTAAAGTCACAAAATTTTTCCCACAACTAAAAAAAAAAAAAAACTCGGAAAAGTTTTACGTTTTTACGGAAAAAGGGAAATGTAGAAGCCTGGCCTTGCAAGTGGCAGCACCGCTTCCACGTTCAGTGACTCGAAAACCCAAGCACACGATTGGGCGTTTACGACGACTTTGTTGTCGCGATTCTCGCGGCTTGTAAACTGGCATCGGGTGGGGTGCCTTCCAACAGAGCTGCGCTTCGGTCAGTACAACTCCTTCCGCTCGAAGGAGCCTCTAGTGGCGTCCAAGGGTTCGTCGGGGTCGAAGATGTCGTCGCCATACTTGTTCCTCACCCAGCCTAGGACGGCATCCTGCTAAGAGAAGAGATTCGAGAGTAGCGGCAATGAAGAAGACGAAGTAGAGAATCACGACGGTAAGACCACGGGCAAGGCGAACAACGACTAGTACATAAGATACTTTTGTTTCTGTTTTTGCATTAAGAAGCTGACCCTTGCCCAATTCCCTGCTTGGGAAAGCACCACCACCTTAAGGACCACAAAAACAACCACACAAATCCTTGGTAAGTTTGCTCTTGAAATAAGCGCCCCCCCCCCCCAAAAAAAAAAAAAAAATAAAAATGTTTGGAAATAAAAACAATTACCTGAGTATCTGGGACTGGAGAGGATAAAGAAAAAAATATAGGTTTTATCTTTGTCATTTTTCAAAGGCATTTTAAATTAATTACGTTTAGATTCCCCTTGCCCACGGCCGCCCGAAACCATAGTACGTCACACACATTGCACACAACACCGAACGGGTTGTCCGTGAATGTCCGTGAACTGAGGGGTGGATTCACAGGTCAGGCTTGAGGGAAGGGGGGGGGGGGGGGGGAGGAGGCGCAATGTCATGAACAAATTTGATATCACGGATACATGCGACGTCACGGACAAAGATAATTCTCGTTTCAACACGAACAAGCCACTTCTCCCAGAAATGAACAACCAATATACGAGGGGCGTTCATAAAGTTCGTATTATTGTCACAAAGGAATAGAGATTCAGCAATCAAACTCGATTAGGAGTTGAGACTTTGTCTACGTGTTCGCTACCAAAAGTTACCCCCTTTTTCTAGCGATGCACCACATGCCGGAGGCCATTGTTATAGAACTCCTCGGTTTGAGGCTTCAGGAATCGCTCAATTTCAGCAATCACTTTGTCGCCGTCCTTGAAATGCTTTCCTCTCATTTGGCCACACTGGAAGCGTCTCCGCCATTTAACCAAACTGTCGTAAACTGGGGCGTTGTCCCCGAACAACGCTCCAAGATTGGAATGAATATCCTTGGCATTGCTTCCCTTCAAATGGAGAAAACGGATCACTGCATGTGCTTGGTACCGATGGGCGGTGCCATTTTTGTTTCCGCTCCCTAGCAGCGTTCCGAGCTACAATAGTATGCGATGTTTATACTGTGCGGAAACTAGAGGGACGCGCGCTCATGTTGACGCCTGTTTTGCTCCATTTTCTTAAATTCTTTGTGCCGATAATACGAACTTTATAAATGCCCCTCGTATGCTTTTTTTCTTAAAAAAATTGTTACCCTTGGGAGCTGGTGGTAAAGAAATAGGCACGAGGCCATGCATTGCCAATGGCCTGTCTTCCGCCTTTCTTTAGCGCCTCTCTCGAACATTTCACAGGAAGCAAAATAGATGAATATTACGATCTCCGACTATTAATGCTTACCGCCTTTCCACATACTCGGTCTCACCCTTACGATGGTCCATAGAAGACACTACGAGCCACTGAAGTCAATTCAACGCTGCGTGAGAGTTGGGTACACCTAGGGTGCCTACATGTTTCCGCCGCAGCGGAAACATGTAGGCACCCTAGGTACACCGTGGTGTTGGGTGACCTCCGCGAGGAGCCCAGCGACTCGTGGGTCGTGTAATCAAGTGTCACGTTCACAACGCCGGATTAACGGGAATGGCTCGTAGCATCCACTGCAGTTCATCTGAAGGTAAAACGGAGTGTACGCCAGCACGCTGTTGACAAACAAGCGCGTGCTTGTTCTCATATTTGTGTGAGATGAAGCGTCTGCGCATGTGCACTACAGACAGCAGCTCCACCGGTGTGGCGTGACGCCGGAGTCTCGAGTTAGTTTGTAGAGAATGACGCCATTTTATTTTTTTATTTAGCCTCGGAAATCTTGAGTGAAAAATTGATATAAAAATGGTTAGTTTCACGGGCATGTAAGGTCTCCAACAGTGTGAAAGACCTATTCACCGAAGGAGTTGCAGGCAGCCGTGTGGGACTCGTGTTGGCAAGTCCCACATAGCTTGGTGTCAGGAAAAAAATGAATGATCCTCTGTAACATTATCTACCTAAAGATAAGGTGCCTCTGTCCACACTCTACTTTGCACCACCGCATAAACCGCTTCAGCGAATGGGGCTTTCATACTGTTTGAGACTGCACGCGCTATTTCGAATCTATAGACACCATTGCAGCGCCCCAACGAAGCTGTGCTTTTTTTTTTTTTTTTTAGCAAAACGCCGGCCGCGATATTGAGGCTCGCTGGAAGCCTCTTTCTTTCCTCCCTATTTACGCAGTGAACAATTCGCCAGAATGTCTCGAATTCTCATTAATAAATTGAGGAAAATGGGCTCTTACCGCTGGTCTCCGCCGGTTCTTCCACCCATCGTCGTCCTCGTAGAGCTCTTTCAAGGACATCGCCTCCATTCTGCTCAAATAAAAGACAAAAACAAACAAACAAAGAGGTATTTTAAGCTTGATTTTGGAAAATTTGTAAACAGAAAAAAAAAAATGCGGTGGCGGATTTGTTTTCCTACCCTATGCTTTCCAGGTCATCTTGCGAAACTACATGAGCATGCCACGCCTTTCGCGCGTTGATGGACAATGATATGTTTATATTTTTAAATCAATAAATAGGAGAGCCATGTTTTTAGAAGACTTAGGAGCCCACGGAGGCGCCGGTGGTCTGTGGGGCCGCTGGGCGGTCGAAAACTATAATCTCAAGCAGGGGTTAGCAATCTTTTGCTGTAGCGTTTCAAATCACCGCCATGCGGAGACGGCAAGGGCCGGACAAAGAAACTGTGATTTGGGGGGGGGGGGGGGGGGGCAGTTTTAAGAATTAAAATGTAAAGAATTTGTCACATACCCAAATTATATAAAATTATGTTTTCTTGATTCAGGCACACGTAACAGGATTGCTCGAGCCCCCAATTCGGTGAGATTCTGGGTGTTCAATATTGCTTGCGAAGGTGCAACGACATTAAAACGGATATAGTTAACGTCTCTCTACAAAGATGAGGGCGCCTTAGGCTGGATGTCAACGTGATCATCCAGAACGTCCAGCCGAATTGAAGCTATGATCTAGCCAAACTGAAGCGTGCAGCCGAATTGAAACTTGCAGCTGAACCGAAGATCTAGCCAATCTGAAGCGTGCAGCCGAACCGAAACTTTTAGCCGAGCTGAGGATGTAGCCGAACTGAAGCGTCCATCCAAATTGAAACTTCTAGCCGAATTGAGTTTGTAGCCGAACTGGAGCGTGCAGCCGAATCGAAACTTCTAGCCGAATTGAGGCAATAGCCGAATTGGGACGTAATCACAGTCCGGTTAACATCACTGTTGACAGGTTCTCTGCAGCTTCATCTGAAATTGCAAGAAACGCTTCGGCTGTCCCCCAGAAATGTTAAAACACTCCAGAAGCAAAAGCAAAAAGCTACGGCTTAAAGATTATGACAGCTTATGCAATTCTCAGGAAGTCACAATTTGAAGTTGTAACGATCAGCAATTGCGCCTGCTCTGTATAAGCAACAAAATGTGCGGCGTCCGCAAGACAATCAGGGATGTAGTGTCAGTACTCTAAGCGCAGAATATATCTAGTGGCTCTAGCGTGGGATATGCGACGATACGTGAAAAATGGTAATATTTGCGATTTTCATCGCGCGTTTTCATAGCTACTTTCACGACTTCGTAATTTAGACCGCCAGGTGCTGTGAAAGTCTGACTCGCTCAAGAAGGCTGTCGAGCGAACCTGCCGTCACGGCTTTCTGTTCTAGCCGCTAGGTCTAGTCCACTTCGCTGAAGTCACAAATAGCGAGAAGATAAAAAAACTTACTTACTTTGTAATCGGAGCGAAGGAACGCTTGGCGCTGATTCCCCGGCAGCGGTAGTAAAAGGGATATTTCCTGAAAAAAATGAGAAAAAAAAATAAATAAAAAAACATGGTCGCAAGTCGTTAGTTAAACATTGAAGGCCGTAAAGTTGTGTCCGGGACTTGCTCGATTCTCCGGTTGGGATCCTATTAGGGTCATACTGCAGAATCCTGTAGTGCTGGATTCGACATGGGCAGAGGTTGGATGAGCTGTCAACACGACCGACTCACCGGGAACGAAGACGCATATCTTCGTTCTCGCATATTTCATCACAGTTCACTATACCACAGGCGCAGGAAGGTTTCGTTTGAGGAAATTTCGAATATATGTGCAGGAAAGATAGCGGCGTACTCGACGAGTTGTGACAGAAGTTCTTTTATATGGACCCGGAGGAGTACCGGAAACTGGAGCGCGTCAGGCTGGAACAGTTCCCGCAGCTCTCTTCACGCATGGAGCTAAGCGTCTCCGGACAAAACGAACAAAACACATAAATGTGTCAATTGTTTTTCTTACCAAAAAAAAAAAAAATCTTATTTTGTTGCCCCACTAAGCGCATTTCAAGTCCCCGCCCATTGTTCGCGATTGAAATGCGCTCGTCTACTTTAGTCCATGTGTCCGCGGACTGAAAGCGCATGTAATTTTTGTCGCAGTAGCCCTTTATGACAAAAAATATATTGTTATCGTTGTTATTGACTAAACAAAAACAGCAACATTTGTTTTAACAACTTACTATTGAAAACTAATACCCCATTCACACGGCAGCATAAAGATACCTTTAGCTAATATCCTTTTAGTAAAGGGAGCTGGATGTCTTCTTCACACGGCGCATAAAGGTCTCGAGCTAAGGGAGGGCCAATGGCGAAGGGAGTTGGCCAACCTCCCTTTATAGTTACCGGGAGTAGCCTCCAATCTCGCTCACCTCGCTCTTTCGCGTTGCGATTGACTGCACCAGTAGAAGTAGTCGGCGACATGAAAGAGCCTCGGCTGGCAATAAATTCTTAGATATATTGGCCCTTATTCTAATTCAAAAACGCTGGGTCTCGAAACGTGGGCTCGTCGGCGGCCAAAAATGTCCCAGTGGATGCCGCCCGGGGCGATTAAAAAAAAAACAGACATAAAAAGAAACTGAAGTAAGCGCGGGTCTTTTGCTCCGAAATACGTCCTAGACCGTACTTGAGTTCCAACGTCAAAGGAGTCACTCGTCATGCTCCTGCTTCTTACTAAGACATAGAAATCGCCTGGTTTAGACGTTTTTTTTCAAATGCAATGAAGATGCGATGGCATTTAATGGGATATTTTAAAGAGTAGCACTTTATATCGGAATATAGATGTTCCCGCTATGTTCAGCAGGGAAATTGTGACACAGGGTCACATGACACCGTAATTTTACGTAACACAACGACGTCACGCATCACACACAAGGCTTGTGATACTGCTGTCATATGACACAATTACCTTTTGATGCTTACGTCACGTGACACCGCAACGTCACGTCTTACCGTGACATCACGTTTAATCATGACATCACGTGTCATTGGAACGTCATGCGGTCGGACCAACACGATAAACAAAGGCCCGTGGAGGGCGTCTTTATGAAGTTATCGCTTTAAAATAACGCTTATAAGATTAGTGTAAAGTGTCGGAAAGCGTTCCCCAATTTTGTTAGCGGACTACGTGCCACCGGAAGAGCGGGAAAGTAGGCGCACGGGCTCTTTTTAGAGTGTTGTATAAGGCTTCAAACCGAAACAGGCTCGCCGAAACGCGCCTGTGACGTCGATCTCTCCGAACGGCGCCGGCTCCGCAACCGACGTGATCGCGCGGCAGGGGACGTCAGCAGCGCCACTCGCGCGCGAAAGCAGCAAGCACGAAAATATGGCAGCATGGTAAACTATACGGTGAAGGACGTCCGACCCTTGTTTCGGAGCTTGGTTTTTGTTTGTTTCGGCCATCAGTTGCGGTGAATTTCATATCGCGGTCACAAATGAACGGTTCTACATCTGTGTATGTGCGTGCGTGCACTGCGCGACACTGCTAGCGCGAATATAACTTGGGCGCTTTTTCGCATTTTTCTCCGAAAGGGCACTAGGGGGCTTATCACTTGTTTTTCGCTTAGATCAGTGGTTCTCAAATGGGGATCCGAGAAGGCATTTTAGGGGTCCGCGAAGCTCTGTTTCATCAGGAAAGCCCGGCAATTAAAGTTGTATTTTTTTCGTATTGACACGAAACAATTCAATTTTCGGGTGCGTTTTCTCGTGAGCGTGCCAATCAGAGAAGTCTACACTAGCCCTTACTTTTATTCGTTTATTCACTCATTATCATAGCTAACTTAAACCTTTCCCTTACCCCCACCACAAACGGGGTGCTCCATCATATCCGCCCATCACAAGGGGTCCGCGAAACACCAATGGTTGAGAACCACTGGCCTAGATCATGGTCACCTACAGCTTAAGAAACGGAACGGGCTCCCCAGCATCTCATTTTCGCTACGCAGCCAATCACATTGCGGAATTAGCTGATAAGAACACCGGACAACAAATCACGAAGCAAGAACATAAAATGCCACGCCTCTTGCTCTATATGATGTCGGTGACTATATAGTATCCCGAGTGAGCATTTCGCAACACTAAACACTATAGAAGATTTAATGCAAATCCTTCAAGTATTGAGAAACAGAAAGAGGGTAAGTAAGAAAGAGAGAGAGAAAAAGAGAGAAAGGGACGGAAAGATTGAATGAAGGCTGCGGAAAGATTGGCAGCCTTGAAAACGGCACTGCGGCTACTCCATACTTTGGAAGTGAAGAGAAGGAAGATAATTATGATGGTACAAGAGGGGAGAAGGAATGATAGAGAAAAGGGATGTTAAAGAGAAGGATTACAAATGCGACACACTCACAGCAGCACAAACACAAAGCGGGATGACGCTGCAGCATCAGACAGGAAAGTGAACATATTCGGCAGAAATCTGCCTGGTTGGGTGAGAATTAAAGTCTGAAAATGTAGCTCTAACCAAAACTCGAAAGCATCAGACATTCATTATAAAGTTATTCTTCAGCACCGTAAGCGTCTACGTTGATCGTCTGTGGCGAAAATACGCACCACTTCTTCCAACACACCCTGCCCACATGGCTATGGCTTGATCGCGCTAATAGTGTTGCGCAGTGTACGTAATCGCACTTTGCACGAAGCCGACGATGTAACTAAGTGGCAAAATTCACGAACTCCTATATAAAGCCGCAATCCTTAATTGGTAACCACGTAAGCAATTATCAATACCCGGTCTCGCGATCATGCCCTGAAGGTAGATGAAAATACATTTCTTCGGAATCGGTAGTCAGGGCTTTAGGCTACGACATCACTTTTCATCCAATGTGACCAGCCTACAATAACTGAGGCGTGGAGGATTACCGTATTTTTCGAAATTTTACGCGATGCGGACTATCTAAGTCTGCAGACTATCAAAGAATTCGTTTTCTTTTTTAACCGTTTATTAGAAAGAGACGTGACGAATTTTGAGAGAGGCAGAGTATATTAATGACAATGTATGCATGATGCAAGCTTCTTGAACAGCTAATAAAGCAGGCATTTTCAATCTGGGCTGTGTAGGAGACTTTCTAATGTGACTAGGAGTGAACTATACAAAGAGTGCGGTCCAGAGTGTCGAACCGGAACCGAACTGAACCGAAAACCTGAACCGAACCTTTTTTTTTTTTTCTCCAACCGGAACTGAACCAAGCCAAAATCTTCACCGCCATCTTGGAACTGAACCGTAAAAAAATAAACAGTAACCGGTTAAAACGGATAACGGTAATTTTTTTCTTTAAGTGTTACAAAATGAATGTTTGAGAAATCAAAATTGGCAGCTGCATTTTTATGTTGTGATAAAATTGCCATATACTGAAGTGCAATCTATGAAAAATTGTAGGTTTTCGTGGTGCGTTTGTATTGGCACTATGATTAATAATGTGTCACGCGGTCGCCTGATATCATGATGTCGAGACATGCTGTCAAGTAGCGCCACGTCACGTGGCCCTGTGACGTAGTCACAAGACTCAGTGCGTCAGGTCGACTTAAATTGATACGCTGTGACGTCACATGGCATAATGACTTCTCACAGCAAGTCACGTGACACCGGTGGCGTGCTCGATTGTCATGAGCCCGAGGCGAGGGCTTGGGTTCATGACAATTAGCATCGACACACATTCGGGTAATGGCTCGTGTTCGATCAAACTGGGGAATAGCCGAACTCTAACAACATAATTAGGGTCAGATTACGTGGCCGCTTGTTCTAATAGCAAGATGAAGAGGGGAAAGTTGTTCCTTTCCTTTATTTTTTCTTCTTCTGTTATTGAGTGTAGAGGAAACCTAAGGGGTGTTCATGAAAGTTATCAACGTCAGGAATGAGCTCTTAGCGGTATTTACTGAAAGTACAAAAATTGTTGCACCACCCTTTTTACATGTATACTTCATCGAGGCACCCAAACATGTTTTTGTTGTGACCGAACTGTCTCAGAAAGTTGTCCCCGAAAATAGAAGCATTGAAAGGACTAAATGTGACTTATTATTCCGACGATAAATCGAACTTCAAGTGTGTACGGGAGGGATACCTGAAAAGAAAGATATCCTAGTGGCCTCAGAGGGACACCCGCACGTTAGCACCGCTCAAGCCCCACAAGAGTGTCGTTCTCAAGTTTTTCAACAAGTCTTGACCATCTACGTATTTCGTTTGAACTTCACAGGTTTTGGGTGCGAAAAAGAAAAGAAATGGAGAATTCCTGTTAACATTAGACACAAATATAATTGTCAAATGAACACCCCCAAACTGAGGAGGGAGACCTTCAAGAATAAAAAGTATTACGTGGAGGCGCATCGAAAGAACAAAAAAGAGGAGGGGGCCCCTTAGAAACTTACTGTGTTGTAAAGGTTACTTTGCTCCGCATCTTCGGCACAGACCAGAGAGCGAGATCCCGGAAACTACTTTGTTTGCAAAAACAGTCCTGCCATAAAGCCCGTTTTCGTGGTGCCAGACGCTGGCACCGTTCCTCACGTAGCTGCACCAGGCAATAATAATTTATTTCTCTCAAATACATGACTTGCACTGAGCGTGAATTTTCTGCAGCAGAAGGTTCTCACCACGGGATTTGATTTTCTCAGCAAGAGCAAGTCGCAATGATCACCGGCATATAGTGCGATGGCGTCACGGGCAAACAATGTTAAACAGTTCCGTTTTCTGGTGAAATGCGATGTTCTCAACACTAGCGAAAGTGGAAGTTTAAATTGTAAAGTTGTGCAGTTTATATCGCAGTCTCGCGATGATATTCGGCACCCTAATACAATGTTAGAGCGTGCATGAGTGCTAGAGTACAGAGTTGTCAGGTGAGAGCCCAAAACAAGTGCACGTAAAACCGAATATAACAGTAGCCTCTCGAGATAGTTTTTTGCGAATTTATGAGCTCAGTGCAAGCCAATGTCTAAATGTAATTTATATTAGAAATATATTGTCTGTCTTTCGCGCTATTTATGTGTAATTAGGAGTATAATTGCATATATCTCTATCTATTTCCTTTTGAAGTATTACTTAGAAGAATACCAGTTTGTCATCTCTCTTTCTGCACATTTTGTGTATTTGCCTTCGGATCTATCATGGGAGCACGCAGTCTTTTTTGACATACCGCGCGACCCGGTGTTTCACACTGCCAAACCGCGAACAAAAAAGCACGTTTTGGCAGACTCATCGGCTGGCGAATTTTCGAGTATCGTCCTGCCATGTCGGTCTCAAGAGGTTATGATAACTTCACACAGTCATGTTTATTCATGATATTAAAACATAATAAATTACTGACTGTAGATACAACATAAAAAACCTGATCACATTAAAAAACATACATC
The DNA here is from genome assembly GCA_013358835.2 of Ixodes persulcatus. Classification (NCBI taxonomy): domain Eukaryota; kingdom Metazoa; phylum Arthropoda; class Arachnida; order Ixodida; family Ixodidae; genus Ixodes; species Ixodes persulcatus. The sequence goes on along the minus strand of JABSTQ010011304.1, from coordinate 166,218 downwards.
ATATGTAAATGCTCTCCCAAATTATCTGAAATATACTCTCTAAATGTTTTCCGGCGCTTTTATCCTTGATAGGCCCCTCTATAAATATCTTGGGAGAGCTTTAAACAAATTTTAGATTTTGCGGATTAGACGCAGCTCACAAGAAACGAATATAAAGTAAGAAGGGTGTACACAGGACAAGCGCTTACTCTTAACTGAAGTTTTTCTTGAAAAGAAACACCGAAGTAAACGACGAAAGTAATCCCTGGAGTAGGGGAACAAGAGAGAAAAAGGACAAACACAAATCTCTAAACTCAGCTAAATGACTGTTGCGCGACCGAAAAAATCCTCCTGGTTCGGGTATCGAACCCGGGACCTTCTCCATTTCCATGTGGAGCGCTCTACCGACTGAGCTAACCAGGGGTTAGACGTCAGTAGAGCAAACAGGTTTTATCAGCTGCTACCAGTCTAACACCAACAAGAGCAAAAGCTTGCAATTTAAGGTTATGATTATGATGCAATTAAATGCGAAGGTGCAAGTAAGCTGCACAAGAATGACGAAAATAATTCCTGGAGAAGGGGAACAAGAGGGACAAAGGACAAACACAAATCTCCAAACACAGCTAAGTGACTGGTCCGGGTATCGGGTATCGAACCCGTATCATGTGATAAAACTTGTCGCAAGGAAGTATGTTAGAAAATCCCATCAAGTTCCGTGGAAAATGAGAATGGAACTTAACCCGTTTGTCGGCATTGCATCTAGTGTACCGCCTTTGTGCAGGTACGGGAACTGTTCCGTAAGAATACAGAAGAAATGCGAATGAAAATTGTCCCGTTTGTTAGCCTTGCATCGATTGTGCCGTTTTCATGCTGAAACGGGAAGTGTACCGTACAAAATCAAACGTGCCATTTCGCTGAGGAGCATCAGTTTCCTGTGTATGACTATTACAAAGTAACAACTAGCACCTAATTTCTCAAAAAAAAAAAAAAAAGTCTCCAGCACTGAGCGTGCATAAAAGCGGCAAAAATTGTTAATTTAAAATGTGAGGCATTTCTGTATGCATCCTTCGCACTGGTTTTCTTGTGGTATCTTGTTGTAAGTGATATAGACCTCTTTCGAAATACTGCCATCCCCCTGTTAGCAGCTGTTGAATGCCTGTACAATGGCAGACCAAAACCGCAATGTCACGGCACACTTTATGCGTTTGGTTGGATTAGAAGGCAAAAACACACCCACAGAAAAAGGTGATGAGAGCAGTGACGTTACACTTTCGACGCTGTTTTTTGATTGGCTCGTCGGCTCCTAGAGCAGGCCGCGCTTCGACTTTCGCTATTTTATGGAAAGACTTGCACGTTCCACGGTGTCAGTTGTTCCGACATTGTGAAGTGGTTCCGTCCTTCTAATACGTGACTTTCGAAAGGGGTCTATAACGTGAACGTACGATGAGCGCAAACGAAAACCTAACCCTCTTGCCCCGAGGCGCCGCCGTCTCGGGGCGAGAGGGTTACGTGATTGGCACACCAATTGGATGATTACGTAATTACACAATCTTACGTAATTAGGCCTAACATAACAACGGCGGTGCATCAGGGTGAGAGGGTTATCACCTCATGAGTACCTGATGACGCCATCATCTATTCGCATATTCTTACATAATTAGGCCCAACGTAAGAAGTGCGGCGCCTCGGGGTAAGGGGATTATGTAAGGAACGCATGATTACGTAATTAAGTAAAACGTAATCACGTAATCTTATTTAATTATTCCCAACGTAAGGTTAGTCCTAACTGACCACGTAAGCACGTAAACGCACGTAACTAGACCTATCGTAAGGTTAGGCCTGACATTACGTTGGGCATGATTGCGTAACTTTACGTGATCACGTAGGCACGTCTTGATGGGTTATTCACGCATCTTACGTAATTAAGACCAACGTAAGTTTACGCCTAACCTTGCGTTGGGCCTAAATACTTAGGATTACATGATCAAGTGAACTTGCGTGATTCCGACTAACGTTAGGCCTAACCTAACGGGACACGTGATGAGGTAATCGTACGTGACACGCGATCACGTAAGGTTAGGCTTAAGGTTAGGCCTAAGTAGTAAAGGAACGCAGTCGTAAATCTGCGTTCTTTCACTCTTGACGCACGTGCAAGAAGCAGCAGCTGCTGAAAAGAGAAAATATTATAGCCTCGGCATAGCACTTCTTCAGCGCCAATGCGCACTTGTGATTGCGTTGATTATATTGATAAACACCACGTGATAATTCACAAAATAATTAATGATAACATTTATTCGGTATTAGATATTAATAATGAAAGACATGATAAACAGTGTTACATTTTCAGACGCTGCAGGTTTTGTTTAACTAAAGGTCATTGCGTTCTTCGATCCATCGTCCCCCTTCGTCAGCGTCGTCGGTCGTCCACCAACACCCCGTCCAAGCACGTGAGCGGCGTTCTTGGTTACATCGCGATTTTCGTCCGTGAGCTGTTCTGCTACTGCGAGAACTAAAACCTATCACCGGCGTGGCAAACAACGCTTCTAAAGGAACTGCCATGCTTTGTGCAAAAGCGGCTCATAGCTATAGATCGGAATAGGAGCCGCTTCTCGCCGGCTCCTATTCTATAGAGTAGGAGCCGGTGCGACAAGCGCGATATGCTAGAAGGCACACCAGGTTCAACAACGCCAGGTCTTTCCAGCTCTGTTGAAGAGAAAAAAAGTGTTTCCCTTTGGTCAAGAAATATATTGCCTTGTTCAGGTATTCGCGTTGGTTGCGTGAGTATCAATGAACAACAGCAACGACGGAGTCAACGCGGCAAGTCTGGCCTGCAGAATGCGACAAGCAATACACATAGCTTTGTCAAGCAATCACGAAACATGGTTATTTCTATAGCTGTAGTTTCAGTTGTTCTAGACGCTACCAACGCATGTGTGTGAAACAGCCCTACATAGCCCATAACAGGCAATGCATAGGCGGGATAAATAGGAGTTAGCTTACGCGCAACGTTCCACGGCCGGAGTGGATACGCGCTCGTTGTCTTACGGCAGGTCCAATGAGGCATGATAACACCTACGTCTCCGAAGCGGCGGCTTTAGCACATAGTCAGAGCCGTTTGCACATAGTTAGAGTTCCTGTATAGGCTCCCTACGGGAGCCAGAGTTGCGCGTTCACGCATGGCATGTGGATACAGCTCCTCACGTGACTGAATTCGGCGAATAGCAGCGCCGCGCGTTCGAGGCGCGCGGCGGGCTCAAAAGCCTGGGAACGTACGCCGGTGCGCGTGCAACGTCTACTTTGCTGCACGACACTTGATACGGCTCCTCACGTGATCGGTTCTCGGCGAATAGCGGCGAGGGCGGCACGCGGCATGTGGAATCAAACGCGCAACTCTGGCTCCCGTAGGGAGCCTATACAGGAACTCTACACATAGTCGGCTTTAAGCGCCACTGGGCGGCCGGGAGATGTATGGTACGGGAGCGCGCGCTTGAGCGCTGATCAAAGCTGTACACACGTGCTCTCTTACCCGCTTTGAAAATGCCACAGAATAAAACCCCTTGAACAAAAAAGAAAAAAAGAAAAATACGGGCGACGGAATATATGCGACACGGCACCAACAGTGTATACCGGCACATTTTCGCATTTTACTAGCTTCTATACGGGGGGGATCGGTGGCAGAGTGGGCTAGCGCACACCAGTTCGAAGCACGTGGAGCGAAAGCTGGCGCTGCAGAACCCAGGATCCTGGGCTCAAACTCCACCCCTGCCAATTTCGATCTGAATGAGCATCGTACCGGTTTGCGGTCATGTATCACTACTGCGTGCGTGCACGTTAAAAGCCCCAGGCTAGCGGTTGTACTGCAGATGGCCGAATTTCTCATCTACAGCTGTGAGACTCGTTGCACGTTGAGGCAGACTAAGTTCTAGGCTTGTTTAGCTTTTATATGATAACATTGAACGATGACTTTATCGTCTAAGGTGGGGCATCACACAGGTATACATTTTGCTGGACTTGGTCTTGACAACAGATTTTGTTTTTGAGAAATAAAATGTTAAATATATACGGCTATCCATGCTAACTGCACGTTCTGGGCATATGAGCCTTCGTTGAGCGTTAGTCTCTGCCGTCTCTTGGGCAGCATTGTAACTTGCAGAACTTCTGACGTACAGCAGGTAATCTATAATGCCGTAGATTAGTTGTGCTAAGGTTTGACTGAGTGTAGATGAGGCTTTACTCTAAATGTTTTTCGTTTTTGTTTCGTACGCAGCAAACTGTGAAAATATTCAGGTTCTTATTTTACTGGCGTTTCGTTTTATTCTTATATGTTGCTTCCTGCGGTGACGGGGCGGGATAAAAAGAGCCATCTACGGTTGATTGAGTCGGCTGTACCATCTAACCAGTAACATATATAACAAATTATCTGGTACTGTGTTCCGTGTAAGGAAAAAAGGAGTCATGCTCAGGAAACAAAGTTAACGTACTGGTGAATATAATAATATTAAAAAAAACTATAAACACACAAAAGATATCGGTTACCATGGCATGGTCCAGTGAAAATATCCTAAAGTCAGCATTATTTAAAAAGTAAACACAAAAGTTAACACAAAAAAAACTATTTTTTTAGATGGTGGCGCCGTGTTATGTTTTCCACACATCTCGCGCTTATTATTTGCAACACCTTACGTACTTTAAACACGGGATAATATACCGGGTGTTTAGTCAAACATTAGCCGAACTCATCCTGCGAAACTACGCATTTTGTGCGAAGACAATATATCTCTCTCAAAATCGAAGCTATCCTAGCTGCGTAGTGTCACGCGAAGCATCTTGGGAACCCACTGGTTACGGTTTTGGGTTTGAATAGCCAACCTCAATTCAGGACTATCCCGTCCCAACCAAATACAGTGCATGCATTTTAAAATATGTGACTTTCCTTAAATCTTTTTTACTGATGTGGTCCCCACCAATACGGATAGACTGTAGGGCATGTTTCTTAGTGGCTCCCGGCGTGCTTTAGCTTGTACGCAAATAGACACAGGAAGAAGAAGCACACTGGGCCATAATCCTGTTCCATCGTCTGAATGTCTTAGGCTTCTTAAATGATTCGTGACCTGGGATTGTTCCGCTGAGTCTAGGCAGGTCCTTAGCGGCTGCTGGAGGTCTGCGTTTCAACGGGTGCTCTCACGAAGATGAATGAGTGCGCAAGCGAGCGCTGACCTTATATTCAAGCAGTGCTGAGATGCACTACGTTGTCAACGGGGCAATCGAAACCGAAACTATGAGATTCCTTTTTATGGTCAAATATAGGTTACATGATTGAACGCGCGCAGTCTTGCGTGCGGGGATTTTTGGAAGTAGTCTATTTGTGGCGTATTAGCCATAGCCGAGGAGCCAGTGTAATAAGGAACATTGCATTTTTTATGAATAGGTGCTTCATTAAAGTTGCCTGATTGACGTTTTGATGAAAAGAAATAAGCGTAAGTGTGTGACAGGCAGACAGTATGCTACGAAGTCGAACGTGACCTCCAAGGGCCCGCACAGGCTTACTGTAGAGGACACTACAAGGAGACTAGAGGAGTGATGGAAGAATATTCATCACACGGGCCATTAAGACTCACATCACTCCATGTTGGGCACGAACCCAGTTCCAACCCGTCCATTTCAATAGGAAACAACCGCAAACTAATCATCATCGTCACTTATCACCACGCACTCGGTCAGAAAAACGCAAATATGTGAACTGAACCAGGCTTTAGCTCTTTTTCTTCGGAGCAGTTTCTTCGTGGCTAAGTCTTGTAGGGAAACGTCGGTTGTCACTCTTCAGTTTCCAGAAGATTCTCTAGTTCAGTTTTTTTCAGAAGCTTTTACTACCTGAGTGTTTTTTTTTTTAATTTCCTGAGGCTGTTACAACTTACTGGGGGGGGGGGGGGGGGCAAAAAGTGCGAGGTTCCGCCTCTGCAAAATGTCGACTGTTACGCATTTACTATGAATCAGAGATCTCTAATACCTATTATAGAGGTAATGCGATGTGCAAATGAAACCCAACGATTATTATGCGCGCGCTTTGACATACATGTCACTGTTGCTAAAAGAAGATACCGGTTTTTCTTCGAAGATGAAAAAGTAGCGCTTGCCTAAGGCTGTGCTTAGTAGGGAAGCTCGCTGGTGACCGAATTCGAGAGGTTGGAGGACACGTGACAATCTGACAGCTTCGCTCTTTCTTACAATCCCCTCGCTTCCTCTTGTCGTTTCTCTTTCTTCTGTTCTGTACTCCGATTTACCTTACGATGGACTTCAGTAGAGGCTACGAGGCACCAAAGCCAAATCAGTGCCGTGTGAGTCTCACGTGACCTTCTGGAGAATTAAGCGCAGTGAAGCTTGAGGGGTGTCGTCACGTGGTAAGTACAAAGCACCTGATGGGCTGGGATGGCCCGTATACCGTCCGCTGCGGTCCATCGTAAGGTGACACGGAGTATAGCCGAGAGTCTCGCAACGAGGTTACTCATGTTTCCAGAAAGGGAATATTTAAGCGGGCCTTTTAAGTGGCCAGTGTCTTCGAGCTTGACCCTTCCACTGAAAACGCGCTCCGCGCGCTAAGTGTCATTTTTTAAGCGCTGGTTTTTGGGGGTGAGGAGACTGAATTCCGGATGACAGGAATTGTCCGCTGACGCCGCCTTCTTGAATTTCTTCGTGGAGCGAAGAGCACCGATGTCGAAACGACGTTATATATTTAAATAAAAAAAAAAAATTACTGCGCTCGACGTACTCGCAGGTTATTGTACAACTGCGTTTTTACGAGCGCGATTCGCGTTCCAAAAATGTGAAGCAACACAAGGGGGTCGTTCATAGAAGCTCGAGTTATTATCGTGAACAAGAAAGCAGCGATCACGAGCGTTGGTGCTGAGGTTAATTCACCTTCACACTTCACACTTCTCTCGGTAATAGATGACGCAATAATACACTTTTGTTAATAATAGATTTAGATAATAGATTTGTGCAAGGGCAGAGGGGGGGGGGGGGGGAGAGAAACAGAGGCATAGTTTCATAGCTCAAGGCAGCCGCATATGTTACCGGTGCGTTGTGGAGGAGCAAAGGCACCGCCTTGGTCAGTTTTCTGCGACGCTTGATGACCTTTTGAAACCTAGTCCCAATGCTTCAGTAATAATTACTCGTGGGCGTTTGGCCCTTACGAATTTAAGCTGTCTGCAGCACACTGTTGCAGTCCCCTAAACACTAACCTTCTCTGCTTTCACCTTTTTTGGCGGTGTTTAATTCGTGCTTTTTCACTTGCTTTGTTTCTTGGTCTTGGGGTCGTAATAGCGCACCAAAAAGCTCATTCATGGTAATCAGGCCAAAGAAGTTATCAGGGTTGGCTTAGAAACTGAAACTGAAGTTAAAAAAATGACCGCATCTCCACGTGGTGAATGATGTTGATTGGGGCGAAGCTCTGGTGGTGCTGATGTTGCTGATTTTATTGTTCATAGGTAGTGCTGATGGTACTGATTTCTTTTATTGCTCATAGGTAGAGCTGAGTTCCGGGTTGCGTTTCGACTTGATTATTACTGCTTTATGGTCGGTGGAATGCAGAGCCATGCATGCAATGTTTAACGCGATTATATACGCATTTGACCGCAGCGCCCTCTCCTGTATAGACGTTGAGCGGCTACACGCAACGTTTCATTCATGACATCCCCAGCTCTTGAGTTACTACCACATCTACTCGTCCCGCAGTCGTGGCCGAGTGGTTAAGGCGATGGACTAGAAATCCATTGGGGTCTCCCCGCACAGGTTCGAATCCCGTCGACTGCGCAAACATGTTTTCTTTTTTTGTGAGCACGGACGCCAAACGGACGGACAGACAGACGGACAGACGGACAAGGCTAGACCCTAAGGAGCTTCGCCCCTAAAAAGAACTTCAAACTAACTTCTTTTGATTCCAAGAAGGTCAACGGTGTTGCATTGAACCTGTGCAAAGAGTTAAAGCTGACCCCCCCAAATTGGAACAGAACATATGTACCAATAAGACTATGCATTTGGAGGTCTTCTTTGTTGTTAACTCCCATAAGGCGGGAGCTCCGTTGCGTTCCATTGTTACGGAGAGGGGCTCGTGGCAGACTGATTAGCCAGCATACCTGCAGAAGCACCTTAGTGATTTGAAACTTTCCGACCCTTTTTGGTGCGCAGTTCGGAGTGTATTGTAGATCTTTTCAGCGGGGAATCGTATACCGCGGGCTATTTAGGTTTGTCCGTTGATGTAGACGACCTGTTTTACTCGATTCCACACGGCGCCATGTTTGTTTCGGTGCGCGAGTGCGTAGAAAGGAATGGCACGATAGCCTTCCAGAACGCTTGCGGCGTTTCTGTTGGTGTGTTTTTAGAGCTGTTGAAGTTTTACCTCGAATCCACTCTTATCATGTATGACGGTAGCCTTTACGTGCAAAAAGAAGCCATTTGTATTGGGTCTTGTGTGGCTCCCGTGATAAGTGACATTTTCTTAGCCAAATGCTACTTGGCCTCCTGCGACAAACTAGATGATGAACAAGTATGCAAAGCCTTTCAATAAGTAGACGACTACCTGGTTACAAAGACTACCTGTTTACAAAGACTTAAATGCAATACAAACTTGGTGTGAAAAATGGCGGATGAATCTTAATTTGGATAAAACCGTGTGCATGACATTTTCCAGGAGAAAAAACATTGAGCGAATTCCTTTATGAAATAAACTATATTAATCTAAAATTAGTTTCTGAGTTTAAGTATTTAGGCGTTTTCTTTACATCTTCATTACATTGGAGCCGACATGTCGATTATAGACCTTTGCAGAAATCGCCTCCTGCGCGCTGCCATCTTTGTCTGCTGGGCTGTGGAACGCATTCCAAGCATGCGCTGTTGATCTGCTCTTCGGTATATCTGACGCTGCGCATGCGTCCACAGCTCAGTGACTCAGCATTTTGTGCCGGTCGCTTCGTTCGAGACTGCCGCTGGAAAGGTCTATACTGTGGCAAAGGCTTCAAAATCGTTGGGTTTTCTTCGCAGAAATACGCGAACTTTTCCTCAAGTCACCCGGGAGTTATTGTATAAAACAAATGTGTTGTCTATTTTAGAATATGCCTGCACTGTGTGGAACCCGCCGACTATCACTGATAGAGATAAACTAGAAAGGGTGCAAAACTTTGCGGCCCGCTATGTGTTGGGAAGGTCAGTAAAAGATAGAGATTTTAATGTGTCACGTGCTAAACAGACTCTACAGTGGGATACACTCGAACAACCGTAGAGCAAAGCTTCGCTTGAAGTTTTTTTCACAGCATATACCATACCCAAACCGGAATCCCACGTGACACCTATCTTTTTTCAGCACATTATCAATCCGCCCGAGTTGATCACGTTCATAAGGTTCGCGAGTACCGATGTAGGACTGCAATTTTTTGTAGTGCTTTCTTCCCCAAAACAATTTGCCAATGGAACCGGTTACCTTCTGCCGTAGTATCAATCTTGTCAAACGATGCCTTTTATTCTGCCCTGGAATCAGTTAAGTTGCTAAAATAAAAGTTATGCAGTGTGTGTCGCGGGTTCGAGATCTGATTTGATGTACATAAACTATCCTGCCGTTATTTGTTGATATAGAGTGATGTTGTGTGTTGCGAAGTTGTGATGTGCTTCCATGTATACAAGTACTCTTGCCGTCATTTAACCCAACTGTACTTCACAAGAAGCCTGCATGTGTGTATTCAAGTAATGTTTGGCGTATGTAACCCCCCTTCCCCCTCCCCCCCCCCCCCCCGCCCCCCCGCTGTAATGCCGAAAGGCGCTGCGGGTATTGGATAAATGAATAAATAAAATAAAAATAAATATTATAAGGGGGTCTGAGTGTGTTTTGGAGGAAACAACTTTCACAGCAGTTTTGGATGTTTTCGCACGGTGCTTCGAGGGGCTTAAATTCACGGATGGTCGCTTTTTACAATTTCTAGACTCTGATTAGAATTCACAGGCAGTAATATCATGGTCGTATAAACCACGATCGAAGAAGGGTCTCCTACTCTTGGAATCCTCGCATTATAAACTCGTAAAAAAAAGCATTGCTTCATCTTGCCTACATTCGGCTTTGGAGAAATCGTGCCACCATGTAATGCACATACGCCAGTTTCGGCCGGCAGGTGGAGCGACTGGTTGCGGCCGGATTCCCCACATCGTTGTTGGTACCTGCTGCAAAGTCGCTGCTTAAGAAAGTGAGGGGAGGGCCACAGTGTAAAAAAAGATAGGCGAAGCAAAAGACCCATAGTCATTCCCTACCTTCATCAATTATCCCGCTGTCTAAAAAAAAGTGGCGCAGAGGTACGACGTGTCTATAGTGTTTTCTGCACCTAAGACACTTGCTCAATTGTGCCCAAGAGTTGCCAACAAACGTGAATACAAGCGCATTTGCTCATTTAAACATAGGAACAAATATGTGGAATCTACGATGGGCTCCGTGTGTAGGATTCCGCTGACGTGTGGCAAGGTATACGTTGGCCAAACGGGCCGATGTGTAAATGAACGATTGCGTGAGCATGCTTGGTTGCGGTCTAGAATTGGGGGGGGGGTTGCCGATTTATTATGCAGATTGTGGATGCCAGCCCAACTTCCATCACAACACAATTGCTGGAAGCGGGGGAGGTCAGATGATAAGGGAAATTTTAGAGGCCTACACGATCAAAAAAGAAGGGACTGGCCTATCCGTAAGCCAAACATCGGTCATTCTACATAGCAAAGACATAAATGTTATCTCGACACGTGCTGAATTGGCCATGATGGTATGGAATGCTGTTGTCTACTTCGGTGCTCCTTTTCAACAAAAACTTCAGTTAATAGAAAGCGCTTGTCCTCTGTACAACCTTCTACTTTGTCTTCGTTTCTTTTGGGCTATGTCGAATCCACTAAGCACGAACCAACTAGCCCGCATCGCCACCCTAATTCAATGAAGTAAGTCAATAGCTTCACCTGTCGCAATGCGTTCACGCTGCCACAAATACGGTGCGCCGCCAAGGACGTACGACGTTCCGGCGGAAAAGCGGGGTGGCGAATGAGTGCGACAGCTGCTGGCGGTTGCTGCCGCAACTCACGCGCAGTAGCGGAAGCGCAACGAGAAAGCGCGTCATTTGTACCGAGGTTTCCCAAAATTCCCTGCCTTCGTGGCGCTGTACGTATTGCAAAAGGTCTATTGAATCCGAGGTTGACACCGACCGTCCTTCGACGTGTTGATTGGACACGAGACCCGGCCGAGCACTGGCGCGGCCCTCGTATCCAATCTGTGTCCTCGCCTCACCTCACTGTGATGACGTCACAGTTCAGGTGCACAGCTAGGCTTTGATTATTTTAGGTGGAGTTGGCTTAAAGGGGGGCCGCGGAACAATGTTCGACATCGGTCGAATAATTGTGGTAGTTGTTCCTTGTCACGTCTGGATTAACGAACTGGAAACAAAATTTGCCTACGCGCGTCAGTTCTTTAGGAAAAAATAAAAAAAGTCAGACAATTGACGCTTTTCGCGCCTCCAAGCCAGCCGCGACTCCTACACCTTCTTCCGAGTCACGGGTGCAGTGACGCCTTTCATGGCAACCTTGAAAGTTGGTCTGAGTGATATGGAGAGGGGAGGAACTTCCGTTCGATTGACGTAGTAGCACAACGGTGTGAGGCTTAAAGGTGGAATAGTTTTAAACTAAATATCGTACAACTTTGTCGATTATATGAGGGTTTTTGACGCACTTACTCATGTTGAAAATACTTTATTTTTTAAATCTAGCATTAGATTGAGCCAATAATGGCACATCTTGCAAACTTCTTACATTATACCCATTACGCGTCACACCTTAGTTCACATGGCCACCACCCCGCGTCTGCAAATCGCTAAATATTCCCGTTATTTTGTTTGCTATCATGCAACGGAACCGCAATATTTCAAAAGAATAGGGCGGTTTCTCCATTCCTTTTGGTAAGTAGGTAAACAATGTAAAAATTTAAATGTGCAAATATTTCTAAGTTAAAATTGTTAGAGGAAGCTTATACTCTCCTCGATTTTCTTCCTCAATTTTCTCCTGGCCGTTTTTTCCCCAAACGGAATCGTTTTTACGTACCGTTTAGGATTAGAAAATGTTAGTCCGAGTTAGTAATCACGCAGAGAAAGGCAGAAGCCGCAGCTTCTTCACCATTTCCCACCTCTTGACGCTACTCTTCACTTTGACCCTCGGACTTGAGGTAGCAACAGTGCCGTGGATGCTACGTGCTCGTCGAACCAGTCATACGCCTATCTTTCCCCACGTAGTTACGCCCTCGCCCTTACCTACGCGGAGAGAGTGGGGTCAGGTGATGGAAGGAAGTGGCCGGCCAGTAGCTAGCACCGCACCATCAGCTTTGGGCTGAACAGAGTATAAACCAAAACTGAGAAGAGCCAAGCCGCTGTTCTTCTCGAATGCTGGCATCTGCTTGCCCCATCGGGTTTCCTCACGTGGTTCGTTCATTTTAGAAACTGTCTAGAAAACATTACACCGACACGAGAACATGAATGACAGCTTTTTTTTTTTTTCTTTCTGAACGATAACTTCTTTTTGGTCCGAAGTTTTCTATTCATCATATCTCGCAGTTTGTTTCTGTTGACCATATTATTAGGAAACAAAATATGATTCTTTGTTGTTTTAGCAACCGCATTAAATACTAAAACCGACGAATTTTCGCGAAGCAGTAATTTTTACAAACTTCACAATTTAAATATAATGAGAAAAATTTTATTTCGCAAATACGTCACTCTATTGCAACCAGTACATAGCAGCTTAGACGCTTACCATGCGTGAAGGACGTAAATAAGTGAGAAGAAATTGGAGGGGGAAACAAAGAAAAGAAGAGAAATCTTCTGCCGGGAAGAATGCATTTTTGCGCATCGGGCTTTAACCTGAGCGAATAAATAGCACCCTAAAAATCTTGACCTCCGTTTCACGTCCTACAGCTATACCAACGCTACGCTCCCGTGGAGCCGATCAAGCTTTGCCCAAAAAGTGCTTTGTCACGGCACTCGTCGTGTTTGTGTCTTTCGCCGTCTAAGCACCGATCGCGCACAGAGAAAAAAAAAAAAAAGATCACAGGATGACGCCGGATTTGCTATGCGTGATTGTCTTAGCGGTGGTAACAAACACATAAAGACTACAAGCGCCATGACGACGCACGTTTCCCTCTGCTTGTTTGGTTCCGTCGGATTGTAGTGTTGGTAGCGGTCGACTTAAAGGGACACTGACAGGGTATTTATGCTCGCCAAGTTTTTTATTTGTGCGTGACATACGAGAGCCCAACTACCCAGAACGCAATTTGCGGCTCGAATTTCGGTTTCTTTCTGCCCGAAAACCGCCTATCAAGGGGCCCTAATCTGGACACTTGGCGAAAAAATTGGCGAGAAATCTGGCGGCCGTGATTGGCCAACTCCGCACTTGACCTTGGCGCCTGCCAATCAGAGCCGCGAGATTTCTCGCCGTCTTTTTCGCCAAGTGTCCAGATTAGGGCCCCTGGACGGTTCGAGTCGCGCTCACTCTCTTCTCTGTAGTCACGTGCCGTTTTTTATGGTTCAGACACAACCACCAAATATAATGAACGCCGTGGTTCATTATATAATGAACGCCGTGGGCACAGATTCAATACTAGAAATGGACAAAAAATATGATACCCATTTTTTGTCTCTTCTAAAAAACTGAAAAAAAACGTTGACTGAAAAAGAAAAGAAAAAAAGGATCGCAGCTAATTGTTTTTTTTATATCCGTCTCCTCTGTATTTCGTCTTCCTTCCCAGTCCAGTTCCGATTTCGGTTTCGAGCAGTTGCGTATTTTGACTTTATTAAAAATATACGTTACACTGTAGCAAAATATTGATTGGGTAGTCTCTGGCACCATAATAGATCGCATGGCAAAAAAAAACAAAAAAAAAAAAAAAAAAAAATGGGGGTGTCAGTTTCTCTTTAAGGTGAATCGTTATATTGAACGCTTACTGCTTTACAAAATGCGGTCCCCGCTGAAGTTCCAATAATTTACAACCAACGTAACGTTCGCGTTTTCAGCGATGTGGTTACGATGACCCATCAGCAAGAGGTTAGACGGCAGCAAAACTTCAAACTGCTTTTCATTTGTGACACCTTTCATTTATGCGACCTTTAGTTGCCTTGGTATCCGATTCCGACCGGCATGGCTCCTACGCGTGCAATTCGTTTACGTATATCTAAAAAAAAAAGAAAAAAAGAAACTCACTCGAAGGCTTTCAACTAGAGACAATCACCAAAGCTGTCCCTTCGTGCCGTTTTCTGGAAAACACATTTTACACAAATGTTTCTGAAACAAACGCTAAGTGTATTCCGGGTGGGCCGCAGTGTTGCAATATGCAACAATGGGAATTAAAAAAAAAAAAAAAAGCTTTCGTGACTTCCGAGACACGCGCGGCCGTCGTCTTGTTGTCCACCTTCCGGCGTGCGTGCCTGGACTTGACAACCAGGTCGGCTCGGAGCGACGACAGTCGCGCCAGCTTGTTATGTGGCCGCTTCAAAAGTTTCCCACAAAAAGACAACATAGTAAATACCCCATCTTACTACCACGCAATCGCATGGAAACGCTGGGGAAACAAGTTGTCAATACCGGACGCGGCAGGAAATAACCCCCGCCGCGACCCCCCCCCCCCCCCCCCCCCCCCCCGTTAGCATAGATGAAAGGTCAATTTTAACATAACTCGGCAATATTTGTGGTCTTCGAAAATATCTAAAAAATATCTTCACGTGTTGTGTTGGTTTTGTGAGGACCAAGATCGATGACGTACATTTTTGAACCACCATATTGTCTGGACTATAAGGTGAGAAACTGGAGGAGAAAATGAGAGCGAGCGGAGCTGCCTTTGTCTCTAGCGATTGTCTCCCTTCAAATCGGAGCGAACAAGAGCGTCGTCGGATCCTCGCACAGTTTCTCGCGTTCGAACGTCGGACCCGCTGGCGTTCGGTGCTCCAACGCGTTCGAAAAGTTGGTGGGTAAACATACGGGGAGCCTTTGGTCTGCCCACTAATTATTCCATTCAGAGCTCGTCCCTCTGACGTTACTGCGCGCCATCCAATACCTCAGTTTCTCATTGTATAATGTAAAACCCTTAATGTTCGCAAGCCCTTAATTTTCGCGAATTTTACGAATTGAACTATTCGCAAAATTTAACGGCACGCGAAAATTTCTATCCTTACAAGTTTCAAGGCTGGCGTCTGGAATTCACGAAATGTACTGGCCGCGATTATGTCCTTTGTGACCGATTCGCCAAAAATAGGGGCCGCAAAAATAGGGGGTCTTACAGTTGTTCGCAACCAGAAGTGTTTCTTTAGATAGTCTGCACCAGAGCTGTAAAAGTTGCTCACAATAAGGTATTAAGTTCCAGTTACATGGTCATATGATTTGGGATTTAATTAGGTTACAGTTACAGTTACACGCTTACGATCGTAACTCCTTAAAATTAACAGTTACTAAACAATATAACCAAGTTCTCGCAGTAACTTTGGAATATCGCATGACGGATGGCTCTAGGCAGCGAGATTGCCGACGCGGCGCTCAATTTTCAACAATGTATCAGTTGAGAGCCGTGATTTTTTATTCACTTCTCACAACAAGCTTCAAGACAGAGACCTTATGACCGGATATTTCCGTGAACAACAGCGACTGCACGCGATGAGATCGTCGTGAACATCAGAAAGTAACTGTAACCAAACCAAAGTTACTAGTTATACGAAAATGTAATTCGGTTACAGCTACTACATTTTTGTTGTAACTTGAAAGGTATTTAGTTAGAAAAAATGAAACGAATTACAGCGTCTTAAATAGTTGTAGTTAGTTACTTTACAGCTCTGCGTATGAGTATGAGGGACGACGCAGGACAGTCATGGTAAGCAGTGGAACGAACGACTTCACTTTATCTTCTATTGCGGGTTAAAGGCGAAGTAAATATATTACTTCAAATTATTTCAATGAGTACACCGAAACAAGCTTAACTCGGTACCTTCGCAATGTTCTAATTCATACGCATTACGAGTGCCGACACACAAAATTACAAAGATCCTAACTAATTACGGCAAGCATACATTAAACTATCACATTACTAAATGATCAAATTGCCCATTTATTGGCTTTGACTACAGTGCTTCGTTGCCTAGGTTAAACAAGGCTGCAGGCGATCCCTCGTATGCAGTGATATCCCATTTTCGTTTTCTTAAGACAATATAATCTTAATATAATTTAAAACTACGAAGTTCTTCTCCTTTGTTGCTATATAATTTATGCAGCTCGGTTTCAACACTTTTCTGTATGTACCAAATGATGTCTATTTTCGTGTTATTTTTGTGTAACTTCAATGTCACCATTTGATGTTAAAATTGAGTTTTTTATATACATATGTACTTTTTTTTTAGTAATATTGCATTATGACTATACTTTCATGTATGTGAGGGCGTGTGCATTCTGTATTATATTTGCTGCAGCTACTTGACGAGGCAAGTGTTGTGTTGTCTTTTATATCTCTATTGTGTATTTATTTTTAAGCAGTTGAACTGAATTCGGGCGGGAAAAGGCGATGTCATGCACCAAGCGCTTTTCTCTACACCCTAAGCAAATATCATCCACAATAAAAAAGCACAAAAAAAATACTGAAGTATTTTTGCACGGATTTAGTAACCGATCAAAACTTCTCTAGGCAACTTTCCCCATTTTAGTGGCAAGGACTGATTTAGCAAACCCAGAAAGGAATCTTTGTTTACGTGGCTTGTTTTTTTTAGTAGTCGCTTTACGACTTGTGCACCTTTTCCGCCAAGCCATTGGACTCTGGAAATTCTGGACTTGAATGACAAGGAAACAGCGCACCCTCAAAACAAGCACTCTAAAGTTTTCATGCACACAAAAGAAAGAGCCACTTACACAGCGCTGACTGACAACTCTTGGTTATATTTACAATTTTCGTTTTTGTCTTTCTTTGTGAACTGGGGTTTCTATGGAAAAAATTGTCCTTTTCTTCTTCCTCCTTCTTCCTGTGTTTTTGTAATAGGATGCTAATCCATAAAATTATTGTAAGTCTAAGTACTCTAGTTCCTTTTTGGATAACATTATGGAAGGAGTGCTGACACATCTCTCCTCTTGTCTGGCAATGTTCTCTGCTTCCATAATTTTTCTTGTTAGCTCGTCGTAGTTCCTTCCTAACACTGTGCATTTCTCCAGCTGTGCTGAGCAACCACAGTCTCGACAGTGAATTCCCAGGTGTCCGGAGTTTCTGTTGGTGATGGTGCAGTTGTGCTCACGAAGGCGATCGTTGACGCACCGTCCGGTCTGTCCTATGTATTGTCGTCCACAGAAAAGAGGGAAGGAGTAGACCACCTTTTCGGTACACTGTACAAAGTTGTTTTTATGTTTCTTCGTGCACCTGACTGTGGTTCTTGTCACGGTGTTTTCTCTCTTGCACCAGCTATGAAGTTTGTTAGGGGCTGAGAAGACGATTTCCAGGTTAACTCTACTAGCGATTTTCTTCAGACCGTGGGAAAAGTTGTGAACATATGGTACAATGATCGGTTTTTTGGTCCTGTCTTTTTCTTTTTGTTTAATGTGGTCTCCATGCTTGATGTCTTTGATGAGTCTTTCGGCCACTGATGTTAGTAAGGAGGTTGGATATCCTGCGCATTTTAATCGAGAGATTAAAATGCGGACTTGAAGCCACGTGTACAAATTCGTACTTTGAAGCGAATACTCTGAAATTTCGCGACCCGAACTGTTATCTATTGTTCGAGTACACTTCCAGGGGCATTCTGTGTCAAGCGAATATACTTAAAAGCTTGCTGATTACGCTACTTCCAGTTATGTCGGGTAGTGGGTCAACTACCGGGAAGGTTGAGTGTGCATCGTAATCCTCGATACATAATTTGCCGGCATACTGGCAGAGGTCTATTCACATATGTTCCCATGGTTGACTGGGCGTCGGTAGTAGCATTGGTTGTTGATAAGGGTAGTGTTTGAATGTTTCGCAGCAACCGATTATGTCTTGTATGACTGGCTTAAATCCTTCTTTAAGTGCCAGTCTTTACTCTTTCTTGGTACACCCGGAAACTTTGATCAGTGCTGGAAACCTCTATGTGACGTTTTGTGCGTATTCATGGTAGCCTAACACGTCGTGTAGATGGTTGATCAGTCCAAATTTCTCTCAGGCTCTAAGATCAAGAAGCACCTGACTCGTTTTCTTCACTATGAAGAAGTCTAGCATAGCCTCTGTCCCACTAAACTTGATACGCAGTTAGGCAAATTCAATGTGCCCGATGAGTCCTCCGCCGCAGTTCCTGAACACAGCCGTCGATGGTTTTGGTGCACATACTACATTCAATTTCTCGAAAACTTATAGTGGCAGCAGGTTAACGTGTGAGCCAGTTTTCACCTTCATTTTGATTTTTTCTTGCCATGAATGATTGCTGGTATGATCCTTTCGGCACGGCTGCTTCCGATATTCAAAACTGTAAAATTATAGTGGCTTTATACGCCCTAAGTTTCACTTTTAGATTCGCAGCAAGATTAAAAGTGATTTTTCTTTTGGCATACGTGGCAGAGTTTTCCGTATGCTGGACGCTTTCGAGGCTCGTGACGCGTGCTGCGTCTTCCACATTACTTGGTAGTGGAGGGAGCTTGTCTTTTCTGTTTGTCTCTCGCTATCATAACACGATACTGTCTTGACCTGGTGCATTGTCCGTACGTAGTGCATCAACCGCACGCGGTGCTCAGTCCGCACGAATGATATTCTCATGAACAGCTCAACTTGAGAAATGCATACCTCTATTAGCTCAAAAAAGAAGGTTGTGTTACACGGGAATGTTACCATTCTGATAAGTCAATAAAACGTATTGAGCAAGGCCATAAAAAATTAAGCAATTAAAATGTACGAAAAAAAACAACAACAACAAAGAACTGCACATTTCCACGTAAAAGCTTGTTGACCAGGTAATCGGGATACCTACGCAGCTTCAGCCGTCTACAGACACCGAACTTTAGAACAGATACGACATTTTGAAGAGCGTATTTCGAATTCACCTTCAAATGTGATACTCTGCGTAAAAACAATCCGCCCCACGTAAAACGGCCTTTTCATCATCCACACTGAGTAGTAAGTTAGTAATGAAGTTAGGCAAGCCTAAAATGTCTCACCCACGCTTAGAAGTACCTACAATCCTCGGTGATTCGGTATCGTGTTAACCCAATCTCTTACGTTGAATATGCAAAAGTTGCAGTAAATTTTCTTAATATTTGCGGAACGTGCGTTTTTGGGAGCTGCACAGGTAGCTCAAGTTTGGTGTGTCCACGTTTTGCCACTTTGGAGCATACACTGTTACTAACTTGGCCCCCGCGGAGCCGAGGTGGGACCCCCGGGGGTTTCAAATGGGCAGCCCAAGTCGGGCATGCCCACGCTTTGCCACCGTGGAGCCCACACCGTTGGTAACTTGGCCCCCTCAGTGCCGAGGTGGGACCCACTGGGGCTCTATAGCATTGCTCCTGCTGCGTGAATGGTAACTTTAGCGCACTAGTGCACTTCCCACGCGCTCAAAGCCTTTCTAAAAATTACGTACTTAGTAGTCTTCGATGACGCTCAGCAAGTTTCTAGTTTAAACCATATGTCTACTTTCACTAATTAAAAAGTAATTTAACAAATTTTACTTAAATAGCCGACTGATACTTACGATTAGCCCCCTATACTATATCCCCCTGGACGAATAATCAGCTGCACCAACCACAATAACTGTAGCTTTTACGGCTTTTTACATCAAGCTTGTTAAACTTAAAGAACACCCTGTATACGTCACGGCCAGGGGCACTAAACTCGTCAAACACAAAGTTGGAGTCGAATTTTCGCGGAGCGCGCCGATTAGGCGTTGTCGACAATAGCGCGAAGTCATCGTGGTGATAGTCCAATTTGTGCCCTCCGTCACCTTCGGACCCAACTTCGTGTTTGACGAGTTTAGAGCACCAGGATTGTACATAAGTAGGCAGTTGAGCGAAAGACGACAGCCGGTGACAAACGAGCTCCACGGACACAGTCCTCCTACTGCATGCAGTCACGATGCTCAGTACTTTCTACTCCAAAGGAATCAGCAGGGGGGTGCCAAAACGACGACAGCGGTGCTTGGACGCGCACAGATGATACCTACAACAACTGTCACGGTTTCAAGCTTGGGAGATTGCTTTTTATTTCGACTATGGGAACAAACGTCCTAGTTCAACCTTGAACGACTCTCGTGTATATTTACGTCCATTCTACCATTATACCTACAGACCATTCCAAGGACCGCGCGCTGTCGTCTTCGTTTACTTCGGCTGCGGAACGCGTCCTGAACATGCGCGGGATGTCTCTTGCGCGGAATATAAAACGCAGCTGTATGTATGCCTCGAGAAAAGTTTAGAGCAAGGAGCAATTGTGAAAGCTGCTTCTATTTCGAAACGTTGACTTCAAACAACTGACCTTTCTTTCTTTTTTAAGGGCGCCGCCATCTTGAGAATTCCGGCACCGACGACTCCGTCTAGCCAACACCTCCTAGACAGCTTTAAAGCCTGCGCGTTACGTCACATGACGTCACGTCCGGGGGTACCGCACGTTCGCTGATTGGATGCGAGTGCCGCTCAGCGTTCGCGTTGGACTATGATAGGAAACGAGCCCCACGCGAACGCTGACGCAGCACTCGCATCCAATCAGCAGCCGTGCCGGACCCCCGGACGTGACGTCATGTCACGTAACGCGCAGGCTTTGCTGTTTAGGAGGTGTTGGTTTAGCACGTATAGCAGCTTAAAATTAAAATTACCAGCTGGTTATGGCAGAAGAGTTATATGGGTAAGCTACTGTGTGGGTATGGGCGGAACTTGGCTAGACTTGGCTGGAGTGGACTATGATAATTTGACTGGAACTTGGTCTGTTAAATCGAGCTGACTGATGACAGGCCATAATCTTGCCTCCTCGTAAGGACAAGGAGGAAGACGGTGGGGTGCTTTGATTGAGTTTAACCGACAAGAGAATATATTAGCAGTTTAATGTAGTATATGCAGGTAAGATCTCGGCATTTGATAGCTGCACCTTGAGTTATGGCACGTAGCCGTTTACATACCCCTTTCATGCCTTGGAAGTAATAGCATACCTTGCAATGTTACTACCCTAATCGGAACACCAGCGCCGGGTTGGAATCGGTCTGCTTGCCTTAGACGATGTACAATCAGTATATTCGTGAGCATAAACGTGACGATGAGTCTGATAAAAAGTCCTCGCGATTCACGCTTGCAATCCACTGGCTGCATTAATAGGATCAATGGTAAGGGGTCGAAGAAAAATGGTGAATTAATTCTGTTTATTGGGTTGTGGTAGACAGGCCTTTTCGAAATTCATGCTGTTTTAGAGCGCAGCTCTTAGGCGCCCGTTTCCGGCTTGAGCGGCGTCGGCGTTGGCGTCGGCGTAACTGTGAGGTCACGTGAATTCAGGGGGTCACGTGACCCCCCCACCCCGAGTTCACGTGACCCCCTTCCCTCTGGGGTCACGTGACCTCAGGGGGCCACGTGACCTCAGGGGGGGGGGGGGGGGTCACGTGACCTCACGGGGGCCACGTGGCCCCCGTGGCGGAGTAGCAGGCAGGATGACGAGGTGAGGAGGAGAAGGAGGGGCATACCCTCCCCTCAGTACCCTTTTATCCTTTTCCTCAAGAACTGCGCTTTAATTCGGCGTTACAGGGAGTTGTAAACGGCTTTCATCTTTTCATCAAGTGCAAAGTAGGTATCTAAAAACATCCTTATATGCTTAGAAACAACATGCTCAATTATTTTACAAGTTCGTATTAATGATATGGGTCTATAATTAGTGACCTTACTAGCATTTCCAGTCTTAAGAAAAGGTATTATTTTGGCCAGATTCCAGTCATTGGGAACGTACCCATCAGAAAGCGATTTATCAATAATGATAGCAAGATATTTTGAACACCATTCAAAATAACGCCTCAAGAATTGATTATGAATGTTATCCGGTCCGGCGGCTTTCTTTGGATCGATAAGAAGTAGCTGTGAAAACATTCCCTCCTCTGAGACCTCCACGTCTTCGATTGGGAGAACATTCTAAACAAACAAAATGTTGGTAAAATGTTGTTATCAGCGGAAAAAAACCACTGACAAAATATTGGTTAAAATAATTTGCAATTTCAGTCATGTCCTCAGTCACTTCTTCTTCTACTATCGCTTTGGTAACTACATTTGTTTTTACTCAGACGATATGCGAAACTGCTTGGTCGTCTGGCAGCACTGTGCACGCGGCCATCTTGGTAGCACCAAGTATCTTGAGTTTCGGTTTCTCAGCATTTCCAGAGTATGGACTCTCTGCCACTAAGTGCGATGTTGAAACTTCATTGTTTTCTGACTTTTGATCACCCAACGTGGACAAAGGACTAGACCGTCATGTCTTTCATCTTTGAAGACATTTTCAATTCTTTTTGCGATGCGAATACGCATGAAGTCGTACTGTTTAGCGGTAGACTGCTCCACGCCATTGCATGCGACTCAAGGTTAGTTTTTTTTACTTATTGGCAAAAGCGTTTTTTTTACTAAAGTTATTTTTTTTTTGTGGAAGGTTTTGTGTTATTCTAAAAGAAACTGTGCCCTGGGAAATAACTTTCAGGTGCTACACAGAGCTTAAATTGGTTTCAGATAGCATTGACCTCAATCAAGCACAGTTGATGGATGTTCCTCTATTAATGAAGATTTGTTTAACCCTGGCAGAATGACTGCATTGACCTTCTCAAAACTAGCCCCCGAGGTCCTTCCAGTTTGCACTTAACATATTTTTTCCTCGGATGTGAACAAAAAAAAAAAGAAAAATAAAAGAAAAGGAGATTGTGAAATGAAGTCGGTACCGCCCGTGTTACTCCACTCGACGTCCGCAACCTACGTTTTCGCCGCCGCCGACATCGAAGTTTTAGCCACTGCGATGAACCAAAGTTGAACGATGAACCTAAGTCGCCACGTTCGATGTAATCGAACGTGGCGTTTGACAAAAAAAGACAGAAAAATCCCGTCTCTGTGAGCGTTGAGCAAACAGACACGTCGTCCGTGTCTTTTTGTTTTTTTATCCTACATTATTGTGCTTTAAATATTCAAGAATATTGTATCAACAAACTCTCCTGTTTGGTTTTAGAAGTGTTTTACAAACCTCGTTTACCGGCGCCAGATCAAATGTATAGAAATCGCTTCAAAGCAATGGCATTATTTTCTGGCTTTCCAATGTATTTTTTGAATATATTATATTAAAATGATGGCTCTGTCGTGATTTCAGTTTTTGTTGTTTACAGTTAAGCATACGCATCTTCAATTATGGTTGGTGGCGTCAATTATTAAAACTGTCATCTTTTTTCCTCGCTTAACAGCCTTGGTCTCGTCCGCATGCATTGAGCTGCTTGCGCATCAAGAAAAGCGCAGGCCAATACTACGACGTGTCTTAAAAAAATGTCCAGAAACAAATATGGTGCAACTTTGTGAAAAGATGAGGGCCCAGTTCAATAGTTGTAAATGGCTTCAAGCCGTGCGATAACGTCGCATGTTTGTTCGCGTTGTTACCGATTGTTTTTGTCAAAAGCTGCGTTTCAAGAAACAAATAAAAATAAGAAAAAACAATTCTGAACTCTGTTCATGTTGGCGTTCATGTCACGCACACATCGAAGGTTTATCGCTGCATCCGCAGCGGAACGCAGCAACGCGTTGGCCTCGCATATCTCTCACGAAGCGCGGTCGCTTATTACCATGGGGTCTTCGCCGTTCGGGTCGCTGGTTTCGTTTTCTCGCTGCTACCAAGATGGCGGACGTAGTTCTCGGCACGCTACTAGATGGCGCTATACATTTCGCACATGGTCTATTGTACCCAAAACTTCTGCCGTGAATATCTCAAAAAGGTTTGGATTTTCACATGAAAGAAAATCGGTTTCGAAGTTTTTATCTTTGCTTTGTGCTCTTTGCTTATTGACTGTATTTATGCCTGCTTAAACCCGTCCCATTTTTTGCGGGCTCTTGCTCTACACCTTGATAATAGACTTTTGTGGTAGATTATGTCCCTTGTAATTCAAGGACTGTTTAAGTTTTCCTTTTTTATTTCCACTAGGACAAACTTACGAGTGCATTCTAGTATTATTTTCTTAAAATTGAGCCATAGGTCATCCGCTTCTATCGACGGGTTGCCAGCTAGGTGCTCGGAGTTGTCATAGTTCAGCCTAAGTTGGTGAATAACCTACTCGTCATTGGCTTTTTCAAAGTGTTTATACGAAGTAATTTCAATTCTCCTGAGCTTAGCCTTTAAGGACAACGTAAAATGTATTGCACTGTGGTCCGAAATTCCCTGGTTAATCTCGCAATCATGGGCGTGGTTTATAAGGTTCTCATTTATAAATATTAAACCGAAAAGAGTTTCTAATTGCCTTTGTATTCTGGTATGTCGCTTAACCATTTGAGTTAAATTATGTGAGAAGACTGTATCTAAAAGTTGCTCAGCACATGATACTTCGTGGTACCCAGATCCTAACGTTACCTCGTCATTTCCACCAAAATTAAAATCACTTATTAAAAACGAAAACCTTGTTGGAACTTAGTTTTAGTATAAAGAGGAACTCATTTAGTTCTTGGAAATATCCACAAGGCATTTGCGGGGGTCGATACAGTACCCCTACAATTAACTCACTTTTTTTTTTCCATTTTGATGCTACACCATACATTTTCTATGCTGGGGCTCTTTTGATTTCTGAAGAATTTAAACAAGATTTGACTATTAGAGGAACACCCCCTCCTCTACTTTTTCTGGCTTTCCTATAGAACACGTAACAGGGAGGTACGATTGTATCATTTGTCAAACACGAGTCTAACCAGGTTTCAGTGATAGCCCCTTCATTGGGGTAATGCTCTATTAAAATATGTTCTAGCTCAACGGTTTTATTTGCGATACTTCTCGCATTATTTGCGATACTTCTCGCATTAAGGTTAATAAATAGGACACTTTTTGCCTCTGGTAAACAAGGTGCGTGTCAAGAACCATGCTCGGGTAAAGGTATTTCTCTGGCTGAGTAAAGTTTAACTTTCTGGTTTGTGTCTACTTCCCACGCGTACGTCACTCCCTTAACCTTCAGTTTATCATACGATAAGTACACCTTCTCTCCCCTTTCCCTATTTACTTTCCTACTCACCCGCAGCTTTTTTCTTAACATTCTGACATTTTTTGAAAAGTCATCGTTAATAAATATACGTGTTTCTTTTAATTTTTTAGGATTTCTGAGAACATTTTGTCTCTCATTATATTTTCCAAAGCTCAAGATTATTGGTCTCGGTTTACTTCTAGCCACCCTTCCGAGAAGGTGAATTATTTCGACAGATTTACCTTCAACATTCATTTTTGTTTTAAAGGAGGCTTCCACCACTTTTTCCACCAAATGTTGCTCTGTTTGTGCGTCAGATTCAGCTACTTCAGAGATTACCAAGTTATTTCTCGTACTTCTATTCTCCAAGTCATCAATGTTTGCCTCAAAAGCTTTACTACGGTCGCTTCCAAATGCAGTTTTCCTTGTGTGTCATTTATCTCCCTACTAAGATCCTTTATCTTAGAAATAGACGCTTCAATAGCCTCTAATCTTTTTTCAAAGCTTTTCTGACCCTGTACCAATGTATATATGTCCCGGTCAGCATTGAAGGACCCCTTTAATGTCGCATAAACTTGGATTGGTGTACATCATTATTCACAAGAACAGAGAAATCCCTCACATTTTTCAAGACTTCAAAAACAGAATGCGCACAGAAAGCACCTTACGGAACACATTTTCAAATGTTATTTTCTGTCTCTTTTATTCGTGACATATTTTTCTTCGGCCACTACTCGGCAAAGCGCACAAAATAAGTCTGCAGGTTTGGAGTGAAGAATGTTGACCCTTTTTTTCACTCTGTTTCCCTCCAGTGATCAAGCCATAACCTCATGTATACTTACAATGCCTGCCCAATCGCCAGTTGCCCCAGCTATGCCCAGAATGGTGCGCCGCATTTCCATACAAGAGAGAAAACGCGAACGACGTTAACGAAGCGACTGAAGGCTCATGGCTCATTCACACAGTTGCGTTGGAATACGACAGCAACCACTTGCATCTTTGTTAAGACTGCTTGCGTCGTGTTGTTGCTATGGCAACCCTTACGGCGAGCCAATGGGCTGCACGACGCAACGCAGCTCAACGCAGCGCAACGCAGTCGACGCAAGCAGTGTGAAACTGAAACCTCTCTTGTGCGTTCTCACATTCTTGGTGTTGTTTCGGGATTTTAGTGTGGTATACCTGTGGGCCGTGCTTAGGCAATTTATAAGCTAGATCGGCGAATACATCTGCAGTCAAAGTGGAATCGACGCCGCCAATGAATTTATGACACGCCTCAGCTGACTTCTCAGCTCGCCTTCATTTTGTCGCCATGCGCGCCCCCTCGATTATGTAAACTCGTAATGACAAACTGCTGGCAAAACAAACCTATATATTAAATATCCTATTAATTTGTCCTATTAAACTGACGTCGTCCGTGCCCAGTTTACGAAATAAATTTTCCAGTGGGTCGCGTGGCCTGCAAAATTAATGAGGAAATTTTGTTTTTCGTTTCTTTTTTGCGTGACGCCATCTGTGTGAAGTGCCAAGAACCTTCTTGAAGCGGGGACACCATCAGGTCGCCCAGTCAGCTCTCGTTGGCTCACCTGCCTATCTTACACCCTGGTGTATACAGCCAATGAAGGCCTAAAGGCCGACCTGCAAAATATTTTTCAACCTGGGTGAAAATCCTCCTCACCACCTCCAAGCTCATCCAGCCTCAAGATGCAGCAACAAAAGGAGTCCCCCGCCGTCGAGATAGCAGTGGAAGAGGGGGAAATGGGAAGGGTGGTGAGGAGGTGTTTCACCCTGGTTGAAAAATATTTTGCAGGTCGGCCCTTAAGACACGCACAGAGTGCCCTGGGCATCTTATTAGGGGGTTTTCGGAGATGGTTTCCGCTGTCTCGCACCGCAACCCGCTACGTGATCCGGGACTGTGCATGCAGGCAAGGCTAGTGCCGCGCATGCGCAGTAGTGGTGTCTTTTGTTCCGGAGAGCGTACCGGAGGCGGGAAAACGGTTTACAAAAACTGCCTAGCATATCTCTGCTCTGGCTGCGGCATTACCGGATAGGCACGGCGAAGAACGAATCACGCAGCAAGAATCTCTTACTTAGTGAGCCACGCCTCGCGTTTCTTAAGCTGCTAGCGATTATACGGGGTATAGATCTAGAAACAAAACCCGATTTTTCGGCCCGCGTGTGAAAACTACGCATCGTAGAAAGCTGAAAGTTCGTGAGAATGTGACTCTATAGCGGTGGTGATAAAATGCGAAAGTTTGAGCACACGACGTTACCTGGATGGAAAGATACGAGGGAAAATATATATTTTCTATGAGCCGGGGTCCACCTGAGCTAGAGCATTCATCAAACCAGAACTTACATTGTAGGCAAGTCTCACGTTTGTTTTCATGAAAAGAAATAAAAAAAAAAATAGCTAACAAAAATAAAGAAAATAATGTCTTTTTTTTTTTTGCTGACTAATCTTTTTTCCTCGCTGCAATTGATGGTACAGGTGCCCACAACGCCATTTTTTCAGTCGATGAATATTAGGCTCAGGTGGACGTCGGCTCATAGAGAGACTTTGATTTCCTTCGTATTTTTTTTTATCGAGGTAACGCCATGTTTTCAAAGTTTCGCGTTTTGTCACCACGGCTAGCGTCAGGCTTCTCACGGAGTTACAGCTTTTAGCAAACGCGTAAAGTTTATTTTTGCGGGCCGAAAAAAAAAAACCGGCCGTCATTTTCTCGATTCGGCCCCGTAGAATGATCAAAGCCTGTGCGCTAGCGTTTTGAAATTATCATATTGAGATTGACCGAAGAATCAGACTGGGCACGAGTGCGTCGTCTGCGTTCCGCTGGGCCCCGTGACCAATCAGCGCGTCGAAGGAGAACTCGGCATCGGGATCGGGTCCAATGCGGAGAACAAGTCGTCTGCTTCTTGCACAGGGGTTGCGGTGACGTCAAAACGACGCCGAATTCTGATTGGCTTTGGCTAGAAGAATAGAGGGAAGACCTCAATGCTAGATGCCTCGAGGTCTACCCACTATTTCTTTTTTTTTTTTTTCAATCAGCCAATAAGAGTTTGACATTCTGACATAATTGCAACACCAGTGCAAGAAGCAGACGAACTTGCGGTCCGCATTGCCGAGTTGCCGCCATACGACTGTCATGACGCTCCTTGGACGATGAGGTGGACGTTCGCGGGCCTTGAGTTCTCTAGGTGGAGATGGTCAGCCCCGTGCGAACAAACTTCTCTGTGAGTCATTAAAGTTTCTGCTCATGACCGCGACTGGCAGATCACTTCTATATTTTCTCCTTTCGGCCCATAGACAGACGGTGCCTACCTACTTAGAAGTCTTTGTAAACGGAATTAATAGGCCTAGCTGCCAGTTGCGGCAGTTTTATTAACTACATTTTTCTCTGCCAACTCAGTCATCTTTACTTTATTTTCTCTCTTTATAGGCGTTCGTTAGGTATGCCTTCTCTACCAACGACGTCAGAGGAAGCATTATCTCGGATACCTTTTCGATGTAGTCGTGATGATAGCCAATCGATCCAAAAACGACTCCCAAAATGCCATTTGCTTTGCGGCCGTCGTCTCTCGCCGGTCTGAAAATCACCTTCGAGATATGGGGGAAATAAAACTCGTTATTAATTAAATTATACTTTTTCCGGCAAACCATAGTTTACGTTATTCAAGTGTGTTTTTCCTGCGCGTGGCTGAATATTCTTCTTATTATTTTAATCGTTTTTTTTATTAACTACCAATTCATGAAACCTCGTAGTCTGCTCCCAGAACGTTCGTTTACGGCATATTGACTTCCACACTGGTTACTTGCGAGATCTGGAAAGAAAAATAAATGCAGAAAACCTGAACGAAATAGTCCAAGAGGCTGACTGGGAGCCGAAAAACCAAACAAAGGAGATATCCTACAGAGATGATTCTGTAAACGAGTCGTGCAACGATATTGGGTTGAAATATTTCTCACTTTAAAGAAGCATGCTGGCACTATAGTCTAATCCAGGCCATACACCTTTACAACACTCATCACCCAGTTGAAAAATTGCGAATCACTATGTCGTGAACGCACGCGCGACTTTTGATATTCCGCGGAAGAGAGTAAAGCGAAGAAGGCGATTATGGGAACGGTCTTAACACCATCTCAACTTTCTGACATCATGTCTCTGTTGTGGCGCTGATGTCGCTACTGCGAATGTGCAGATGCCTCCCCTCTTGCCAATCTCTTTTCTGTGCACGCGTCCCAGCGCTCTCACCTGGCTTGGGCGAACGCGGACTTATCTTAGAAACAGTGCGCAGGCATACATGTAGGGTTCCGTGTTTTCAAGTAAATTTGATCAAATAAAAAAAAAAAATGCAGCCGCTGGTAAAATCTTTTTTTAATTCGGATTCATTAAAAAAAAACCTGAATTTGAAGGCCTCGATGGCCAAAACAACAACAACCACGGCTACGAAAAGGCAGTTCTCTACAAGTAAGTTTGGTCAGAGCACAGGGTTCTGTTGTTATCTGGAGATTCCTCCCCAGATTCATTCAAAATCTTGTGATATTGACCAAAGAAGGTTAACCGTTTATCCTGTCTGGGTTCGTTCAGGACAACAGGGGCATTGTAATTCTGGGTCACGACAAAAACCAATGTTTTGGTTTCCATTTGAACTTCTGAGAGGAAAGTAGGATTGTGATTTGATAACCGTGAAAGCTATGAACTCTTAGATTTCATAGGAGGGACAGCTCAGCCTTCTATATCACCAATCCAAAATGCGCAACGGCAAGGAGAAATGGCGGAAGAGGATGTAAATTAAAAACCAGCTTTTAAACGAATACGTCATGGAGTTCAATGATAATAATGTGTATTTTTCAAGTTTTGTCGTTGGACAGTTGGTACTACAAATGGCAAGGGCACCAATGTTATGTGGTTCACGTGTGTTCCTATAAATCTAGGGCGATATATATTAACCCGCCGGTTAATATATATTTTCATTTTCAATCTTGAAAATTTTGAAACAGAAAAAAAAAGTTCCCTAATTCGGAGAATCGGGAATCGAACAAAAATAAACTCCGTTAAATTCCGCATAATCGGCTAAAATAAAATCCGAAAAACACCCTCCGAAT
This sequence comes from Ixodes persulcatus, assembly GCA_013358835.2. NCBI lineage: Eukaryota > Metazoa > Arthropoda > Arachnida > Ixodida > Ixodidae > Ixodes > Ixodes persulcatus. Next base: position 135,951 of record JABSTQ010011304.1, on the reverse strand, counting down.
TTCACAAGAAATAAACTCAAAAACACGGGATCTCACATATACGTCACGCAGCGGCGATGGGGCTCTGGAACACTTCCAACCTAAGCTGTAAGCAAAAAAAAAAAAAAAAAGTGAATTTTCTTAAGCGAGTACAAAGCGCCATTTGCGTCAAGATTCCCTATAGTTCGGTAAAATGCGGAATGCGCTGAAAAAAAAAAAAGAAAAACGAAAGAAAAGCTTGGAAAGGTGTTGAGATCAGTTTTGACGTGTTTTCTGTCTGCCCGAGAGCGTAGATAGACGCCGCGAAAAAGGGACAGGTAAAGGCCGTCGGGCCACGATTTCCCGCGCTGAAAGCATTTTGTTACAGATGAGTTCACGAAGACCTATTGTAGCAAGAAGGATGATACGCCCGTTCCTCCTTTACTAATGGATGGGCAGCTTATTATAGATCAAAAGGTCAAAGTTATGGTCTAAACAAGTACTTTGAATGTATTTTTTCTGAACGTCCAAACTCAAGTTGTTAGCCAAATGTGCGAACAGACAAGGAACATGTCATGTCTTCCATCGAGATTACGAATAACGGGATAGCCTTATGAGTATGAGAACTTGATGTACAAAAGTCAACCGGGCCGGATAATTTTTCACCGTTTATAGTGAAAAACTGTTCCGCGAAACTGGCAAACTATTTGCATGTGCACTTTAACAAATACTTAAAAGACGAAAAAAAAAAAATAAAACCTTCCATTCTATTGGAAGGTAGCAAATGTGGTATCAGTGCGTAAATCAGAATCCAAAAACTGTGTGTAAAAGTACAGGCCAATCTCTTTAACGTGCATATGCTGCACGATTATGGAACATGTGATTTATATTTACTTGATTTCTCACTTAAACATAGAAAAAACTTTTCTATCCGAGAACAGCTCGGATTTCTATCTGGGTCATCCTGCAGCACTATACTCGTTGACGTTTTTCACTCTCTTGCTGTAGCTATTGATATTGGGATTGCTGTTGATTGTTTGTTTCTAGATTTTAGAAAAGCATTTGACCTTAAAGAATAAAACATAAAGGACGGACGAAACAACATGTTTTATTCTTTCTAGTACTTAACTTTGTCACCAACGCGCTCAATAAAAGTACATTTGATCTTGTGAAGCCCGAATTATTATTTTACAAACTTAGCCTACTCTCCATCGACAATACCGTATTTACTCGAGTAATAGCCGCACTGTTTATGAGGAAAACATGAGGGTTCGCTTTTCCGCGGATCATGCGGCTTGCCAATCACCGCGAACGGCAGGCATGATTCCAGCGGTTTACAGGACAAAGATGACGTATTCGCACGAAGATACCGTCTGTGAAGATTCCATTTGTAGGGTGAATCGTGCTCTCGATTTAGCTTTTCGCTATGTTATTTTTGCGCAACGCTATGATTGGCTGTATATGTGCTCTGCGGTAAAGCAGACGGAAGGGGCCTGTTCATAAATAGTGCGGCTATTACTCGAGTAAATATGGTAATCTATTAGCTTGGCTCCAGGAATACCTTAGCGAACGAAAGCATTGTGTGATAATAAATGGTGAAAAATCTGAATATGTGGGTATCACTTCTGGTGTCCCCCAGGGTTCTGTCTCGGGTCCTCTACATTTCCTGGTATACTTTAACGATATCTCCAATGAAATTCAATAAAATATAAGACCATTTGCAGATGACTGCATTGCTTATAATACAGGTTAAGCATGTGAAAGATATCAAACTCTTACAGATCGACATGGACAAAAATTTTGAATGGCGCTCCAGTTGGAGGATGAATCTAAACGTTAAGAAGTGTGTGCACATGAGATTTATTTGACAAATATGTTCCATTGACTCTAACTAGTATGTAGTACATAATGAAATAATTAAAACGGAATCAAATGTAAAGTACTTAGGTGTTATGTTGTCTAGTGATTTAACGTGGAGAGCGCACGTATGTATGATAGCCCTAAATGCAGTAGATATGCTAAATTTTAAAAGACGAAATTTCCAACAGGGATCGAGAAAAATTAAGAAAACTTTGTATTTTACTTTTATTCGTTCATGTATAGAGTACGCGTCAACAGGTGGGGAACCCCACTACGATAATCTTATAGATAAACTTCAAAAAGTTCAGAACCAGTGTCACTAAAATAATCCCTGGAGAAGGGGAGCAAGAGAGACAAATGACAAACCCAAATCTCGAAACACAGCTAGGTGACTGGTTCAATACCCGGACCAGGCGGATTTTTCGGTCGCGCACCAGTCACCTAGCTGTGTTTGGAGGTTTGTGTTTGTCCTTTGTCCCTCTTGTTCCCCTTCTCCAGGGATTATTTTCGTAATTCTTGTGTAGCTCGCTTGCACCTTTGCATTTAATTGCATTATGATCAAAACCAGCGTGCCTAATTTGCTTGAAAAATTACCAACCTGGAGCGAGCGTCACCAGTGTGAAGGGAACCCTAAATTGGGAATCACTTAGCGAACGAAGAAAATGTCTTAGGTTAAAATTTGTTGATAATATATATCACAATCGCCTTCTAATCAGCAGGAGAACATTTCGGCATGATCCTTTTTATGTATCGGAAAGAACAGACCACCCAAGAAAAATCCGACCCAATCGAAGAGTGGAACAAATTGCCAAAGGATGTATTTTTGCCTATTTTTGAAAGTGGTTTTTGATGGTAAACTTTTGCTTTCTTTTGTGTGTGTGTGTGTGTGTGTGTGTGTGTGTGTCTTGTTTTTCTTTTTAATATTTTTAGTATTAAGTGAGTTTTGCCTGATATTGTTTTGGTTTCTATCTGTGCATAAAAAAATATGTTTTCTTTTGTAATACTTTTGACAAATAAAAAAAGTTCTGTGCACAACGTACCCCGCAATATTGCCAAAACGGCGATAGAGGTTTTCATGTTAAAAAAAAAAGTTCCAGGAATATGTTCCAAAAACCTTACCAATGGCTTTGATCGCCTCCAAGTTCAGAGTAAGTTGAGCGAAACATCTCATTTAAACTCGGGCGTGAAAGGCTTTTTCACGAGAATACTCACTGAAGCGTCATGTGAAAATGTGAACCGAACAATAGGGAATTTTCGCAAACCGTTGCCGTGTTCCACGTACCACACTACCGAAGCCTTTGAAGCATGCATTTAAGCGCACGCACGGGTGATACCTCGACCGTGGGGCGCGCGCTTTAAAGCATGCTTCAGAGGTACCGGTAGTGTGGTACGCCGAACACGATAACGGTCTGCTAAAAGTTCCTATTAACGAAGTGAACACCAACTTATGAGAGACTTACGAAAAGTGTTTAACATACGTGTTGTTGTTTCTTTTTATTCGCGCGCATCAAATAAAAGTTTAGGGTTGAATCTTCGTGAACACACCCGGTTTGTAAATATGGTACTCCGACGTGAGTCTTTACAAATATGAAATGAAGTTACACTTTGTAAATCTCGTTTATCCTGTGCATGAAGTTACGTCAAACGTCGCTCTAGTAAAACAATCTGGAGCGTCTTCATTTCTGTTAATTACTTGGAAGAGCAAATCGCTGCAATCTCGGCAAATGACGAGGCTGGGAATATGTTTCGACCTAAACATTATTGCAAATTTTCAGGCAGTAGCTTATCCAAATTTGCTTGGTGATCTGACAACACTGAGAGCGTCGCCCTTTTAATGTTGGCAAGCGTCGTTGGTATCGAAGCACGGTGGAGGCATCGGAGACAACCGTATTGGCAGTGTGCAATGGCGCGGCAGGTATGTTTTCTGCCTTGCGACCATGGAATTCGGACGAACAGTTTAAACAACCTACCGCAACTGTCTGACGAAACTCTCGGAGGTCCCTCCGAGCCAATAACTCTTCAAGCGCGCTAAGGAAATGCACGCAGAACGCTCGTCCAACACACTTACAATACACCCGACCCCATTGAATTACCAACTACTAAGCACCGTGTCTATTTAAGATGTTAACAAAAAGGCCACAGTTTACGTACCTTGAATCGCAGACTTTCGTCGAAAGCGAAGAAGGCAGTGTGTAAGCTTTTACAGCGAAGTCGTAGAACTTGCTCCGCTGTTTCGACGAGGTTGTCGAACGCGTGCACAGGCCTCCGAGAGTCTTGTCGCAGTTGCGGTAGGTTGTTTAAACTGCTCGTCCACATTCCATGGTCGGAGGGAGGGAAACACAGCTGCCGCGCCATCGCACACTGCTCGTACGGTTGTCTCCGAAGCCTCCGTGCTTCATTACCGACGACGCTTGTCAACATTAAAATGGCAACCCTCAGTGTTGTCAGATTGCCAAGCAATTTCACGTAAGGTCTATTGTATTGCATACGTGAAACGTTCTAGCATCAAAAACGCTAATGTTGTCGTTTAGCAGCACGTCTCTAGCACATGAAATGATGAAAACACTGCAAAACTGGTGATCTTCCATAACCTTCTAACCCACTCCCCTTCCCCTACCTCGTGTCCTCTCCTCCTTTCTTCACACTAGGTCACATGACCTCCCCGTTAACCAATCAGCGTCAATCACCTCACTCGTCCTCTCCCACCCATCGACCAATCAGTGTCGAGTGTCGCGTCCACGCTTTTATCCGGGCTTCACGAAATGCGGAAAGCCTAGCCAATGAGCGTTTCACGTTCAAAATAAATAAAACAGTCCTCTGTTGTGGCATAGAGCATGGTAAAACGTCACGTCAGTGTCTAAACGCAGGTTTTGGAAGGCGAAAGCCTTACTTGTCCCATTGTGCGAAAAAGCGGCGTCGTTGTGCCCGCAAAATAAAAAAGCCTAATAAAAAAGCGAGACGACTTGTGTTCTATTGTTGATTCAACAGCTGCTGATGTTGTTGTTTTACCGGAAACTTGGCTCACTGGGAGGGTGCGTGACTGCGAACTTTTTCATGGACCTAAAAAGTACAATATTTACAGGAACGATCGGCAAGATAGGTGCGGTGGGGGCGTTTTAGTTGCAATTGCAAGTCATATTGATTCCTTTTGTTTAAACATAGCTAGCGATTTAGAAATCGTTTGGGTGTGTCTTGGTACTAACCACATGAAGTGGATCATGGGAGTTTGCTATAGGCCGCCTTCATGCTCACCATTTTTCATTAAAGCTTTGCAGGACTCCATAAATCTGGTCGTCATTCGCTTTCCCAGTTCGCCAATTTTTTTGTTGGGAGATTTTAATTATCCTGATATTGTGTGGACAGGTAATAAACTAGCTACAGGCACACCCTCACCTGCCTCATCTGAATGCAATGATTTTGTTAGCCTCTGTTTAGATTTTTGTTTCACGCAATTAGTTACTCAACCAACCAGAGTGACCCCATTCACGGCGAACGTATTGGATCTTGTTCTCGCAACTCATCCTGAACTCGTTTCACCCATCTCCTATCTTCCAGGGCTTAGTGATCATTCCATATTGCATTTTAATGTAAAAGCAGCAGTACCAAAACCATCAACTAATGTAAAACAAATTCGAGATTACGCCAAAGCTAACTTTGATAAAATTAATCTTGACCTTGCAACTTTCCTCGATGAATATTTATCACTCTTCTCGAGTCGTTCAGTAGAAGAAAACTGGAACTTTTTCAAAACCGAAGTTAATAAACTAACAAATCAGTACATTCCCTTAAGGACAGTTATCGAAAACTCTCAGTCACCCTGGTTCACCAGAGCCCTAGAACGCTTATCAAACAAAAAAAAGCGTCTATTTCGCGCCGCAAAATTTTCCACGTGCGAGCACCGTTGGTTGCGTTATCGTACTGCTGCTGAAGTGTACAAAAAAGCAATTGATAGCGCCAAACTAGAATTCTTGACTCATAGCCTACCTGCAATGTTAATCAACAATCCTAAACAATTCTGGAATATAATAAACAAAAAGACGCAGTCAACTATCACACTAAAAACTGCAAATGGTTATTGTATAGCCAGTGATGAGTGTTTAAATTTATTAAATAGTACTTTTGCAGATTCATTCTCTACTGATAGCATGCACGATTTCCCTTCGCTAGAGAGTGCCGATTACTTGCCCATGGATCCTCTTTTTCTTGATTGCGTTGGTGCCGTTCGTATCATAGATAAACTCAAACTGTCATCTTCAGCAGGAGTGGACGGTATTAATTCCAAGTTTTAAAAACACTAAACAATACTCCTCAATTATTTTAACAAAATTATTTGAACAATCTATACAAGACGCTGTTCTCCCATCAGACTGGAAGGTAGGGAAGGTGGTACCCATTCACAAAGCTGGAGATAAACATTCCCCTCTTAATTATCGTCCGATCTCAATAACCAGCATTCCCTGTAAACTTCTTGAACATATCATTTTTTCTCACCTCGTCAACTTCTTAGAATCTAACAACTTCTTCAACAATGCCCAACACGGTTTTCGAAAAAAATTTTCATGTGAGACCCAACTAATATCTTTCACAAATGACCTACATCACATTCTGGACCGAGGATCCCAGGCGGACTGCATTTTCCTGGATTTCGCCAAAGCATTTGACAAAGTTTCTCACAATCTTCTGCTTCTAAAACTTTCCAAACTTAACATAGACAATAACGTTCTCGCATGGATACAGTCTTTTTTAACTCAACGGTCTCAATTTGTCACTGTGAATAACAGTAACTCCTCTTTTGTCAAAGTTGCGTCAGGGGTTCCGCAAGGGACAGTCTTAGGACCGTTGCTATTCTTAATTTATATGAACGACCTCCCCACTTATTCTCTTCATCCGTGTCTCTGTTCGCTGACGACTGTGTACTTTACCGTGAGATTCTCGATCATAATGACACCTGTATACTCCAATCAGACATTAATGCTATTAACTGTTGGTCTGACTCATGGTCCATGAAGCTTAACACTAACAAATGCAAGGTCATGCGTGTGTCTCGCCAGTCTCATGAATGTCCTAACTATTTCCTTAATAATGCTCATCTAGAACCGGTATCTTCGTACAAATATTTAGGCGTACATATAGCTTCTAACCTTCCATGGAAAACACATATTCAGCATATTTCAGCTAACGCTAACCGCATGTTAGGTTACATCAAGCGAAATTTTTCATTAGCCCCTGTCTCACTGAAATTAACTCTTTATAAAGTTTTAATTCGTCCCAAGTTAGAATATGCAGCTTCTGTCTGGGATCCCGGACTAGTCACTCTCGTATCTACATTGGAAGCCGTTCAGAACAGATCCGCTCGTTTCATCCACACAAACTATCACCGCACCGCTAGCGTCACCTCTATGAAAACAACTCTCTCATTACCACCTTTATCACTACGTCGTAAAATTTCTCGTCTTTCCCTATTCCATAAAATGTATCACCATAATTCTTTCCTGCGCGACAAAATAATTGCTCGGCCTGTCTATGTTTCCTCCCGTATTGATCATCAACATAAGGTGGGCATTCCTAACTCTATCACGACCACTTTTTATTCATCTTTCGTTCCCCGTACATCCCAGGAGTGGAACCACCTTCCCCGGTCGATCGCCATTATCACGGACTCTGAGCTCTTTAAAACTACAATTACTAATTACTTTATTACTGAGTGTGTCTAATATGTATTATGTTATTTGCATTAACCTTCTTGTTGCTCTCCCCCTCTGTAATGCCTTCGGGCCCTGAGGGTATAATAAATAAAATGAATGAAATGAATGAAAATTCACATAGTCACACGCCTTCATGCACGCGCCGCTCAATCGTATGCTCAAAGACGACGCCGTCCTTGGCGTCGTCCTTTTGGTTGTCCAAGAGGTCGTCCTAGACGTCGTCCTCTAGTCGTTGTTCTCGACGTCGTCCTAGACGATGTGCTTGAGGTCGTCCTACAAGTCGTACTAGACGTCGTCCTAGAGGTAGTCCAGGACGTCGTCTTCTAGGCGTCGTTTTCGACGTCGTTCTCTAGGCGTCGTTCTCGACGTCGTCCTTGAGGTCGTCCTAAAAGTCGTCCTAGACGTCGTTCTAGACATCGTCTTTGAGGTCGTCCTCGGCACCGTCCCTGACCTCGTCCTAGAGGTCGTCCTAGACGCCGTACTTGGTGTCGATCTCTAGGACGTCGTTTCGATCTCTAGGACATTTCTCCCGCGGAACAATAATACTTTCACCTCCCAACAAAAAAATTGGGGGTGTGTGTACGTTTATACATTCTAGAAGTTAGTCTGCCTCAGCGGTCGATTTGTCTCCCAGCTATAGATGAGATATTTAGCCAGTGCAGTACAACCGCTAGCCTGGGGTCTTTAACGTGCATCACACAGTAGTGATAAGCGACCACACGCCGGTACGATGCTCATCCAGATCAAAACGGGCAGGGGTGAGGATTAAACCCAGGACCCATGGGTTCTACAGCGCGATCTTTCGCTCCACGTGCTACTAGCTGGTGTGCGATAGCCCACTAGGCCACCGATCCCCCCTTCGCCTCCCTAAACGTAAGCAGTCTCGAGTGTCCCCTTTTCATTATTTTTCAGGTTTAAGCATTTGTTTAGCTTCGTAATTCACCGAGATTATAGAGATTCACATTCTCAAGTGCTTTGCTGGTGAGCAAACGCTCAAGATCACTCAGAGTGTAAGGGTTTGTACCTGCGCATGATGCCGCGAAAATCCGCTGAGCCCGATTATTCGACGCATTGAGCGCATACACAAGATCCCGTCCGTATTCCGTTGTACAATAACGTGCCAATCAGCGTGTCGGAGCGAGCCACGTGTCAACATATCGCTGGAGCGCATGTTCTCCTACGAAGAGCCGTCGTTACGTGCTTCGAGCTCCGTCGCTCTGTTGGGCTCGAGCGGGCAGTAGCACCCGCTCTTTGCAAAGTTATGGGGAAAATGGTCGTGGCCCAGTTGTGGGAAGGTATCGAGAATAGAGGTGGGCGGGAAACCATATAGATTGCAGGTCAGCCAAACTGGTGTGCGGCGATACCTCTGCCACTCAACGTGGGCAAAAACCCTTGCTGGCTCTGTTGAGATAAGATCCTGCACGCAAGGTCGGACGTATTTTTTCGTTTTGTTATTTCTTATATGTTACTTCTCAACATATGCAGAGAACGTAATTAAAAAAAAGATTTTTGCGAAAGAACCACATTATTTGACGAGAAAAAAGAAAATGAGTGATCTAGAACGGCATATTCGATTTTTGAAGTTTTCGTTTATGTTATGTTTGATGACACGTACTACGCAAACTACAAATATAAAAAAAGATTCTAAAATATTTTGCCCTTATGATATATCGTGGGAACTATTGATTTAAATACGCAAATCAATGTGGAGGTTATATGTTTTGCGTCGAAAATGCGCAAACATGGCTAATTTGACGTTTTGTCACTATATTTCTGTACCGTTATCTAAAGAAATTGAACAGCTACAACATCAATACTTATGTCATATATTTTTATTAAAACGTTGTTTTTAACAATATATAAATAATTGCTTTATCTCTGAAATGAATGTTTTTTTTTTATGTCTGTCCAAACTTGTCCTAAAATACAAAGATAAAAACATATAAAATAGCGCAAAAAAGACAAGGACAAGACGTATACAGCACAAGCGCGTGTCCTGTATCTTCTTGTCTTTGTATTTTTTGCGCTATTTTATATGTTTAACTAAGATGAACCAACTAGCCCAACAACGTACCCTACTAAAGATAAAAAACTTCACGAAGCAATTAAGAAAAAAAAACAAATCTTCATGATTTTTCTTAAATTGATACTGGCAGTTCTCCACCATAGTCTTGCGTTTATTCATCAGAAAGATGTCGCGTCATTTTGTTCCCTTCAAAGTTACAGTGCCGCAAAGAGCACCTTCCACTCCGGCATTTTTGTCCAATGCCACAGACGAGATTATCTTTTTGATTCCGTGTATTTTATTATTAGATATACTTTTGTGCTGTATGGAGGTCTTTGGCCGAAATTGGAACATTATACTATTTAAAACAATACCTGCGTTGCTTCCTCTTTGTATTGATTTGACCAATAATCCTCTTTTGGCCTTCAAAATTATAAGTTCTTGGAGCCTTAGCTGAACTTCTACAAAAGCGGGACGAAAACAGATGTAATGGCTATTACAACATTTGTTTTAAAGGAAGTAGTAGAAAATTAAGTACAGCGGTACAAGATATATGCGAATATTTATAGATATATTCGCGATAAAGTGGGAATGTTTGAGCCCAAGCTTGTTACATTGCTTTTCATGACGGTTCTACGTCCGGCTGACCAAGGTAACCCTGCGACTTCAGTGGTAGACTTTCAGTAAGATGTCCGTTGAGATTAAAACTATTTGTATGATTTATTCTAAAAAGAAAGATAAACATGAAATTAAAAAAAGATGAAGAGTTAAAACATCGAGCGCACTTGTGTTCCGCGTTGTCAAGATGGCGTCTTTAGAAGCCCTTCTTCTGTCCCTCTTCAAACCAGACGGACAAATTCCGCGAGGCACTCTCCTGTGCTGCAATAATTTTAACGAGTGAGAGAATTTTTGTCAACTCCTGGCTACAAAGAGGGAATGCACGGACTGGAGATTTTGGCCAATCTCTTCGCAGATTTGACATCGGGATCTTACACACAGCAAATATTTCTCTGGTTCGCTATTTTATTTTTGTGTTTACAAAGATAGTCAACACAGGATACACTACAGACGCTCTAAGTCGCTGCCATGGCTGAAGACGTTCTGTCCAGACGGAAACTACGCAGGGACTGGAAACCACTTTGTTTGTTTTTTTACGACCGCAGCGCGCTTGTTGTCCTGTCTCACCAAAGTAGCTGCCATAACAATCACAATCATAACACTAATGATTACACTCAACCAAAAAAAACAAATGGCTGCTTTTTGATTTGTTGCAGTGCTTTCTGCACACAGCATATACTTGATTAAATTAGTTTTTTATATTAAGAAAACGCAAGTATCAAATATTTATTAATTGCGTTGTGTGTATGTTTTGTACAGTCGGAAGTCAGTCAGCTTCAATGGGCGTCTGGTGTCTGGCGTCTGGTGGGACACCAGACGCCCCAGTGCATCACGCAGTGAATGATACACGACCGCGCTCTGGTAGGGTGCTCATCGAGAACAAAACGGGCCAGGTGTGGTGATTAAGACCCAGGATCTTTGGGTTTCGCAGCGAGAGCTTTCGCTTCACGTGTCCCGAGCTGCACTCGGCCACCTAACTGCAGATTAAATATTCAGAGAAGTGCATGATTACACTGGCGACTCGAAACATAGAACTTCTGCACCAATGTTCTAGCCGCAAAAGTTTATCTCTAGCAAATATTCAACATTGACCGCATCAAAGTAAACATATAACAGAAAATATATTACGCATGATATAAGAATAACAGTTAAGTGCATGACAGTCACTAAGCGCTGTCTAAACCTGATAATGGGTAAAGTGTCGGTAGTCGAGAAAATTGAGAGCACATTATAGTCTATACGTCACTCCATCTAAATCTCCTCGTTCCGCATGAAGTTCAGCAACAGTATTGGTATTGGAGCTACGTCGAACAGTAGCAATAAATGTAGTTGTATATTCCCAAGTCTTCATGCAATACTTTTGATCAAATTATGCAGTAAGTTTGTTGGAAGTTAAACCTATCTACTATTTTAGGTTGAATGAGTTTCTTTTTACCCTGCATTTTATTGCACCAAAGCAGGATTCCGTCCATTGTTTTCAATAGTTTCTATGTATGTTTAGATATCTAATTCATTTGTGTTCGGGGGAATTGCTTGCGAGTTGCCTAAAACAAGAAACAAGATGTTAGGAACACATTACCTATTTGTAGAAACATGCTGGGTTACCCTCTCGATTGAAATACGTTTGTCTTCATTTTAGATGATAGTATAAAAATGATAGTATTTTACACTTGCCAAATAAAAAAAAAAAATCATCTGGCACGCTACATGAAAGGAACGATTATGAATCTCGATCGCAAAGGAAGACTTTTTACGTTTGACTGAAAGCTCGGTCACACCACGCCTTCTGTTCAACGAACTCCGTCATATTGCGGGAACTTCGACCGGAACTCGAACCTGTTATCTCGCGACCCCTAGTTTGGCGTTCTGCCTCGGAGTCACCGAGGCGGTCTTTTAGGACACTCCGTAGATATTTGTATAACCGGAAAATGAAATAAAATTAAATAAAAACAAATTTTAGGTAAAAATATTAACCGATGAAAAAAAAAAGAAAAAGACGGACACCGTTTTTTTACGGAGTGTCAACACTGCTCATTGTGTTTTCCGGTTCATGTTTGTCTTTCAGATATTTGTGATTGATTGATTGCTGACTGACACACACAAAGACATGTGTGTGGGGCAGATGTCTCTTCTCGCCTCGTGGCCATGTTTGCGAGTTCCAGTCGTCTATTATTAAACTCTAAAACGTCGTCAACCGCATTAAAAAAAAAAAAAAAAAAAAACCAAAAAACCTTGTGCAAAACAAAAAGCAAAAAAAAAAACACACACAAAAAAAAACAAGAGGCGCAGGATTGACCCGGGGAAAAGAATACCACTGGACGTTCAAGATGTCGAAAACTCCAAAGACGTTGCTTTATATCTCTACAAGATATATCCCTACAGTAACGGCTTTAAGTAAAATTCGTAATCGCCCAGCAGCGGACATTGAAACATTTATTATAGATATCAGTGTAGTTTAAAACTTCAGCGCAGCGGCTGAGCCAAGACTCTAACAGAAAGCTGGAAATCGGGGATGGAGTCTCGAAATATTAATGTTAAGTGCTCCGTATGATGCCTACGAAGTGCATTCCTAGAGGTCATGCATATACAATGATGGTGCATTCGGCACACCGCTACTGGAAGGACATTCAACCGTCTCTTTCCTAGCGGCTAAGTTGAGAAACTATACCCATGGGTACAGCAACAACATAAAATATTTGCTTGGATTTCTGACGCAGCGATCGGCTGACGTAAAGTAACTGGATCCTAAAGAAAGTAACACCAAGCTCCCAATATTGTTGCTATCATAGTTCATGGAATGAGCAGTTTCTTTTTTACTTCTCTATTCTTGGTGAGCCAATATCAATTCGCTGGTGACGAAGAGCTTTATAGATACTTTTCTTGAGTAATGAGATCTTGTTATCCACACACCGGCGAAAAAAGCGCACATCTTAGCACTGACACAACAGGCAGCGTTGGTGGTTGGCGTCACTGAAAAATAAAATTTCTGTCTTAAAATACCCAAAAACAACAACGCCATTGTAAGAGATCCGTGAAGATCCGTATGATTGATAAGCTGATTATATACAAAGTGCCAAAGACGCTTACGTTGGAGAGGAACGCTTTCAGTACGACGATGCTCCATTGCGATCTTGGCGCGACTGGTTGAGAGCGACCCTTTCGAAGCTCCGAAGGATTTGAATGGGCCGAAATGGCGATTTTTATGGCAACTATGACCGAGAACGAAAGAATGATTATTTAATCGGGTATTCGTCTACAACGAAGCCAATTTATGAATTCTCTCTGATGTGTCACAGGGAAGCATTTTTGGAGTTTTTGATTTTTAGGATTTATACTAGTGATATTGTAAAATAGATTCAAGACCTAAATTCGTAATACACGGAAATGACACGAGCCTTTTTTCAGCTAAAACTAGTGATGATCTAATTAATTACGCAAACGCGATATTAACAGTGCTGCAGAAGTGGACTTCAGACAATGGGCTCCAAACCAGTACTAGTTAGACAGGCAATCCTCATTCGGCTCAAGAATAAAAAAAGTTTTTACTATATAAAGAGCCTCGTCTTAAACCTAAGTATTATGAAGAAAGCAGAGAATTTTAAAACTATATGTGCCATTTTTAATCAGAACATGTCCTGGGACAGTGACGTAAACTATTTACTCACTAGAATGTCTAGGGTCATTGGACTCGTCTTTTGTAACAGTCATATTTTACCTAATAACGTAAAGCTACTTGTATATCAAGCCTTGTTCATTTCGCACGTAAATTACTGCCGCCTGGTATGAGGCACATCCACTTGTTCAAATTAGAAAAAAAAATACGTTTATTGCAAAATAAATTTGCTCGGTTCATTGAGACCGCGTCATGCACTTCCAGTATAAAAGGCTCATTTACAAAATATAATTTAATGCATGTTTAAAATATACACAAATTTAAATGCATGGCCTCTTTTAAGTAAGAAAAAAATAAAAACGAGAATACCCTAGCGAATCTTTCTGAGCTAAAAGTTATTGTTCTACCCTATCCAATTCGTTCGGCGGAGATTTGGACTGTGCCATTTTGTCGTAATACTAATTCCATGCAATCACTAAATTACACACTCCCCGCTTCAGTTTATACGCTTATAAACTGCAATATGGATATAATATCGATTAGAGTGCATGATTTTATAAAATTCAGATAAGTTAATTCGTTGTATTTTGTTGTATTCTGTACTTTGGTATCTTTTATGCTGTTGCTAGGTTCTGTTTTTTTTTTTGAATTAAATACAGTAATAAAGCAAGGGGCTTCAATCCGTGTTACAGTTTTTTTTTCCCTATTTCTGTCATCCATGTATTTCGAATTGGAAAAAAATTGACCGCATCTTCACGTGGTGAATGATGTTGCTTGGGGCGAAGCTCTGGTGGTGCTTGTCTGCGTAGACGCCGAGCCGCAGCATGCCGAGCCTTTTCATTCATGTCAGTAGGAGAACCCCCTACTCTTTTTTTCTTCTTTTTCTTTGAGCCTTTTCATTCATGTCAGTAGGAGAATGTGTGGTTTTCTTCTTTTTCTTTTTTTAAGCAGACAGATGGGATGGCATCTCGGAACCACCTACTCTTTGTTCCTTATTTTTCTTCTTTCATAATTTTTTTCATCTTTTTTTCAATTTTTTTTTTTGCCCTACACGAGCACGTGAGCATGTGCTCACGTGCTCGTGAGCACGTGATCTCACGAGCAGAAGCACGAGCACCCGACGCCGGGCCTACGGCGGACGGCGGACGGACATGGCTAGCCCCTAAGGAGCTTCGCCCCTAAAACATTTTATTCATCTTTTTGCGAGGTTTGGTTGTCTGTCTGTCTGTGTCTGGCTAGCCGTCAGGGAAAGCAATGGCGCTACTTTCCCAGTATCTTGTGACTTTAGGTTCCCGTAGACTAACACTCAGTCAGTGTTTCGGCGGGGCTTGTGGTCAATCAGTGACGCCCGAGTCGAGCCCTGACGCAGCCCTCGTGCTCAATCTGTGCCATGCGCTCGATAGAGGAAGATATTGGTAAGAATACAGTTGAACCCCATCTTCTGCGTGGAGAACGCGCTAGACAAAAGCTCCCCGCCCCCTTCCCTCCTATGGTTCGCTCTCCGCGCCAATATTTCATCTCACTGTAGGCAGGACTACAGCCAAGACGACGAGACTCCAGGTCCAATCACGAGCCAGTTTCAAAACCCGCGGTATATTGATTCGACGTACCCGTCAGGGCGCGTCGCGAAGCAGCGATATGCACACCGCCTCAATGTATACCATGTGGTTTTAACCAACACTTGATTTGCACCTAAGTCAGTGACAGGTCAAGAACGAAGTGGAAGCCCCTCCCACCTCTTTCGACTTTGCAGAGCGAACGCTGGATAAGATGTCGCCTCCTCTCCAGTGTTCGCTCTGATAAGATGGAAAGAAATGGGACGAGCTTCCACTTCACTCTTAAACTGGCACCGACTATAGTAGCCCCAAGCTTTGGCTATGCCATTAGACGATCCATCCGTTGCCGGAAGGTTTGTAATTCACCCCTGCCCACCAATGCCCACATCGACTCCTGCGATCCCAAAACGTCATCCGAATAGAGCTGCCTTCCTGCTTCTTTAGTGTCTGTACCATCAGTCGATTCTCCTAGAATTGCAATAACCAGTCATTTTTTTTTAGTACTCTACCGCTCATGTTTTTGTGGATTCCCGTACTGGACGCGTTCATATTATATTAATTTGTTTTTGTTTCCGCCCGCCTCCCCTTTGCGATGCCTCCGGGCACTGAGGGTTTTGAAACACATAAATAAAATTAATAAATAGCCTATCTTAGATCGAGACAAAGGATAGTATCGTTCACGTTTTGGTCCAGAGAGCGTTTCATGCAGAATCTTATGTATGCTGTTTTGAAGAAACTTATAAACACAGAAGAAAATATACGAGGTCTTCCAAGACGTCTAGCAAAACAAGATATATTGTCTAGTTATTTAAAGGTGTATTTTCTACGTCCTGCAAATAGATGGCGCACGAAAAGATGGTGGTAAAAGCTCGTAAAAAAAAAAACTTTCCTTTAATGTTTTGTAGAGTCATTCACTACAGGAAACTAAAATAAAACTCATCTGTAGAAGATATAAATGTTGTAGAGTGTCCTTTTGTACCAAGGAAAGAGGTATTCGGTAGGCGAGTAGCTCACGGAGTCTTTGCTTGATCACGCTGACGCCAAATATTTGAAACATGCGTCTGGTTTCTTTTTTAATGTTTGGTGACAACCTTTTAACAGTTCTTAAAAGGGAACTTTGCCTGGCGCACTCGAATCACTATTCGATATTGTATATCTTTATGAAACACTTGGCAAAGTACATCTTATTTCGCTCTTTGTCTAATGATATAGTGTGGTGGTGCGACCGACAGCCACAGTGGTGGCCGCGTTCCTCTCCACCAACACGTCTCCGCGACGGCATTCTCGGAAGACCCCGCGAGGAGCGGGTGCCGATACCCGACCTGCCGTTTGGGACCACCGTTCTCCTTTTGGTCAACCGAGCGATGCGCTGCGATGAGGTGCCAGGAGAGGAGGACGCACAGAGGACCACGCACAAGCCTACACTAGGAGACGAATTGGGACCAGCGGCCGGGACAGACGCCGATATCGCGTCTTCATCTATAATTTGCCATAAAACTTCGGCGTAATAAATTATATATTTTAGTAGAACATACGTCACTTCATTGGGGACTTCTGCAATAACATATCTCAGCGAGGAGATCCGGAGTTCGACTCCCGGCACCGCTAAAGATTTTGTCTTTCGGCGACTTTCTAGCATTTATCCCATTCGATCAGTAGTCCTCATTTATCTGCATATTGGAGTATATATAAACAGAATGCATTTAGTATGTGGATCTTAGTTGCCGAACTGATTGTAAGAGCGGAGAGAATTTCTAGAAGAAACAGTACTATATCATAGTTTAGATATTTAAAGTAGGCTGAAATATATGTTAAGTATAGTACTTTGACTCCTCCAAGTGAAAAATCAGCAGAATTTGTGTTAATTTATTTTTAACTTAGGTAGCGCCATGTAATTCCCGCCTTGGCGTTTATATAGGGTAATGGGAGTGTAGACAAGCACATGAATAAGTCTTGGAAGGTTCTGACCTGCAGTCGAGTTCTGCGTGAAGTTGGTGGACGAGGGCAGCAAAGAAGAGGACTCCCACCACCGCCTGGATACAGGTCCGCTTCATGACCCCGGGTTCTCGGGTTGCTCCACCGCACAGCTGCTTCCGTCTCAACCTGCGTCAAGAGAGAGAGGGGAGGTTCAACGGAAATTCTTTTCCGTTTTTTTTTTTTATTACAGAGGCACGAGCGGACGAGAACTGTAATCGAGGGCGTTTGCTGTGCTTACTTTTTGTTATACTTGCGTCTGTGAAGGCATTTAAAAGCGCCTCAATGAATATACATTTTGCGATAGTCTACCGCAGACAAGAGCGGCAACGCCCTTCGCGAATGCTTCGGACGGCCGCGAAAGTTAAACTTGTTGTATGGTACCTCGGACGCGACTAGGCAAATGCATGATAAAAATTTTAGTTCACCCTCATGCCGCACACGAAAAAAAGGCAATCACGGAAAACTATAGAGGGATCGCAGTGAATGACAAAACCCATAATACAATAACCCCCCCCCCCCCCCCCCCCGGGGTCACACACACACACAGACACATAAACAAAAAAAGGAAGAAAAATGAGAGCGACACCCACAGGGACAATGAGTACATATATGCCTTGCTTAGCTGTCCCTGCAATGCCCACATCGTAATTTTCATGACTAATCGGACTCCAAACTTCGGCATTCGCTGTGATCCTTTTATTGTTTTCTCTGATTGGTTGCCTTTATGTTCTTCGGGAAAGTGAACTCACAAACGTTTTTCTGCAGAGTGGAAGCATGCAAATAACTTGAAGTAAAAGTTAAAAAAAGTCTAAGAAACAAAAATATTTACAGTTCTAAGATTCCCCTAAGAGGAGCTTAGCCCCAGTGCAACTGCAGCTTGAACGAACAAACGGCGCCAGTTCCCGAGAGGATGTTTCGTCGGCCCAGCCCGCTTCTGCAAGGAGACCCGAACGGCGAGTAATTGCAAGCCTCTGTCCCTGACCGTTGGCCTGTGTAATTGAAAGACGGTGACCGACCAGGGTTGCAACCGTAGTCTAGGCTTTCTTCTTCGTCTGCAAACTAGCCTGCGCAGGAGGCGACGCGAAGGCCGGCTGGTTGTAATTGTAGAATTCTACATGCAGCAGGTGGGAATCCTTTTTTATACATGGCTTGCTGTGATGCCACATCAGCTGCCATTGTGGTACTTTCTGCTGGGGGAATTTAAATTATTTGCTTCAAGAACAGCTATAAAAGACCACGAGCATAATTCGATGACTTCACGTCCAAGCCATGTATACATGGCTTACAGTGAAGTCACATCAGCTGCCGTTGTGGTGGCTGGCCTTGCTGTTGAGCGCGCACCTTCTGCAGCACGCATTTTGCTTTATCGAATTGGTTTTACTCGGCCAAAACAAGTACACTAAAAAAAGAAAAAAAAGGTACATGAGGTCACTCTCCTGCCGAACACAGAGATAGCCAATCACTTTGTTGCCAAATTTGATTATTTACGTAGATGAGCCTTAAGCTTGGTAGTAGGCAATGTCACGAGCCGATTAGACCAATCAAGATCTGGCCTGGAGAAATCAAATCTTTCAGTTTAACGTCAGCAGACTTTCGATGTCAAGTTTCTGCTTCCATCTTCAAATGTCTCCGTTATTTGTTTGAGAAGTCACTGACAGCTTAATGAACGTGAGACGTTCCTTAATATGTCTATACTTCTTGCTTTGTGATTGGTTCTCCAGCCTAATGATTGGCTCGCGAAATGTCATTTTCGAGGGCAAAACAACACTCTTCACTGCCCCAATGTAGTGCTGCAGCCGGTATGGGATTGTACCTTACTAGAGAGTTTTAGTATTGCGTATAGAAGCAGACGCAAGCGCTTTGCGTTTGATTTAGAGTAGCGTGCTCCGCATGCGCGTCATTGCCATGCGCCAACCCAAGACTAAAAAATTTAGGCTCCGCGCACCCGAAGTGGGAAACACGCAACGCTAACGCAAACACACAGTGCTTGCGTTCGCTCGTATACGCAATACTAAAACTCACTGCTGTTTGACCGGTTTCCAACGCCAATTAAACGTGCTGCAAAGAGCAGACGCGCAAGCAGATAGGCGTTCCTTCGAACTGCTGGAAATGCTGAGATTGAAAAAACGACGGCGCGTAAAATCGAAAGAAATTAAATGTCCTAAAAAAACAAAAAAATATGTGTGTGTGTACGTGTGTGTGTGTGAAGCGGGGGGGGGGGGGGGGGCAGGCTTTTGGTGCGGCAGGATTAGCGACAATTTTGGAAGTTTTGAGGATTGTCAAAAGTCGCAATTTTGATAGCACCATATGTTTTCCTTACAATTAATGTAATTTTACATGAATTTCTCAGATTCGCTAGCATGTTGTTATTGATTTTGGACAATTTTATTTTATAACTTGTTCAATAAAAATGCTGCAATTCGCACCAGTGATGACGATTTTCACACTTTTGATCGCCATACTTGTTGCGTGTTTGAAATGAGATAATAGGCAACAAATGATATTAGAGCTTGAAAAACTACGTAATAAGTTATCTTTATTATTAATATTAATAGAAATTGCGGCAATGTAGGTCCCTAAAAAACGCCACGATCACAAAAATACCCCATCTAACCATAGTAGTATTTTCAGAAAGGCCTCATTTTATTTTCTTTTTAGCATATAGATAACTCTGGCATCATTATAAAGATTTTAAACAGTCAAACACTAGATGTAATATAAAGACATATGCGTCACGCGTTGCTTTAAAAACAATGAGACGCATTTCTGCCGAATAATTAGGATTCAGTGTTTGGGGTTTTGTAGTGAGAACAGTGTCTCTTAATTTACACGTTTTGTGGACATATTCTAGACTAATCACCCGTGGCAATATTTTGTAAAATTTGGATTGATTCTGTCATTCTTGTGCTAAGATTATAGTTAAAGAAATTATTCATCTAAATACCCAAAACCCCATTAAAAGGCCCACAGCTCATGATTTCAAATCGCAATTATCTGAGCGAGGAAAAGCAACAAAGACACACAAATATTAGCGAAAAGTTTGCGAACGAATACAATATTCTATGTTAACTCTATGGAGTACGAAAGACCTCGTCTTTAAAGGGATACTGGACTCTCCAAAATATTTGGGAGCGCCTGGATCGCACACGTATGTCACAATATAAAGTTTCCGCGAGCGGCCTAAAAATCCGAAATGAACACCCATACCGAGATATTAAATCCAAAATAGAGGTTAGTTTCGGTTTCGTCCCAGAATTAAAACGTGCCTCCTGGCGCGAATATTACGCTAAACAACGTTTTTTTTTTTTTTTTTTTCACGATGAAGAGGCGACCTGGGCTCATATGGTATAAGCGGGAATAATTTGCGTCGCTCACTGAAGCCGGCACATTAGACAGGCTCAAGAACTGGTATATCGGCACGCATCTCCGACCCTCACTATAACCGCCACTTTGAAAAACGAGTGGCGCCATCTATAGTGAATTGGAGTCGTGAATAGTCACGCTTGCGTTTCGTGTTTCTCTGACGTCAAGGATTTATGATGTTGTTCCACGTGACGTGGTTATTTGTAGGATGTTTTTTTTTCTTCTCGTTTTTATATCTCTCTCGAAGAAAAGAGGTACGTGTGTGTACAGTGGAACAGTGTAGCACGCGTGAGTAGCCGAGGTTGAAGGATCTCCATGAAAAGCTCCTCCGACCCCTGCTGGCGAGAGCTTTACGAAGGCTGATTTTTTAGAGCCGACGCGTGCGATCGACGCGGGCTCGGAGACTTTGTTGGAACTCTTCAGGCTCCGCATCTGTGCCTGTCTTCAAATTCTTCCTTTACCAGCCATCAAAAGGCCGTCCTTAGCATGTGCTAAGGACGGCCTACGCATTGGAGGGTGCCATGTATATTCTTGAAATCCTCGGTTTCGCCACGCTTCAGACAGCTCATGACAAGATAATGTAAGCATTTTATCAAGTTTTACTCAACTGAGCGCCTCGTACATATGTGTGATACACACTATTGAAAGTAAACCAAATCGTGAAACAAGTGCACAGCGAAGAAAACCGTAACCTTCATACGTTTGCCTCTCACGAATAGGTACTAGATAATAATAATGTTAATAATAATAATAATAATAATAATAATAATGTTTTTATTCCTTTGAAAAAAAAAACACTTACAGTAACTGGCCCACAAAAGCAAAGAAGATTGCTTGTCCGTGGGACCAGGCAGACCAAAATATTACAAATAAAAGGAATAGAACACAGTATTGCAAGTAGCACTATAAATAAAGAAATTAAACAGAATTGTAAAACACAGCAATATTTGCGCCATGTAAATGAAACTACTCTCCATATGAAAATCAAACAAATCGCTGAACACTGAAATACTAACGAATTCGAAACACCGTACGACCTCACGTGAAACATACCATAATAGACAACAATTGAAACATCAACATCGCATGACACAGAAATCACTCAGGAAAAAACACACTAAACAACAGGGAAATCATGTTTTACAGTCTAGACACCACTTTTTAAGAGCTTTCTTAGCCGTTCGCATGGATGATATACTAATCAAATTATCGGGTAATTTATTAAAAATGGAAGGAATATAATGCCTTTTTATTCTCTTTCCTTAGTTCGTAAATATTCTGGGTATTGAGTACCTTTCGGTGCATCTCAGATTTCTCTTTTTGACCTCAATTTTCGAGCTCTTATCGTAGTAATGTCGTCTTAATATTACATATTCATACAGTATAGAAAAATACATTATATTTAGTTCATTCATTTTCATATCTATTACTAGGTTATCATATCGGGTTCCGTACGCAACGTTACTCGCAATCTGTTTAAGTAGTCTATCTATTCCTAGTTTTTTATTTCCTGCACATTGTCCGAAAACAGTAATAGCGTATCGCAGGATCGACTCTCCTAAGGCAATAAAAACAGTTTTACGAACATTTATACCACAAACGCTCTTTAACCGGTAAAGATACGCTGATACTACGCGAAGCCTTTTTTTTAATAAATTCTATGTGATGGTTCCATAAATTATGTTCGTCAAAAAATATGCCTAAATACTTTACAGACTGTTCGAATGGAAGTGCTATACTTTCGCAAGAGTTGCCTAGCCCTGAATTTAAATTTCGGAAACACATAAGTTTCGTTTTGTTGTTATTAACGGAAATAATATTGTCAGAAAACCACTGCAATAACGTGTCCACGTCCTTTTGAAAATTGGAATTGCGTTTTCGTATATGTCATATGGTAATAGTACAATACGTATCGTCTGCATATAAAAAGATTCTAAACTTTAGCGGTAAAAGACTTAACTCATTTATGTAAATATTAAAAAGCAAAGGGCCCAAAGTGCTCCCTTGAGGTACACCGCACTGAACCCGAGTTTTATCACTTACACAATTTTCTATTTTCACCAACTGAAATCTATCTGTGAGGTAGTCATGAAAAAAATCATAAAATGGTCCTCTAATGCCCATTCTTTCAAGTTTTTCTAAAAGTAACATATGATCGATGGTATCGAAAGGCTTCGATAAATCTAGGAATAAGGCCAGAGCAATTTTA
Source organism: Ixodes persulcatus (assembly GCA_013358835.2). Classification (NCBI taxonomy): domain Eukaryota; kingdom Metazoa; phylum Arthropoda; class Arachnida; order Ixodida; family Ixodidae; genus Ixodes; species Ixodes persulcatus. The sequence continues at coordinate 113,087 of JABSTQ010011304.1, read as the reverse complement.
ATATTATCTAATGTATCGTTAATGCAGTCCGAAAAATCTTCCAAAAGTGCTGTTGTGCTTTTATTTTTCCGAAAACGGAAAAATAAAAAAATGCAAATGGCGGCGATTTTAGCCGCCATTTGCATACAAACATTTAGACTGATATTTGAATCAGCAGATGGCACTGCAATTGTGAAAGGGTTAGAGTAACTGTATATGCTCCGCTTGCGGAGCAGAGAACCGCAATGGTGCTCCCAGGGCGGCCATATTAAATCCAAGGCCGCACCGCGCGAAGCGACCGTTGCTTCTGCAAGAGTTCCGGATGAGCGAGCAACGCGATCGTCCTCCGCTGTCGTCTTCGTCCTAGATTTTGAAAACATGTTTTAAAACATCGCTCGCGTTATAAAACAACGCGATTATACTGTATCCAGTGGCTACACATAATCTTGAATGGTCAAGAAACCTTCCAGTTGGTTCTATTTTAGTGTAGGGCGTATATTTCGCAAACGCAAAGCGAGAAACATGATCCGCCCGAAACTTGGCGCCTCAAGGTCACTTTCCCGCACGAATGTCCAAGACAGCTCAGTGCACGTGACCGCTTCTCCGCCAATACAGAGATGGCGGCGAGAGGAAAAGTAGCGCCACACTCTGGCTCAGAGAGCAGAGTCTATACAGTTACTCTAGAAAGGGTGTATTGCCGTATGAAAAGGGCATCCTTTATTGTTCTATACAAAAAAGTGAGAAGCATCAAGTAAACGGATGAATTGATAGATGGATAGGTCTCTACTCTTAATTACGAGGGGTAGCTTACGCCACCTAGCAAGAGGTCAACAAAAATATTATTATTATCTTTTTTTTTTTAAAAGAAGGGGGGGGGGGGGGTTGAGGGTTGAGGCGACGGCTTCGCGGACCCTACAAAAATTACTTCGCGGACCCCAGGGGGTCCGCGGAACTCTTTTTAAGAACCACTGCTCTAGATGATCAAAAGTAATGCTCAGAAGTTTTGCTGGATCCCCAAATTTCTTATTCCAGATTTTCCGACAACCTACCCTTGTGTAGGACGTTACATACAAGAGTGAGGTCGTAAAAAGGTTTTTTTAAAATACGTATAAATATTGCCACAAATTCAATGTCGCAAGTAAAATAGTGATCTTTCAGCTTGCTGGCTACAGTTACTATATCTCCACAGTCTACTTTGTGCCTTCCTCAGAAGGCCAAAATTGAACATTACTTTTGTAGGGTATTCTTGGATGGATTCTATTCTATACGTTCAAAGGCAAATTTGAGAGAAATTGGTCAGTCTCCAGCATACTTGTACCTAGGAACTTTATTTTGACACATTTACTTATGAGATTCGTTAACAAACCTCAAAATTGTGCAACTACACTAGTAAATTCTTCATCTACAGCGGAGACACGAGGCACCCAATGGGGTTGACTATAACTTCCCACTGTCTAAACAAACATACAATAGGATTACTTACACTTTAACATGACTCGCTTTATTCATAAACCAAGCTTCATTTTAGGACGTTCTAAGACACACCTTAATGCCTCGCTCTCATCAGGTAGGGAGGCAACGCGTAATGCGAAAAGAAATGTAGTTAATCGAAAGGCCATTTTCACTTTCGCGTGGTAGCAGCCAACTAAAGAACTGATCGGCATCGGTGGCGCAACTGTTTCTGTACAACTCGAGAACGAAAAAGGCGAAAGCTACGGTCCCGGCTGGCCAACGAGAGCGACGCTACGGTGCGCCTGACCGCTCTTCGCACGAGCGCCATTCGCAAGACGCCGACAGTACGCTGTCACGTGCTCCCTCGCTCCGACAGTTGGATTGGATCTCAGGAACCGCAACTCTATTACATTTCCAAGTTATGACATAATATAGAGTCCAGTGTGGCGTGCCTGGTTGGCGTTACCGGTTCGACAGCGAGTGAGGCGATTTTTGCAACGGGAACGGAAACCGACCGGCGGCTGGGGTGTCAACACGTCAGCGACCGCACACACACATCCTCTCAGCGCTGGCGCGGAAGGCCCGGACGCCGATCAAACAGCGATCAGGCAAAATTACGGCCGGTGGCGAGCTCTGGAAAGCCGCTTACATTTCCTCCCCTCCCTCTCCCACTCGTATAGCTCGCTCTGTTCTGCCGACACTCACTGCCGGCCAACGTGTCGCATTAAATAAACAGAAGGCCGGACGCTATTGATCCCCTCGGCTGTGGCGGTGTCGACAACGGGTAACCCAAAAGGGCTACGCTGTTCTCCCCGATAAGTTTCGAGGGCTGTTCAGATTACGGCGTGGTTCTTTTGTGCTAGGCTCAAAATAGGTGTTTGAGCAATCGACGGACCCGCGCGCAACCTGCTATAGGCAGGCAGGCGCGTGCCAATAAATGGCTGACGTTTTGCAGGTGAGGGTGCAGGGTGTTGAACTGTTAAATAAATCGGGCGATGTTGCTCCAATACTTTTAATAGAGAGAGTAAGCCGAAAAACTTAAAGCGCCGGAGAAGACTTGAAGGATTTTTGCGAGTGACTATGCTCAAAATACGATTAGATATAAAAACAAAAAATCCGGTCAAATGAAATTTGGGGGGTTTTACGTGTCAAACCAACGACGGGCATCTGGCACGCCCAAGCAGAGGACTGAGGATTCATTTGGACCACCTCAGAATCTTTTGATGTGGAACCGAAATCTCGGTGCCACGGCGACTTCATAAAATGCGGCTGTGCAGAATGAAAATGGTATCTCTTCCGCAAAAAAGGGAACTTGCAAACCTTTTTCCGAGGGCAGAGTTCAAAGGTGGTCAAAACCAAGAAGACTCCAGCTAATAGAAATGCCCAGGTGATAAGAAGAAACTTGGGTGGAACAATCTGGCGTGTTATCATATTAATGTTTATTTTGATGTGTTCACAAACAGCACCATGAATAGTGACACACTCCCATAGGAATAGAAAAAAAAAACATGTGCGCTGCAGAAAATGAAAGGGACGAGCAAAGTCATAATGATGCACATAAAAGTGGCTCGATTGATCGTCGAAAAATGTTGACGTCATGCACAAAAAATATCTATAACATATTGGTCTAGCTTGTCATATTCGAGCCTGGCGACGTATGGTACAAAACTAATAAATAAAAAGAACCACGATAGCAACTGGACCTAAAGGAAGCACGATTATGTTAATAAAATCTGAAAACAAGCGTTAATGTTGCTAGACTACACAAGACACGTTGACTGAAATAAGGAACCGAGTAAAGATGCGAACCTCTGTTGCAATAAAACAGTAGAAGATATTTCCAGTGCGCATACGACTGAACGACGGAGTCTAATACAGTCCGCCAGTATGTTACAAAAACTCATACTGTTCTTGAACGAAACGTGAAGTTTGTCCCTCCATAAGTCGTGTTTACACTTGGTCGACGCCTCACCGGAGAACAAGCTCGCGTATGGTTTCCGAAATGTAAATTTACATTTTTTTTTCAAAGGCAGAATGCATACACACCTAAAAATGATTTTGCGCTCACTTTTCAACATACAAAGACAGTCAATCGCAGCGAAGAGTATAGACTCGTTCAATTTACCTGCTCCTCGTGGACCGGTGCACAAAATTTTAGTCCGGTGTAGTTCCTGTCGCCTCTCAGTAAACACACAGGAAGTACACCGCTCTACACTTTACTGCACCGGTGTAAGGGGTGTAGTTCAATCAAACGAGCCTACGATAGAGATCCCAGCTGATGACGAAGCTCATAATATGACTTGACCCACAAAATGCGACGTGTGCAGGAAGAATGACCACTGAGCTTTACCTGGTCACTGTTCCTGCACACAAATCCTTTCTTTCATATCTAATCGTACTCAGAGTTCTGTCATTTGCAAAAATCTTTCCATTGTTTACCGTGATCGGCTGTCTCCGCGTTATGCAGGAAACTAAATTCAAAGGCCTTTTTATGTGTATACGTAAGCCTAGAAAACTAACAAAGACAGACAAACATATATAAACCAGATGACTCAAAAGTCGCATAAATACCTAACGAAGATGAGACACGTTTTTTTTTGTATCAATGGTCGCTATAAGTCGTAAAAAAAAAAGTTGAATAAAATAGGGAAATTTGATCTTTACGACTCGCCGTCTCCGCGACAGTCATAAAGAGGGCGGATGGACAGAGCCTCGCTGTAATCACTCAAGTGGAAACACGCTTTTTCGAGGCGTCCAAGGCCACGTGGAACAGAGGGTGTGATCCCGCGGTGAATTACTCTGTAAAAGTCAGCTAGCTGTTACACTGGCCCGTTAGATCGTGGGGCGAATCGACAACGAAAAAGATTCTCAACTCGAAGGACGCGGCGTCGGGAAGCGCAGCCGTTAGCGACGTGCACGACCAAGGGCGTCACTACGGTCGGTTATACGCGATTGGCCAAATAATAATATATAGGTACTATAAATATTCATACACAATCGATTATGATGGGGGAACCAAGGAAAAAATCAGTATGTTGTACAACTCCCCTGGTCCCCTGGGCCCATATAGGATGAGCAGCAAATGGACAAATATACCCAAAGGGAAAAGTAAAATTCACACTAGAACAAACTAAGAAAAAAAGTATAACAAACAACACCAATAAACTTATACAAAAACCAAGACCTTATTCGACCTCCTTAAAGCCTAGTTACACTAGCACTTTTTACTATCATTAAGCTAACGATCGTTGGCATCTCCCAACGGTCACGGAGCTCAACTGAGTTGTCCGGTGTTCCACGGTTCATCGGCCTAACAACCCCAGTTGAGATGCGCGTTAAGGGACACAGTTGAAACCGAAACGAAACCAAAACTGATGTGAGATTAGATTTTTTAAAAAAAGCATTGGAAATGAATTATATGCACATTTTTATTCAACATAAACGTTTAAAACAAAATGAAACGAACTTCTTTTGCTTTTAGAGTAAAGAAACGGTAATCATAACGTTTCGCACGAATTAAAGCGAGACTTGATGAAAGTCTTGTCGGCACCGACATCCCATGGCCACCCTCGCCGAGAATCGGCTTCTGCGACGTGCCGTGATCGTTCTAGCGGCAGCTCTGGCCCCGAATCATACCTCTTACGAAAATATTTGCTGCTACGATACTTTCTATATATCTCCAATATTCCGCAAAAGTAAGTGCTTCCCTGGCGCTGGCCATGAGCGGCGATGCGGCGGATGCTGCCATCTTTAGCTCTATTGGGGCGAACCCTCATCAGTTAACTGAGGTAGGCCAGCTCAGTTAAACTCAATGATCTTTAGCGGCGAATTTAATAATAATAGCTTCTTTTACCATATAAATATGGTGGGAGCTGAGGAAAAAAAACTGTCCAAGCAGCTTGACTGGTCCTCAGCCCCCTCACAGGTAGGCAACCGTTGCAAAAACCTACACAAGGCATTATATAAAGCGGACAACAATAAAAGCAAAGAGCGAACAACACAACACCTACTAGGGAATCAGTGTAGTCACATACTTAGTTTGATAAAATTATCTCCTAATATCACACATGATACAGGATTCTATATCAAAATTAGACCGGATCATTTTATTATGAAACGTCGGCAGTGTTTTTTTAATCGTCTGTACACCATAGTCTGTAAACCATAGAGATGCATCTACTACCCAGAAATTAGAATTACGAGTGGAATAAGTTATAGTTTTGTTTCTGAGGGATGCTAAGCGTATTAAAACGCTGTTTATATCTCGATATTTTTAATTTTTTTTTTATTTCACACACAGTCTAAACTCATACAATTGAATTGCATTCAGAACACCCAGGCCAATAAAAATTTAGTTAGTTTGAAAATTATATGGCACCTTTCATATTATCCTTAGCACTCTTTTCTGCAGTAAAAATAGGATTTGCAGATTAATTTTTGTGATGGTACCTCAGACTAAATGGCAGTAGTTCAGGTGAAAAAAAAAATAATGAGTTATATAAAATCAGCTTAACTCCAATATGAAGAACATCACTATGTCTATGTAACATACCAGTTTTACTGACAAGTTTAGAAATGATATAGTCCACATGTTCGGTCCAAGATATGTGCTTTCAGAAAATTACCCCCAAAGCTTTAAAAGTTTTTACTATTGTAATTGGAGAGGAGTCCAAGAGAATGTCGCTTGTCAGGATAATATTCCTATTTCTGGGGTTGAAAAAGGTCGCCTCAGTTTGTTTTCTTTTTTATGATAAGATTATTCAAACTAGCACAGATTTCTAGACTTTTCATGGTTTTATTAGCAACACAAGAAATTTCATTGCAATTTTTACCTGAAAACTGATGCTGGTGCCATCAGCGTAAATAATAAACTTTACGTTTTCTGCAATGTTAACGATATCATTGATGTATATATTAAAGAATAGTGGCCCCAGTGTACTACCAGACTTGTACGTAATCCGTTACAAGTAACGAAATTACTTGTAATCTCTTACATTTATCAGTAATTTAGTAACGGAATAATTACATATTTTCTAGAGTAATTTTAAAGTAATTCCCTTACATTTTTTAGGTAACGGATTCCTTGTAATCCGTTACAATTTTTTTCAGGACCAACACCCCCCTCCCCCTCCCGTTTCTAAAGAAAAGGTTGTTTTTATTTTGGTAAAGTCGAGCGCAGTGACACTGTCACGCGAATTGACCAGCGCAAAAGGAGGCTTGGCACTCTTCAGTTCCGCAAAGCCTTTTTTTTAATCTTTTTTTTAGACCCTTACAACAATGTAAAAAAATCCAAATAAACATTTCTACAAAAAAAAAAAAAGAAAGAAAGGGGGGAAGGGGGAAGTTATATCCGCTTTTTTTAGTCCCTTTGCGATCGGAGACGGGGAGAGGAGGACACCAAGTGATTGTGTGCCTCTTCGAGAAGCTCGAGGCTGTAAATGCACAGAAAGAATTAGCAATGTCCTTCTCGGTTATAGTGACTACGACCATTTTCATACTGTCACAACACGAGACAACGCTCCGTCTACCCTAAAATCCACTAAAAGAAATGTGATAGTATGTGAAGGTGTTATTGCCACAAGCATCCTTGTTCGTTGCTGCACTCTTCTCATCTTCTCTTCGAAAACAGGATGTATTTTTTTTTCTGTTTCTTTCACCTTATTTGACCCTGTTTTAAAAGCTACATACTTCTTTGTAGTCCAACTTCTAGGGTTGGCCCACTTTATTTGTTAATTCCAGCCAGGTTATCTGCGTCTCAGTCACCCTTTTTGTGAGTCAGCTTTTTGCGAGCACTTGCAAAAATGGTAATAGTCTTCCTTTCTTCTTCTTCCTGTTCTGCCACAGGAGGACGCATCTTATCTCAAGCAGATATTTTTACAAATAAAACATAATGGTGACTGACGTAGACCTGATATTCTGGGCTTGAGGAGAGAGTGAAACTCGTGAGTGGGGCCACAGCGCGGCTTACTTTGTACTCTGCCCTTCGCTGCCCGTGGCATCAGCGGACGTCTATCTGGAGAGCACCGGAGTAAACTGCAGTCGGTTCGTGCTCCGTGCGTTTTTGAACGGTACCAAGAAAAGTACGAATCCCGGACAAAAGCTCACCGGACAAAAGCTCACCGGACAGAAGCTCACCGGACAAAAGCTCACCCACTTTTTCACAGACCCGGACAAAAGCTCACCCATTTTTTCACAGACCCGGACAAAAGTTCACCACGAGAAAATTTCATGTTGGTCTTAACACGAGTGCGGACAACTAAGGTGCATGCGTGCGACACAAAAAGGCAACGATAAATTAAATCTGACAGGCGCATGGTTTGTTGATTTTAATACAAACAAGTTTATTTATTGATTGATTAGGAGCGAATGCGGTCCCCTACTAGCTCCAGCAGTCTTGGTGGATATCGATGTACATGCAAGCCCTCGCAAATATTTCTAAAACGATTCTGCAGGCGCAGAGTGGTTTTTCGCACCCGCTTTACTGTGGGCTCATTTCTCCGGGGTTGTGTCAATGCCGTGGCAACGAGCGCCTGATTTTGCTGTAGGCATTCAATCAGCCTCAAGACGCTTGGATGGGCTTGGCCGACGAGCCTCTGGAACCCGGTACTCCATCCTTCGCAGGTGTTGTTCATCCGATCTTTATCTTGAAGAGTGGCGTCGTACATACTCCACCGTAACGGGGGGAACTCCGGTCGTCGTCGGCGCAGAGTCAAGCGAAGGGAAGAATTCGCTCTGGGTGCTGCCTCAGATGAAACAGAAGCATAACGGAAGCGGCCGTTGACATACGTGCAATCAAAATAGTCCAGCAGGTAGCCGATGTCACTGGTAGACGTTTCCCTGGTGGTTAGCTCTTGTGGAACAAGCTGTGGTGCAAGGAACGCGAGCCTGTCTAAAATCCCGCACAGTTTTCTAAATTGGTCATCTGTCTTGTACTTTTCCAAAAGGCCCAACTCCCGTTCTCTCAAAGTATTTTTAAAAATTTGCAACTCAATGGTGGATGGGGTACAAGTTATCCTAAAAATGGTGCAATGTCCATCGCGTCCGCACTTTATTTCAGCCCGTGTTTCGCCCGGGTAGCAAAACAAAAAAAAAAAAAAGATCGAGGTGAGCCTTTGTCAGGGTCTGCCAAAAAATGGGTGAGCTTTTGTCCGGGTCTGTCAAAGAATGGGTGAGCTTTTGTCCGGTGAGCTTTTTTGTCCGGGGAGCTTCTGTCCGGTGAGCTTTTGTCCGGTGAGCTTTTGTCCGGTTACCGAAAAGTACACACGGCAAACGGGCATTTACATTTCCTTGTTTTAACCGACGTTATAATTATTTGTTGTTATGAGTGTCCTTTTTTTATTACTTATATTTATATACTGGAAACTTTTTTTTTATTCACCAACGTCTCAACAGAGGCTCGACCTGTTCAGAACCAAAGGAAGAGGAATATCGAGCCGAACCTTATTTAGTATTTAATTACCACCTTACTGTTACAACTATGTTTTGCTATTGTCTGCCAATATATGTCGGTATAGTAAGATGGACATAAATCAATTCTTATTCTAGTTTTGGCTAGATGTATGATGACTTCAACAGCTTCGCAATTTAGACATTCAAGAATTTTAGTTGATCGGTCCGATGACTCCGATAACGATACCCGACACCCCGCCGCCGCCGCCTTCGCGCATGAATCATATCGTTATCGGAGGCATCGGAGGCATCGGATCGATCAACTAAAACTCTCGAATATCAGGCAACGGCTGCAACGACGAAGCTTTGCTCTGTCTTCGAGGTAAATAGTACTTCCTTGCTTCGCTGAAGAAGTTCAATGCAGACCATGAAGCATTCGTGAGGAACAATATGCCACTCCCATCCAGTGCCACAGTTCAGAAGGTGTTCAGCGTAGCAGTCGACATAAACGCAAAATGTCCGGCGAGACTTTCGAGAGTCAGCTGTTGCTCAAAATACTCAAGGTTCTTAAATGGAACAGGTTGCAACAATAAGAACTTGAATAACCATCTTTTTGTTTCTTACTTGAGGACAACAATGTTGAAAGTAACGCCACGAAAGTAACGAATTACTTTTTGGGGTAACGGTCAGTTACTTTCAGGGGAGGGTAATTGTAATTGTATTAAATTACAATTTAGTCTTGAGTAATTGTAAATGTAATTCCTTACTATTTTTCAGTAACGTGTACAAGTCTGTGGACTACCATGTGGAATTCCAGATTTATGTGGTTTTGTATCGGAAATGGGACCGGTAATATTAACGAACTGTCGTCGACTTTCTAAGTACGATTTAATGAGGAGTGCTGCATGCCCTTTGATACCATAAATCTCAAATTTTCGAATAAGTAAGTCGGGGTCAATATAACCAAAGGCTTTTGTAAAGTCTATGAGTATGCCTAGGACTACATTCCTATCTTCGATGTTGCGTAAAATATATTCTTTCTGGTCCAGTAAAGCTAGTTCCGTAGAAAGTTTCTTTCAAAACCCGAACTGGGATTTTGTAATGATGTTATGCTTTTCTATAAAAAGAGTGAGACGATTATGTAGTATTTTTTCTAAATCTTTCGAGAACAATGGGAGAAGTGACACAGGCCTGTAGTTGTTTATATCATTTCGATTCCCTTTTTATGACTCACAACTATCTTAGTTATCTGCATATTTTGGGGAATGTCGCTGTTTCTAAACGAAGATTAAAGATATATGCCAGATAGCAACCGATAATATCTAGAACGTAATATATATATACAGGGTGTTTTTTTTTTTAAGCTTAACAGATTTGTTAAAAAAAAGCCGTGAAAGTTACACTTATGCAGCTTGTGGAGGTGAGCTATACGGCCAGGGGGACATATCATAGGGGGCTAATCGTAACGATCAGTCGGCTAATTAATTAAAATTCGTTAATTAACTTTTTAATTAATAAAAATAGACATATGGTTCCAATTAGAAACTTGCTCAGCGTCATCGAAAACCCCTAAATCGGTCATTTTCAGAAAGACTTTGAGCGCGTGAGAAGCGTAGGAGTGCACTAAAGTTACCACCCGTGGAGCAGGTACAAGGCTGGGGCTAGATAAGAGACGGAAAAATCGCGCGGGCGCCTTATCGCAACCTCTAGCTTTGTACCTGCTCCACGAACGGTAACTTCAGTTCACTACTACGCTTCTCACGTGCTCAAAGTCTTTCTGAAAATGACTGATTTAGGGGTTTTCGACGACGCTGAGCAAATTTCTAATTGGAACCATATGTCTATTTTCATGAATTAAAAAGTTAATTAACGAATCTTAATTAATTAGCCGACTGATCGTTACGACTAGCCCCCTAGAAGCTGTCCCCCTGGCCGTATAACTCACCTCCACAAGCGGCATAAGTGTAACTTTCACGGCTTTTTTTAAACAAATCTGTTAAGCTTAAAAAAAAACAAAAACACCCTGTATATATATAATGTCATAAAACTCCACTTAAAGCTGCGAAGTACGTTTACTCTCATATATATATATATTTATATACCGTATATATATACATATATATATATATATATATATATATATATATATATATATATATATATATATATAATTTAATTGAATGATACATATAAGTATGATGTTGCTTCGTGAACACTAATTTTATATTGTATTTATTATATATACTGGAAAGAATATGGAGGAGGAGGAGGAGTGGAGGGTTTGTTATGCATATATACATATATCTTTCTCTAATTGTTTACCACGGTACATCGAAAAATCAAAATACCTCAAGAGCTGCTCCTTAATTTAGCATTACAGAGGATTGTAAACGTCTTTCTTTCTTTTTTTAACTTTAGTCAATACAAAATTTCTTTGGTCGTGAGGCAAAAAGCGACAATAGATGAAGCCTGATTAGGCCTCTAGCGCCAGATAGCGCTTGCAGCAGGAGCAAATCGTCGGCATCTGAGGCAGCAAAATATAAGGACATGCAGAAATATAACGTCGCAAAAAATATAAATGCGACTGTACGTGCAATGAAAAAAATGAAAGAAACAACACTAGCAAGAGCACTTATTACAAAAGGAACAACACTTGAAGAATGAAATACATTTGTGATGTTTTCTGACGGTTAGAGGAGTGCAAGGTTTTCGATTACATCATTTTGCGCACTTTCGCATTCTGAGAAGAAACAACGGCAGAAAAAAAAAAAAAAAAAAAAAAAAACTTGGACAAGAGTAAAGAAACACACACGACAGGACGGCGCGGTATATATTTCTTTAGTCTTGTCCAAGTTTTTTTTTTTTTTTGCCTCTATTTTTTTTTTTCTAAGATGCTCACCTCAAACCAACCAGCCCAACGCGTCACATTGTCGCACTTTCGTACTCCACCTCCCTCTTTTTCGGGGCGGAGCCCCGTGAAAACTTCACCCTCCTCTTTCCGGCATACACACACGCACACTCTCGTCCGCGCGCACACGCGCACCCACACGCACGTGCACCCACACGGTGGCGCGCAAGCACACAAGCATATACACACGTGCGCACATATACATATACACACGCGCGGCGCACGCAAGCACACACACGCACACCCTCACAAGGAGGTAAGAATTGTCTCGGGCCCTACAAATGCAGCGATCGTTAAGGCAATCCGGATTTCGTCGAAGCACGCTTTACCTTGTCCTGAACGGGCGGCAAGAGGTCAAGCGGCTTTCCGAGTTCATTTGGTCGCCGATTAAAATGTTGCGTAGCTGTTCTGAACATTTCCACGTACGAGAGCGTGCGTACGACGGCCCTAATTGATAGCCTGGAATCTTCAATCGGAAAGTGAACGGTTGTGTTGCGGAAGCGGGTGATTCTGAGGACTCCAATTAGTCTGCGAATTGGGAACCGAAAATGGGGCTCATTGAGTGCCCCCTTTTTAATCACGTCTAGGTTCCGACAGAGGCGAGCATTGTTCCTGTTGCCGCCATCTTGGGGGCTCCTTTATCTCAAGGAGCTCCGGCGGAAATTTGATAGTCACTGGCGTGCCTCATAAAATGGTTCAACACATTACTAGACACATGTGAACTACTAATCCAAATTACATTTCAGAATAAACGTTTTCCGCGAAGTCAATGCATTTCCAAATTTTGAACTGAGAGGAGTGGCTTTACTGGCAACACTAAAACGTGACGTCATATGTAATATGCGGCAGTGCAGCTCGTTTTCTGAGGTTTACGGTAAATTTGGTGGTACATTACCTCAATTCATCCCTTTAGTTCGCCTTCCGTCGTTTGAAGAGAGGCATGTAGATTTTAGTTTGAAAACTGCGCGTTCCAACGAGGGGAAAGTTTGGCGATTCTTTCATCGTGCAGCGCTCTCGCCGCCAGTAATGCTCCGCCCACCGGTGGTGCGTATAGAGGCCCGGATTTTGGCAGAGCGGCTAGGCGGCTGCGACGGTCCGCCATTTTTATACTAATCTTCACCTCGCGCTATAGTGGGTGACAGGTAGAGGCTGAAGTGAAAGCTCCTCCCTAACCCCCTCTCCAGCGTTCGCGCTGTTGAAGTGGAAAGAAGTGGGAGGAGTTTCTACTTCACTCGTAACCTGTCACCGACCATAGTGAGGCTGCTCTTTAGTTTTTAGGCTCAAGCTACTGAACTTAGTAGCGGGCGATGGGTTGCTGTTGTGCCGTGGTTGTTGGAACCAAAACTCGGAAGGGTTTCGGTTGTTTAAGCTGCCGAAAAACTCGAAGGGGAGGCGAATTCGGGTGGCAAAAACACGACGAGGCAAGTGGATGCCAACGAACCTGTCCGAAATTTGGGAGGTTGGACTAGACGGTGTCTCTCTGTCGTGACCATTTATTTTTGGGTGCTATGGAACCGCCTTTCTTTGCATGCTTGAATGCTGGTCTTAGAAATAGCGAACTGTCTAGAAAGACGCACCAGTGACGTTTGTCAGGCGTTTCTGACAGTCCCTTGAGGTTTACTATAAAGCGATTGCCAGCGGGTTTGTATCGTTTTGTGGAAGATCAGAATTTAACGTACGCATTTAATTGTTGTTCAGCTAGAGGAGCATCGCCAGCACTTCGGCAAACCTAATTAAAGCCTTCCAGCACAACCTCCCAGAATGCCGTAGCACTGCTGAGAAAATTAATAATCGTTTTTGTCGTGCCCAAGTGAGGCTGCATGTAAAGGGAGTGTGCACGAGAGATCTATAGAAAAAAGCTGTAAGTGCAGATTTTCCCAGCAAATCAATGGCAGCACCGAGGAGTCGCTCAAAAGCAAGGTTAAAGCGGTAGTCTGGTCAATAAAATACCCGTTATATTGGAGTTTTAGGTACTTTCGTCCCCATCATTCGACAAGCTAGTTTCGTAAATACAATACTGAAAGTAATATAAGACACGGAGATATTTAAAGAGGTACTCCGGTGGATTTCGGAGCTCCCCAACTAACTATATTTATTGAATCCCCGACTTTTTCCCCTTCCGGCATGGTATTGAGTTGGCGAAATTCAAAATAGCTTCTTAGGAAATCGGCAAATTAAAGTGATGCCAGAGTCAACCTTTAAATACTCCCGCGCTCTTTAGTACCATGACGTCACTGGCAGGCAGATTGCAGGTCTAGCAGGCAGTTTAAGAAATGAACTGTGCCGAGCGTATGTTTCGTGCTGTTGGCGCGGGTACTAGAGCGATCTTGCAAAACATTCATTTGACACGTTGAAACTGCTTGCACTCAGCTGGGAACAAATTCTACCGTTTCTAAAAGTGGACCCTCCGGATTCCGCTTGCGTCCCGTTTTAGTGTTGCCAGGAGAGGATTTCGGGTTGAAAAAGACGACGAGGACGACAGTTGTAAATTCACAAGCTTTGAGAACAAAAATATTTTGGCCAAATATTCGGGTTAATATTTCAGTGATATTTGTTGTTGTGCTTATTCAATTTTCAGTCAAATCGGGGACCACAACGAAAACGCAAGAGTACTCTTACAAGAGTATATTCACAAAAATAAGCTAACCTGTTTATAAACGAAGATCGTGCTGACGGTCGTGTGTCTTAATCGCCGTTCGTTCCTCCGCATTCTCGTCGACTGATTCTTCGTTTTCATTGGCTGCAGAACGTTAATAGCATGCTCGTAATCCGCCTCGCTTTGTGGTTCTTAAGATGCAAGCACTATATTGAAGACGTTAAGAACGTGGTAAATTCTGCTGGACTTGACCATGCAGTAATCATCGTGCCTTTTGGAAGTATTGTCCTGGCAGTTCGCTGAACTCAATCGGCTGTAACGTGTCGGGTAAATATGTTTTGAGATGATGTTCCTGACACTTTTTTTTGATAAAGAAGGAAACGGGCACAGTGGGTTACTTTCCAGCAGCTATTGGAAGATCCAAGAAAAGCTTTGAACTCACAAGATGTTTTGTATTCAGGGCAAGAAAATATTTAGGCATGCAGGCGACTCCCAGTGGTTGACGCTGCGCAGTGTTCTGGTAGAAAATGTCATGCAGGCAAAAGTGAAGCTGGTGTTATGAAGATTATTTTTAAAATTTCCTTATACGTATAAGGACGGTGGCATTTCTATTGATACAAAGCTTCCTAGGGCGAAGATTATGTAGCTAAAAATAGAGCATTCAAGGTTGTTACCAAGTAAATAAAATGTGCAGTGAAAGCACTAAATTGGAAAAGAAACCACATTGCACTTGTTCACTTGTGGGTTAGCTATTTGTTTTTGTGTTTATGTACCCCTATAGCCCGTTTCTGGGTGTTTCACCATGGAGGATTTAAATCGAATTTTAGAATTGTTCAAAAAGATCAGGTTAACCTAAGTAAAAAAAAAACATAGCACGCTCATACAATTAAGAAAATGACAGGTTTATAAAACATATTTTAATTATAAATCTTATTATACTAGGAAAAATAAAGGCGTAAGCATTTTGTGAAATTGAGGGGTGTTTGTTTTTGTAATTATGATCTCATTTGGAAATACAATCTATTCCGCGCGCAATTGCGAGCATTATGGTGGAATTTGAGAAAAACAGCTATTACTCATAAATACATTTAATTTTGCACAAGTTGTCAACTATGGCAGTGCGAATTCAAAACTGCAGTCAAGATTAGATCCTTTTGCCTCCTCCTAAACAGTGTCTTCCACTTCATTGCGCTGGCAACACAAATCACCGGGGTGTAAGTATTAGGAGCGGAAGGTAGAGTTATAGTCTTGAGGCTCCAAGAAAATACAAATTAATAAAAAAAAAAACGTCCTCGGAGTCAGACGATCGGGGGACACCACACGGCATTGGTGTCCCTGATCGTGTCACTTCATTCTGCGAGTGCGTGCACCGATCTAAGCAAGGGCTCACGAAACGCGCCATCCACGCGCATTGATGCACTGACATCTTTAAAAAAAAGCAAAAAAAAACAACAACAAAAAAAAAACGGCTCATACGGAGTTTGAAGCATCTCATCAATCAGAAACCAAAAAACGTGAACATCAGACGACACCCTGCGTTGCTGAAAGTGGCAGCGACCATAGCCCGAACAACCGATCATTGTTTTCAATGCTCGACGGAACGCACCGAGCGCGCACGCTAGAGGGAGGCATCAAAAAAAGTTGCTCTGCCGTTATCTCCTTGTCAGCGACTAAACTCTGGCGGAAAGTGCTCAATCTGGCCAGGAACGCAAGCTGTTAAATGTGTATTTTTTGGCAATAAATCGGCAGTGTACTCTTTGCGCTACCTGTTTTTCGCAGTGTGTACATTCTTGCAGGGATGTATACCCTGCGATGTATACATTCCTGCGATGTATACGTTCCTGCTTCCAGGCCACTATTATTGACCGCCCACAGGCGAAGGCGTCGAGCGCGGTCAACACGACCAGGAGTGGGAAAGTCCGAAACCGAAAGGATCAGGGTCGCCGGGGCCGGAAGCCTGTCGACGTTCATCTTGAGTCATGTGGCGGAATTTCGGGGGAAAATCCGCAATAACTCGCGCCTCGGTGACATTAGTTCCGTGCACTCTGCAGCGTTGTCTGGACGCCGCAGCTTCATTAGCGCCTGCTTGGTTCCGGCGGAAGGTTCGTATCAACTGGTGAGAAGAGCAAACAAATAAATGAAAGTAGAAGATTAAAGAACACTGCAACAATGGAGGGCTGTACGTGAGCAGCGATGATCTTCGTGCTGTCTTGAGAACACAACGTCGAATGACTGCGCGCAGTCAACGCGACTGCAAAAACGAGAAAGGTTCCTCGTGAACGAGGATCGGGGATTTGAGCTTAGCCGAAATATCTATGGCCGACTCACACGGCAACGTTTACGCAGGCTGGCGAGCGCACCAGTGTTTCTCCTGGCTCGAGTCTTTTGCGTGCAGGCATGTGCACAGTATCGGCGGTAACACGTTACAAGTAATGGCGTGACCGGTAAAGCTTTACTCTCTTCTGTAACGTAGTATTAACGTACTCGTTTCATTTTCAGACAAGTAACGAATAATTTACTTACGTACTTGTTTCGAGTAACGCAAGTACTTATTCGTTACTGTTACATCTTCCCAAGACTTAAAAAAAATTACACGTACATCGTTTCATGTTTTGAAACGCCGAATTCAATGCATTCTTGCAGTCTTTCCTGGTACCTTAAAAGCTTTGCCTCTCCTTTCACCCACGCAAACAGCCTCACTTAAAACACAAACAAAACAAAAACAACGCCCACGTCATTTGTCGCAGTGTCGAAAAACGTAGTCGCCGTCAATGGCAGGGAGGGGGAATAGACGCTATCCGTAAGTAATGTAAAAGGAACGTGGGTTACTTTTATCCGTTACGGTAACGGTAACGCGTTTCGTTTTTTGTTAAGTAACGTAGGTCGTAACGGGTAACAAATTTCGTTAATTTTTCGGTAACGCCTATAAACACTGCGTGCAGCGTGTTAAACCGTGGGACACATCTAGCGCGAATGACACATCGGTGCATTTTGTCACATCTTACTACGACAAGTTATCGACGATCACAAAATTCTACCGCTTCATCGAAGTCCCAAATTAGCGCTCCCCAATATATTACCAGTTTTGATGACAGTGGTTCAGTTCCAGATGGTCGCAGACAGCCTTAGAAACGCGTAGCGTGCCGAGACCCGCGAGCATTTAGTCATCTCTCTGCAGGCAATTATCTTGTTTACTGCGACACATCAGCTTCACTTGAAAGAAACCAAAACAAAAAAAAAAAACGTCTAATTAAATTGCATTGCACAGTGTGGGCGCGACATTCTTGGTCAAACTGCAATGCAATCGAATGCAATACTATGAGTTCAGGAAGACGTGAGTAAGGATTAACGTGTTTTGTATAAAAGCCTTCTTGGATCCACTGCCTTTATGTCATATCATCAATTCATACTCACTTTCAAAATGGAAATTTGCGAGTTCATCACACTTTCTTTGTGAAGAAAAAAGCTTTGCCTTTAAGAGTTGAACGCGATAGCGTTGTCAGGCCCCGTTCGCATCGCCTTTCCATTCGCTTCTCAGGATCTTCCTTCCAGTGAGCAGAAAGTGTGGCGGACATGGACTAGTAGAATAAATATATATATATATATATATATATATGTGAAAAAAAAAGACGCACAAATGGCCTAGTAAGTAGCATTTCTGGCACGCTCCCGAAAGGTCGAGAGTTCAAATCCCGCCTAAAATTCTTCAAATTCATCCTTGAGGCAAATTAATTACTTTATAAAACGAAATCATTTGAGACATGTGGCGACCTTTCATTCGCATTATATCCAAAGTTTTTTAATCACTTTCATTCCACGCGTGACGTCACGTTTCACGTGAGCGTTTTGGGTTGTTTGAAATTCGCGTGCGAGGTCATGCGCTGACGTCATGACCCTATCGACCAATCAGGATTTTCGGGTCACGCCACCGACGCCGGCCTCTGTTTTACGCCACCGATGCCGGTCTTTCTGCAACACGAGCTCCTTAACGCAGTCGCGTTAAAAAATGAAATCAGCCTCATGACCCGCATACAATACTTGTACAGCACACTCGGTGCAGAGAATATTATTTTAAACTTAAATGTTTTAGATTGTAAGTTATCTCTGGTTAACTTGTAATCGACTGTTTCATTACTACCACGGCATCACCTGTCTATAAGCACATTCAATAAATGAACAAACAAATGATTAAATGAATGAATTAGTGAAGGAATAAATGAAGGAATTGAAGTATTTAGTTGCACATCTTCCATTTACCTTGCTTCTTTGTGCATAAAGATGTGAACCAGTGCGGTTGTGCTTTATGTTGTGAGTTTCTGAAAAAAATATTGACTTATATGATCCACTCCTGTAATGCACCCCAACAGGATGGCAGTATATTCAAATAAAGCAATATTATAAACAATTAGTCCTTTAGCACTGCCCAAACGGCCTCCCTCGGGTGAAATGTAAAAGAAAGAGGTTTTTACGGCCTTTGGAGGAGAGCCAACGTATCGCTAACAAACTAAGTTTCCCTAGCCAAACATCGACTGACGTTTAAAGAATTACACGCAGTGTATTCCACTCTCTCTGCCGGAGAGATACAGATTGCAACACGCAAAACACATGGGCGCTTTTCTGTTTAAACGTGCATACAATTACTTTACTGTTTGAATCATGAGATGGTGTTCGAGCCTGGTAAGCAACAATATTTAATGCGCCTCTGAGGGTGACACTTAACTGGAGTGCACCGCTTGTTGAAGTGGTTGCAGGAGTGTGTACGCGCAGCGAAGAGCGGTTGTTCCGGTCGCTCTGGTCACAACGGACACTGTTCTAGGTAACGCGCTCGTTGCAAGTACCGGAATCGCAGTTTTTGCAGTTGGGAGCTTAAAAAGAAACGAAGAAATGGCTGCAGTTTCAACGCTTGTCACTCGAGGAACCACATCGAAGCACTTGGCGCAGGCTTATAGGTTCGTGGGGCCCTAGGTCTATAGTGTCATCCGTGTATGCTCGGAGCATTCCGTACATTGGAGTCGCCACTCCTTCTCGTCCAAATTCGAACGGGAACTGGAGTCTTAAGACTCGCCGCACTTTCCAACAGGCGTAACGGCGTGTGGGACGAGTCTTATGATGTCACTGTAGCGCAACATACCTAACTGAATAGGTGACCGGCGTTTGGCCACTTCCGGTTCCTTAGGAATTTTCGTTAAGCTTTTGACAAACGATAACGATCATCTGCAAGGCTGTCTAAGTATGGTTCTGAAAACTACAGTCTGGAGGTTTCATAATTATGCTTGCACAGGCTTGCAGCTCATTGTCGTCGCTTGCCATTAGTGAAACAAAATTTCCTAAGGAACCGGAAGTTGTCAAACGCCGCTCACCTATTGCGCTCAGCCGCGATGTGGTCTGGGCTATCGTGGTGATGAGAGGCACTGATTAAGAAAATATATCGGTGGCATCGGCGGAATCAGCGCAGTAAACCCTTATGGTAAAAACCTACCTGCACACCGCCAGCTCGCCGCTGACGCTCCCATTCTCTTACTGCCAAGAGAACTTCCGGTTCCGGTGCCAGAGTACGTCGCGACCATCAGAATTATGCCGGGGCTTGTTTTGCGGTGAGATTGAAAGGAAGAAAAACTCGATAGTTCATGAATTTTTTGTGTAGAAGTTAACAAACCGAACCAAAAACGGATGCGTGTTCGGCGTTCAGGGACCATTGCAGAATGAGAAAGTTATTTGGCAAAAGTAAAAAAAAAGTCATTTCATGGTTCCTTTTAAACATACTAAGTAAACAAATCAATGTTACGAGGTAAGCACAACATTCTTAAATTGGTAAAGGTGAATTGTAATTGATGCAGAGGTGTCGAGGCGAGGTGGGGCAATGCTATTAATTAATGACTGTATGCGAGGAAACAGCGAAACATTACGAGCGCGAACATCAAAACAAATGAAATGTCGTGTTAATCGGAATAGAACATGAAAGTCGATTGTGATAAGAAACTGAGGAGATGCGATGACACCATTTGCAACCTTGTGAAATAATTAAATATAACATACAGTTATCGTGGTAGTCAAAAAAAATAGTATGTAATATTAATTATGATAGAAGCCCTGTTCAAATACATGTTTTAAATAATTTGAGTAACTGTTATCTGAATATCTTCGCCGTTCGCAGGCTGCCTCTTGGGCACTGAATATCAAATGACAAACAACTTCAAGTCGTGACCTTATCAAAGAACTTAAAAGAGACATGAAGGAAGGATGGCTTCCAAAATGCCGTGTCAAACGGCATATGAATCTTAATAGTTTCAAATCCCACGACAAAAATATTAAGCTGTTTTTAAATTTAAGGCATTACTAACAGATCTACACACTCGCTATAAACTTTAACACGTGATATAGACTGTATTGCAATTTAATCGAAAAATCTATAGATAAAATCAAAGAAAGCATGACGTCGACTCAAAAATAAATATTTAATTGCGGGATAAAAGAAATACTTTCATTTGTTTATACGCCTGGAAAATGAGCGACATACGATTTTGGTAAATATCAAAATCTGTGAACCAAATAATATCAGCGGAAAGTAGCGTTTCAAAACATTGGACACAGCATATTATATTACTTATTAAAAACTAAGAAGAGAAGAGGGCCCAGCACTGGACCTTTTTTGGCAACCCTCAGCAATGCAAACAGTGTACGTGCGAAATGACAAATACCTCTCGGGGGAATCGGTGGCTGAGTGGTCTAGCGCACACCAGCTCCGAGCACGTGGAGCGAAAGCTCGCGCTGTAGAACCCAGGGATCCGGGGTTCTATCCATACCCCTGCCCGTTTCTATCTGAATGAGCATCGTACCGGCGAGCGGTCGTGTATCACTACTGTGAGGAGCACGTTAAAGGCCCAAGGTTAGCCGTGTTACTGCACTGGATAAGTAGCTCATCTACAGCTGGGAGACAAGTCGCCCGTTGAGGCAGACTAAGTTGTAGGCTGTATAAACCTACACACAACCCAATTTTTTTGTTTTGTTGACAGATACCTCTCAGACGTATTATGAAATTACGTCAAACTACGCGTAAAAACAATGTACAGAGTGAGGAGCTGTTATCGCGAACGAGCTAGACCCGTTTTGTTTCTGTTAGTTCTACAAGCGGTTATCGAAATTAAAAGGACGGTTTGAATAAATAGGCTCATGGGGCACTAACATGAGTGGTCTAATTTAGTTCCAGATATATTGTTTTTTTTTAATATTCCACTGGTAAGCTGCTGATGTCTTGTTAGCGCTAACTTCGACTCAAAGTGTACGTCGTAGAAATTCATGACTAACTTTTAATGAGAAAGCATTAACTGTTCCATGGAGCGAACCGACGTCCTCAGCTTTGAGGCAGCACCAAACGGAACCTAAGCCCCCCTGTCCCAATAGAGCGAAGTGAAGCCGCGATCTAATGGATAGGCTCCCATTGGCTGGCGCGCGTCATCAAGGAACGAGCCTCCCAATGGCTCTTGCAGGGCGTAGGCAAAAAAAAAAACAAAACAAACGCCACCAGAGAAGCTCTTTCCATGGTGGCGCAGCGCACGGCCCGCACGGGCAAACTCCGGGGAGGTTGCACGGCCGAGCTCAATGCGGCGCGGCCACTTCACGAGAGTGCGCGCTCGACCGTCGGCCGGTACCTCGGCAGTAGCGAAACGTGGCCGTCCACGCCACTACAACGCAGACGAACTAAGGGAGCGGAAGAACGACATTCATGCCCCGTTTTCACAACTCATAAGTGCTTAAGTGTCCTCGGACTTTTTGTTCAGACGATTTTGTTCTATCAAAATATATTATGTTGACTTATCTTATACTCAATCTAAATGGCGAGGATGTGTTTAAAAATTTAAAAAAAAAATAGTCTCAGCAGACCATCCACTCATGAAATTATGCTGTAAGGGCGGTAATGTTTGGAATAAATAAAAAAAGAAAGCATTCGCGTCCGTATAAAAGTTTTAGAACCCTCGGTAAATCTACAATTTAGGGGAAGTGGAGGGTAATGTTGAACTACCGAGTCATCACAGGTATTTAAAACTGGAAGAATCAATGCACCTTTCACTGCATCGATTCCTTTGACAATGAAGCTCGGCACACCGCCAGCACTCCTGGCAAATTATAATTTCCGTTTTTTTTTTTTTTTAAACTACTTTGGCGATTTCACGATTTCACAGGCTTATTAAAAGGGTTATGGCGTACGTGAACTTTAAAAAAACACCATACGAGGGCATTCGCAATCGCCTCTCGGGCATGGGATTAAGAAAAGTGCTTTCTTTATTGAAAGGGGAGGGCTCTTAGCCTTAGAAGGTAGTCATTGCTTACAGAAGGCAGTTGAGCATAGAGAGGTAGAACACTTCGATTGCTGTAAGACACAACTGTCGCTTGCAAATGTATAAAGAATCATAGGTCAAGATAAAAACAAAAAAAGTTTCAAACTACTCTACAGAATGCGAATACCCGAAAGAAATATTTTACACGCAGAAAAGTGCCGAATGAAAAGTTACGATTGATTCGAGTGGATTGTGAAAAAAGAATCGACCTTGTATTTTGTAGGAATGACAGTAATAATTGCGTTGAAGTCTATCCTAACCGATAGTGAAGGCGACCGAGGCAGAAAGTTTTTGGCTCCCCGTCCAAAGCATTAAAAAGATGCCTAAAGACATAGCTACTTGTTGTACAATCGGAAGGGGCTGAGCTAACACAAATATGAGTGCGTAAAAAAAGGAAAAAAGCGAACAAACAAACATGACATTAGTCAGGCAGCGAACTTTCTGTCACAACGGGAAACTTTCAAATATGTATTTTAATGCGTAAGAAATACCTGTTTTAAAATATTGCGAAGTTAGCGTCCGCACAGAGCTGCCCACAATTTCGACGCTCTCGGGTGCTTTTGCGCACCGACAGCACTTGACATTTTGATTTGCCTGCTTGCCGGCGCGGTGCGAGCACACGTCCCTCGAAGTACGTGTTTCCTTTCGTTTCCTCCCAAAAATAAGAAAGAAAAAATGTAGACATTGTGTCCTGCTTGCAGTTGTGCAACTGACACATAGCACTGGGGCTGGGAGAATAGCCGCGTTTTTTTGTTGTTGCCCGGCCGTCTGTTCTGAAGTGTTCTTCCTCGCTGGCTTGACGTGGAGGACAGCGCCTGATTGGAATGGCATTATTTGCCGCACCGCGGTTTTGAGAGTGCCGGCTGAAAAACCGAATGTAGGACGAACAATCAGCATACACTGCGCTTCGACGGAGGCTTTCAAGACACCGACCGCTATTTTTTTCAGGATTTTTCTTTCGGTGAGTTCAAATATCGTGAGCTATTGATGGATACCGCTAGCTTATTTTTAGAGTTCTGTGTTTTAGAGCGCAGCTCTTAGGCGCCCATTTCAGGGTTTCGCGGCGTCAGCGTTGGCGTAACGGCCCCGCTAAATTTAGCGGGGAATTGAATTGGTGTTGGGATCACGTGACGCCAATTTTTCCGCTAAATTTAGCGGGGAAAATGACTTCACATGACTTCGTGTCACGTCATCTATGAACAAATTAAGTTTCTCCTCTAGATTTAGCGGGAAACCTGACGTCACGTCACCTCAACGCCAATTCCGTTTCCCCGCTAAATTTAGCGGGGAAAACGACGTCATATGACTTTGTGTCATGTCACTCATGAACAAATTCAGTTTCTTCCCTCGATTTCGCAGGAAAACTGACGTCATACGACCTCAACACCAATCTGAATTGTAAGGAGGAGGGGCATACACTCCCCTTCATACCCTTCCCTCCTCCTCCTCATTAGCTGCGCTATAATTTCGTGTAACTGAGATTGATAAACGTCTTTCATTTTTTTTTAGGTTAATTTTTCTCACAGATTTTGTGTTTTTTTGGCTTAAATCTTCGGTGTCAAACAAAATCAGTGCATATCAGAACTTATGTTGAAGAAAACAGGAAGCATTCCCCAACCTCAAGGAAATTCGCCCGTCGCCAGGACAGTTAGGAAATGACAGAACATAAAAAAATAAGTGGGAAAAACAAAACATAACCAGGAATGTTGTTTCCGAAGAATGAGGTAGCTTATAGAGGACGATTCAGTGTTCTCGAAGAAATCCGATGAACTCTGAAAAATGCATCACCGGTAAAAGTTTAGACAATTCGGATTCATCCGGAAAACTCAAAGTTCCAAGGTCAAGAGGGTAAAAAAAAGAAGAGAAACGAAAACAAAATACTGTTTCACGAATAAAGTTTGTCAGATCAAAAGGTTAGTAATTTTAAAAAGAGACCAGTTGAGTTTTTTTATCTTGAACTATTGAAAAAATTGTGTTTCATGTTTATCTTGTCAAGGTACGTTCAGTACAATAGGCCAATGTACTTCTGGACCCCGAAAAAAATGCTGTTTTGGTTTCCAATTTGGACCATACTATTTGTGCTCCTTAGAGGGAAGAGGAATTGTATTTTTGTAACAGTGAAAAATGCAAATCTGTAGATTTCATAGGATGGGAGGGCAGCTAAATGTTTTATCCGTCCAGGAGTTTGACTGCTTTAAGGTACCAACGTTCATTGAAGTAACACTGACTTTGAAGATTTGTCATTTGACAGTTAGTGCTGCCGATCGCAAAATCCCACAATGAAGCTGCAAAAATATATTTCGATTCCAGTGATTTAGAACAAAACAAGAATTAAGTGTACGTTTTTGTCCAGACATTGTATACTGTAAAACTCTTAATGTTCGCGAGCCCGTAATCTTCGCGAATTTCTTGAATTGAAAAATTCGCGAAATTTATGGGGACGCGAGAATTTCGGTCTTTAAGAGTTTCAATGCAGGCGTTTGGAATTTTTGAAATCTAATCGCCACGATTATGTCCTCCGTGACCGACTTGAGAAAAATAGGGGCCGCGAAAATGAAGAGTTTTACAGTATTTATATTAAAAGAAATTAAGTACAGTGTTAAATTAAAATTCAGATTTTGGTGAATTGAGAATATAACGAAATTAAACTACGCCAAACCGCGAATTTTCAGCAAAATATGAACTCCAAAAAACAAAAACAAAACAAAAAACAACACAAGAACCAAAAAATCTAGAAAACACAAATTTTAGTTGTAGTTAAAGATTTTTTTCCCCGCAAAGCTTGGGTTTTTCTTATTTAAAGACAATTTTTTTTCGGTATTTGTTTTTGTTGTTTCCCTGGTTTTAGTTAACCCGGCTCCGAGAGTAGTTTCTAAATTTATCAATAAAAAACAAAAAAAAAAATCAAGAAGTTTTATTTATTGCTCAAAACCGGTGGCTAGTCGCATTTGTCCTGTAGTTTACAACTTTATAAATAAAGGGCAAACGCCAACCAATCCCTAAAAGATCGTAGGGTCCCAACGTTTCGGTGCCGGCTCGGCACCTTCTTCAGGGGGGCTATTTAAATGAGAAGCAGCTTCTTTCTTTTCTTCTGCGGTGGATGTAGGGCAGTATCTTCGTTTTTTTACGGTGGTTAGTTTTCAAACCAGGTGCGGTACCTTCGTTTCCTTCAAAGTTGGTTATTTACAAACGAGGATCAGCATCTTCGTTTTCCTTTATGGGGCCTGTTTCTTTGGTGTCTCCTCTAAGTGTCGTAGTCCACTGACGTATGCTGAGGGCAAGGTGCCGGAGGATCAATTAATATTTCCTGGTGTGGTCTGTATGCGCCATGGCTCAATAAAGAGCCGTTGGCGCCAGTTGGTTTCAACATCCAGGATTCGGGTATTTTCAAAGTCGATGCGGTGGTCATTGTCGTAGCAGTGTTCCGCAACAGCGCTACGCTCTCGGTCAAATTTGCGTACGTCATTTTTATGTTGGCGGACTCCGGAGTCCGCCAACATAAAAATGACGTACGCAAATGTTCACCTTCAAGTTTACAACTTGAGTCGATTTAGTGTTTCTATGTACTACTCGATTTTTACATTGGGTATCATTATACGTGGGCAAGGGATTAATGGTTTCGTTTTTTTTTCGCTTAGAAGTGAAGAGCTGCAACAAAGCTAATTACTTGCACGGTGGAAATTGCTTGTTTGGGGCACTCTAGGCAGAGTTAAAATTCGATGAACGCATTACCTCCTTTCGAACCAAAAGAAAGCATTTGATGTTCGTTCGTAGACAGCGTATGGCCGGTCTGCCTTTGAGGTGCGGCGACACTGGCTTACGCTGCAGACGAGATATTTAGCCAGTGCAGTACCACCGCCTGTGGGTCTTTAAGGTGAATAACGCATTACAATGCCACACAACCACACGTCGGTACAGATGCTCACCCAAATAAAGGTCGGGCAGCGGTGGGGATCGAACCCCGGATCCCCGAGTTCTGCAGCGAGAGCTTTCGCTCCAGGCGCTCCAAGCTGCGGTGCGCTAACACTCTCAGCCACTGATCCCACCCACCTCTACCTTCTAGGCAATGCGGAAAGACGCCGATGTCGTGTTTGCGCCAAAGGTGCTGCGCAGTGTCTATTTGCTCGACGTGCACGATAAAAACATAATCACAGAAGACAAAATAATGGTCATAGCCAACTGGGGCCTGTCTAAAAAAAAAAGGTGTCAGAAAAAATAATTTATTATCTAAAGTCACTGGGAGCTTAACAGAGGCGGGGCGAGGTTTAACGTATTCACTCTTCTTGCTTCTCTTCGTTCTTTGGTATTCTTGTAAGGAGAGCAAGTCGTCTGTTCCTTGTGCAGGAGCTGCAGTCCCGTCAGAACGAAGCCACTCTCTTATTGGCTCATTGAAAAAAAAAAAAGAAAAACTGGGTAGATCTTAGTGCTAGATGCTTTGAGGTCTACCCACTATTTTTTTTTTCCAATCAGCCAATAAGAGCTCATCGTCGTTCTGACGTCACTGCAGCGCTTGCGCAAGAAGCAGACGACCTTCTCCCCGCATTGACAAGAGTCGCAATCTGATTGGAGGTGGAGCGATAGTATAATACTCAGGACTGATTACGCCTTGCGTTTTTTTAAATTCTATGTGTCTATATAGGTGCACGCGATAACATTCGATGCGAAAAAAAGAGATGTGCGGAGCTGCGATTACTTTTTCGCTTTTAAAAAGAGAAACAAGCAAAATAAATGGGCGCCCCGATTCTTCTAATGGGTGCCCGCAGTTTCAATGAGGGGTCGTGGAGAGGGTGTAAGTACAATTCCAGTTTATTTAGACTCTCGGACACGCTGAGAGACAGTGCACAGCGAAAGAGTGAGGCAGCGTTCTACGTACCGTATGCGCGTTTCTCGGCCTTGTTTACGTTTTCCTGTAACCTGTTTTGTACCACTAGGTTCATTAAAACGTCTTAATGGCATAACGCCATTCGTTCCATTTTAAAGTCAGTAGAAGGCAGTTAGAGTGGGATGTTTCTGAGCGCCCTCTGTCTGTACTGTGTCCTTACGACTAACGAAATATCCCGAGAGATCGCCCACCAACAAAAACGAAAAGCGAATCGGGTGAAACTAAGGGGTGGGCTAACTTTTTGCGCACAATAAAAAAGAGTTGAAAAAAAAAAATGCGAAGTTTTACATTTTGTGATTGGCAAAATTTGTGATTGCAGGGAGGGACAGTGAACCAAAGACGACTGTCTTTCCCGGTCAGCAATTTTCGCTCACCTCCAGTCTCGGATAAGTAACACCTCTCATGCCGAAGTTACCATTGGCCAGGGCCCATAAATTACTAGAAGCAAACTATCTTTTTGTGTTTTTGAAAAAAAAAAAAGCAAATCATGCCAAAAATAGGGGTTGGCTATCTTTCGGTGTTTTGAAAAAATAATAGCGAATCGTGTGTGATCTCTCGGGATATGACGGTATACCCCGTTCCACTATAAGTTCAACCGGAGCCGACGCTATGATTCCATAGAGCCGATCAAAGCAGTGCCAAAATTTAATCGCGATGCTCTCGTTTCTTTGTTTGTTGTCTATCACCGGATAAACCAATAACGCATAATTAAAAGCGCAGAATCACGGCGTATTCACTGTCGGCAATTGCTTTAGTCAGTCATAGCAAAAGCACTAGGATGATGAAAGCCGTGACGATGCACTTTTGGCACGGTTGAATTGGTTCCATCGGACTGTAACGTCGAAGAGAGTTTAAGGGAACTGTTTTTGCACATCCGACACTGTACGATGGGCCCTCCGGTGCGAACAGCGCATGTGCTACAGCAGAAGACTCGTACATGCGGGGTCCGTGCCGGAGGGTCCGCCGTACCGCATCGGATGGGCAAGTACGGTTGCCTAAAACTCTTTATAGTAAAACGTGGTGTAATATAAACTGCGACCACGTGGCAAAGACAGAGCACCGGATTCCCTAAATGTTGGTGATTGGTCATACCGCATCCTAGTCTGGGAACAGTCTACACCCGTCTATGGAAAGAAAGCTATTCTGAATTATGTTTCGGAGCCATATGTTTCAATGTTTTCGGAAATACTCCCTCATCGTAATACCCGGCCAGAAATTAGTTTTATGGCATTCGCAAATCATTAAGTGCAAATTTATTAAACAGAATGTTTATTTTTTTATTTTTCTGAGTCTTAGTAAATGTATATACTATACTGTGTTCGCACGTATTATACGTATTTGTTCTAGTAATAGCCACACTTCCTATGAACAACGCCCTTGCGACTACTTTCCCGTAGAGCACACGTACAGCCAATCATCACGTTCTGTATAAAAACGCAGCTTATAGTGAGTTCGAGATCATGACTCGACGTAAAAAAGCGATCTCAGTCGATGTCATTTTTCTGGCGATCGCGTTCAATCGCTATTCTTGTGCTCCGCGGAAAATCAGACCCACATGCCTTGTTCCTAAGAAGTGTGGGGCTATTATTTGAGCAGACACGGTATTACCGTATTTTGATATTTTTGAGTGGTACCAATAGGGGAAGCGCTTACCCATCTGTGTAAAAGATACGAAGCAGCATAAAAGAACTAGCAAGATATGATGACTGCTGTCTTGTACGGCGTGAGAAATACAATTCCATAACAATGGCTTACGAAACTAATGCTAAGTATTTAGGTTTATTATTTGATCAACACATGACCTGGGAACAACATATGAATAACGTTAAAAAAAGACTAAGGGTTATCTCAGCGTACACATATCGACTTCGGTATGGTGCAAACATAAAATTAAGGCAAAATGTCTACCGGGCGCTGGGAGAATCTATTCTACGCTACGGCCTTACGGTCTATGGTTCGTGTTCAGCCGGTAGAATAAAAGATATTAACAAAGTAATTATCAGAATACTTAACAATATTGCTTACGGGTCTCAATATGATACATTAGAATCACAAAAAAAATTCGAAGCACTCGGGATTCTGCCGTTTGAAAAACTGTTTCAGTTTGTAACTATAACAAAACATTATTATACCAATAATGATTTCAAGAAACTGTTAAATACAAAACCTCTAAGACACACAGAAAGATATGCACTGCCCAGAATACATACAAATTACGGGAAGAGAATGAGGAATTACTATATACCACATCACTTTAATCAGCTTCCGCAGGAACTAACTTGCCTTACATCGATATCCGAGGTTAAGCGAACTATTAAAAACTGGTGTTTTGAAAACGATAAACAATGAACGTCAGAAACCTTCTTGTTGCTTTGATTGTTGGTCTTGCATATATTTTTTTTATGCTTTGTATATGTTTAACCTTTTTTTTTTGGTTGTGTGTTTTGTAATGGTACGAAGAATGTGCTACCTTGTTTACTTTGGTAGTCTGTTTTACATGTATGGAACACTCTTAAAATCAGTATATTATAGTCTGCAGTGTGCTTAGTCAATTTTCTTTTTCTTTCTTGTTGTTTCTTGTGTTATGTTTATACTTCATTGTGCAGTATTAGAGATTTAAAAGCATTGTAAAATAATTGTACAGTATGAAACCGACTGCCGGGCCCAGTCCCACAAGCCACTATGGCTTTGACGGACCCGAAACATGTATCCCGTTGAAAACTAATAAAGCATATTATTATTATTAAAAAAAAAATGTAGCATATATTGAGTGATGTCTGTTGTATATTTTGGTTTCTTTGGTGTGACCTGTTTTCTTTTTTTTTTTTTGCTTTGCCGCGTAATTTGTGCTCAATGGCATTAAATGATTTGCCACTTCTTACTCTACGGCGTCTTTTTTTAATGTTTGCCAAACAATTATTAAGGAAAACACAATTATTAGTACTTTTTCTAGGATAATTACTCAAGCGTAACAAAACAAGAGTGGCCCAAGAGGGAGGACCAGCTTTTTGCTTGGTTTGAATTCGTGGAACTAAAATATTAGCAAAGTACCTTATTGTTTAGCAAACAAATAAAGAAAAAGCGAAATAAAACTTTTTCTCCGAGACCAAAAGGCTCATAATTCAGATCGCACTAGAGCTTTGCCTTTTAATCTTGTTTTTGTTTTTGAAATCTCCGAAACCGGAAACGTTTCTTATTGCTCTCCTGTGTAGTACACGTTACTCCCACGCCGGACCCTTCAATGAAAATGAACGACCCCTATACTCAGTTCGCCTGTAAGCTGTTTTAGCTGACAGTGAGGTGGAAGCTACGTGCACGTCAGACCACTAATACGTCTATCTTTCGCCACGTGATAACGCTTCCGCCCTCACCCATGTGCAGGGAGCGGATTCAGGTGACAAAATGAAGCAGGTTGATTGTCCCGAGGGGCATGTAGCTCCCCCCGTACTGTCAACTTAATAAAGGGGAAGGAATTCTGAACGATGCAAGATGTGCAAAGAAATAAGAGTAAAAGCAAGCATGCTTCTTTAGAGAAGTTTAGAATAGGGGTCTTTGAATTACGTCAAAATTCGTAACTCACATCCTCGGGCACATTTAGATTTAGTACCGTTTTTGTCTTCATTTATGGATACTGGCAGAGTTACGATTGAGAGACAATTAAGTCACGATGAAATACGGACACAAAAATAACTTAGGGATGCAAGTTTTCAACAAGGATGTCCTTCAAGAATGCGCGACAAAACACTGCCAGCGTTTCCAAAGGGGCAGTAGTGTTAAGAAGCTTGCCACAATCAACCATGGTATTTCAGAAAAAGCATAAAAAGATTTTTTTATAATAATGAGCTTCTATACATAGGTTTAATAAGCGTTAGATAATGTTGGCTCTAGTAGGAATTGCTTTGTTGAAGGACGTACAATTATAAAGACACAATCTCAGATCGGCACAGACACCTTTAAAAAACAAAAAAACTTGGGGTAATAGATTTTAGAAAGTGCGCGTACTGTAATATCGGCGGCACTATGGTTACGTAACCAGCCAGTTTTATTTTAGACGTGCAGTGACGAAAGTTTGGCTTTAAAAACCGCAGGTTATGCATATCTTCCGAAGCGACGGCTTTAACATGACTGCTACGGTTCAATTTGACAGTTTTTAAAACAGCGAAATATTTTTATTGGGTAAAAGGCAGGAGTGAAAAGCAATTAGCTGAATATGCGAAAGAAATTGACATGCTTCTTCGCGTCAAAGGCATCTGTACACGCTTACTGTATTGAGTAAATTCCGATAAATCCCAATGACCTTCAAGATGGTTTTCTCGGAATTGTGGAAAACCGAAAAACCTTCTATTGGAGCTGCCATCGAATAGAAAAATCCCCGGGTTTGGGGAAATATTTTCTTATCCGCAGCATTTTCTTTTTCTGAACTTGAACAGAGCGTTCACTAACTGTCCTTGAGATTGCTCTTTTCTTTTTCAACCTCGTCCCTTGTTCTTTCCTTCTGTGTTCGGTACTGGGGGTCATTTGGGATCACATATGTATGGATATGCTGTTGTTTTATAACATCATCCCCGATATACTCCGATATCTCGCCTGCATCATTGAAAATAAACACCGAAAAACACTGATTCCGAAAAAGATAATAAACCCCGAAAGAACGCCGAAGTCGAACAAAAATAAACCCCCAAAACACGGAACCCTTTTTATAAGCTCCATAAATGATAAGTTTTATTAACAATTTAGTTCTTTTGAATTGGATATCTTATTTTTTTTAGAAAATAAAACGCAAACTTATGTAAAAAACAACATTTTACAGAATAATATTCCACTGAGAAATTATGCGCCAAAAAAAAACTAAAGGAGAGAAGGAAACAAAAGTGCTCGGTGAGTACCCGAATGACTCAGACAAAAATACAGCGTCAAGACTTCTATAGTGCATGCTAGAGTCACTAAAAATAGCCGCGACTAGAGTATCGACACTCCTGTCCAAGATTTCATTAAAGGCGGTGCCATTTTGGTGCCTAGTGCAGAGCGAGCGCTTTTGGCGATCATTACGATTCTCAAATGCGACTTTCTGAGCTTTATTATACGGTGTGAGGAAGGTTGGCCAATATCACATGAGGGTAGAAAGTGAGAGAGAGAGGAGGAGAGGAGAGCGCGCGGGGGTGCCAGAATAACGAACTCTGGTTGGAATGATTAGTGGGTAGACGAAACGCTAGCTTCCTTTGTCTCTGCTCACTCTTGAAACGCGTTCGAACGCCGAACGCCGGCGTCTGGCGTTCGCGTTCCAACGCGTACAAACAGTGAGTAGAAACAGAGGCAGCTAGCTTTGCGCTTATACCCACTACTGTCATGACCGGTTATAACGAAGTCGGTTATAACGAAATAGCGGCTACAGCGACGCGATCACGATTTCCCATTCTCTTTTGCAGTTCGTTATAACCGAAGTCGGTTATAACGAAATAGCGGATGTAGCGAAGTGATTTCGGATTTCCGTTGACTTCGTTATAACTGGTCTACACAGTAATCATTCCAACCAGAGGTCGGTGCTCTGCTGTTCCCGCGCGCTCTCCTTTCCTCCTCTCCCTCACTTTCTAAAACGTGTTGGTTGGTCGGGGGCTTAATTCCTGGAGGACGGAAAATTGTTTCCTCGGGTTGTGGGGTTTTATATAATGTTTAAGATTTTACCATGGTTTCGAAGCACCGAGACATATGAGGTGTCGTTTCTCTAAAGCGTAGATTATTTAGTGGTCCTAGTGCCTACGACCTGTAAGATATAAGTCAATTAAATGTAAAATATGTTTCCCTACTAATGACAAAGTGAACCCCAGGAGCTGTTTTCTTTTTTTTTTAAAGATGTTTAAATGTTTTTCGAAAACCTTGAAATAGGAATGATGTCACTCTGCCCTCTCTTATCAACGACGGTGAAAAGGTTCGTCCTTGACTCTCTCAATGTTAAATAAAAATCGATAACGTGCTGAAATATAAAATGATGACGCTTTTTATTATTGGAAGCATGCGACAAGATAGTGGCATCACGGTGCGGCACTAGAAGCATTTCGCAAAGGCATCATGGGTAACAGCTAGCCGACCTTAGTTTCTGATCAATGTCAGCTTGCATGAAACACAGCGCTGTACAAAACGCTCAAAGACGCAAAAGACGCAAACGTTTTTTTTAACAGAAGGTTGGAAATTGAAAACACATTCCCTACATGCGCTGGTGAAAACAGACGCGACTATCTCAGTCCCAGTGCGTCTACTCGATTCGCGCCAGCGAGCGAAGAACTATCTGGAAATCGGAGGAGCGAAAAAATACTCCCAGTGTAGGTTTTATCACTTGGTGGCACTTGAAAATGTCGGCTCGTAGGGATTTCCGCGCTTTCGGCCCCTACAACTCAACGTTGACATGAATACGTTTCCGAATGTGAACGTGCCAAACATTTACTCCAGATTGAGAGCTAGAAAAGCGGCCGCGGGAAGGCGCAGACTCGGACAAGACGCAGAGAGTCAAAGACTAAGATAACGCGGACGCTGTAGTTAGTGTAGCTGCTAAGGTGGATCGGCGCGGCCCTTTTTGGGTGTCGCACTCTCCCAACAGTTAGTGACACCTTTAACAAAAAGCAGGGCGTGAAGCATTATTTTATCGCGTGGCGACACCAAGGTGCTTCTGATTTCCAGTTTTTTTTTTTTAATTGCCATGAACCACAGTATTAATTTTAACGAGCGTGTGAGAAAAAAAGAATGTTGATTTTAAGCAAAAAGAATATACAATAGAACGACGAAGCACACACGAAAACACATGCCTTGTCCTTTGAGTGCATTCCGTATTGTTTAAGATTAATTCACACACAATGTACCTACACAGGTTAGATGCATTGACCGTTGCCTGATTTAAATATCCGTGGGTTGTTGCTGCCCCCCTCAAAACTCTTCACTTACCTGCGCTGAAACTATAGCAGTAAGTACAATTAAAATAAAGAATTGCGACCACTCAGCGTGTTTCTAAAAAAAACAAAATTGGGAATGTCATAAACACCGCAACTGTATTGAAGTAGTTGTGTTTCAAGGATCTCCAGAATAATATTTAATTTAAAATGGACAAAAAAAACAAACAAAAAAAAACAACAAATAACCACAAGAAAACCTGCCTCTTTTAGTAAAGGTGTTATCCGATATACCCCAATAAAAAGCCGCGTTATCAAGAAGATTGGTTTACGAACCGCGAATATACATAAACTATTCGTTAAAATATTTAGAAAACGATTGATCTGATTCATTGCGAGCTATTGCACCGTTTTATGACCAAGGTACCATCGACAAGGCCTAGCTAAAAAAATTGGGAGAGATGATAGGATGACGTGGTGAAGCTAAATCAAGCGGGGAGTTAAAGAAAGTCGGTGCAATAAGTAATATCTATACATGGCTTGCATTGTCGTCGCATCAGCTGCCATTTTGGTGGCCTTGCTGTTGGGAGCGACCCTTCTGCATCATACACTATTCCTCACTACAGTGCCTCTTTCGACCAGAACAAAGATTAATGACCGCCAGTATAGTACAATGACGTCCCGTGCAAGTCAAGTATCAGGCACTTCCCTTCTTTAGTATCACAGTGTCTGGACCCTTCAGCGCCATCTTGCTTGCGTTCGCGTCTCCTTAAGTGGGTATTATACGCGTTGGTGGAGTCTCACAAAGAACGCAATGCTAACGCGCTGCGAGGAAAGAGAACGGCGTCTTCCATTTTGCACCGTAAGCTAATCACGTTTAGTTCAGTTCGCTGTATGAAGCGGGTCGGCAGTCCACCAGCGATGACGCCTTGCGGAGGCGTTTTCTTTGAGGAAATACCAGTCGGAGTTAAGGAAAGTCGCAGCGACATCTTTAAAACTATATAGGGTGTCTAAAAACTGAGCTTGGCGCTGTTAAGCAAGCCGGACAAATAGACACCTGCATGTAAAAAACGCAAGCTTTCACCAAATTTACTTTTAGGTTTTGCACTTTACACGCAGTGCCATTTCAAGCCGAAGCTCTGTTTCTGTATAACAACGGAAAAAAAAAAAAAAAAAACGTGCCAAGGTCATCGGCGCACGCGTTGACAGACGACCGACTTTGTGGTGGTTGTAACTTGTGACGATAAGCGCATCGAGCAGACGACTCAAGCGCGAGACACATGGACGACAGAATAGTCCGATCCGACGTCCGATCCGACAGTCCAAACGCCGCTCCGAATTGCCGCACGCGACAATTTGAGGCACATGCTTCCGACCTTGCATGCGGCACGACGATCCCTTCGGTTCCGTCCAGGAGATCCAAGCACTCCGGCGGAGGTTCGCGTTCATAGATCTCTGGTCCCAGATTGACGGTTTAGCTCGCACGAGCGAAGGAAGGAGCTCGTTCTCGCTAGCGCATGCATTCTTTGCCGGGGCTGTCTTTTTCGAATGGGACAGCGGGATCCACGCGTCCGGCTTCCCGTCGCCCGTCCCGTAGTCGTCCCGCCAGACCCAGTACGTCACCATGACGTTCGCGCTAGCTGTACTGTCATTGGCTGGGCGCTTCCGACAGTCCGTCCGCCGTGCGAAACTATCTGGCACGTTGGACGCACGCCTCATCGCCGATCCGACGTCTGATGCGAGCAAATTTTTCGGATCAGGCAGTCATACTGCCGGATTGGACGTCGGATCGGATGGATTTTTCGCGCATGTGTCTCGCGCTTAACTCTTTCGTTGGTTCGCTGCACCTATAGGGTAATTGCGCCACATGTTACAACTGTCGCTAACTCGGTCGCCTGCTAGCATGTCTGCCGTGGAGCCTGTCAAGTTTGTTGGCCTGGTTTTTCACAGGAAAAAAGTACGCTTTTGAAATTTCACCATGTAGAATGCACCGCCTAAATGCTGGTTTGGTGAAAGTTGGAGCTTTCTATGGGCTGGCGCCGATTTTTCCAGCTCGTTTTCCAGTGCTGATATATACAGGGTGATACAAGGAGACGCCAGGCTCTTTAAATCGACCGGAAAATTCGGTTTCTTAACCAATCGCACTACGATTATGTGCAGCGTTGCCCACAGATGGTGCATTTTTTTTTGTAAAATTTGCAAAGAGCGAACTTACCTGAGGAAAAAATAAAGAAAGAAAAAGGCTTAGCTCCTATCGAAACGCTGCGATGCCACCGGTCTTCAAACAACACGGCGCCGTTTCGCACGGGAGAAAAGAGATGGCGCAAGCGGTCGCGACGCCAACTGCCGCCAACGAACGAGCATACGACGCCGAGAGCCGGCGTCTTTTCTTTAGCAGACGATCTTTTCGAATCAAAAGCGGCGCGAGCTTTTTCACATCAGTTGTTGTTTTTGTTTCTGCGACTGTCTCCCCCTGCGGAACGCGCGTCGCTTTTGAGTCGAAAAGATCGTCTGCTAAAGAAAAGACGCCGGCTCTCGGCGCCGTATGCTCGTTCGTTGGCGGCGTTCGTTGCGCCATCTCTTGACTCCCGTGCGAAACGGCACCGTGTTGTTTGCAGACCGGTGGCGTCGCTGCGTTTCCATAGGAGCTAAGCCCATTTTCTTTCTTTACTTTTTCCTCAGGTAAGTTCGCTCTTTGCAAATTTTACAAAAAAAAAATGCACCATCTGTGGGCAACGCTGCACAAAGTCGTAGCGCGATAGGTTAAGAAACCGAATTTTCCGGTCGATTTAAAGAGCCTGGTGTCTCCATGTATCACCCTGTAGAGTCTATATATAGCAAATATTTAATCTGCTTGTCTTTAAATTCATCTCCCCCAAAGCGGATTTCTTCCAGAGCGACTGCCAAAGGTCCCGCGGCCCTGGCTGCGGGGGGAAAATACTGCCACAAGAAAATATGACCGTCACTAGGGAGTCATATGAACACGCAATAGCGGCTTTCGTTTTTGTGAGAGTGATTAGAGAAAACAAAACAACCACAACAGCATGGTTGATCCTTTAACGGGGACTTGCAAGTAACCCAAGTATTGACCAGCGCCCATGACAAGCAAAGTAGGACATTTTTAGGCAACGGACAGTCGTGCGTCGACACGCTCACCCACGTGCGGTTATATTTTTGAAATTAGAGAACAACAAAAGATGCAGAAAGAAAATCATTGCAGCGTTTTGATGGGACACTAAAGGCACACATAAAAAAAGCACTGTTCTTGCGTTGATTAAAAAAAGTTATTTCATATTTCATTAATAGAATGTTAATGTACTGTCAGCCCTGCATGATGGGACGAAGGGCGCCGCTGTTCTTGCGTTGATTAAAAAAGTTATTTCACATTTCATTAATAGAATGTTAATGTACTGTCAGCCCTGCATGATGGGACGAAGGGCGCCGTTGTGATGGCAGCATTAAGAGGTCACGTCTCACGGTCGCAAACAAAAACTATAGCGCGATATTTTTGTTTTAACGCGATAGCGTTAAAAACAAATCGCAGGACAATCGGCGTCAGCGTCGGTGGCGTCGTGACGGGAAAATCCTGATTGGTCGATAGGGTCATGACGTCACAGCCACATGACCTCGCGGGGGAATTTCAAACAACCAACAACGCTCACGTGAAGCGGGACATCCCGCGTGGAATGAAAGTGATTAAAAACATGACATGTATTTCGAAATAAAGGTCGGCGAACGTCTTAAATGATTTTACTCTATAAAGTAATTCAATTGCCTTAAAGAAATTTGTAGAATTTTAGGCGGGACTCAAACCCACGAACCTTCGGCTACTGACACGCAAGGCACGCTTGCACGGCTTGGGAACGAGCGGGAGTTCATATGTTTACATCTTTCGCTATTGCGTTTCTGCGCGGCTGCGTTTTGTGGACGCTACAGCGCCTCTTTTGTGGTCGCTTCTTCCGAAGGCTACACACCCGTTTTTGTGCTTCCGTCTTGCGGAGGCTACAGAGTGTCCATTATGATTGCGTTTCGAGGAGGCTACAGCGTCTTTTTTGTGGTCGTTTCTTGTGGACGCTAGAGCGCTTCTTTCGTGCTCGCGTCTTGTGGGTGCTACAGCGCCTCTTTTGTAGTCGCATCTTCCGGAGGCTGCGGCATCTCTTTTTGTGGTCGCGTCTTGCGTACGCTGCAGCTTTACTTTGTGGTAGCGTCTTGCGGAGGCTACAGCGCGTCTATTGTGGTTGCATCGTGAGGAGACTGCAGCTTCTACTTTGTGATCGCTTCTTGTGGACGCTAGAGTGCCTCTTTTGTGCTCACGTCTTGTGGACGTTACAGCGTCTTTTTTGATGTCGCATCTTGCGGCGCTACAGCGACGTTTTGGGGCCTACGTCTTGCGGAGGCTACAGTACCTTTTTTGTGGAAGCTACAGCACCTCTTTTTTTGTCGGGTCTTGCAGAGGCTACAGCGTGTGTTTTGTGGTCGCGTCTTCCGGAGGCTACAGCACCTTTTTTGTGGTCGCGTCTTGCGGAGGCTAGGGCTTTTTTTGTTGTCGACCGCGTCTTGCAGGGGCTGAAGCCTGTCTTTTGTGATCGCGTCTTACATAGGCTACAGCACCTGCTTTGTTGTCTCGTCTTGCGAAGGCTACAGGCCTCTTTTGTGGTCGAGGCTTGCAAAGGCAACATGTTTTTGTGCGTCTTGTGGACGCTAAAGAGTCTTTTGTGTGGTCACACATTGCGGAGGCTACAGCGTCGTTTTTTGTATTTGCGTCTTGTGTACACTAGAGCGCCTCTTTTATGGTCGTGTCTTGTGGATGCTACCACGTCTCCTTTGTGGTCGCATCTTGTGGAGGCTACAGCGATTATTTTGTGGTCGCGTCTTGCAGGGGCTACAGCGACTCCTTTGTTGTCGCGTCTTGCGAAGGCTGCAGCGCATCCTTTGGGGTGGCGTCTTGCGGATGCTACAGCGCCTCTTTAGCGGTCGTATCTTGCGAAAGTTACAGCGCTTCTTTTGTGGTCGTATCTTGCGAACGTTAGAGCAACGTTTTTGTGGTCGCGTCCTGCAGTGGCTACATCGCATCCTGGCCGCGAGAAACACGCTTATTTTTATGCATTCGTAGCTATCAAGAGGCCGTACTTTGCAAGGAAGAAGATGAACATGTGACTTCATTTTTCCGCCGCGCACATTGCTCTGATCCGAGAATGGCATATGGCGAACCCTTCTCCGTCCTTCGGAAGTGGAGCTCGCTGCGAGTCGGTCCGGGAAGCCATTTTAAGAGCGCAGGTTGGGGACGGCGCGAACGACGGCTCATTTTAGGCCTCGCGCAAAGCCCTCCCGCGCGACAGGCATTCGGACACCTGCGGCGATATCGAAGCCATTCGCGGAACGGACCACACGGGGGAAGTCAACAAAGAAGCCTGACTGGGAATTAATATCGGCGCCCGATTCGAACCGACGGGAGGCCGCTCTCACAGGTGCCATTCGGGAAAGAAATATTGGCCGCGCTCGGGAAGCGAGATTGGCAACCTGCGAGGAGCGCTCGCTCGCGGCCTGTTAGAGGCAACCGACAAATCGTTCGTATCCCGTTTCACCTCAGGACGGACCGCAGCGTCCGCCACGAGCCAATCTAGCGCCACGTGTTCGTCACGTGACCTACGGGAGTGGTGCGGCGTCGTGCGAAGCACGTAGTCCCGCGATATGTTCCGATTACTTGATCGGCTGGGATGGCTTGTAGCGTGGACTGCGGTCCATCGTAATTGTTGGAACGGCGTATAGCAGCTCTCTCTCTCTCTCTCTTTCCCTTTCTCTCTTTGTGTTCTCCGAGTCGCCGAAGGAGGTTGTGTCAAGGCGCGATAAGAGTTGGAGGTGGACTATAGACCAACTCAACTCACTGACGTCACGCCACTGCGGTGGAGCTGCTGTCGGTACTGCGCCTGCGCAAACGCTTCGCGCCTTGCCGATTCGATTTCTGCGCACGCGCAGTGCCCACACTTGGTGTGGGCAAAGCGGGATTGCTTGTAAACAGTGGGTTGGTGTGTTCCCCGTTCCCCCCAAGGCTGACAGTGTGGTTGGAGCTATATACACGGCCGCAGGACCAATCAACCACTTAACGTTCATCAGCTTATCAGTGTCTGTGTGGGCATGGGCGGAAGCGTGATCATGTCGCGGAAAATGAACGTATCACTGGACTAGCGAGCAGGTAGCTTTCACCGCACTGCCAGCTTTAGGGTGGACGGAGGATAGTGCGGCGGAGTGCGGTCCCATATCGATTTCTATGGTTCCTTATCCTCCTTTTGTTTAGGAAAGGCTAAGTGGAATGATATGGGTGTTGGGAGAGTAAAATATGAGTTAGGACTTAATTTTAGCGGTTTGCGTTGCATACTGCAACCAAGGTACGCTATGCTTCATAGGCGTTACGCTCGGGCACCACTTTTTGTGGCATATCAGAAAGGAGGAGGAGCGCGTGTGCGCAGCTTTTATCGGTGCTCAAGCACGCGCCCCCATGCCTTGGATTGCATTGCCACAGAAGGTTGGCCCGAGTATGGTCAAGGTGCACTGATAAAGGTATCCGACAGCACGACGCACCGGCAATTTGTTGGCACTTCAGGAGCACTTTCGATTCACATACGATGGACGCCCAACAGACCATTCGAAGACACTGTCAACGCACCGTATACCATTACTGACTCAATTCAGCAACACGCAACATCGGTCTCTTACAGGCTCGTGATAGGCTGTTTAATTTGCCTGGAGTCATGCACTAATTTGTGACAACTTAGCTTTTTCGTTCGTTTTTGCGACGTTTCGACTCTGGAGTATGAAATCTGTTGTCTAATAACGTCGCGTTATCTCGTTGCCATCCATCTTCTTGAGTAAGGAACACTTGGCTGAAAAAAAGAATGTCCAGTAAACGGAGCACGTGCTGAGACCAGCCAGGCTCGCTATGGAATGGGGCGTGGGCACGATGTTTATCGCGGTGCACTTGAAGTTGAAGTGTAACTTACTATGGATGGCTTGCGCCTTGGAAGCAACGTGAGAATAAAGGCAAGGCAATGTAACACAGGCCGGATACTATAGTCAGACATTGAGAAACTTGAAGTATAAATTACAACTCTGATTTTATTCGGGCTTTTGAGTAGTGTATATAGTTGTTATTCATCGCCTTTGACTGAACTGAATTGTAACTGCAACTTAATTACTTTCTCACTCAGTGATCGCTAAGCGCTACGTTTTTTTAAATACTTTTGTTATGCTGTATTTTAGTTTGTTATGATGACTAACAGGAAGGGAAGCTTCGGGTATCTGCCCAATTTTCCATTCGTTAGCACTTGGGGTCTGATTTTGGTGACTGCAAGACTTCGTCAGAGAGGAGAACGCGTGAACATCTCTCAAAGCCGTAAGACATGCAGAAGGCGAACGTGTTGTCTTCTGTAGTGAGCGCGCAGAGAAGAAAAATAAAAGCGATCTACACTAGCGACGCTTTAATCGATTCGCTTGGTACAAGTCCACCATTTCCAGGATAATATAATACCTGAATGTAAATTTGGGCTCTCCATTCAGGACATCAGGATGTACTAGAATGTACTCACACAATGTATTACTCTCACTTTGAACAGCGTCCATCAAAACTCTTCACAATCTTAGCGGTTTTTGCCCAGTTGCCTTACTCGGGGAAGCGAAAATAGCC
This sequence comes from Ixodes persulcatus, assembly GCA_013358835.2. Taxonomy (NCBI): domain Eukaryota; kingdom Metazoa; phylum Arthropoda; class Arachnida; order Ixodida; family Ixodidae; genus Ixodes; species Ixodes persulcatus. The sequence goes on along the minus strand of JABSTQ010011304.1, from coordinate 70,986 downwards.
CCAAACTTATGCCCACATTTTTATATTTTTATTTCGCAACTTGCAAGCCAATTCTCTTAAAACCGTGCAATTCGGCCAACATAACAATAAAATATATAAGGACGACATGTTTTATCTTTTGGAAAGAAGGATGATGAAATAAACGAGCAGTTTGTATATTAATCTAAAGCATTTCTATTGCTGTCACTGACAGCTAATAAGCAAAAGGCGTGCATTGGTATGTTAACCATTCTTGCTGCGCGGTTCATTAGTTGGCGTACTAAGCTTTTTTGCAAATGCAGCAATCTTATTGGCTACTCAGCGATAATAAGATGCTCGGGGCAGCCACGCCCGGAGCTTCTCAAAGGGGCCCTGCAATCATATTTAAGGGTCTACCTTTTTTTTTTTTTGCGGTTTCCACATTCTTGGGGTTCGGGCAAGCCAGCGGGCACGGAGAGAGAAACTAAATATCAGTGCGTCACATTTTAACCGGAAGACGCGGAAACCTCCTCCATTTACGGGGGCGACCCGCGGTGCCAAAAGCGCGCGATATTTGACGTCTTTGGTCCTGGACTTACTGCTGGTCAGAGCCGCTAAAAGCTTTTTAGTTGAAATACAAAATATAAGTGGCGCGAACCGTTTCAATTATTTATAAAAGTAGTTTTTGTTTCGTATTTAAGATCAGAAAAGAAACAAATGCAGTTTAGAAAGTACGGAAACAAGAAATGACCCGTGGACATACCCGCCACCAAGCGGTGGAAAAGGCGGCGCATACTAGAAAGGTGTAGTGGAATCAGCCACCGTCGAGCGGCGAGCGTAGAAAGGTCCCGGATGTAGGAGGCTGCGCTGCGGTCACATGGACAGGAGGATCCGACCGGTTCCGAGCGTTCCGAAGGCCTTCGGCGAGCAGCTTTGGCTTGCGGTTTGGCCTCTTGGCGGTATGGCAGCCTGAAGTGGCTCCCGTTCTGAACTAATCTTGACCCCGTGCTTGCTATCGTTTGTAGCCCATGAAGTGTCATGCCGAATTAGTGCTTAATCGCGCACCAAATGCAATGCGAGACGCCCTGGCTGCCCGCTTCATACAGCCTATCCAGAGCATGCTTTAGTGGCGCCCTCTCGAGCCGTCGACACGGAGTGCGGCAGCCGTGAGCGCTGGCCTAGCTCACTACTCCTCCTCTAGTTCACGGCCACTCAAGCAACCAAGGACGTCATGAAGGAGGTTATTTTTTGCTTGTTTTTGCAATTTTAATTTGCCTATAAATTTTAAAATAAAGCGAAATTCGAGAGAGGAAAAGTTTCATTAAGTTACCAAGTTCACTGCGCTCAGGTTCGGTGCAAATTAAAAACCAGTAGAAAAGTCCTTGCTGGGCCCCTTGAAGCCGTCAGTGACTATGGCAGAGCATGGCTGGTGAAGTGAACACAAAAGAGACGCGTTTGTTAAGCAAGGCAGGGACAAAAAAGAAAAGAAAATTGTTAGTCCCAGTTTTGGGGTTTTGCCATGTTCTAATGACAGACCCCTGTAATCAGCGCGTGTTTACGTCGTGGGTATTCTCTTCATCCAAAACACAGTTATCTGTTTCCGTCTGTGTCGCACACACTAATTATGCAAATCACCGGAATATTCTCGAGGTCCTCGGATAACTACGTTAGGCAATTTCACTACAACCATTTTTTTCCTGTCTACTCGGAAGAGAAACAGACGTCTGCCGCGAGAGAGTTTGCGTCGAGGAGCGCGTCCAAACACACTGCGGCCGCTTCGAAAAAAAAAAAAAAAAAAAAAAAGGTACACTCGTAATAAACATAAAACAACAAAAAAGATATACCGAGACATCAGAATGTACTAGAATTGAGGACATATGAAGCCAGAAACGTTTATTAAACGAGCAAAGAAGTGAGCTTTTTTACCTAGCGTTCCGCGTGGTTTCATTCGCCGCCGGTGTCTACATATTGCGCGATAAAGCATTATACAAAGGCTGCACATTTAATGCTCTCAGCACTTCAGTATTCGTGTTTGAAAAAAACAAAAAAAAAACAATACCTGGTAACACAATTCAGACACAATAAGATTGTAGAGTGTGTCTACAACCGAGTTATTAATAAGGATGTCTTCAAGGCGGGGCTAGGCGGGGAAAGCCCGACCCGACGCCACTAGAAATCGCCGACGCCCGCTAAATTTAGCGGACTTATGTCCCGATTAACTTAGCTATCTTACATTGAGCTTAATTTAGGAGACGGTATTCGTGCGAGGTCGGTCAGCGTGATGCGAGTAACGTGACCTGACGTTGATTCCTTCAGCAGCAGGGCATACACGTGCGTCGGCACTATTCGCTTCGAGATCGAACAGAGACGTCACCGTGCGGCCGATGTTTGAAACACTGCTAGTGCGGATACCGCCGCACGTCGTCTGCTTCGGCGCACGTTGAAATATGTATCTTCGCGACGCTGAAGGCTTGTTTTCGGGTAAATTGCAATTTTTAAGTTGTGAATGCTTGTTTCTTCGAAAAGTTTGTATCGTTCCACGGGAGTAGAAACACGCGATGTCGAGGAATGCCAAGCCGGATGCTTATATAATGTTCTACTGTGGTTGTTGCTGTGATCCGGTTATTTGTTTCAGTTTCAGTGCCTTTGCATTCTATTATAGAGCACATTGCAGACGGAAAGCGGTGCCTTGCCGAAGGCGGACAACTTGTGAATGCTGAGCATATTATTGAGTGCAGCGTTGTAGCCCCAACGACCACGTCGACGAGCGTACACGTGCGGAGTTACGTACTGCAGCCGTCGGCTCTCAGCAAGGATCTCCACACTGTGGATCTGAAGCTCACGAACGGCGCCACGATTGATGAACGTTCGTGCACTCTCCCTGCCGAATAACTATCGTTTGTAACTCCAACTGCTCGATACGTCTTTGCGAGAATCGCACGATTCGTCCTCCCGATCGTTTTAAACGATGCATACGTAAAACCCTTTATTTTTGCGATCCCAATTATTCGCAAATTAGGCATAGGAACCCATTTGCGGCCGCTAACTCTCGCGAATTCTAGACATGAATTCTGGCGTCAAAACAAGAGAGATATTCGGGTGAGTTTAGTTTTCGCCAAGTTTGTTATTCTCGAAAATATGGAGCTCGCGAAGTGTTTTGCAGTAGGCGGTGCAGTCAGTTCGGAAAAAGAATGGCTCGAGCTTCGTACGTGGTCCCCATGTCTTTTAGTGAGCTGTTAACCTTAGATGTAATCGTGCCGTTTTCATCTAGCGTGATTTTCCGTTGAAAATTTCTTTTTCAAGCGAAGTGGCATGAAACCTTCGTCACGCGGAGGGTAAGCAAAATTCATGGAGTATAAACAAGTAATTGATGAGGCTTGATAGTTCCTGTTGCTGCTCCTTCGGTAGATTGACCAGTCGCCATTAGCCCTATTTAGCGCGTACTTCCGACCGAACTTGAAGAAAATTGATCAGGTGCGTCCGACGCACACGCAAGCACTGAGCGAGTCACTTACGTTGCAGTAGATGCCTCCTTTCGTGTGGCATTGTGTAAGGGGGTTCGTAGGAGTGACGATTCTACAATGTTTCAAAAAGTCGGATTCTCACGCAGTAATAAGTTTGTGGCATTCGCATCCTTTCTAAAAACACCGCAGCGGAAGAACCCACACTAAGGACAATCACAGTGCCCAGCAGCGAGCGAGAATCAACGCGCATGCTCTACGAGTATAGACCATTCCATTTAGCGCTCTCTGGGCGGCACCAGTTTGTTCGACCGCAGCGCCCTCTCCATACATCCGGGAAATTCAGCTGGGTTCGGCGGGGTAAAACGAGAGAGAGGGCACGCGCCCGACTCCGCTAGCAGACGACAAACCGGGAGGTTGCCATTCTCCATCTTTGAGCTGTACCGGCGGCTGTACGGAACATCGAACTCTCGCTCGTGGCTGCCGTTGTGAAGTGGTTCGCGTTCTTAGAATAGTTGTGGCTACTCCAAAATCAGCCTATAGCTCTCTGTTGTTTTAGTTCGGTAAATGATACTCTGGCATATCTTTTTTCCGTTACTTAAATAGCAGTTGAGTCAGCCGGGAGTACTATTCTCAACTATTGCGTATATTGCGGCAAGAGAGCACGTTTTTATTTATTATTTCAGACTTCCACTCATGGTCGCTAAAGGCCTACACCAGTACGAACTTTGTATAGTAAAAAAGGTACAGCAACCGGATTTACTTTTCGCCGGAGAGACCGGCCAATCTAACACAGTTTTCCCTATTTGTTTTTTATTTGCACGCAGGTAACTGCGCAATTGGACCTTGTTAGTCTTTTTATCTAGCATTGTATTACACGATAACTGGCATACAAAAATCTGCGCATCTGCACTTGAAATTTCCAAAATGATGCGTTTTTAAACAGAGTTTGTACGCCAGCCGGATGCTAGGTACTGCCCACTCGGCAGAGCAGACGGCATGCCGGTGAGAGGGGGAGGGCATTTTTTTGCTCTCTATTACCCTCTCTGCTATGACCCTAATGGAACGGTCTTTAGACCATTCCATTTAGCGCTCTCTGGGCGGCACCATTTTGTTCGACCGCAGCGCCCTCTCCGTACATCCGGGAAATTCAGCGGGTTCGGCGGGGTAAAACGAGAGAAAGGGCACGCGCCCGACTCCGCTAGCAGACGACAAACCGGGACGTTGCCATTCTCCATCTTTGAGCTGTATCGGCGGGCTGTACGGAACATCGAACTCTCGCTCGTGGCTGCCGTTGTGAAGTGGTTCACGTTCTTAAAATAGTTATGTCTACTCCAAAATCATCCTATAGCTCTCTGTTGTTCAATTTAAGTACATGATCAACTAGCATATCTTTTTTCCGTTACTTAAATAGCAGTTGATTCAGCCGGCAGTACTACCCTCAACTACTGCGTGTATTGCGGCAGGAGAGCACGTTTTTGTTTATTATTTCAGACTTCCACTCATGGTCGCTAACGGCCTACACCAGTACGAACTTTGTATAGTAAAAAAGGTACAGCAACCGGATTTACTTTTCGCCAGAGAGACCGGCCAATCTGACACAGTTTTCCCTCTTTTTTTTTAATTTGCAAGCAGGTAACAGCGCAATTGGACCCTGTGAGTCTTTTTATCTAGCATAGTATTACACGACAACTGGCATACCAAAATTTGTGCATCTGCGCTTAAAATTTCCAAAATGGCGGGATTTTAAACAGAGTTTGCACGCCAGCCGGACGCTATCTACAGCCCACTCGGCGGAGCAGACGACATGCGGGGTGAGAGGGGGAGTGCATTTTTTTCTCTTTTACTCTCTCTGCTATGACCCTAATGGAACGGTCTATACTCTACCTTGGGCCACTGGTGACACTTATCTGAACAGTTTTCTTTTTCCACTTAGCTCGGTTGTCATGCATCATTGGTTTGAAGTCTTCAGCGGTGAAATGTTTAGAGCACACCATCGCGTGAATCAGATCTCAACTTCGAGAGCCAGTCTTTCCTCAGCGCGCCGGCAGCTGGATAACGTTGAAAACTGACCCCCACCTCGGTGCAATAGGTATTACACTGAGGCGATGAACAGTATGAGACAATTTTTTGTTGAAATTCCTTTCACTATGATACTGTACGAGGCAATAAGCGCGATATTCTTCAGGCTCTTGGCCGCGAGCGCAGTGCGCTTATGAGGCAGCCATCTTAATATCCACACATTGATGGTGATAATAGCGCGACAGTAGCGCCACCTTCAGTTCGTTCTCGAGGCGAATCGCAGCCGGCTTGATTTGCGGAGCCGCTGGAGGACGGGAAGATTGACGTCGCTGACGCTCTTTGACCGTTTAGTTTTGGTTTGAAGCCGTTTACAAGGTTATCATTTTACGCCCTGTTGAGCCCGCTACGAATTGTTGTATGCCACTTTTACGGCACGGCCAGGCTGAAAAGTGATCGACGGTGAAATCTCTAAATACATCCTGCGCCCGAAAAGAAAAGGTTCATCAAAATGTTTTAGTTGATTAGCTAAGAATTTACGCAGTTTGGCTTTTTTTTTTACCGGCTGCCATTGCCACGCCGTTGGGCCAAGTACAGAAAATTTTTTAACGCAAGTGTTTTTTTCAATATACGGTATCGACTAAACCACGCTAAAATGACAGCGATTCTGTGTCTTCTCTCTTCTGTCCAGTCTGTTTGCACTGTACGTATTAATCATGATGCCTTACCAACGTACCCAAGCTTTCATTTTAAAATGCTTAAAAGAAAACAATACTTGGCGTTTAATATGGACACACTCGTGAGCGCATGTGCATGAGTGTCGCAATTTGAAGCAATCAATATGCACACCAAAAAAACTCCTCGAAGAGGAAGTAGGTTAATTATACACCGCTTGCATGGTGAACGTTAGACCCATGTCATCTGACTTACCTACCATTTAGAAGGATCTCTTGGTCACGTTATGAAATGAAAATACGATACATATTGCCTCTGGATCTCTGTAGTCATGTAAGTGTCCCACATATGCTTAAGGTACTCCTGGTAGTTTAGTGAAACTGTTATTAAATTCTGCATGTCCTTGGTCCCTCACATATTTTCAAAAATATTTTATTTCAACATTAGAAAATACCTATTTAAATATGATTTGATTTTGTACGTTTAGCCATTTTTCGTGCACATAAAACATCAAAGCCCGCGTATACATAGAGGGTGTTCCATATTATTCGAAATTTATTTTGAAGAATGGATGAACGGTAAGGGCATACCATCTTCACTGCACTTATAATGGCTTGGCGGATATAAGATGGGAGGATCACTGTAAAGATCCAAAGATAAAACAACAACAACAACTAAAGTTTGTTAAAATTTTAATAACCTGTTTAATTATAGGTTTTATGAGACATGTTGTAATAGTAGCCTTCAAGGCAACCACACATAGAAGTTAAACCCACTTGAAGTATTTGCAAAAATGTTACCGCCTTGGAGATATTCCGCGATCAGTGTTTGTGTTTTCTTTAAAAATTCAAAACCTTAATGCAAAAAGAAAAGAGAAAAAAAAAAAACACGTTGAAATTGTGACGACGTGACTGAATCATGATTAGAAGAGTGACGTACTAATTTCTGGCAAATATTCACATTATCAACAGCGCGCCGTCGGCGCAATGTGAGGATGTGAATGAAAAACACAACAAAAATCCTCCGTCACTCTTTTAAAAACTTCCGGCGCTCTTTCTGCGTCCCGTTGGGAATCTGGCGCAAGAATGCGATAACCAATCGGTGAATAATACAAGACCCTCTGCCTTTTCGAAAGTTTGTTTGGTTTATTTGATTTGAATTGATTTAGCCTCCCGTTATACCTTCCGATAAAACTGCAATTACAATACGACCCATTAGATAATTAATTATTTCGTGTTCAAACGATTATTTATTCATTTATTTATTCAGATATATACATTACCCAGAAGGCAATATTCAAGGGCTGACTTGCGCGCGTTACTCCGAAAATGTAATTACATTCACAACTACTTGGCCTAAAAAGTAATGGACTACACTTATAGATTACTCACGCTAAAAATTAATCGATTAATTACTTCGTTACCTTACTCGATTACTTTTGCGTTCCTCAAGAGAACTTGCAAAAGACACTCAATGTTTGCTGCGTGTTTGATGGGCGAAGTTTATTGCAATATTAAAACGAATGTAAACTACACTCAGCACGATCTACCCTTCAATTTAGTTTAATAATATTAGGAGTGCAAATTTATGTCTTAACTATATTTAAAGATGTGTTCAATATAAACGAGTCTCGCGCTGTCCAACTGGGATATAATTTATTCACAGGAAGAGGCGAAGAATACACTTTGGGTGGAGGAGGGACATACACCGTTGGAATTAAGGAAGAGTTCGGCATCGAAAAACTGGTAAACACAATTCCCCTGAACATGTGGTTTTTAATGGTTGCTGCATGTTGCCTAAACAAGCACTGTTTTACCCGCTAACACTGACTTACATTGAGGCAAAAATGCGGGACTTGTGCTTGGTTAATTAACGTGAATGTTTGGGCTAGTTGGTAAGACATGATAAAAACAAAACAGCGCAAAGACAAGGACGAAGTAGAAGGAACAACAGCGCTGTGTCCTGTTGTTCCTTCTACTTCGTCCTTGTCTTTGCGCTGTTTTGTTTTTATCGTGCTTGGTTACATTTCGAAGACTCCTGTTCGATGAAGGTCGTTATGCGACTGAATGACCCACCTGATCTTTTTTCTTGATCACCAAACTCGTCAGAACGAAACATTCACTCGAAATATTATTGCAAAAAGATTTTAGCTGAAATGATTTTGCCGTTTCGATATTATGAACAAAAGAAAAATACCACTGTCAGTGATCAGCATGCTTTCTCTCACGCGCTTACAGACGCCTACACTGTCTCAGCTCCCGTGTCGTTGTCAGCCACTGCTTATTAGAAACTTCGGGGCGTTTTCTCATTTCCTAAAATTTCGGTCTACTCCCCGCATCAACTATCCGCTGACGAGGAGCCTAGCATTCTTGTTTCTAGTGAAGTCCTCTTGCTGACGAGTAGCGCACAAAAATTGACCCTTTTGGAACGCGAAACTTCCACTGGCAGATCTTCTTCAAGGTTGTCATCTTCCGCTAGCAGATCTTGTCAAAGTTGTCATCTTCCGCTAGCAGATTTATGGCAGCGAAAGCTTCCTGGGAAGTTTACGACCGCGTCGCAACAGCTGCGTCAAATTCGAGAGATCTCACCGGAAGTTGACAGCAGCGAGCCACCGCAATCTAAAAAAAAGGTATACATATTGTTATACTTACAACGCCGGTTTTTCATATGTAAGAACAGTCGCGAATTTCACAAGACGATAGCGAGATTGCAATCAACGAAGCATGCCGAGAAATGCCAGAGATGCTAGAATGGCCCAGATTATACGTAAAACGTTCTATATAATTAAATTTTGTCCTACATAGCTTCACTCTTGACGTAGTAATACTACGTCTTTTTCCTTGCTTAGAAGGGGGCGCAAAGTAGAGAGATCGATGTCACGAAAACTTTGTCCCGGAAGTGACGTCACATAGATAACACCGGAGCACCGACCGATTTACATCGCCGCGCTCCCTGACGGCGCGCCGAGCCTGCTGCCGAGCACCGAGCAGTGCGCACGCGCGTCCTTTTAATGCAACAGCATTCTTTAGCTTCCCCCCCCCCCCCCGCCCACCCACCTCGAATTTTATGGACTTACTGTCCTCCTAATGCGCAGTAGGTTTCCGCAGGAGACCATTACAGCTCACATTCTCACGCTCTTTCACATTCGCCCCCTCGTTGAAGGACCTGATGACCTTGACGTCGTCCTCTAGGACGTCGTCCTCTAGGACGTCGTCCTTGAAGTCGTCCTAGAGGTCGTCCTTAAGATCGCCTTAGAGGTGGTTCTACACGTCGTCCTTGAGGTCGTCCTAGATGTTGTCCTTGAGATCGCCCGAAAGGTCGTGCTAGAGGTCGTCCTAGACGACGACCTTGATGTCGTCCTCTAGGACGTTGTCCCCGACGTTGTTTTAGACCTCGTCCTTGAGGTTGTCCTAGACGAATGATATTGCAATTCATAGACAACCAACAATAGTGGTTTCTGCAGCAATTCCTTATCTGCTGGCTTGCTCGTTTGCTCGCTTCAACGGGACGCGCTCCTGCCTGACTGAAACAGCGATAGACGACGCTCCGGCAACCACGATTCCAAAATCTTCGCTCATCGCTCTGGATAGCGGCCGAGCTCGCGTCCTCTGCGGTACAGGTAGTTCACACGACTCTCATGCGCGACTCGGTGAAGCGTTACACCCCCCCCCCCCCTCTAATTTCTGGTACCACCCCCACGTAGTACTACGGAAATTTATGCAGCATAGTACACCTATGCACCGACAAGGTTTTTTTTTTTGCCAAAAACTTAGAACACTGGGCGCACTGCTATCTTGAACGGTTTCCTCAAACGGTCTTGTGTGCAATATGAAGCGATAGGGCGCCACTCGGTGGAGCATCTACCAGCTTTATTGGCCCACACCTTGAGTAGTTTTGGTGTTTATTAGTGTACGTATCACGTTACAAGTAATGGATTACTTGTAATCGATTACATTTTACTGTAATTTTTAACGCTTCATTACTTCCTCGAGTAACAATCCGTGTAATTGAATTACTTTTTCGCTGTAATGGATTAAAAAACTACCCATTACGATTTTTCATTTTTTTGTGTATGTGGGGGGGGGGGAGGGGAGGGGGGGGGGAGATGTGCTGGAGTCACGCAGCTCTAAGCAACGGTAATTTTTTTTTTTTGTCGAAACCACTAAGCACGGGATTTTGAGGATTAGTAGGCTACTTCACTCTTCACCTCCTGGGTACATTTGTTTTGGTACACCGGAGACTACGTCCGGGCATGAAAAATGACCTTATCCAGCCTCTTGTGAGTAATCTATCTAAACAGCGCTCTTTTTATTATTATTTTTTTTCACGAGAGGGATTGGATGTGTTGGCATCACTCACTCATTTCTAAACAAAAATAATCCAGGTTTTCTTTTTTTTAAATTGGAATTGAGCGCGAGATCTTAAGGATTATGCTACCGTAATAAAAAAAAAGTTGAATGAAAAGCAAAGAGGGAAGTAATCGATTATGTTGGAGTAATTTTTCGATTACCTTTCTGAGGCTGTAATTGTAATTTTAATCGGTTACTTTTTTACAGTGAAGTAATTGTAATTATAATTGGTTACTTTTTTCTGTAATGCGTACGAGTCTGGGTGGAGCGTACATTGTGTTGTGGTGCTAGTTTCAAAACAGCGGCAAGAATTTAGGTCAGCGTAGGCACCGGCGGCCGGGTAGCACATTAAAGCGAGGTTTTGCTTAAATTTTGGCGGGAGATGAGTCATGAAAGATAGAAGGGTAAGGGGGAAGTAGGATTGGTAGAGTGTAGAGAGTATAAGCAATGGTGCCATTTAAAGGAGACCAGCTTCCAGAGCTTGACTGCCTCGGTGGAGGTTGGCTTCACTTGCCGTCTTTGTAATAATCGTGAGGTCGGTTTTAAGATAGGAAAGTAAAAGTAGGCGGCTATTTTTGAAGAGCTTAAGGGGAGTTCAAGGAAGAGAGGGAGAAGCGGGTTGAGCTCGAGACGCAGGTCAAGGAGCTGAACGATGAGCTGAGGCAGGTACGGAAGAAGCGGGTCGAACTCGAAACTTTTGGGATAGGCTTTAAGAGGATAGAAAGAAATTGGGCGGTTAAGTTAGAGGAACTAAAGGATAAGGGGACGCAGTTGAACTAATAGAGAATTAAGTGAGATGGGATAGAGGAGGCCTGACAAGGTCAGCTGGAGGAGGTGAAGGCCACGCAAAGTTACAACAAAGATAAACATGAAGCTATGGAATGGCCACTGGAGGTGAGGATAACGAAGGAGAAGGAAGGGCGAGCGGTAGAAGAACAGGAGCTAGCTAGAAAGGGTGGGACGGGGGTTGCAGAAGATGAAGAGACAGGGGACGGAGGGAGGAGCAGTTTCGCAGTGCAGGTTGTAGAGAGCGAGAGGCCAGGAGGCATAGGCGCTAGTGTGGCGGAAAATGCAGCGGGGACCGTTGTACAGTACGGTGATGCAACGGCAGCTACCAACTTTAATATTCACCAAATATGCGATGCAGGAAAAATAAAAGAGGAGGCGGCAGAGAGTGTTGGTAGGGTTGGTTATCAATTGGGACCGTTCTCGTCTCGACCTTCTCATTCAGACTTTCTCAAAAGGGCCATTCTTAAAACTTTCTTCTCGTTTGGGCCCTCCGCATTTGATCCGTTCTCGTTACAGCTTTCGCGTTTCATCCTCCAATGAAATAAATAAATAAAAGGGGGCACTTCGCGGTGTTGGTGTTATGTCTGGGTCACCGCATGGATATCCCCGAAGAAGCCGCTTCAAATCCGCCCGTCCCCCCAACTCGCCTATACGCCAGCACTCACATACACACGCAAACGTGCTTTAGCCCTGGTTTTTGGATAATAGTTCCTGGAATACGTCTCTTCTGCTCTTGAAACATGCAGCGAAAGTCAGGACCCGCTCGTTGTGTTGTCCGGAAGTAGTAGCAGGTGCTAGGCAACAAAACAACGAACTGCTTTTTTGTGCCAAAGCACGGCTTTATGTGTCTCACTTTTCCCGGGCCGCGGGTGGGTGCATTCGGAGTAATCCCCTCCCCCCCCCCACCCCTCCCACCACCCCCCTCCGTACTCGCAGGGTTAGGTGTCCACAGATAATCATAGCAACAAATATTATAGGAGGGGGCATGTTTAAAGGTTGGAGCTGACTTTATAAAGATTGCAGTCTCCGTTGCAGCACGTTGTGGAAGCCAGCGCTCCCGCAAGAGTGGCCATCGTTGATGCACTGGCCACGCGGCTTTTGTCCGCTGTCCAGACGTCCCTCTCGTTTGTATACTTTCGAAGCGTTTATATTTCCGTTTTGGTTTTAACTGGAATGAAAATAGCCGTGTAGCACGTGCTAAAAACGTTTCCAAAGATAGGCAAGGTTCATTTTGTTTTTTATTCTTGTATTCCTTAAAATATATGCTTCTCTTTCGCGAGAGGCGCTGCGGTTACCACGGAGACGCGGAAGCGCAAAGTGAGACAGTCTAAGTGGGGAAGCAAGAACATGGCTGTTGAGAACCTATGGGGACGCCGTTTTATAGACTGTCATGGGCGTACCAACCAGGGGGGGGGGGGGGCAAGGGGGGGGGGCGCTTGCCCCCCCCCCCCCCAGTCACTGTAGACTGTCGCAAATAATTAGTGTTTACCGCTACTTCTTAGTAAGAAATACATTCCTTGGAATGTTTAAGAACATTATTGGAGAACAATATTGCTGCGCAATCAGCACCATATTTGCAACATCGTTCACGGTCGAGGTGGTCACTGACCAAACGACTTTTCTGAAATGAAAATTATAAAAGGCGCATGAGTACCCTTCGGGGCGGCGACTGGATTAGTGTGTCGTTGCTTGTGTGTTGTGCATGTGTGTCATATGTGTTCATATTCCTTCTCTATGTTGACTGTATAATATGCGTGTAAATGTGAAGTAAGCGCTGTGCAAATGTGAATGTAATCAGTCTAAAAAAAATCAATTCCAGCAATAATATGTTTTTGCCAATTTTTAATTTGATTTTGACTAGCTCTACCTGGGTCTTGTGAGAGTTAGTGCCAGTTATTAGCTAAAGGTAGTGAAAAATACAAGGTTGATTAGGAGCTGTTACTTGTTTCTTGACATAGTAACAGTTAATAGCTTTACCGTTACTACTTAGAGTCACTAGATACCTAGTAACATATATTAAAAACGGTTACTAGCTTTTTGTGAGAGTGTGCATTTGATTTGAACTGCAACGTCTTGTTTCTGAGATTTCAGCACACTGGACAACCATTATATTTGTGCGAGGCATATTTCTTCAGCGGTGCGCTATTTGTGGGTACAACGTTTAGCCTAATAGGACTAAAAGCACGGTTTCAAAATTTAGTCGCTCACGACAAAAAATTAAAGAATTGACTTTTGGTCCGAGGGGTCTAAATGTGAGGGCGCGACATTTAGTCCCAGGGTTTTAAATGCAAGGGCACGGCATTTAGTCCCAGTGACCTAAATGCAAGGGTGGACAGGTTAGTCATGGGGGTTCATCTTTGAGGAACTAACGGGAGGGGCGAAAAAGTTGCTCCCTCCCCCGTTATTCGCCTAGGGGACTGATGGTTGTGGCAGCGCGTTTGGTCCCCGGAGGGACTAAATACAGCTCCCCTTTTTCTTAGAGTGTACCGCCCGATAGCAGGAACTTCAGTCCTGTACAGACAATCAATGCAAATTACAAAAAAAAAAGACTGGCAGAATGGGCAGCAAATATTTTAGGCGAGCTGCAGAACGGGCTCCGGAGAGATAGAAGATTAGATGATAACTTAGTCATCATTACTCAATGTATAGAAGTGGCAAGAATGAGTAAAAAACCGTTATGGATAGCATTTTTTCGACATTAAAGGGGCGTATGACAATGTGATTCAGGAAAAAGTCGGGGTACAGCTGGGAAAGTATGATTTAGTTTCACATTTGGTTAAGCTTTTACAACAGATTTACACAAATAATAAGGTTGTTACAACATGGAAAGCAGAAATAACAGAACCGGCACAAATCAAAAGAGGACTCAGGCAGGGTTGTCCCCTATTGTCTCGTATTTTTATGATATACCTGCGTAGAATAGAAAACAAATAAGAAGAGTTAAATTTAGGCTTTCATGTGTCACGTATGGAGAGAGGGAAGGGAAGAACAAAAACAAAAGCTGTACAAGGAATGTTCTACGCCGACGACATTGTACTGTCAGCAGATAGCCGGCATACGCTACAGGAACTGATTAAGATCTGTGGGGAGGAAGTATAAGCTCTCTCGACCTGAAATTCAATAGCGACAAGTAGGAAACAGCGCTAAAAATTTAGGACGTTTTAATGGAACACGTACAGAAGTATAAATACCTAGGAGTGTGGCTGAATGAGGGAAAACAATACTTAGAAGAACAGGAAAAAAATATGCTAAAGAAAAAAACGGAACGCAGCAATTATGAAGCATAGGTAACTATGGAATTAAAAAAAAAATATAAAGATGTTAGGAGATTATGGAAAGAAGTCATGGTGCTGGGGTTGTCTTTTGGGAATGCGGTATTATGGATAAAATCTGAGGTTCAGTCGACCACGCTTCCCGGCAGAGGAGCGTGGGCAGACAGGCACTGGGGGCGCGTGCGGTGACACCAAATAATGGAGTGCAGGGGGACATGGGCGGGGCATCTTTTGATGCTAGAGAGGCGATCTCTAACTTGACATTTGAAAAAAGGCTAGAAACAATAGAGGATTCACGATGGGCGAGAAAGGTATATAAGCATCTATACATGAAAAGTCTGAACACTAAATGGACAACCGAACCTGAAAACTGAAATTCAAATACTAACAGTGAAGTGCTGTGGTAAAGCAGACTAGCTTTCCCTTAGCGAAAACTAATACGTTTGAAATATACCACGTTCTAATTTGAGTGTATTTGAAGTACAGTTCATAATTGTAAGTACACGAAAAATTGACTGAAAATATACACTTCTTTTTTTTTACTTAGTACTAAAATATACTTCTGAAAATCATTTTCAAGTACCTTAATTTAAACTACATTTGAAGTTCCCTTCATGCGTTCTGAAATACGTAAATACTAAATTTGTAGGCACAAAATACCTTTCACATAAATTTCTTAAAATATTTATTTATTTCATGCAAAATATACTCCAACCCTAATAAAAATACAGCGATCAAAAATAAGTACAGAATACTCTTAATATACCTGGAAATCGTAAATACTGTAGTGTTCTACTCTAAGTATTTTTTGACTGCAATACGTTGGTAGTTTGACTTAAACTACCAAAGTATTTAAAAGCTCGCCTTTCAGAAGTTCACTTCAAGCAGATGTGGAGTATACTGAAGTGCCTAAATACAACATTTGATTAGTTTGTCATTTGAGTTGTGCAGCATCGCACTGATAAATCACCCCAGTTTATGTTATTGTTTATTTTTTTCTATCAAGAGCACACCTGATGAGTTTCTTGCACACCAGTCACAAACGGGGTTCGGGAGCTACAACAACACTTGCTGATGCTGGAAAGCTTCAGCAAGTGCTGTGAGCAGATAGTTTTGGCGTGGTTGTGTTAGCACAATGTTAGTTCACTGAATGGGTATACTCACCATTGTACGTGATGTGAGTAGTGACTTGAATATAGTGACGTTAACGACCATATTAAACAGTCAACTAGTAAAGAAAAGCAAAATAACTATTTTAAAGTGAAGAAACTGCCTTGACTCGCTTTGTCCTGAGTGGTGCTATGCAGAGAAGCAATAACATTTTTTCTAGGAACCGTTTGTGGATATTGTTTTAGCGTCTGCTCCGAAATATTATTAGTTCTACCAATGCTTTTTAGTAAGAGATATCGTCCACGAACTTCAGAACACTGTTTCCCCTTTGACAGACTCGTGAGGAGAAGATCGGATTCTTGGAACCTTAATAAGTGCAGAGGGGGTCACCGGCCAAATGATTACCTTCAATATGGAGGCTATATAAGGCTCTAGAGCAGTCAACGGGACTGTGATTCAGGTGTTCAGTGCGTCGTTGTGTTTGTGTTTGTGTTCATTTCTAATGTGCAGTTGTGGTATGTATTTAGTAGTGCCTGCAAATGCCACAGGGGCACCATATACAAACAAAGTCCGAAATGATAATAAAAATTGTATAGCCCGTTTTTAATGCATAAATGGCATCTTGAGGAAGGAATTATATTTTTGGTATATCTAAAATCTTTTTTGAATAATATTTATGATGTATTTTGAATACCTTACGCGTGTATTTCAAGTGCGGACAAAATAATACAGAATGAATACAAATTGAATATTCATATTCGATATATTTCAACTTCGTTTCAAGTACGGCCTCTTTTTGCAAAGGGTTGTGGGGGAAAAAAAGTAAAAGAAGCCAAGAGATTGATGTAAGAAAAAAGAATGCAAGGAAAATCAGCTTTAACTATGCATAGAGGACGAATTCAGAAAATAAGGAATATTGGAATGATAGTTCACGGGGGAATTCCTTGTTATTTGAGGCTAGAACAGGAGTATTGGGGACTAGGTCATATAGGACAAAGTA
Organism: Ixodes persulcatus; assembly: GCA_013358835.2. Lineage (NCBI taxonomy): Eukaryota > Metazoa > Arthropoda > Arachnida > Ixodida > Ixodidae > Ixodes > Ixodes persulcatus. The sequence continues at coordinate 54,353 of JABSTQ010011304.1, read as the reverse complement.
TGAGGAAATGAATACGCGGTGTGCGACATGCAAGGGGATGACGAGACAAAAATATGTGGTGTTGAGGTGCACAGCTCTCCCGCCCTCCTGGAGGGGGCGACAAATTTAGCCGGAGAGCATTCTCCCCGCTAAAATTAGCGGGAAAGCCGAATTGGTGTTGAGCTCACGTGACGTGAATTTCCCCTCTAAATTTGGCGGGGAAACTTAACCCGCTAGCGGGAAAATTTTCTCGCTAAAATTAGTGGAGTATTTTTCAGCTAAATGTAGGGGGGAGTATTTCCGCTAAATTTAGCAGGTTAAGTTTTCCCACTAAATCTAGCGGGGAAATTGACGCCACGTGACCTCAACACCAATTCAATTTCCCCACCAAATTTAGCGGGGAAAATGACGTCACACGACCCTGTGACGCTACCCATGAATAAATTCAGCGGGAGGAGGAGAGCAGAAGGAAGGGAGGAGGAGGAAGGAAGAGGAGGAGGAGGATGGGAGGAGGAGGGGAGGGTACCGAGGAGGAGGAAAGGCATACTCCTCCCCTCGGCACCCTCCCCTGCTCCTCCTCAAGAGCTGCGCTCAAGTTTCGTGTTACAGGGATTTGTAAACGTCTTTCATTGTTTATATGTCACCCATGTTATAACAAAACAAAAAAAGTTTTGGAACGCTTGCTCGCATATAGCGAATAGTTGGAGTTTCTTTAATTCTGAATTGGAAACTTGCTGTAAGTGTCACTAACTACATTTTGCTTTGTGTGATAAAAAGAAATACGCGAGGAAATTTTGTTGTACGTCTTGAAACGAGGAAATATTAGCACCCATCTCGTTCTACTGAAATGTCCAGTCTCCGAGCCATTCATTTCACAAGGGGTGCATGGTTGCAACAAGCCTGTGAGATCACATTGATGCAAATCGTGCGAACGTAGGTGGTGTTTGTCTAGACTCGAGCGTTTTCTCAGTTTTCACCACCTTTTCTGAATGAACCTGGCCCATCACCTGCTTGCATACAAATCCCCTTTTGAGCCCAGCCCTGGTCAGCGACGGAGCTTTCACCGCAAACCGTAGAGTCTGAAAAGATTTCTTCTCGCCTCGGGTCACTTATTTTCGCCGGTGGTCAGCAAATAAAGCGCCGACGCCCCTGGGAGTTAATCCTCGTCGGCCGCGTTCATTCCGCCGTGTTTTCGGAGAGAGCGCGAGTGAAAAGAAATTTCCGTCGAGGTATCTCTGCGTGCGCGGGAGGCCGGATAAGTTAAGGGAAGTGATTTAAAATACAGCGGCTGCAAATATACGAAAAACAAAACAAAAACAGGGAAGACGAACGGGGTACGGTGGAAACCGCTGGGCGCAGGTTTCCCGTTATCGTACTTTAGGGAACAGGTGGGAAGTGGGATAGTTCTGTGCGTTTCGGCGCGGAACTCGTGTTTAGACATGAAACGTTGCTCGCTCGATTCACTCTTAAAAAAATCGTATTTCTACTTTCCCACAAAGCACTTCGCAGGAGCCAATCACTGCAATATACAGTAATATATTGGCAAAGGATGGCAGGTGCGATAGGTTGAGAACTACACACTTCGGTTCACCTTAAAGGCCGACCAATAACAGAAAGGAGGAACCTTACTCTCCACTCTCCTGAATTTTTTCCTCTCCGTTTTTGCCGCAAGACGAAAGAAGAAAAAAAAAATCTTTTTTACGTCGCCGTTCAGGATTAAAAAAGATTAGTCCCAGTTAGTAATGACACAGAGAAATGCGGAAGCCGCAGCTTCTTTCTTCACCATTTTCCACTTATTGAAGCTACTCTTCACTTTGACCCTCGGACTTGAGGGAGTGACAGTGCCGTGGATTCTACATGCTCGTCGAACCAGTCATGCGCCTATTTTGTTCCATGTAGTTATCCCCCCGCCCATACCTACAATTTAAAAAAAAAGAAAAAAAAAGAAGGGTGTAGCCCTTACACCCCTTGTCACATATACGACTGTCCAAAATTTCAGCGCGACGAAGAGCGCACTGATGTCAAACTGACGGCCTCAACTTTTACGAGAGGCTTGATGACGGTGCCATATAAGATATTAAACAACTAGTGTAGGCATCAAAGAGTACATAAACAAAACGCTGTGATTTTGCAGTAAGGTCAAGGAAACCCCGATTACGTTTTTTACGGTCAGTTACACTTACTTAAACTATTTTAATAAGTTGTAGCATCTCGGCTATCAAGCTGCTCTTGAAAATTGGTAGCGTCGGTTGAACGTCATTGCGCTGTACGTCCCACAGAAGTTTAGGGGTGTCTGTGCGACTACTTTCACGCACAACACTCGGAGAGCCAATCACCGCAACTTACGGAGGCAGCTCAGCGAATGACGATGCCGAAACTATGTTTAGACCAAAATACGCAGTCTGAGTTGTGGCATTAAGCAATGCAAGCGTGACTTTTTGCATTGCTTAATGTCACAACTCGGACTGCATATTTTGGTCGAAACATATGTTTCGGCATCGTCATTCGCTGAGCTGCCTCTGTAAGCTGCGGTGATTGGCTCTCCCAGAGTCGTGCGTGAAAGTAGACGCACAAACTTTTTTAGAGTGCAAGGGGTGTAAGGGCTACACCCCTTTTTTTAGCGCGTACCCACAGAGAGGGGTGTCAGGCAGAGAGGGGTGTCAGGCGATGAAAGAAAGCGGTTGAAGGGTCCGGCAAGCACGGAGCTCCCATCGCATCGTCTGCTTTTGGCTGAACAGAGTATAAACGAAAACTGAGAAAAGCCAAGCCGCTTCTCTTCTCGCGTGCTGGCATCTGCTTGCCCCATCGGGTTCCTCACGTGGTTCTTTCATTTCAACAACTGACAAGAAAGCATCATCGACAGCTCTGTTTCTGAACGATAACCTTCCTTTTTTTGTTCTGTCCGAGATTTTTTTTATTTTGAATATCTCGCAGTTTTGAATGCGAAATCATTACCTTTGCCATGGCGCGAAGCCGGTAAGGTTTGTAGCAGCGAAAAACGGTACCTAAATTGTCATTTTCCAATTTATTTTTTTTTTATCTTCTTCTCTTCTTTTTTTAGTTCTCCCCATTTTTCCGGCCGTGTCAATGCACATTGTACGCCCGGCGTTTGGAAATTTTCGGGTTAGCACGAGACTTTTAGCCGGGTGTTTACTCATGGTTTTGAATGGGTGGCTTCACCTGCTGTATGCTACGGTGCTACAATAACAGCACCAGGCAAAAAGGCCTCGGATATTATGTCTTCCCGAAAGAAAGCAGCATGGCAAAGAAAGGTAAACAGAGCCGGATAGAGCGGCAGAAAATATAGCGTTTCTCGATTTGTTTCGCGATTTGCTTCATAATTTATATCCACCTATTGCACGTCAGTTAATAAGTGTACGATTACAGGGCACGAGACACAGAGCGTGCCGAAGTCTTCCGTACGTTGGAATCTCATGCATCTTAACTCGCGTCTTTTTGTTATCGGTGAGGGACATTTTCAAAGTATTCGAGTCTCGTGCGTGTTCCCCGTAGGAGGAGGAGGGGGGAGGGAATTTCATGCCCGCCCTATTTTTAACTTAGGCCCGATAATCCCCCGCTTTACACCTTTCGCCAAATTTGATAAAGAAAAAAAAAAAAAACAATCTGTGAGGTATAAAACAAACCCCCGACGGACACCCTGTATATAAAAAAAAAACCCTTTAAAACATTTAGTTGTATATATAATAACCTAAGAAACCTAAGTAGACGCAAATGTGGAGTAACTCTTTGCGTGGGGGGCCGGTCAGAAAATGACAAAAGTGCAACGTCGTCCTGTTGTGTGTCCGGTATAATCGACTAAACAAATCAACCGCACCGAATTCAACGTGCCCTTGCCCTCTTAGTGTGCGTGTCCGTGTTTGTGCGACGTCTAGCCTTACTTATGATATCCCAAGGCATATTATCTGCTTTATATTGACTTCGATCAGAAACAAAAGCAACTGGCAAAACAGGCTCAAAAGCACAGGCTGAAAACGCAATGGGACGACACGCTTGGCTGGGTTCGTTAGGGGTACCACAAACATAGAAGTAGAAAAAGAAACATGGGAACTTGCGTTTTTGGGTCAACTTGATTTTCTCCATTGGCTCGTAGGGTTGGTAGCGCTTGGGTTTAATGGTAAAACAGAGTATAGTATAATGAAGTATGTGTGTCAGATTAAGCACGAGGCCGACATGTGAAACAACATGTCCTCTATTACATCACGAACTTTATTACTCTGAGACATGTCTTCGTCCTCATTATTTGCCAAGCTGCTTGCGTAGATCGCGGCGACTGGCTCTTTCAGTGCTCAAGGTGAAAATTTAGGCGCGCGTGTTTTCTTGCAGCTCTGCTCTCAAGATTCTCCATCGAAACAACGATACTGCATATTTTTGTTTTCGTTATTGGCTGTATAAGAATATCATGTCCAATCGAGCACATCCTAGCTTGATGTTTGAGAAAGAACCTGTATGTTGTGGAAATTGTGATAGGCTGGTAGAAAAAATAAGGTTTTAAAAATTAAAGGAAAAGCTCTAGTCCGCTTTTTCGCATACTACCCGTGTTTTACACCTTAGCAGATATTTTAGTATAGTTAAACTATGTTTCTAAAAAAAAAGGCATCGGTAAATTGTATAGAAAACTTAAAAATAATTAAAAATAAAAGAACAACACAAATAGCAAATCTTTTCGTAAGTTTGGTAATTATCTCTTAAGCAGCATATGAAACACCATCACTCGAATCATACAATATCGCTATAGTTGTAACATATTATTTCAACTATAGCAGTGCTTAGTTAAATGAACACATGAATTCATGAACAGAAGGTTAGGGTGCAAACGAGCTGTTGGTTGCTGAACATAGAAAAAACAAAACCGAGACTAGACACAAAACGAAAAAGGACGGACCAACAAAGAGGTCACAAACACAGTTTTGTTTGACACCTCTGTGTTTGTGCGCACCTTTCTTTTTTCTTAGTCTCTGGGTGTTACTACATAAATCCAATTATAAACTTGCTGAGCGTCATCAAAAACAAATTAAATTAGGATGTTTTAAAGAGTCGTAAAACGCGTGGGAAGCGCGGGGAGTACGTTAAAGTCACCACTCGTGCAAGAGCCGCGAGGCTGGCATTCAAGTTCCACGTTTTCCTCAGCGCCAGCTTGGCGCCTGTTGCACCAGTGGTACTGTTAGCGCACATCCGCGCTTGTTTAGGTATTTCTAAAACATACTAATTTAATGGTTTTCGATGATACCCAGCAAGTGTTTAATTGTAAAGTTATGTGTATGTTCACAAAGAAAGATAAATAACATATCGTAGGTTATTATACTACATATAGCGACAACTAGCACCCTAAAGTATGTCGCCCTGACTGTATACCACACCTGCACCAACCGCATTAGTGCACCCGTCACGGTTTTTTTTTTCTTCATATATATGTTCGAATTGAAATCAAACAGCCTATATAAAACCGCGCAGCAAGTGAGAATTACACCATCCTATCGGCGACGTTACAAACATATATCCACATACAATATAAAATAAATATAAAAGATACCAGATGAAAGAAGGTTACATTTTACTCGTTAATTAAAGGGACCATTAAAACAAATATTGAGACAGACGAATGATGACTAGCAAAAGCGTACATAAATTGCTACATTCAGTGAGACCCTGGCCTTAACCCATACACAAGCCTAATCACAAATCTACCACAAGGAAGCGCTTCCTATATTTTATATCATCTGAGTAGTACCACTGTCAGACGACGCCCCAAAGCTTTTTTTCATTAACTATCCTTTCCACTAAAAGATATTCGGCTAAAGGAGCTGTTGTCACACGTCCGGCAAAATGCTATTCACCACCGATATTGCTTCGTTTGGGACTGGCCCCACTAAAATAATACCGAAACGAAAAGAACATTAACCTAAAATTTTATAATCGCTTAAAACATTACAAGTTAATGCTTTTTGACGGGCATATTTTGAAACGCAAATAATTCAAATATTAATAAAAGAAATCATTCGTAAGAAACTTTCGTGTCATAGCCAGACACTGAAAACCACGTTACTATACTGAATGTACAGTGCATTAAATTATTACGTGCTTGCTGTAACCTATAAATCATTAAAACTTTTAACTTCCCATAGTTAAAATTTAAAAATTATTTATATCCGAGTTTAATTATTTACACCAGCAATACCCGAAGGAGGAGTGAGCACGCCGGCGAGTAGTTGAATAGCCCGAGACGCGGGAGGAGGAAGAAGATAGAGATAGTCTCTGACACAGTTAAGGTTGTAATTGTCAACGAAAGCTTTTCAAAAGTGCAGTACCGTCAGCCGCTTGAAAAAAAATAAATAATACTGAGATCAGTCATTCAAAGTTCTTACCCCAGGGAGACGAAATGGTGCCCCATCTCGCCTCCAGTGCCGTTATTGCCTACTGTCGAGAGTCCTTCCTTTGTACTAAAGGACGTTAGTGAGCTCCTTTTCCGAAAATGATGCTTTAGGGGGACGTGCATTTGCGGTGCCGTGTGGCACGAACTCCTACTTTTAGGAGATTGTCTTCTCTACTGAAGGGCCTTAAGTGGTCTGTCGGACCGGGGTATAAAGACCCTCGGAGGATTCGCATTTATGTTGCGTCAACGAAGAGTCACGAGTTAGTTGAAAAATAGATTGACAGACTGTTCCTTATATTGTAGTTTATGCATAGCTTTGTTGCAATCAGAATCAACGTTTTTTGCAGAAGGTGTTTATAGTAAAACATATAAATGTTTGGTTAATGAGAGAATATTGCTAGGACGTGCACGAATAACGATGACATTTTCACATTTGTCTGTTTGGCGTTAGCGAGAATCCAAGGCACGTAGCCCAATCTGCAATTTTCGTTGAGAGTAATGCTACTTGACGGAAAACCACGAACCATTTCGTTCCTTGGTCAGATTTAGTTTTCGCACAGGGACAAGAGTGTTATCTAAATTGCAACACCCAATGGCGAATTTAAAACAATAAATTCTAAGTTCAGTCCGAGGGGCTATATGCATTTTTTTCCGGAGTCTGTTTCTAAATTCCTATAGCTGCACTTCAAGTCTTTTCTATTACACAAGTTTCGATTTCAGAGTCCGCCTCCTTCTCTCTCTCTCGTGAGAGAGAGGGAGACGTATAAGTACGATGTTGCAACTACACCAGCGTTTATTGCTCGTGGCTCGATATCGGTTACCCCGTGGTGGACTTTTTAAAACACTACTCGCACGACCGCGGTGACCTCCGAAAGAGGAGTATGCAAGCGGCGAGGCCGGCGAAAATGCATCCCTAGGACAACACAGGAACGGCGTCTAGTACGCGGCCCGAGCTGAGGCTAAACCCCCAGAAGACTAAAGCCTGCGCACGAAGCCATGTTTCGTAGATCACTCAAGCGACAAACACGCCGACACTCGACGAGAGATACTGCAAAGCGGCAGACACCTTCGTCTTGTCGTCGCCGCATCCTAGAGTCGCACTCATTGTGGGACGCTCCAAGACGCTCTAGAGGTGACGCTGACGCAAGCTACTCTAAAAATGCAATTTCGCTAAAAAAAAAAAGAGCTATATTTTTTTGCATTCCGGAGGTTATGATGTCAGGAGTCCGCAGTCGCGTGATTTGTTTCGCGGTTTTTCTTCTCCATCATTTCGAGGTGAAAAAGCGTATTGAAAACCCTAAACCAAAAAGAAAAAAAGAATACTGAAAATTGAAGATTTTGACGAGCGTGTTGAAACAGATGTAACGGCAAGAAAGCACAAAACCAGCAGGAGGACGAAAGCAGACATGTACAAGCTTGTACATGTCTGTTTTCGTCCTCCAGCTCGTTTGGTGCTTTCTTACTGTTACATTGAGAATTACTACGGGTCATTTTTGCCATCATGTACATTTGCTGAGACGTGTGTCTTAAAAGCTAATTTATTTAGTTAATTGCTATAACTAATGCGCAAGTTTTAGAGGTGAAATAGAGTGGAGAGTTGGAAAACATACACTAAAATAAATCGCGTCGGAAAAAAAAGGGATTATACTGAAGGTTTTGTTTATTAGAAAAAGTCTACAGACGTTAAAATGAACACTAATGACGAACGTTATAAATAGGGCTCCGTATTTTCGGATAAATTTGAAAAAGTCCGAAAAACACCCGCCGGTAAAATTTTGGTCACTTCGGATTTATCCGATAAACTCCGAATATTTGTGTGTCAATGCCACTCTTTCCCCGGCAAAAGAAAAAAAGTGAAAGACTATTTTTTTTTTACAGTTCGGTCAACACAGAGCCGAGGGTCCCTGGAAAATTCCACCATAATTATCTTTCAAATCTCGGACCGTTGTCAAAAGGGGTCTTGCCGCTTGTCTCTTCAAGGTTGATTCAGGGCAACAGGTCGTTCGTTGTACATTCGGGTCACGACAAAAGCCACTCTTTTGGTTTCCAGTTTGGGCCATGCGATTTGTGATTTAGAGAAAGAAAAGGGTATGTGTTAGTAACAGTAAAAGCTATGGACCGAAGGGATTGTATCGAATTGGGAAGAGGGGCAGTTAAAACTCTCTATTACCTCCTTAACCACTCCACCTCACGCGGCCGCGGACTAGATTGATGGAATAGGATGGGATGACTACGAGCTTCCTAGCAACTAACTCCGGGAGTTTATTGATTTTAAGGTATCGGCGTTTATCGAAGCAACGCTTGTGTGCGACATGTCGTGGATAAATTAGTATTGCCAATGGCAGTGGGACCAACGCCAAATTCAACTGAAGATATTTTAATTGACACAAACGCGTTTTATTTTTTATCTGACATACGTTTACATTCGGTTATTATTTTTTTTTTTTTATTTTAGTAGGAAACACTGCGAAATTCTCCGAATTCCGGATTTGATTGCCAATTCTCCGAATTTCGGAGAATTGGGAATCAAAAAAATATAAACTCCGATGAACCCCGAATCGTCGGCAAAAAATAAACTGAGAAAAACACCCTCCGAATTTGACGAAAAATAAACTCAAAAACACGGAGCCCTACTAATAAATAAAGCGTCGATTAGTAATGAACGTGAGCGTTCAGTGAACACATGTTGAAGGCCTTTGAAAACAGCGTGGATAAATGTCACGAGGAATCGTGTGCAAGAAGAGACCAAAAAACCTGCGTGTGATTCATTCTTGTGCTTAGGTAGCGGCGATTCTCTTTCGCGCGTCTGTCGTCACCATCTAGAAATCTGCAGATTGTTCACATCTCCCAAAACAGGAGGGAAACTTCTCCTCAAAACCGAACATCGATTGACGACCCGTTTTTGTCATTTTGGGTGGTCGGCAGGAGATCGCATTTTTACCTCGAAAATAGGCAAAATGTACTAGAGATATTTTAAAATAATTTCACAAGTAACAAAAAAAGAACAATCCATAATTTTTCGCGGCTAATTTTATACTGTTTTCATTGCGTTGTGTGCGCTATAAAGTCTGTAAAAATAGTCACAACAAGGTCTTGCACACGGGAAAAAAATTAACCAATCGGAAAATGTCTAAAACACTTCTAGCAAAATTCCGCTGTACAGCATGTTCCCAAACATGCTATTCTCGAGCTTCTTCGTTACGCTCGAGCGTAAAATGAACTTCGTAGCTAAACGCACTTGACAAATTTGCAAGCATACTTTGTTTTCGTGTCACCCTATTGACAAAATTACTCAAGGATGCTAGGTTCAAGAACTGTCTTAGAGACACATTTTCCTCCGGTTTTTGCCTGCCGAAAAAAAAAAAAAAACAACGACGGGTTTCAGTCGACTTTGTTCTTTTTAAAACGATCATAAAGGCCCTTTATGCAGTGTAGGTTTGATGATCTTCGTTATGAGCCATTTCGAAGGGCAACTAGTAATTTTCCCGTATATTATTTAAGCTGCCAAAAATAAAAGCGCCCCAAAAGCGGGCGGAAGTGACAAAAAAAAAAAAACTCCTTCCTACTAAAACAAAATAGAAAGAAAAAAAAGCGTGCATGGTGAAACGCGCGTGCACACGTTTTTGTGAGGACAGTCCTTTTCTGGCAGCCAGGCCAGAACCAAGAGATGCTCACCCAAGAGCCTTTCTTCACTAGGGCAGGTGTCCTTTTGACGAGGGTAATGACGCATCGGCGTAAGATTCTTCTTTTTGCACACCACAATCTTCTAAAACCGTCAAGTGAAGCGACGAACTCCTCCTTAGTGCCCCCGCTTTCAGTCTTTCTCTTCTCAGCCCTTTACCCGACCTCGAACATCGTTGAAACTCTATCGAGGTGTCTTGCCCCGTCAGCAAAGCGGTGTTGTTGACGCCCGCGGTCGTGGCTGCACGCCTGCGTGCTTGGCGAGTGTTGTTCGGCCCCCGGAGACGTCGGGTATTCGGTGTCTGGTTCTGATACTAACGTAGTGAGTCACTTGGCACCTGGTTTTAACTTCAATATCTTAGGGACTGGTGTTCTCGGGAAACATTCTCGCCTACGAGGAGAGACCTAGGACCATATTGACTAGTGAAACACCGACTTGGGGGCCGAAGTTTACGGAGTGCGACCATCGGAATTTCGTGACGATGACGCCGTGCTTTTGGCTCCGAATTCTAATCGCTGCACTCTCTGCGAACGTTTGGCTCCAACTTTGTGGTACATCTACAAGGTGTCCTCCCCGCCCCCCCCCCCCCCCCCCCCCAAAAAAAAAAAGAAAAGAAAAAAAACAACAACAACAACAAGAACAAAAACATACAGGTTTTTTTTTTTATTGCAAAAACAAACTACGCATCACCGAACGCTCGTTCTCGGCCTGAATGTAGCTCTAGTGGTCCGAGCAAGATGCCAAAAGTTTCAGGACTAACCTTATTCAAAAGTTATGACCGATTCTTGAAATTTTCACTGAAAAAAAAGCGGCCGATAGCCGGTCATAAAATCCTCGGCTGTGTGTTATTCTTAATTTTTTAAACTGTTTTTTTTTCCGATGTCAAAGGGCCTTGCTGAAGTAAGGTAATATTCTATCGCTCGTGGATTTCTCAGTGACATTCAACGTTCGCATCGCGTTGATATCAGCGCTGGTTCGCTGCCCTCTTTGAGCGTGACTGTGTGTGGCCTCTTATGAGCGCTTACGACCACGCGGTCGCTATGCCAACCATTGTCCGCGCAACGCGTTGTAGTGGAACGTAAAAGGTCGTGGCGCAGTCGGTTATACTTAAAGGGGTACTCCGGCGATTTTTGAGCTACCTCAACTAACCATATTTTCTGACTCCCCTGCCTTTACTCTTTCCGGTATGCTATTTAGTATCGCGAAATTCATAATAGTTATTGCGAAATCGGCAAATGAAAATGATGCAAAAACCAACACTCAAATATACCCGCACTTTTCAGTGCCGTGACGTCAGTGGCGGGCAGGCTTGCCAGTCGAGCGAGCAGTCCAAAAAAATAGAATATGCCAATCATTTGTTCCGTTCCGGAGCGCGGATCCTGGAGCGAGCTTCCAAAGCATTCATTTGGCACCATTATACTGCTTCAAATCAGTTGGGAACAAATTCTACAGTAAAAAGAGTGAACCCCTGCACTTCCAATGACGTCACTTTTTCGTTGTTGCCAGGACCAAAATTGTAAATTCAATAACTTCGTGAAAACAAATTATTTTAACCTAATATTTGGGATACTATTTTAGCGATGTTGTCTGGCGAGTTTAGCAAAATTTCAAGCAAATCGCGGACCATGAAGAAATCGGCGGAGTACCCCTTTAAACTCAAATGTCTGAACCGAACTTGGGCACATTTGTTTGTAGTCAAACATCCTCGAGGTGGGGAACGCTTTATTATTTTCTCTTCGAAGTTTGTTTACTTGATTGAAGTATGGTAACACTGTTAAAGATTTGAGCATTAAACGCTCACATAAATGCCGATTTCATCGAGCTTTCAGGTTGGTGGCCAGACGTCGCGGCATTCAAAGACGAGAACCCTTCTCAAACGTTATTTCTGTTTCAAGCTCTGTCCTGCACAAATCATGTTTAATTTTAAGACTATTTATGCTCCCCAAAACCAGATTTTGTTTCGGTTGAAGTGTAACTTTGTAGTGCCTATCAAGCGGTGTAATGTACAGAGTACTACGGTAGGGAAATGTTAGACGCGGCGCAAAATGTGGCATTTTCTCTTTTGCTCCGTTTGTCGCCTGCATGTGCAATATCTGAGAAGTTATCGTAAGGTGTTGTTACATGTCCACTTCAGACGAAAGGTTTTGTGATTGGCGAAAAGGCAAGGAGAAACACAAATTCGCACTTTGTGTTGTTGATTTCATGACTCATTAAAAAAGCGATAACTTTTCCTCATAGTCTCGTTTGGAGGCGTGCAGCTTTTTTTCTCGGAAGGTATTCTAAAATGTAAGTATGTGTGTCATCTGTCTATTTTGTAAGTTAATTGTAGTTAAAACATGAACGATGCAGGCTTTTATCTTTTGACAAAAACTAAACATTTGATTAACGAGACATGTTTGGGGCAAAACGCGAGAATGTGATATTCTGTATGACATATAACAATAATCGATGGATAAAAAAAAAAAACGGTTACTTCTCAGCTATATTTTTTTTGTAATTGTAGTGTGTGGTAAAACTTAGAGAAAAACAGACAAAGCAAATAAAGAGACTGGTGCGTTAATAACATGAATACTGACCTCTACATGTCGAGCAACTATACTCTACTGCACGCACAGCTGGCAAATGTTTCGACATACAAACGACGTGACGCAAATGCGTCACTATAAAAACTCAAGAATTGTAAAAAAGCTAAAACTGAGCAGATAAAAATAGAACGCTCGTTAAGCAATTTTTTTTAAACACGGAAAGGACTCTGCTGGCTCACCTGTATAAAAAAGCAAATACCCGTCTAAAAGGGCAACTCCACTCCATTTTTACAATTTTTGGGTTATGATCTGTTTAGTCGAAGTCGGCGCCCCTCAATCACGAGATATAATTTATTTTTCGGTAGTGTGTATAGTTTTGTAGATATCGCGAATTCAAATATTGTTCCGGCGGCACGGTGAAACCGAAACTACCGGCTGAAGCAGCTTGGCAACACTGATATTAGTGGCGCGTCGTCGGCATGACCTAGTTCTCGTCCCGCGCTTCTGAGCCGACGCACCGACAATGTTGGCTCAGTCGCACGTGGAGTTTCAAAAAAGAAGGTAAGTTGCACATTTTCTTTTTTTACCGCTTCACTTTGTTAATATGAACCAAATGTAGTAAGTTTTAGTGTGTATTTATAAATTTGCCGGCCGAAAAGCGAAGACGCGGTCAGTGCCGGCGCAGCGTGACTATATTTGTTTCTTGCTCGCGGACCGAGAGAAAAAGAAATAATGGGAGATAGATGGACAGATGTATCCACAAGCGGTCTAAGTTGTTAAAGCTAAGGTGCCTTTATGTGCACGCTAGTTTGATAAGCCGCGACCTGCTTCGCCCGGCCGATCGTGCTGCAGCAGCCGGTGGACGGTACGTGAACAGCGACGGCACCACATCGTTCTTTAAAGACGCATGTTTCGTGGAGAAACCCGCAACAGTCAGCAGCCGCAGATCCCGTGTGTAGGTGTCTGACGTAAAGTGCTGGGAGCAGAGCTTCGCGTTGGAGCTCGGAGTCAACGGTCTTCCGAAGTCTATCCGGCGAACGGTACCGACTCACACTTTGTGCCTCTTCCGGTCTCTTGGGAACTGGCGGAACCGCAGTTCCGGGTTGCGCACCGGATTGTTGGCGCAACCCACAGCACTGCAAGTCGTGCTCGACATTGCCCAAGGCGAATCCGACGAGTCTCTCCGGCTGCACGACACGCGCGTGAGCGAGCAGCACCGCTTCGCTCTCTTCCGCGCTGTCGCGGAAGCCATGCTGGAGTTAAATGAACTGCCTGGACGCTAATAAAAATAGGAGAACACAGGATAACGAGGTAAGCACCTCTTGCCGTCAGCAGAATCGCAGAATGCCACGGGAAACAAAGCGTCCGCGGCGCCCGTACGAGGGCGTTCGACTAAAAATACGTCATTGCCCAGTGTTGCTTCACTAGCTCACCCGTTTTCGGGCCGCTAACCAAGCCAGGAGAGCATTTTTAACATTGGTTTTAATCGGTAATGACGTGATATTTGACGTGATACTTTGGGTATGACCGTATTTTGATCCCCTAAAGCGATATCAGTCATTTCGATAGGGTCGACTTTTTAAGTGGAGTTGCCCTTTAAACTAGCACGACTCGAGGAGTATATGACTCATCCGTTTAACAGGTAAGGAAAATGGCAGGCCAAATAATTGGCTGGGCTTGTTCATGATGCGACCCCCCCCCCCCCCTTCTCAACAATAAAAGATATAAACAAGGCACTGCCTTTAGAGATTGTCGGTGCTTTTTTTTTTTTTTTTTCTGCAATCAACTTTGGAGCAAAACAGAGCCGCGTCGGGTCTGGATTCACAGTGTACAGCCTGCAAGGACTGGGCTCACGAAGATTGTGTCGGAGCTCACTCAGTTCATTTCAAAGGCTTCCGCCTCAAGAACTGAGTGATTTCTTTTTCTTTCTGGTGGAGGGCCTCACTTTTCCCCACTCGTGGCATCGTTTTTCCCCGAGCGCAGGGGCAAGAGAAGTCACTTGAGAATTTCAAATACTGTAAACGACTTAAAGGGGCACTGAAGTCATTTTTGAGAGAAGGGCGATTTTGATCTTATATTGTTTAAATTGTGTTAGTTACCATATTACAAAACCGGTTATTCATCTCAGGGTAAGAGAAAAACACACGAACTCTTTTTTTCTCGCGGACTACATTGTGTGGAACGACGAAAGCCCTAGAATACCCGCAGATTCCGAATTATTTTATTATAACTTGTTTCGAAGAGAGTCTGATAGGTACACAATCGGATAATACTCCTCTTTTTTTTCCGCGGATGAAGCCATCGCGTGCAACTTGCCGAAAAGCGCCCTTCGTCGACCACTTCACTCGGAAGAAAATTCTGCCCAAAAAGGGCGTGTCACCATTTTGAACAAGCCTTTAAAGATGAAATAAGCTACGCACGATTAGGATTTTTGGTTTGTTGGGATGCCTAGAGCGTCTAGATTGAGTTGTCACCCCAAAAGGATGATCTCAGAATTGACTTTAGAGCCCCTTTAATTTTCGGCAGGACCTAATTTTTGCGAATCTCGCGAATAGCCTACAATTCGCGAAAATCGGTTCCCGCAAACAATTCCTCTAAAATACAAACACATTGAAATCTATATTGAGATCCCACCGCGTCGCGAAAATTAGAACTTGCGAATTATTCCAAAAATTTAAACTTTGACCTCAATCGCGAAATATTGAGTCCGCGAAAAATAAGTCGATTACAGTATCCCACTTCATGTTAACGTTTCGTTTAGTTCGGTCTGGTCATCTGTACTGTACGTTGTGTGAATACAATAGAGAGTTTTAGGGAACCGGAACGAAATACGATCGATAAACAAAAACGATCGATACCTTGGATCGGGCGAGTCGACCGATCGTGTGCCTCTAAACGGCTTTGGGGGAACCGTATTTGCAGACGAGAGCAGACGATCGGTACAGGTCGCGCCCCCTGGCAACGGAAACCTGCATCGGCCTCATCGAGAAAATCAAATTTGCCTGTGTTTGTACAAATCGCAGAAACTGAAGTAAATAAAAATCGCATCCTATAAATATAGAGAACCTAAAACAATGTATACCTACTTATAGTTCGTCTTGTTTTTTTACTCGAATGAATGCGCTTCCGTAATACAAAACCTGGAGCTCCATGGCGTGTCGCCACTGGCACTGCGAAGTTCTAAAATGTTCGTCTGCTAAAGGAGCAGACGAGCTTTCCGACAACAATGGCGCTCGATCTTTTTGACGACGACTTGGAGTTGGCTCTATTCGGCGAAAACAATTTACAAAACGTTATTTTGTACGACTGTCTGCGTACTAAGAGAAGGCGCTTGTTGGCGGCAAGGCATGGGACGTTCAACTTGGCGTCGATGGACGAGGAGGACGTCGTACGGCAGTTCAGGTTCACAAAGGAGGATCTGCCCCATCTCCGATCGGCGCTGCGCATCCCGGAGACGTTGACAGCCAACGGCTGGATCTGGGTGTCGGGAACTCGTTTGACACCGTTTTTCTTTTTTTTTTTTTTTCAGTTTACTCGATTTATATCTTCGGGGAATAAAATAGTTCCTCGGTCTTACATGTTAACTTGGTTTGTAAGTCATACGTTCTTCTCAGTGGGCAAGCTTTGGCGTTTTACATCAACCAAATATGATGTTTACTCCAACCACGTCCTGATATGCTGAAAAGTCGCCGACAGCAAACTCGATTTGACACACAAATAAGAACACGCTCGCGCGCGCTTATCATCAACATTCGAAGTCGTCTGCCAGCGATCCTGTGTCTTTCCCTCGAGGCCCACTGCAGGGTCGAGTATTAAGAAAGTTATGGACAAATAAAACTAGAAATATCAAATCGCGAAGAAAATACAAAAATAACAGAAATATAATCACTTTCTCAGGTTGAGGCGGTCATTTTTCTTGTACAAAGTTACGAGGAGGTCAATCCGTTCGCTCCTCGCAACGAGAAGTTTTTTTTTCGACGCCGCGTTCAAGCCTTTAAGGACGTCATCCCAAAGGGCTGGAGTAAAAAAAGGATTAGCGCCTAGCACCTCCCGAAGTAGGAAGGTATCATCTTCCGCTGAAAACCGCTTGCGAGGAGGAGGCGGAGGGACGGAGGTAGATACGGCGCCCATGTTGCTCTCTTACGGTAAAGATAGCAGACGATCACGGTCGTACGCCCGCGAACCGATCGTTGAGCCGTGTACAGTACGACCACGAAAAAAAAAAATAAAGGAAAACCTGTATCTTTACTGCTGTGCACTTATTAAAACTATCACCCAATATTTAAAGGGCTCGTTTTATAGGATATATGTGATTAGCATTAGAACACAAATTTTTAATTCATGCAACATTTTTAAACTAAAAAGTATCCAGATCCTTGATCCAGAAGGCTGTTGCTCACTCTGTTGACACTACAGATAACCCTCAGTCATAAAGCAGCTGTAAAAACGGGTGATAAGAGCTTGAAATGCACATCCCAACGTTTGTATGGAAAAAAAAAACTTAAAATATGAAAAAAAAACTTAAAATATGAAAAAAAAACTTAAAATATAAAAAACTTAAAATATAAAAAACTTAAAATATAAAAAACTTAAATATAAAAAAACTTAAAATATAAAAAAAACAAAATATAAAAAAAATCTTAAAATATGAAAAAAAAAACTTGAAATATTAAAGACTTGAAATATAAAAAACTTTAAATATCAAAAGCTTAAAATATAAAAAAAAACGTAAAACATAAAAAACGTAAAAATAAAAAAAAAAAAAATTAAAATATGAAAACACAAATCCGCCAGCCGGATTCGAACTCTCCACTACCGCTCCCTCCGAGCTCACGAAACGGACGCTCCAATCCACTGCGCCACTGAGCAGACGATAATCACCGTTGCTAAACATTAATGTATTTCTATCAAGGATGTCTTATTGCGTTTTGATCCGTATTCTCTTTTTTATTTGCTGACTCCAACTTTATGCACTTGCTGTCACGTATGGCGCTCCTGCCAGGCACTACCACGAGTTATTTTATTCATGTTTGAAGCCACGACACGCTCTCTCCGCCAGCGAAGTAGCCGTTTTGCTAACCAAGCGAGACCGTCCATGTCGGCCATTGGTCGTGCCGGTCGCGCCTTACGGTTCGAGCAGCGCATTACGGTAAGATCGCAGAAGACAAGCGCATGCGCACTTCGTACCGGAGGGCCCATCGTACCGTATCGGATGTGCAAAAACGGTTCCCTAAAACTCTCTATTAAAGAACATTTGCCAAACGGTTTTATGAGACTAAGCCAAATCATTATTATTTATTTATTTCAAATATTGCCCACCCTTTAGGGATCTTAGCACAAAAGAGCACACACAACTAAGCACACACTCGTTCACACTGCGCTCCTACACAGGGTTGTAAGGGTTACAGAAATCGCCGATCTAAGTTACTTAAAAATAAAAAGAAGACGTTATCGTACCGTACTTATAAGAAGTAACGCACGCTACATTTGCGTTACTTCTTCATGAAGTAAAACGTTTTGTAGGTATGCATAAGCGCCATTGTTGAAGAACTATGACCATAGAGAAACTTAACATAATTACGTGATATATTTTTAATATACAGATTTTGAAGGAATAATAATAATAATAATAATCAATCAATGTTTAATCAATCAATGTTTATTAAAGTGTCCAGGAACAACCAATCGGCCTTAGTGCTGGCACACTAAAAAAATGAGCAAAAACACACATACATACACACATACACACGTATTCAGAAGGAGAACGTAGTTCACCAGTCTGAGAATACAAATATTAACAAGTATAAAAGACACTCAAATCAACAAGGGAAATCAAAAGCACAAAACAGAGACATCAGCAGCTGTGAGAGCAAAAAGCAAATACTTGGATAACGTACTGACAAACATCAACGCTTCAACTGATCAGCCCTTTTCTTGCAAGAGGAAGTTTCGTACAGCATTTCCGAACTTGCTCCCGCATGAGTTAAAAATATCAATTGTGTCAGAGTAGCGGTTATAATATTCAGCCGATCTTTGGATCGAGTTTAAGTGGCTAAAATGTCGAGCTATATAAAAGATGATTGTAGCCGTGTAGGCACACGTGGAACTCTAAGGCTCACTTCGGACAGAAGGCTGGGAGAGTTAATCGAGCCGTGCAGGGTCTTAAACAAAAACAACAAATCTGCCTTCACCCGACGCTGCTGCAGGCTCAACAAGTTGACGAGTTGCGAGTTACACCCACCGTTCAAACAAGGATCACCTTTCTCAAGGTAACGATATTTAAAGATAGAAATAAATTTGTTTTGGACGCGCTCGACAAATAAACTGTTAGTTTTGGAAATGCCGTTCCAAACAACCGAGGCGTACTCTAGCTGGGATCTAACTAGGGAACGATACAGCGTAAAAAAAGCGGACGGGCCTTTGAATTCCTTCGTTATGCGAGACACGGCACCTAACGTGCGCAAGGCCGATTGAACCACTCTGGTAACGTGAGTGTCAAATCTCAGGGTTGAATCAAAGACAACTCCAAGGTCTCTCAGTTCACTTACACGTGAAAGCAGTTCGCCATGATAACTATATGGAAAAAATATATCATGGGTCTTGCGAGAATATGTCATTACTTTTGTTTTAGAATGATTCAAACGGAGGTCATTGTCTAAACACCAACGACCGAAGGAATATGCGTCATTCTGAAGCGCGATGCAATCCTCTAAAGTCGATATTTTTTTGTAAAGTTTTATATCATCAGCGTACTGCAGAAATGAAGAATTTAATATAACTTGAGAGACATCATTTACAAAAATATTAAAAAGGAGGGGGCCCAAGACAGATCCCTGAGGAACTCCAGAGCTTGCCTTGTACAAGGACGAGGTAGTATTGTTGACGCGGACGTAGGCTTGCCTATCAGACAAATAGCTTTTTAACAAATTGTATACCGAACCACGTACTCCGTACGAGGAAAGCTTGTGTAAGAGGATGTTGTGGTTGACTACGTCGAATGCCTTACTCAGGTCGAAATAAAAAACGTCAAGCTGACCTCGATTACAAACTACTTCAGAGGCAGCAGACGTAAAAGATACGAGATTGGTGGATGTCGATCTGCCGGACATGAAGCCATGTTGATTAGGAATGACTATACTACGAAACTTGAAGGAGAGGAATTGATGGATTACCATTTCAAAGAGTTGGAAAAAGAAGAGAGAAGAGAAATCGGTCTGTAATTAAGAACATCACCACTATTTCCAGATTTCAGGACCGGAACAACCACTGCCAGTTTCCAGTCGTCAGGGAATATCCCTGACGTCAAGGAGTTATTGAAAATTGTCCACAGTATAGGCGTAAGTAATTCATGATAACCCTTAACAATTGCAGCGGGTATCCCGTCATGACCTGCAGACAATGTGGGTTTCATTTTATTAATACATAGCCTAACACATTCCTCATCGACAACTACAGAACCTAACGAGTCACCAACTCCGTCCGAGTGAGGCAATATAGTTGAGGAGCAATTATTATTATTATTGTAACTGACGCAAAGTGATCCGCAAACAACTCAGACATGCCCTTCGCACTGTCGCTATGCGGATTCAAGACGATTTCAGACTCAATATTCTTCCCCAAGCGCGATTTAGCGTACCTCCAAAATTTCTTAGGATTATTAACAAGATCTGATTCTACCGAGTCGCAATGCGCCTGGCGATCACGGTTTAAAATTTTCTTACATCGCTTTCTGCAAATTTTAAATTCAACTTCCCACTTTGGAAGACCACTTTTCTTAAACCTCCTGTGCAAAAAATCTTTCCGTTTTAAAAGCTTTCTGAGTTCACGAGAGAACCAGTTAGGGAAGCGAGATTTTTTAGACGTTTTAAGAGGGATATATATGTTCATGGCCTCCTGAACAACAGTTGTGAGAAGATATACTTGGTCGTTGACATCAGACGACTCCAAGATAGAAGCCCAGTCAACACCCGACAGATGGTGATACATTCCAGTGTAGTCCCCCGCTGAATACTTATGCGATGTGTGTGGGGAAGGACCATTAGAGGAACTGAGGACCGGAGGATCAAAAACAGAAATAACTACATCAAGAGCAGGGTGATATCTATCCTCAGGAACCATAGGAAGTTCACTTCGAGCAACACGTATACCGTCCGTGTTTGAAAAACATAAATCTAAAACATTACCTTGGTCGTTTAGAATGTTATTGTGCTGTCTAAGATCTAAAAAGGAAGTAAAGTTGAGGAGATAGTTGCACTTTTGTTTACAATAAAAATTGTCAGTAAGGACATTGAACTGTGTCCAGTTAATACCTGGAGCGTTAAAATCCCCCAAGATTAAGATATTGCTACCCTGTGAATCATTCATTGTATTTTCAATGTCAGCGAGACATCTTTGGAAATCATCTGGTGTCGTCTGAGGAGGAAGGTAAAACAGACCTATTAAAATACGTCTTCTCCTAGAACACTCAATTTCCACCCACAGAGACTCGGGAAAACTTTCCAAATCCTCACGTCTTCGTGAACTATGCTGTTTGTTAACCGCGACCAATACACCGCCTCCGACTCGGCCCCGGGAAGAGAAATCACGATCGCGACGGTAAACATCAAAACCAGGCGGAAAGAAGTCGGAGGAACCAACACTAGGACATAACCAAGTTTCCGTTAAGCAAACAATTGAGTAATTAGAGAGAGTAATGTTGGCAAAGAAACAGTCAGCTTTCGTCCGCAGGCCACGGACATTCTGGTAAAACAAATCGATGTTACTCATCTTTGTACTTAGTGTTGGGCTTGTGGGCTTCTTCAGACGAGTGAAGGAGTTCTTGACGAAGTGCGCCTCTGAAAGGTTTAAAAAGACAATCCTTCGGCCACAAAGCAGGGTCAGAGAGTTTCTCAAAGTCTTCGGCAGCTACAGAGACGTGAAAGGGGGCGTAGGTATTGTAGCGAGTCTTCAGTCGGTGGCACTTCAAGTTTTCTACATCGAGTGAACACAGATGCCCAACGATGTCCGTAGAGGTGGTGACCGGATACAGCTTGGTCACAAACAATGCCCTCCGACGGGAAGATGAGGGGGCAACGCTCAGCTTGCATGCCACGGACGCTCCGGCTTGCGCAGGGATTCGAGTCTTCGGGCTGATCGGGTTGGGCTTAACAGGCAGTGTATCATCTTCCGACGCCACGCTCACCAGCGCAGAGACCCGTTCCTGCGGGCTCATGGGGTTCGGCGTACCAGGCAGCGCATCATCTTTCGTCGTCCCGTTCACTGGTGCACGTGCAGACTTTGCAGAGAGAGCCGAGGCAGGAGGGAAGCGCAGGGCCGCAGCAAATGTTTTCCCTCCACAGGGCCCTGCCTGAACTTCAGCATCGATTCTTGCACGCTTGCCAAGCACGTCGCGTAAGCTGCGAACTTCCGCCCGCAGGCAGGCGATGGAGCCTGCCTGGAGTTCCGCCTGCTGTCTCTGCTCACGACGGAGACGCGCGTTGTCTTCACCGAGGGAAGCAACCTCCTCGGTGAGGAAAGAAATTCCTTCCAGCGCGTCGAGGAGAAGGGACCGAAGGGACTGAAGGCTGGCGTCCCCACGTGTGTCGAGGCCATCGGGAGAGGAGGCAGGCAGCGTCACCGGACGAGTAGGGGAGGCCGACGGCGGAGGAGGAGAGCGGGCGAACTGGTCGTCGGGGTCACCGGAGACCACGCCGGCGACGTTAGGCCTAGCTCCACCGTTGATCTTGGCACAGCTCTGGCAGACAAATGAGCTCACCTCACGCTGAAGAAATGTGCGTTCGGTCTCCGGAAAGCATACGCACTTCGTATGCGCGCAAAGTTGGCACTCAGTGCAGCGAAGAAATCTTTGTCGTCCGTAAAAGCAGCGAGAGCAAATCAGACATGCATCCTTACTGGGCGGCATCTCCGCAGCGAATATAATAATAGTAATAATAATAGTAATAGTAATAATAATAATAATAATAATAATAATAATAATAATAATAATAATAATAATAATAATAATAATAATAGTAATAATAATAATAATAATAATATATTTAATAGGCAATGTGGATGCGGCTCAGTAATGTCGGACTGGTCAAAGCCAGCTAGGGCTTGTACGACAAGGTCCAGCAGTATGGCAGAAAAAAAAAAGAATTGCATAATGCAAAGCAAAATAAAACAGAAAGTTTACAGCATACATATGTTAGTCCCATAATGAAACAGTGTACATTTAATGGCAAAGTTGAAGATGAGTTATACCACGAAAAAAAAAGTTGAAACAACACACACGCGCACCACATATAGTATTACCACATGCACAGCGTCAGGATGAAGAGAAGCGTGCTTGTGGGAGATGTGGACGAGACGTATTCGCATCCAAATTTGAGAACACACGAACACACACGCACGCTCACGTTCATGCACACACACGCAGGCACGCGCACGCTCACGCACACACGCTCGCACAAACACAGACACAAAACAAGTTCACAGCCTATACTCTGTTTCACCTTGTGTTGTACCGCAGGAAAGGCTATAAGCGCGAGCTCCTTGCTCTAGGGCACAGCTGGGCGGCACAAGCCGACGTGCACCAAGGGCAGCTGCCAACGCTATGAGCTCGCGCTTCTAGCCTTCGCTGTCGTACAACATAAGGTGAAACGGAGTAGTAGGACGTAAAGACCCTCTATGGCTACGTTTACATGAATGCGATCGTAGCGCATCGAATCGAGCAGAGACCAATCGCACGCAGCCTGCCTTCCCACTTCTTCCTCTTGTACCCATCTGGTACCAATCAAAATAGTCAAATCTCGATTCGATGCGCAGCGGTCGCATCCATGTAAATGCAGGCTATGGCTGCGTTTACATGGATGCGACCGCTGCGCATCAAAAATGCAGGCTATGGCTGCGTTTACATGGATGCGACCGCTGCGCATCGAATCGAGATTTGACTATTTTGATTGGTACCAGACGGGTAGAAGAGGAAAAAGTAGGAGGACAGGCTTCATGCGATTGGTCCCTGCTCGATTCGATGAGCTACGATCAACGTTATTAGATTAGCTCAGTTACGGAACTGCTCATAGACGCTGCATGCACAAACAGTACCCCCCCTCACTCACCACGACTCGCCCGGAGTCGCTCGACACGCCACCGGACGGCTGCTTTGGTAACTGAATCGGGATACGTTCGTTTCAACGTTACTAGAAACGTAAAAACCAACGGAAAAAAAACTCTTTTTGTAGTAACTTTTATTGGAGTTAGTACAAAATTATGGGCGCGTGATGTTTTCTAAAATTTTTAGTTTGCAAGGTTTTGCAGCACAATTAATATTGTTTTTATACAACCATGCCTCAGCGGGGATTTCAGGTAGCGCGTCCCGACCTAGATGCATCTTAACTTCATTGATATGTCGCGGCGCGTCCGCTGGGGAGACGTGGGTGGCACCCCTGTAACCCTTTCATCTGCTTCGGCTCCGAAATGGCCGATTGAAGCCAAAAATAGATGTCACGTGCAGTTCCTCGAGTGACCGCTGCGGGAGAAATGGCGGCGTTGTGATCGCCATTTGGCGCTTCAGCTGTGCTTTTTGGAACTCACAGTTTTGAAATGAAAATATAGATGGCGCTTTGAACGACTCCAGGCGGATTGAAGTGAGTGAGGGGGGTACCCCCCCTCCGCGGGAATTACACAACTGAGGTAATCTAGTAACGTTGGCTACGATCGCATTCATGTAAACGTAGCCTATCCTGGGAAAAGTGGCGCCATTCATTGTTGTAGAAATGCTCGAGGCACGTGCCGCGCGCCACTTCCGGGAAATCCATGACGTCTGAAATCTAGCTGAGTGCTGCGCTGTGATGTGCCCCGTGCATCGACGAACTTTGTGCTACTTTTGAAACATGAAAGGGCTTTAAGTAGGACGCAGTCTCGAGAAAATGAAATCTTACACACGTGGTCACACACTACTCCGATGCGGGCTTAAAAGTTCGGAGAGGTCTTCCATGTATGGTTACATTTCGGTAAGTAAAAAACGATAAAATAAAATACTACTACTACTACTATTAATAATTATAATAATATTCATAATATTATTATTCCTCAATTTTCGAACAAAATAATACATCGTCGGTGGAGACGTTGGGAAAAAAAGAGTTTAAAAACAGCTCGACAAGCCCCAAGTGTCCAAGATAGAGCAGCAGAACGGATAATAAAATAAACGTTGATATCACCATATAACTAAACATAAATTTATGTAACTTAGGAACATACTCTTACTTACTAGTTGATTGATATACTTCGTTGGTGCTTTCTTGTATAGTCTTTCTTCTACACACACAGGCATGTATATATATATAGTACAAGAAAGATTATCCAAGAAAGCACAAACAAAATATATCAATTAACTAGTAATTAGGAGTCAAATGAAAAGAAAATTGGCAGCGACATTTAGCGTCCTAAAATGCATGAACTGAATTACAGGGAATGTCTGAGGGAATAGGTGTGTTACGAGACGTATATTCTCCCGCTAAATTTAGCGAGGAAACTAAATGGCTGTATAGGTCACGTGACGTCAGTTTCCAGCTAAATCTAGCGGGGAAACTGAATTGATGTTTTCGCCACTATACTTGAAGTTTTCCGCTAAATTTGGCGGAGAATCTGAGTTAACGTATTAGTCACGTGCCGTCAATTTTCCCAAAGTGTATAGGTCAAGTGACGTCGGGTGTCTTCACGTCAAGCCACGTTTTTGCCAAATTTAGTGGAGAAACTGAATTGGTGTATAAGTCAGGCGACGTAAATCTTCCCGCAAAATTTAGCGGGGAATTTGAATCGGTCTGTATATCCCGTTACGCCAGTTTGAATGACATAAATTTTCCCTCAAAATTTAGCTGATAAACTGAATTCGTGTATAGGTTTTGCAATACCAATTTCCTCGCTAAATTTAGCGGGAGAGGCACGAACGGACAAAAGATTGGGATCAGGGGTAGCGTTCAAAAGCATGTCATGCCTTAAACGCTAACAGATGAACCCAAACCTTTAAATTGTACCCGATTTCCTTAAAGGCAATAAATTCCGTAGGCTGCTTCCTGCAGTGTGTGAAGTTCTATAAGTTGTGCCCTAACTTGGTTAAAAAGGGTCCGGGGGTGTACGCCGTAGTGTGACTGCCGTAATTCGTTCTGAACAATGCTACTTTCCAGGGTTCTGCAGCACGTGTTGGACATGAATATACTCTCATTGTTAGATTAGCCGAGTTTTCAAGATGATGCGTTTGCACATTTTGTTCGCTCTTATCTTTTGAGCTTAGTCAATATCTTAGATATAAAATATCTTCATTACACAAAGTTGATTAAAAGAGGCTCTGTCCGATAGTTGACTCGAACATTGGAAATGCTTCTTGGCATTTTCTTTCGCCGCAGAAATATATATATATTTTTTTAAATTGCTAGGAGGTAGTCGAATTCCAGACTAGATGGCAATAATTTATATTAAATGAAATAAAAAAAATATGCAATAACAACTTTTTCTGAGAGGCAAACTATGTCGGTGGCGAAATCTCTGGACAACGATGCTGGACGGTTTGGGTACAATGCTATTAATACGATCAATCCATAACCTGTTCTCGAAAAAAAGAAGTACGTCCAAAGATTTAAATGTTGGGAATGGGATCCAGTGCAATAATTTACGACTTGACGTCTAGAAGCACCAAAACAAATTGAAGCGTAAGTTTTTTTTTTTTTTTGTTCGAAGTTTTGGGAAGATGTAGCGAGATGACGTAACCTTGTTACCGGTTACATGAAATAGCTAACGTAAGTACGTTACTACGTTACTTTCAAAGCACGCAAGTGTTTTGAAAGTGCAACAAGTACGTTATTACGTTACAGAAAAAAAAATAAGGCGTTGGTAAGGGAGCTACAGTAGCGCGTTACCGCCACCACTGATGCTACCTGAACGTTCCGCTGGTACTCGGGCACGACTTCTAGCCAGACTTGGACGTAGTTCAACTACTCTACTCAACTACTGTAGTTGAACTACTTTTTACGAGTACCTTGGCAACTTTCAATTCCAAGTTTATTTGGGTAATTAGTGGTCTAATTTAACTACATTTTTCAAATAACTTCTACACAAATTACTAACTACTTTCGAAATCTAATGCTAATTTTGCTCATCACAAACGTTTGAGAGCAGAAATAAATAAGACGCCGGCAGATGAAGAGACATTCCAGAACAAGGGGCTCCCTCACATTCCGTTCCCACGCATTTATACTCGGCAGCCGTAGCAATTGCATCACAGGCGTCCTTGGGCCACGGTGGCGACGAGCAGTCAAGCATAACACCGGCGCGCACGAACGCAGGAAGAGATGCTTAACAAGCCTTGGTCGAGTATTGGCCTAATCCGGTAATGCACACAGGCGCCGCGCCTCCAGCTGCAACCGAGAAAGACGGGGACGCTCCGAGGGTCGTTGTTGTTGTCATGTTGCCGGCCTTTAGTGAGTTCTGCCTCAAGCGGTTTGGGGGTTCCACGGGAGGCGCCACTGGAATGATCCCGCAGCTGGGCGCCTGTTCCCATGGTCGCATCGTCGTCAGCGCATACTCGCTTGCAATGCTGGGCTCCCCCGTGCACAAACGCAGACCTGGATAATCCGTTCATGGGAGCACGTTCCCGCTCCCAGCTGCAACTGTACGAGCGACGATGCTTGTTCACGTACGCGTCCTTCCGACCTTCTACGCTAGGAAAACCTCCTCTTTGTTGAAAACAATTTACTTGTCAGGCCGTGTCAGGATACCGTAGTCGCCAACGAGGATTGCAAGTCACCCTTGGGAGATCCTTTTGTTGGACCCGGCGTCAGCGGCGAAGTATACTTCGTTTCATCTTCTGTTAAACCAAAACAATGTTTTGTTTTCAGTAGCTATACTTCGTCTCACCCTAGCATGGACTAACTGCGAAGGCTGTGCTAGCGCGAGCGGCCAGCCTTGACTGCCTGACTAGAGCACATGCTGCACGAGCGCTCTGTGCAGCCGCCGTGGCGTAATTCAAAGCGACTAGCTCGCGCTTTTAGCACGCGCGGCTAACAATAGTCCATACTAAGGTGAGACGAAGTATAGCACTTGCACTGCAACAAGACGTGCAGTCGTCCCAGATGATCTCATAGTCGCGGCGCGAGACTTGAACCCTGACGGTCAGGTGCACTCGCTCAGCTACCCTACAAACGTCGTGGGAATAAAGAGGGGCGAGTCATAACAACTTCAAATTTCCGAAGAAAGAAAAAAAAAGGAGGAGATTTTGTTATAAAAAAAACCTCTAGCCGAGGCAAACCTCACATGTTTCGTCATGGACAACGAAGATGCCGACACTCGCCTTACCCGACCCTCATACAGCCTGTTTCTGAAATTGAACGCTGCCGTTCCATCCATTCGCGTCGTTGGAACGGTCTTTTTAGATTGGCTGGGGACGTCTTAGGAGGAATAATGGAAAAGCTATTCAATAAGAACTTTGAAAGTCAATTGCTTCTGCGAGCTATTTTGGTGAAAAGCGCAAGCCCTAAAATTACTGCATTTATTTTAGGCTTGCAGGGTTTTTCGCGGATTAAAACTGCTGTTAATTTTGCTACCAGAGAAATATAAAAAAGTAACTTCGAAAGTAACTTCAAAGTAACTCGCTACTTTTTTGCAGTAGTTAGAAATTTACTCAATCACTATTACAAATGCGTAATTTCTACTCTACTCCCAATTACTTTTGGCGTCGATACTTAGTAACTTAACTTAACTACCTTTTTTGAGTAATTTGTAGTTGTTTGCTTCCAGCCAAAACGGAGAAGCAGCAATCGTGTCCAATTTGCGCACAGCGCTAGACTCCAGTATGGCACGCAGAAAGTTCGACACTGCCACCTCGTAATGGAGAATGTGTTTGCTGCACGCGCTTTAGTTATGGATACCGAGACGGTTAATTAACTCTGCTTTAACAGAAAAAAAAAGAAGCCCGATGCTTCGTACTTTATTCTTATCAACTCTCGTATTTAATACATTTATTATAGTCGCAGGTTGCCATCACAGGCTTTCACATATATCTAAAATGCGCATTTCAAGACCGAACTGACAATTTGTCTAAGAAACCTAACGCGCTTTAATATTTGTTAAACGGACACCATGAGACAAAAACAAACCAAACCAAAACATCGATGCATTTTTTTTTTGACAATTTGTCATTTTATATTGTTGGATAGAAAATTTAATCTACCATACCTGTGCTACAGGCGGGCCCGTTTGACCACACAAGTAGCTTCGATGGAGCAACCATACCAGTGAAGAGAGAAACGTGGATGATCGAAATTTCACGCTTCTGAGTAATTTTAATATTCCACTACCTTGGATCGCTAGTTTATGAACGGTATTGAAAGGTTCTAGACGCCCTACCATTGCGTTCGTGTTAAAATTAGGAGAACAGCGTAAAACGTTTTATTGTGGCTGTTATTGGAATTATATAAGATATTGATTATTCTGGAACGTGAAACAATAACCGACGATTCCTATCTTTTTCATAGTAATTCTTCAACAGGTACAGCCAGAGCCGTATATGTAGAGAGTTTCGCCATTTATTGGGAAGTATAGATAACAAATCTGTAGGCGCCATTGGCCAAAAGCGGGTTGGGCGTGTTCCAGGGCGTCTTCACAAATTTGAATGTGGCCAACCAGAAGCCGGAAATAATACCCTGGCGGTGGTCGCGAGAAACAAACTTAAGAAGTGCGTCGGAGTAACTCTCGGTGATTGAAAATATGGTGCACGTGATGTTTCAATCACGGTTATTCAAAATCACGGTGGAAGAGTGTGACCAGCGGAACGATCGACATAATCCGTACGCCAGGCGCCGAGGGCCGGGAATCTGCCGTCCGAGCGGTCATACTCTTTCCGAACAAAACATAATTGAGTGGCACAGTCGTTTTCTACATCTTTCTGCATGATCATAATCGAAACCTCACGTGAACCCTATTTTCAGCCATAAAGAGTTTCAACATTTGACTCTTACGCGCTTATTTAAAGCATATACCTATGCTTGAAACAGAGTGCGACCAGCGGAACGATCGACATAATCCGTACGCCAGGCGCCGAGGGCCGGGAATCTGCCGTCCGAGCGGTCATACTCTCTCCGAACAAAACAAAATTGAGCAGCACAGTCGTTTTCTACATCTTTCTGCATGATCATAATCGAAACATCACGTGAACCCTATTTTCAGCCATGAAGAGTTTCTACATTTGACTCTAACGCGCTTATTTAAAGCATATACCTATGCTTGAAACAGAGTGTGACCATCGGAACGATCGACATAATCCGTACGCCAGGCGCCGAGGGCGGGAATCTGCCGTCCGAGCGGTCATACTCTTTCCGAAGAAAACAAAATTGAGCGGCACAGTCGTTTTCTACATCCTTCTGCATGATCATAATCGAAACATCACGTGAACCCTATTTTCAGCCATGAAGAGTTTCTACGTTTGACTCTTACGCGCTTATTTAAAGCATATACCTATGCTTGAAACAGAGTGTGACCATCGGAACGATCGACATAATCCGTACGCCAGGCGCCGAGGGCCGGGAATCTGCCGTCCGAGCGGTCATACTCTTTCCGAACAAAACAAAATTGAGCGGCACAGTCGTTTTCTACATCCTTCTGCATGATCATAATCGAAACATCACGTGAACCCTATTTTCAGCCATGAAGAGTTTCTACATTTGACTCTTACGCGCTTATTTAAAGCATATACCTATGCTTGAAACAGTTTCTCGCTACCACCTTTAGGGGATTCTTTTCGGCATCTCGTCAAACCCTCTTTCTGCATCTGGTGCACGCCCTACCTATGTCCGCGCCTCCCATTGACCAAACTCTCTAGACACGCCTCTGGGTGCAGCCAGACGTGAGATGGAGATGTGATTACTTTGGCTTTATATCGGTGGTATTCGTTTTGATGACAACAGATTTAGCGTTTTTTTAATGTGTCAGTCGCTTGTATACCGTCATCACTGCGAGCTCATTGGCCTAGACAAACAATTTCAGGGTTGTTAGCTTCCGATATATGGTTGAAAATAAAAATAAACTCGTGGATTCACTTTTAGTGCGATTTTTAGGGCCACGTTTGGTGCCAAGTTGGAACCATGTGTTCAGGTTTTAAGGCAATCTTTTGTTGACAAGAACGAGTTTTAAGGGTGAACAAAAGCGATGTGCCTTAATACGTTCATTCACCATTTTTGTTGTTTTGTCACCTTATTTTGAAGCTGAAGTACAAAAAGTTACATTTTTTTTTTGTTTTTTCGGCAGAGGTCTGAGGTAAAAGTAGCATACTTCTTTTGTAACATAGCTGATTCAGTCACATTTAATTTTTATTTCACCTTTTGCCTACACAATGAAGAATTTCATAGTGAATGTGCGCCAATTAGCTAATAAGTTTAAGTACTATTTTACTATATTTTGTTGAACCTACAAACAAAAAATACTCATTACAAAGAAACAACAACACGAGTATAGTAAAATGTAAACTTGAATGACACATCGTGTTCGCTTTCGTAACTTACTCATCATTCATCGCTAATGTGCTTATATAAGGAAAAGGCGGATGCGAAAAATAGCCTTGCCGTCGTCGGCTGGAAAAATACAACTAATATTTGATGGCTTTTTTTCTTCTCGCGCCATATATCAACAGGGATTATGGCATTACCGAGTTATGTGTTTACGAGCACTATTGACTCTAGATGTCGTCTACGTTTCTGCAGAACTCTTGGACAGCCAATTAGAGCGATCAACAGAATGACCTCGGAGAATGACGATGTCGAAAAAGCATTCCCCCTAAAGTAAAGTGTGACCTGTGATGCCGAGGATGGCGAGTCACGTGTCGCGTCATGCCCGCTGTCCAAGCAAAACAAAATTGAGCGGCACAGTCGTTTTCTACATCCTTCTGCATGATCATAATCGAAACATCACGTGAACCCTATTTTCAGCCATGAAGAGTTTCTACATTTGACTCTTACGCGCTTATTTAAAGCATATACCTATGCTTGAAACAGTTTCTCGCTACCACCTTAGGGGATTCTTTTCGGCATCTCGTCAAACCCTCTTTCTGCATCTGGTGCACGCCCTACCTATGTCCGCGCCTCCCATTGACCAAACTCTCTAGACACGCCTCTGGGTGCAGCCAGACGTGAGATGGAGATGTGATTACTTTGGCTTTATATCGGTGGTATTCGTTTTGATGACAACAGATTTAGCGTTTTTTTAATGTGTCAGTCGCTTGTATACCGTCATCACTGCGAGCTCATTGGCCTAGACAAACAATTTCAGGGTTGTTAGCTTCCGATATATGGTTGAAAATAAAAATAAACTCGTGGATTCACTTTTAGTGCGATTTTTAGGGCCACGTTTGGTGCCAAGTTGGAACCATGTGTCAGGTTTTAAGGCAATCTTTTGTTGACAAGAACGAGTTTTAAGGGTGAACAAAAGCGATGTGCCTTAATACGTTCATTCACCATTTTTGTTGTTTTGTCACCTTATTTTGAAGCTGAAGTACAAAAAGTTACATTTTTTTTTTGTTTTTTCGGCAGAGGTCTGAGGTAAAAGTAGCATACTTCTTTTGTAACATAGCTGATTCAGTCACATTTAATTTTTATTTCACCTTTTGCCTACACAATGAAGAATTTCATAGTGAATGTGCGCCAATTAGCTAATAAGTTTAAGTACTATTTTACTATATTTTGTTGAACCTACAAACAAAAAATACTCATTACAAAGAAACAACAACACGAGTATAGTAAAATGTAAACTTGAATGACACATCGTGTTCGCTTTCGTAACTTACTCATCATTCATCGCTAATGTGCTTATATAAGGAAAAGGCGGATGCGAAAAATAGCCTTGCCGTCGTCGGCTGGAAAAATACAACTAATATTTGATGGCTTTTTTTCTTCTCGCGCCATATATCAACAGGGATTATGGCATTACCGAGTTATGTGTTTACGAGCACTATTGACTCTAGATGTCGTCTACGTTTCTGCAGAACTCTTGGACAGCCAATTAGAGCGATCAACAGAATGACCTCGGAGAATGACGATGTCGAAAAAGCATTCCC
This sequence comes from Ixodes persulcatus, assembly GCA_013358835.2. NCBI lineage: Eukaryota > Metazoa > Arthropoda > Arachnida > Ixodida > Ixodidae > Ixodes > Ixodes persulcatus. The sequence goes on along the minus strand of JABSTQ010011304.1, from coordinate 21,696 downwards.
CCTAAAGTAAAGTGTGACCTGTGATGCCGAGGATGGCGAGTCACGTGTCGCGTCATGCCCGCTGTCCAAGCCAAACCAAATTCGACGTTCGTGTCTATACAGAGTAATTTAGGTATGCTTTTGAAGTGCGGCTTCTCTGGATTACGCCGAAGATGAGAAATTTAGCCAGTGCAGTACAACCGATAGCCTGTGGTTTTTAACGTGCATCACGCAGTAGTGATACACGACAGCACGCCGGTACAATGCTCATTCATATGTAAAACGGGCAGGGGTGGGAAATTTGAACCCACGATTCCTGGCTTCCGCTTGGCGAGTTTTTGCTCTACGTGCTCCGAGCTGGCTGCGCTCGCACACTCGGCCACCGTTGGGAGACATTCTGATTCAGCTTCATCGCGAGGTCCTGTTTAAACTTTAATAAGGCTACAAACGTCTCGTACTACACATCCTATGACCATGATTCCATGAACGTTTCTAATGGCTGTTTCGCCGTAGTCCGGAGTAGTATACGTGAATCGTAGCTTCAGGGGGGATAATGATGCGGTCAGCACGAAACGTTCCCGAGTAATAAACATTATTTATGGAAATAGAAATAATTTAAGTTTGTAGGTGCTAGAAGGTTCGTGCTAATATAATCGCCCGCATATTACGGTCCTTCAATATGGCTGAAAGAAAGTTGAGATCTTTCAAAGGTGGTACGTAGGGTCCCATACGAACAAATATGTCGGGTATGGGATTGGGAAGGGTTCGTTCCTGTCTTTCTGATTAGTTTTTGATAATCGTGTAGTGTTTTTGTGCATAAATATTTACGAACTTATTACGATTTCGAAAATAAAGCTAGAACATTGTTTTCACGAAGTTTTGGTGACAATTTTTGAGAGAGGGCTTAATGGGCAAATTTCCCGCAGTATTATGGGTATGACTGAAACTTTAGGTCGACATGCTTCGTTTTGGGGCGTGCTCATTGGTCCAAGTCCTTTCGTGCATCGCTGTGATTGGTTAATTGAGTGTGCTGTGGGAATGTGTGTATGACTGCTGTTTAAGTATATACGCAGAAGTTGAACACGGTGCTGTAAATGTAACGAACCCTTATAATCGCATGCTTCAGTCATTCGAAAACGCTGTTGGAAAGTAGACCTCAATTACAAATTTACCTTGTTTTGATGTGAGCTATGAGATTACCTAACATATAAGTGTCACGAGAAAGAAAGAAAGAAATGAACATGAAACTTAGAATAGATTTTTAATGAGGCGAACTTTGTATCTACAATCTTAAAGAGAAACGCACCGGCACCTTGTGTCTGTCGGAGACGGAGTGGCGACGGTGACGAAGGAGTGCAATATGTTCAAGATTGTTCTTAACCAGAACATACGACTGTAAATGAAAAGTGTCTAAAACCTTTCAGAAAAAATAAAAAATAGCAAAAACATTGCTTAATAAATGAAAACATCAGGCCTGGCGAGGTTGGAAGTCAGCTCCTCCGCGTGTCAACCGCATGCGTTGCCAACTCCGCCATGCACGCGTACCGGCTACATCTTTTCAGTTGTAATTATATAATTAGGTTATAACGAAGATCACATGTCTTAGTGAAACACCGAACAAATGTACCCGCAATACAGTTTTAGACGCCTCGCTGAAAATGAATTCGTAAAGAAACATTTTTAGCATCCATTCCGTGTAACCCCCAAATCACACGGCAGCGTAAAGGTACCTTTAGCCCAGGTACCTGTCGTAATGGGAGCTGGCGATCGTGATCACACGGCGCATAAAGGTCCCTTTCGCTAAGGGAGGTCCTGTGTTAAACGGAGCTCGCCGAGCTCCCTTAACAGCTACAGGGAGTAGCCTCAAACCCACGAACTCAAAATATTATCACAGATATATAAATATATCTTGTTTATTGCATTATAACAAATTGAATATATTTAAGTATCAAATTATGAAATGATTGTGAACTCAAATGTGATGGAATAATACAATAATGATGAACGCATACTCTAGCAGGTAGCAGCGGCGGCATGTGGAAAACAATGTCTGCTACGAACCCGAACGCGATGGACCACTGCGAGCTCTTTTCGAGGTTGTAGGCGAGTCGTCCGACTCTCCCGCCCAGGACCCTTTATCTTCGTCGTCGTCCATCTCTTTCGATCGCGTGACAGGCGTAACCGTGAGACTCCGTCGTGGTTCGTATCTGCCGGGCAATATTTAGCTACTTCAGTGAGAACTTTGCAAGAAAATTGAGCTGCTAAACATAAAAAGGTCGCCCACCTCGCAATGCAAACTCTTAAACGCAGATGATTTAGGGCCAGTGTGGCCAGACGGGTCGGACGTTTTAAAGCAAGACTTATTTAGGTGCGCCCTTAGACTTAGAGAAAACAAAAGTGCCGCAAAAGCAGACAGAAATAATATTTCGGTTTTAAATGTGATATTTCACATCCAATAATAATAATAATAATAAAAAACTGCGCGTCAAACCGATTTTGAGGAATACTTATTTGTCACGTGCTCCTCTCGTGGTTAAGCTGGAATGCAATCGACATCAACCTCACGTGCTTCGTTTATTTATCGTGTGATCAAGAACGCCGATTACTACAGGTACCTTCAGCTAAGGGACCTAATTTGAAGGTACCTTTACGCTGCCGTGTGAATTGGGTATTAGATTCTATATTGTTACTGAAACAACTTTATTTTCACTTGCTCAATATTTCGTGAAATTCGCGGGAATGGGAAACATTTTGCGAGTAAAACAAATTCGGGGCGGGGGAGTAGTTTTTACTGGTTCATTATCCTGCGGTAACGTATTCGCGAGATCTATTGTTCAGAATATTATGCAAGTCGCGAAATTCACGAAAAATGAGTCCCCTTGAAAACTAAGTCTTTTTTGTGTTTTATACCTGATATCTTTTAAATTCACTGCAAAACTACGTTTGAAGCAACTGTTTTGTTTTTTTTACGGTCAGTGGAATAGTTGAAAACGTTTAAAGTTCGTCAAACTACTTCACTTGGCTGGTCTGATAGTTAAAATGGCCTTGGACCTTTCACAACTGGAAATCCGCTTTTTAACCCAAAGGTTAAACAAGACAAGCAAAAAGTAATCTCCATGAACGTATTGAAATAGCACGCTCGCGTTTTTTCTTCTTTTTGTTCCTTTCAGGCTCTGCCGTTCCTTTCCGCGTCGGAAACAGAAGCAACGGACCCCTTGTTGTGGACGCGCATGTTCTTTTGTGCGCCTGGCCGTGATTCCGCAGTGAGATAGGACCACGGATATACCTTGCTCTGTACCGGGCGCTTTTCGGCGCACTTTCTCCACTGGACAATACAGTTGTGGTTTCGTCGTCCATTCATCTAAAAGAAGACTGCATATTCTAAAGATATCCCGAAGCGTGTTCATAACTTAGGAACCTTCCTGGATGTACGCTTTTCTAAGACGCACTCTCGCAACATGAGCAATAACCAGAGATCTCTATTTACTCTGCGTTGCAAGTGAAGAGGGACAGTGGGATTGCGTTACAATTAATAGTCTCGCCGCGTCCGTTTCAAAAGTAAAAAAGGGCGGGATGCCGTTTGTTACTCAAACGCGATGGACATTGAAACACCGTATACGTCGCTGATTCTCGCACAACTATACACCTCGTTTGGCATTGAGTTCTATTGCAGACAACGCTACGATCCACTGGAGCTAATCAAGTAGCACCGAAAGCTTACTGTCATGGTGCTCGTCGTCGTGCGGTCGCTGTCACCGGCTAAACCATCCAACTACGCGCTGTAAACATGTCGTGAATGCAATCAATGGTAATATTATTTTCCATTTGCGTGATAGGTCTGACCGGTCATAGAAAAATAAAAAATACGATGAGCGCAATGAGGATTCCTTCTTCTGCCGCTATACTTGACCGGCTCCATTGAATCGGGGGCTTTGGATCCGGTCGGACTGCATGTGAAACGGGGTGGGATCGAATATCAGTTTTCACATAACTTGTATTTGTAATAAAGTTTACATTTGGGCTAGTTGGTAGTCAAACATATTGAGGTATTTAGCGCACAAGGTAGCGAGAAGAAGGACAGGACAGGAAAGAGCGCTACTCACAACTACGTTTACGTAGTTTTAGTTGTCAATGTAGTCGTGAGTAGCGCTTTTTTCTGTATTGACCTTCTTCTCTCTACCTTGTGCGCTAAATAGCTCAATATGCATTTGCAAGTCGTTCTACAGACCTTTGCGAAAATCGGCTTCTGCGCTCTGTCATTTTTGTCTGCTGAGCAGCGGAACGCCTTCTGGCCATACGCTGTTAGTCTGCTGTGCGGTAGATCGGACGCTGCATTTACGCGCCTTTAGCTCAGTGACTCAGCATTTGTCGCACGGGTGATCAGCAGTGGAAAGGTCTATATCAGCCACCTGCCCCTGAAAAGTCTACTCCATGGTTGACCTTCCTAGGGTCCTGTATACAAGAAGAGATATTAGATGTAGTCGAGGCTGGTGTAGTCACAGCCTGAGCGTGAAAGCTATTGTTTTTATGAGGGGCTTGATTACTTCGGAGCTGAAGTTAAAGGGGCCATGCAATGATACTTGCTTGGAATGTTTTTTTTCCCATTTTATACGAACTTACTGACACTATATTTTGTTCACCCTTAACCTGAGACTGCAGTCAAAGCTTCAAGCGCGGGCGAGCCCGCACTCCTGGCTTTGATACATGTAGAATCTGTAGCGCGAGCGCTCGTTCTGCGGAAGAACCTTTAAAAGCACGAACCTCAAGCTCTCGTGCTTATGGAATTGGTTGCAGTCTCAGGTTAAGAAAGAACGAAGTATAGTGAGACCCAAGTATACTCGCACGCAACGCAACTGAACAAGAAACTCTTTTGTTACGGTGGAATTTTCAGAAGGAAAGCGAGCGTTTTCTTTCAGTCTTTCTTTTGCAGATCTTGATGACGTAGCTGTTGAGTTGCAGTCCTCCAGTGACAATACTGTAGAACCTTTTATTTTCGCGGCCCCTATTTTTCGCGAATCGGTCACAGAGGACATAATCGCGGCCACTAAATTTCGCGAAATCCAGGCGCCTGCATTGAAACTCTTAAGGTTCGAATTTTTCGCGTGCCCTTAAATTTCGCGAATTCTTCAATTCGCGAAATTCGCGAAAATTAAGGGCTCGCGAACATTAAGGGTTTTACAGTATTTGAATGCGGCTCATAGACTGGACCCGAGCATTGCTTGGGCAGTGGATTCGGGCTCGTGATAATTGATAGCTTGAGAAGCATTTGGTTAGTGGCCCGTGTCCAATCGCTGCAATGACAATAGCCGAACCATAACATTGTCTGGAACTCAGCGCGTGTCCTGTGCCTTGCCAACCACAACGCGTGGCCATGATCAACATTTCCGGCATATAACGGACTCCAGATCACGTGGCCACTTGTTCTGGCTGCGAGTTTAGGGGGCGAACGCTGTTCGTTTTCCTTTATTTTTTTCGGCGTCTTTTATTGCGTGTGGTGAAAAAGGAACGGGTGTTTCATACGGTCGCTGACGTCAGGGATTCTTTCAAAGCGGAAGTTGCGCAAAGTACAAAAATCGTTGCATCGCCCGTTTACGTTTCGTAGCGAAATGTAAATGCCATATCTGAATGACCACCATGATTCTTTTTTATAGTTATTCTTGCTGGCTTCAACCCTGTTCTGATTCTATTCTGATTTGTAGTCTGCGAGATTACGCCTCATAACCCGAGCAATTTGTAACCGAACGATCCACTTGTTCGTGTTACCTTTCCACTTTATTGCGGAAGCTATTCTTGGTCGTCAGTACGTCAAACTCAGTTGGCGGGTTCGAATCCCGGCAGAGGTTTCCTAAATCTCACAGAGATCTGTGCTGAGAATGTGCCGTCTAACTGAAATTTCGATTGCACATCAAAATTTGATCCCCAGATGGTGGGGTTAATTTTTCATGCCTTCGCTGAACGTGCCAGATGCAATTCGTTTTTCTTTTCTTTCTTTTTTTTTTTTTTTTTGGGGGGGGGGGGTGGGAAAGGAAAATATTATAATATTTGAGTAGGTAAAACAAAATCGAAGATTAAATTTTCAGGCTTATGCGGAAGTAGTGAGGTTTAGTTTTAGTGGTTACCATTAAGACTAATATTTATTAAGCAAATTTTTATTCTACCGGCAGAACACCTGGTATTTTACTTTTGTGAAAGACAGATTTATGTTCATCTTTTTTTGCAGTACGGTGTTGCGGCAGTAAAACATTATTGCCAATATTTTAGTCCGCTTACAATAACTAATGTTACTCATAAACATGTTTTTTAATTATTGCAAGCTATATTACCACAGGCAGGTTTACAAACTTAAATAACCTTTTTTTTATTTATCTTAGTGTACAACTATCCAGTAGCGCCATCTGAAGAGTTAAGTTAGCGTAGGTCTGATAAAAAGAATTGCCTATCGAAGGTTTGGGATCGCTTGGTGCAAGAAAGGAATGGATTTGTTGATTGAAAGCGTTGTTTTATTCATAATGAATATCGCTTTAAAAAGGGAAGCGAACTTAAAAAATAATCAAAAAATAATCGGATTTCCGGCTGCTATAAGTATTATAATTGTTTCAGATGCTCTTTAAACCAAGCCCGCACAGACACAGAGGCGTGATTCGACGGGCGACCCAAGCTCTTAAGCGCGAGACACATGCGCGAAAAATCCATCCAATCCGACGTCCGATCCGGCAGTACGACTGCCAGATCCGAAATATTTGGTCGCTTCAGACGTCGGATCGGCGATCCGACGTGCGTCCAACGTGCCAGATAGTTTCGCACGGCGGACGGACTGTCGGAAGTGTCCAGCCAATGACAGCACAGCTAGCGCGAACGTCATGATGACGTAGCGGGTCTGGCGGGGCGAACAAGAAAACGGGACGGGGGATCGGGAAGCTGGAGGCGTCGATCCCACTGACCCATTCGAAAAAGATGGCCCTGGCAAAAAATGCACACGCTAGCAAGAACGAGCTCCTAACTTCGTTCGTGCGACCTAAACCGTCAATCTGGGACCAGATATCTATGAACGCGGACCTCCGCTAGAGCACTTGGATCTCATGGTCGGAGCCGAAAGGATCGTCGTGTAGCATGCAAGGTCGGAAGCGTGTCTCTCAAACTTTCGCGTGCCGCAATTCGGGGCGGTGTTCGGACTGTCGGATCGGACGTCGGATCGGACGATTCTGCCGTCCATGTGTCTCGCGCTTTATCGTACTTTGCTTACTTTTCGTCACGATTGAAAAAAAAAAAAAAAAAAAAGTGCGCTACATTGTTCATAATTGTTTTTGCTTGTCTTATGGTTTGTCTTTTTATTTGCCATACCTATTTCATATAAAATCAATCGCTCCACCTTGATTGAAACGATGAACGAACACTTTGTGGAGGATCGTTGAGGAGAAAATGAAATGTCTAACTTAAGAACAAACAGCTCGTATTTTCTTTTCCAATCACCTCTGCTGCAGCAATTCATTTGATATGAGTTACTGTTTTATAGTTAATTATGCCAGCACAACGTAGCAGCTTATATTAGACGAAACACAAAACAAAACAAAACACGTGAACTATAATTAACTGAATCCACTGTGTAGAGGACATTCATGAAACACGCTAAAAGAGTTACTTCGTATTTAACGACAACGATCATTTAATGACAATTCGACCGACAAAATAAGGAAAGTTTGTGTTTTATTTTGAGAGCTTAAGGAACACTTGTGATGTCCTAACGTAAGTTTACGAAAACAAGTTTTGAATATATGTTTAAGTCACAGTTTATAAAACATGGATTGGGAATAAGAAAAATATTTATTGACCCTCGCATACTAAAATCCTCGCGCCATAGTGCACAGGTCCACCCAAGCAAGCACTTCACTTCTAATTATTATTTTTTTTAGTTTTTTAAAGGGAAGAAACCAAAGATATGTCAAGAGAATCATATCGTTCGTGCAGACAAACCCATGAGCCACAAGGAGTATTAATTACTACTCATGTTTCAATATTTTTCATTAAAGAACGAACCCCCGAAATCAATCAGCAAAGTTACAGTTCCTAGATATGCTGTGACACGCAATTATATCAACAACCAACCTTTAGCCATGAAATCTAAACGCGTGCGGTAGCCTATAGACAGCCGAAGAGAAGTTTCCCATTATGCCGTACTTGTAAGCAATTACCACTCTAGTGAAACTCAGTTGACTGGGTGGCGTTTCTAGAAGTTGAAACCTCCAGAAGAAATAAAGATGTCATTCATAATAATATTATTAAATGCGTGTTCAAACTTGTCAATGGAGAATTATGACACCAATATGTGCACCTCGACGTAATGCGTTTCAAAAGGAGCTTCGCGCACGGTTTTCTTCTCCGTCTGTTGACCTTGCATTAAACGTCTCTAGATAGACATTGTTAAAAAATTAGATCCATGCAATACTTTGCGCTGTTAGACCATCTCCAAAAAAGTTGTCAGAAGTTGGTGTCGGTGAGGTGAAAGCACATTTATAAAGTGTTTGCTTCATTTCACCGCGTAGCACCTTTTTGTGCACCCTTTTGTACATCGTTCAAAATGAAATGTGTTCCATGCAATAGCGCCCAATTTTACTATTCATTGGGGTGCATTATTTAAAATAAGAATGCTGAAAAGGCGTAGCTATGGGCCTAGGCCACTGAAACGCCTTCTTTGCAGCGTCAAATATTTAGCATGTTGTCGCACTTCCGCTTTGCCTTGACCGTTCCTTTCGTCTGTTTTCTCGAGTGAAGGCTATTTGTTATAACAATTGATTTCAATGTGTATCCAAGCTACCATCAAAGTGACAAAAATTGATATCCAGAGAATAAGGGCATTCCTTCGCAATACTTGTTGCCTCTGCCAAAAATAGAGCAATCATGTAGTGGACAAGACATTCTCACTCATTAGTGGAATAAACGAGATATTGACTGGTCTGATTCATCATAGATTTATAGATGTTCATTTGTTTCAAGGACGCCTTCCGCTGGTTTAAGCTTCGTGCTTGTTTTCTCGGCGTCGTTCGGCTGTCAGTCGTGCAATATACCAGCCAACAGATTCCATCTTTAGCTTTAATCTGTTTGTCTAATCTTTCACTAATTGTCTCATTCTGCTTTGTGCGCTTAACGGAGGGCTGGACGTTTCTTCGAGGTCGACTAAGAGTAATCGTTTTCGAATCAATATCGAGGACATCTACCTCGCACAGATGCGATAAGACCGATGTGAGACGACCGTAGACCTGAACGTTTGTCGCCTCGCCGAATTATAAAATTGCATTAATCCGAACGAAGACGTCCGCCTTATGAGTGGTCTCTTCAATTTAGGATCGACGTCCTTGAACATCTCACGCCGGTGCTAATGAGGAACCCGCAAGGTGTACACATTAGTGTCGTGATGTAGGCGAGTTGGTTCATGGTAAACGGAAATAAACAGCGCGCAAAAATAGACAACGACGAAAGGAAGATGCGAACGACACAAGCGCTGGACTCACAACTAAACATTTATTGAAAAAACACCAACGAAGTAAACCGCACTATCGCTTCAGCTTTTGCGCGCTGTTTATTTCCGTGTATACACATTAAACCTTTTGACCACAGTTATTCGGTAAAAAAACAAACGCAAAAAAAGTTTACCCCTTGCCTTACAATTTTAGCTAGAGTCACGGAAAGTAAAAGAATAATATCATAAATTCGTATTTTATTGTCTGCATACCGTGTGTAGTTATTAACAGCTGGAGTCACACAGAGCATAAGAAAAGCAGTGCTTGGCGAGTCGCATGTGTTAGAGCCTCGACATGGGAGACGGGGGACCAGTGAAGGTATAAAAAGAGCGTTTAATGTACGTCTGGCGGGTACGCCTGCCCAGAAAAAAGAACGGTGCGCCACGCGGGTGGTGGCGCGAGCTTGGGGTCAGTCGTCTTCTTTTGCGAGGGCGCTAACACTCGGCCATCCTGAAATTCAAGTGTCCTCACTTGATGTTTCTTCTATGTCAACATCAAATGTGTTGAGTCGTTTTAGTTTGTCGACGGGAGCTGTCGACGTGTAGAAATGTTGCGTCCGCTTGTGGCCTGGGGGGCTATGTTGCGCTTTTTGGACTCCCAGGAGACTAGGGAGAGGGAAGTGACGTCAACAACGCAGCAAATGCAGATTGGATGTTGATTTTGTTTTCTTCTGTCAACATCCAATCTGCGTTTCTCTAGTCGTTGACGTCACTTCCCTCTTCCAATTCTCCTGGGAGTCCAAAAAGCGCAACATAACACCCCAGGTATATCTTCGAGGCGATAGGTCTCATTCGAACGTCGGATCGATTTTCCGCTGTAAATGCGATTTCTCGTTCTTTTGCTTCTTTTTCGAGCCTCCGCAGTTGCTCACGGAATGTTTGTTGCCATATCTGCCATCGTTGCTTTGGTGCTGGTGATTCGTATTGTGGTGAGGTCGTTCCCTTGGTTGTCTTCTTGCCGACGCGTTTTCGCTGTGCACCCGCTTGCGGCTGTCTTTGCCTCCTTTCTGCTTGTTCGGTGGTGCTCGACAATTTCCTTCGGACTGTCTACTCTGATGTTGAGGCTCGTGACGGTCGTCGTAAGAAATAGTGTCGGGTGTATACATAGACCGCCCCACGGTGTCGGTGTCGGAGCGTTCCGAATCTTGATCTGCCACACCATCTTGGCTCGTGGTCGCGTCGTCGTTACCGCCAAGGCTCGTGCTCCCTGTTCCAGTCGCAACGGTTGCTGGAAGTCGGGGAGGGCCCGCCGCCGCAGTCTGCCGTGTTCGGTTCCGCTCGCTCCGCCGCCGCCCTTCCTCGTCCATGTCGAGGTGCTGCTCGGTGCCGCTGCTGTGACGTCGTCCATGTCGAGGCTCTAACATATCAGAAGGGGGATGGACCAAGACTGATCCAGCGGCCACGACCGAGCGCAAGTCGACTTCTGTGGCCACGAATCGTCACAGCAGCGGCACCGACCAGCACCTTGACATGGACGAGGAAGGGCGGCGGCGGAGCGAGCGGAACCGAACACGGCAGACTGCGGCGGCGGGCCCTCCCCGACTTCCAGCAACCGGTGCGACTGGAACAGGGAGCACGAGCCTTGGCGGTAGCGACGACGCAACCACGAGCCAAGATGGCGTGGCAGATCAAGATTCGGAACGCTTCGACACCGACACCGTGGGGCAACGAATACCGCTGGCAGGCCCAGCAAACGTTCCACCAACAATCCAGACTGGGTTGTATGGACCGACAGGTGATCAGTCTGGGCTTCAGACTATTGTACAAGAGGCTGTACAAGCCGCCGTGCGAGGAGCGGTCGCGGGCATGGCTGACCTCCTTCGTCCCGTAACCCAGCGCACGCACGACCCAAGACCACCTGCAGAGTCCGGTAAGCTGGTACCAGTGTTCAACCCCGTCACGAATCCGGTGCAGACAGTTGAACATTGGATACGGAAAGTTGACGAACTATCGGCGATATACTCGTGGACCGAGATACAGACGGCGTGTTTTGCGCTCACGAAGCTAGAAGGAATCGCTAAAACGTGGTACGACGGCCTCGTCAGTGTCCAGCGTTCGTGGCTTGAATGGAAGCTGGAGCTGAAAAAGGCTTTTCCACCCGTCGTAAACCTGCAGCGCCGAAACCAGGAAATGGAAGAGAGGTGTAAACTCCCGAACGAAATCGTCGAACAGTATTTTCATGAGAAACCCAGCCTGGCACGTCTTTGTCAACTTCCGAAAGATCAGATCGTGGAATACGTCATTACAGGCATCAGTGACGAAGCACTCGTTCGGAGCCTGAGCGTAGTCAAGTTTTCTACTCCAGAGGATCTGCTGGAATGCCTTAAACGTTTGGACGACCGACTCACCGCTGTCGGGGAAGTGTCCCACCGATCCGATGCGGCAACCGGTTCAAGGGCAGGAAAGAACAGTTCGCCCAGCGACCGAAATGCCGAGAGACTCCCGAAACGAAGACCGCCATTCAACTCTAATGGTGAACCACGGTGCTTCAACTGTGATGAGTACGGACATATGTCTGTAAACTGCAGTAAACCAAAGAAGCGAGAACGCTGTATAAAATGTCACCGAACAGGACATAAAACAGCTGACTGCAGATCAAGCGGCAGAGGAAGTGTGTCCGTAGAAAATCATCACATCGAAAACAAAGAACAAGTAAATGCGCAAAACGAAAAGTATTTTCAAGACGCTCTCGTGGACGGGAAGCTTGTCCAAGCTTATGTTGACCTTGGAAGTCAGTGCGTTACACTGCGCAAGGTGGATGCCGATGATTTGGGAATCAACTATAACAAGCCATCCCGAGGATGTAAGATTGGAGGTTATGGTTTCGGTCAGGTCCTACCGTGCGGAATCACGGAAGCAAGCGTCACAGTAGACCAGGCGACAGCCCGCGTTCCAATCTACGTTGTTCCCAGTGAAGCAGAAGCGATTCCTCTTCTTGTTGAACAACCGTTTACAGAGCAACCGCATGTTACCATCGTGCGACGAAGGAACACGCTTCGAATTTTCGAGGAACAAGGCAGTTCTACTGATGATGATGAACGGCTCCAACACATTCAGGTCCCTGATCTTCCACCACGTTCCCTGGTGTTATGGGCCAAGGAGTCTGTTGTGATTCCGCCGAACTACGTGGGTATCGATCATCTGACCAGCAAGAAGTCTGCAGCAGGACAAGTCTTTGTTGACGCACAGTTGCGGATGGAAGAAGGCAAGGAACACTGTTTGCCTGCTTGTGTAATCAACGTCACAGAAGATCGCGATACGGTTTTGCTTATATAGAACATATCCAGTTACAACGTCAATATTTCGAAAGGCGATGTAGCAGCCAGAGGCTCCTGGTGTTCAGAAACGCCTGAAACCGCCATCAAGCGAAGGGCGATGGATCTCCTGGAACCGATCAAAGCGGAAGATGTGCGAACAGGACCTCAGCTTTGCCCTGATCTCTGGAGGAGATACCACCTCACAACAGAGGACGGTCCTATCATGCGAACGCCTTTCAAGACGCGGCCAATTAAGGAACGCTACAGCTACAACTGCCCAGGCCAAGGCCAATTTGGTCACCAATGCCACATAAAGAAGGGGAGCAATCCAGGTATGTCCTACATCATTTCCTACCACGACCCTCACAAGTCTCAAAATAAGAGCAGACAGTCAGAAGGAAATTGGTGAGCACCACCGAACAAGCAGAAAGGAGGCAAGGGCAGCCGCAAACGGGTGCACAGCGGAGACAAGTCGGCAAGAAGACAACCAAGGGAACGGCATCACCCCAATACGATTCAACAGCACCAAAACAGCAACAGCGGCTACGACAACAAACCTTCCGTGAGCAACAGCAGAGGCTCGAGAAAGAAGAAAAAGAACAAGAGGTCGCACTTGCAGCGGCAACTCGATGCGACTTTCAAGTGACACCTACCACATTGAGGATATTCCTGGCCACGAGCGGACTCAACGTTTCTACACGTCAACAGCTCCCGTCGACATGCTGAAACGAGTCAACACTTTTGACGTTGACATTAAAGAAACATCAAGTGAGGACACTTGAATTTCAGGATGGCCGAGTGTTAGCGCCCTCGCAAAAGAAGACGAACGACCCCAAGCTCGCGCCACCACCCACGTGGCGCACCGTTCTTTTTGCTGGGCAGGCGTACCCGCCAGACGTGTATTAAACGCTCCCTTTTAAACCTTCACTGGTCCCCGTTTCCCATGTCGAGGCTCTAACACATGCATCTCATTATCTCTCGGCAGCCAATCAGATTGGGGCATCCGCCGATACGAACGCCGAAGAAACGATCACGAAGCGAGAACCATAAAAATAAAGGCTGCACCCTGCGTTATTTTAAGCGGTCAGTGACCATAGCAGCTTTCTTGGGAATATAAATTTTCTCGAGTTTCACGCGAACTATAACCGTGTTCACCTGAGGAACCGCAGTATAAAAAGAAAAAAAAAAAAAAAGTCCGGACTTTTCGCGGATAGTACACTAATTTTTCTTTTTATGTAGATAAATGAGATATGGACAGGTGCATTTTAGATTAGAATCTACGTCGTCTTCTCAAGGTATACACGTTTCAAACGTCAAAGAGAAAATGTCCCTCCTTGCTCGGACCACCGAATCTTGGAAGATCTACTTCGCCCGCAGTAGGAGCAATGCGCAAAAAAAAATGTCCTATTTTCTTGAGGTGTAAAACGAGCATAGTATACTGGCTATGGGTCCATCTGCTTTTTTTCTGTAACTTGCACATGCCTTGCTGCTAAAAAATAAAAAAAAAAATTAAATTGAATTCGATCGAAGCTCCGTTAATCGATATGAATGATTGTGGCGGCTTGTGGTGCGGTGATCTCTATACCCACAAACATCAAACATCTCGTGCAAGTGGTGTGCCGTACGCTGGGCGGGAGTGGAGGGAAAGTCAATAACAGGATGTCCCCGAAGAAAGCACAAAACCATTTACAGTGTTATTCATCGCAGAAATAATGTAGCTCTCGTCGAAAGCTCGTTCACAGCCAATGTATAACCGGTCCGAAACGGATGCCAAAATTTGAGAACATTCAGTTGGAAAATGGGGCCCATTCCATGTAGTTGACGTCCTTTAACCTCAGGGGCATTAATGACGTCAGCAACAGGGTGTCCGCCAAGTCAATTTACAAGGTTGTTTTCACCGCAAAAAATGAACTACGCATCTCCGAACGCTCTCTTTCTGCACAAGAGTAGTGCTAGTGGTCCAAACCACATGAGGCAGTTTCAGAACTAAAGATTATCTTATTTGAAAATTACAAGTGATTTTCGGAAAATTTGAACGAAAAAATAGGCTTGTTTCTGCCAGTTTTCGGTAAACTGCGCCGTTTAGCTCCATGTATTGGGGAGCTCTGTGAGTTGCCATTATTCCATTGAAAACGTTAAAAACAAATCACATACTTTTGAATACGGTTACCTCTGAAACTTTGGCACCTTGTTTGAGCCGCTAGCGCTATATTTTGGCGCATATTGAGAAGTCGGCGAAGCGTAGTTTTGTTTTTTCATTTAAGGTAAAAAAAAAAACGTTCGTACATTTTTTTTTGATACCCTCTAGACTGAACGGACCCCATTTTCTCACAGAAAGTTAAAAAAATAAGCTATAACTTGAAAATTATATAACGGGCACCCCTGATGCTTTGCCATCTGGTCCAGACCGACAGCGCTAAATTTGGCAAAAGATCGAGCGTGTGGAGAAATAAGTAGTTTAGTTGTGTGGTTAAAAATAAAAAACAAAAAAAAAACGTCTTTAACGTTTGTTTGGCGTATCAGCAATGTTTCGAGGAAGTTAAAGTCCCATACTTCGGTCTATGGCATAAAGAGAAAATTTTGAACTTGTGGTGACCACAGACAAAATACGAAGGCAGACTCGGGTCTTTCAATTGATAGTGTTTGTGATATGTACACTATATAACGATAGCCGTCCGCATTTGCCCAGAACTTATCGCGAGGTACAAAACGACACCACTGACCTGCTCACTGTTCGCAGGAGGGCACACCTGTTGGACCACCACGCCGACTCAAGACGACAACTTCGTCGGGCAGCTTCTGAAGTAACCTCTGGAACGACTCCGGTGGGGCAGCGTCAGCGAGACGGGACGGACACAGTTCGAAGTTTTGCTCAAAGGGTGCTTCGATCGTCAGCTGCCTCGCTCCCGTTTGGTGTACGCCTTTCTTTGGCAGCGACGCACTCGTTTCAAATTCAGCCCGCGACTTGCGCGAAGGGCCCGGGAACGCGACCCCTTTATATACTCGCTCGGAGCCCGGCGGCGTGGGCGCCGCGAAAACTCGGTGACGTTGAAGAGAGGCGTGTACGGCCGGGGAGCGCGCTCGGGCCACATTCGCTGGGAGGGGCCACGGGGTGGGGGACTCCTCCTCTCAGAGTGCGTCGGAAGATTTCGCCTGCCTCACAAGGGACCGAAGTGACGTGCAAGCTATTGAAAAAAAAAAAAAATTAAAAAAAAAAAAAATAAAGTAGCGGTTCGAGGTAATTTTGAGCTAAAAAAAAATCTGACAAGCACCAAATTAGATTTCCGAAATTTCGTAGTGACGTATATAGGTACTCCATTTTTCTTAGAACTCACTCTAAAAAAAAAAAACAAAAAAAATTATTTTTGAAAGGTTCTTTGACACCCAAGGACTCTTTCAGCTCGTGAAGGAAGAAGGATTTTGCCTCAAGCGTTATCGCCCCCTGGCGCACTAGAAATGCAACTGGGCGATGAAGAACTCTTTCGCATGGAAAAAAAGAGTTTAAAATACCCCCATAGAAGGTTTTTCACGAAGAACTCTTTCAGGGGGTGCCTAAAACCTTTTTAGGGTGCAAAATATAGAAAAGCGGAAGAACCCTTAAGAGTTCTTTTACCACCAGATTTTTTTTAGACTGCTACACCTCTATTGAATATCTTTCCTCTCAATATTTTGTCGATGAACTGTCCACAGGAATTTTCAAATGTTATTTTTATTTATGCAATATAGCTAGTTCATTTTTTTCTCAACTCTGGAAATGAAAACGAGGGTTAACTATCCGGATTTTCTTTTTTACTATTGAGATGTGGAATGTTTTAATTACATTTTATGTTTCATTGTTTCATACACTTATTGTAGGCCTAAATGGACACTATTGTATGTTTTCTTCTTGCAAAGGTATGTTTTATGTGAGTTCGTTTAGTTTGTGTTGTTTAACTCCAGGTAGACTCAAACAGGCGTTCAATCTGCTTATGAAACTTCTGACAGCAGCAGTTAAAATATCCAGTTCTTTGCTGGAACAATTACAACACTCTAACAGTCTAAATATTAAGTGGAGCTGACAAAGTTTTCTAACAGCGTAAAATGACGATTTGAGCCGTATAGACACTCGCGGGACCTTTATACACACTTCACACAAGAGCTATGAAGGATCAATCAAATTATACAGAGTTTTAAAAATGGAGAAATTTTGATTTCTTTCGACGTCGATGTTAGGTAAGTAAGTTCACGCGTCCCAGCACAACCTAATACTTCAGGTGATGCACATTTCCATTCAAATGCAGATGTTTAAACATGGAGATGCATTTTTGTTTCACGTTCTATTTCTAACGAGTTAGTTCTGCAGATGCCATTCCAGACAAATGGCGGGTATTCTAGTTGGGAGCGACTAAATAAGCAATAGAGTGTCATGAAGGCAAATGGGTTGTCAAACTCCCTTGTTAAACACCATGCTATGCTATTTCCAAGACGCGTAAATATCCTCCAACTATTTCGTTCGCGTGGTCATCAAATCAAATACAATGTAACGCCGAGATGTCTTATGCGACTCGCGCGAGACAGTAAATCTCCACGAATACGATAAGAGATACAGACGTTCTGAGGTTTTTGAGGAAATGTCATCGCTTTAGTTTTAGATTGATTTAGAAAAAGCTTATTTGCCGTACGCTAATCGTTGAATGAACTCCTGTCGTCCTGGAACCTCGTACCGACGTCTACATATTAAATTTCGCGATATATTTGAATATCATCAGCAAACTGTAAGAAAGATGAATGCGAGATGACATGGCAAGCATCATTAACTAAAGTAGTACATAGGAGTGGGCGTAAAAGGAGCACTAAGGAACGCCTGAGTTTATTCTGTATGCCGTGGAATTTATATGGTTAACTCAAACAAAACCTTCCCCTGTCCAGTTAAGTAACTCTGAAACCATTCGAGAACCTGTCCACAGAGTCGATTTTGAGAAAGCTTCGATAATTATAATCAATAGGTCAAAAGCCTTGCTTAAGTCAAAATAAACAACATCGAGTTGGCCTTTATTGCATAAAATACGACAGTTCGATAAATAAGCTACTAGATTTGGGGTCGCCGGCCTGCCAGATACAAAGCCGTGTTATAGGAATGAGAAGGCTTTTCAATAAAAAAAAATAGTAAAGAGCTGCGAACGATCATTTTAAAAAAGTTTTGAAGGCGGGCACAGGAGAAAAATGTGTCTATAATTTGATGTATCCCCGCTTCTTCTGAATCATGAATCAGAACGTTTACCGCAAATTTTCACGTTGATAGAAAAACATCTGTCTTAACTTAGTTGTTAGATATGTCACATATTATTGGAGTAAATATTTACAATAAATTTTGAATATCGCTGATGGTAATCTGTCGTGCCTAGTCGACTGCTTCAGATTAATGTTTTTTAGTACACTCCAAAAACGTGTTCTCATAAATCGTGATCGATCTCTGCGCATTGCCAGGCCACGTGCGGGAAGTAGCATTGCAGAAAGAATTTACGCTATCGCTGTAGACGGACTTGAAATATGTAGGCAAAAATCTCACGCGTATTTAGTTTTTTCCAAATATATAAAGTAATAATCTTTGGTTTGTTCACTTTCGCGGAACGGAAATCCATGTAATGCTAAATCTCTCTCTCTCTCTCCCCTCCCCCTCCCCCTCTCTCTCTCTCTCTCTCTCTCTCTCTCTCGCTCTCTCTCTCTCTCTTGTTTTTAGAAATTTGGGTTAAATTTGTTTCTACCATTTCCCGATGTGCCTGACGGTTCAGATTTAAAATTTACTTGCATTGTCTCGAGCAGCGCTTGAAACCAATTTCCTACTCTGGGAGGCCACATTTTCTGTACTTTTGATGTAAAAAAATATTTTATATTTAAGAGTATCCTCAACTCAGGGCAGAACCAGTAAGGGAATTTAGGCCGGCGATGTGTCTTCAGTGGAATATAGATGTCCATGCCAACCTGAATTGTTTTAGTGAATTCGGCGACCTAATACTGTAGTCGACATTGTGGCGCCGTAGAATTGATTCCAAGTCAACTTTAGAAACATTATAATACAGATTAGCATAGTTCCCCGCAGCACTGTCGTAAACCTTGTGCGAAAATGAAATAATTAGAGTTGGCGCTGTTTAAGCCAGACAAAATCGGGAGAGCTTCTTCTAGTACGGGATGATGCTTTTCTATAGGTACAACTGATACCTTGCACTAAGTCACGCTTGGATAATCAATGTTTGAGATTAAACAAATTGAGAACATATACCTTTATAATTAAGGATTGCGTTGTGTTGAGTTAAACCTGAAAAAGCGGCCAAAGTCATTAGGGAGAGTGCACTTGTTTGAGACGTAAATGTTTTTATCATTCTCCAAAGTAATTCCTGAGACATTAAAATCTCCTAGGATTAAACAGCTACGGTAGTTCTCTCCATTAGCTGTTTCCGCTATATCGCTAACGTATACATTAAATATGTCTCGGTTTACCTGATGCGGAAATAAAAAAAACATCAAGAACTCGTTCCCGGAGCTTGGAGCGAATTTCTACCGAAATCGATTCGGGACACTTTTTAAAATTAGGACGCTAAGTGACTCAGTACTCTCCACTAGGGCAACCAGGACGCCTCTTCCATTTTTTTCCGTCCCTGCTTAGTCGCGGGTTGGACGATGCACAGTGAACCCGAGTGGAAACTAGTCGGGGGACGCGATGTCTGAGCATGACCAGGCCTCCGCTAGACATTAGACAGAAATACTTAAAGAGACGACATATAAAAAAAAAAGTATCCGCCTTTGTCCTAAGGTCTCGAACGTTCTCATGGCAAATCTTCTATTAGCTATTCAACCTTGGTTTTTCTCCCATTGAATTTGTTTAAGCTATGCAGCATCTCGCAGCATCTCGTTCGTTGCGCAGGCAGCCTCTGCAAAGCTGAAAGAGGAAGGACTTAGGCCAGATCACGAGTTCGGCGAGTCCGCAGTAGTATCGGCCGCTACAGACACGTGAATATTGGTAAAAAAACAATAAGAAAATCTCTTATTTAAACTGCCAAAAGCTAGCACAATTGACATTAATTGTTGCACTTCCACAAAAACACCCCAAGAAATATATACAGCATCACACTGAAGACACGCTAATTTCGCTAACACAATATATTACAAAACAGAGCTCAAATCCAATTACTTAGTTAAGATCGACTTTGTCAACAGGCGGCGGAACTCTACGAGGCTAATGTACATATGTCGAAATTCCGGAGTTAGTGACAGGGTTATAGATGCGAATGAATCCGAGAAACGGGTATAAATATTTCAGGGTGAGCGAATATATATAATGAAAAAAAATTAATGGCCTAGAATAGCGAAAATTGGCCGATTGGGTATGAAATTTACGTTACAGAGAGGATGAGCCATAGCCAATAACTCTATTTGCAACTTGCGCAACCATAGGAATAAGTGGCGATTTTATTTCAGATGAATTTAAACGAGAATATTTCTCTAGCAGATATTGATTGTCATGATAATTATGCAATTCTAAATACCTGTGATCAACTATATACAAACTTCTTCTTTTCTTTTGGTGAGCGTGTTCAATATTTATTTCTTGTGTTTTTGATGGAGAATTTCATATTACGGACGGAATTTCAAGTCGCGACCTTACTATAGAGTGGAAAGTATATTCAGGCTATAAGGGTTCTCAGAATTAAAAGATGAGCGTGAATCAAGTCCGAATGTTCTTATCGCGCTACCCATAATTAAAGATACACGATCTTTGAACGTTGAGGCACTATCCATACCCATGCCAATATCTTCTACAAGAGAGACGCGGTGCACATGCATTCCATCAAGATTATACAGGGTGTTTTCCTTATAAAAACATATTTTTCCAAAAGCAAATTGGTGAAATCTACACAAATGCGGTCTATGCAAGAAAGTTATACGGCCAGGCGGACATTATGTTCAAGACAGAAAATAACTAAAATATGACTAATTAACGACAATACACTAATTACTTTCTTAAACATGGACTTGAAACCAGATCTGTTTATATTGAAGAAATTTTAGGCAATCAATGTCAAGGGATTTTTCAATTAAATTAACTGAAAAGGTAATCACTGTTAAAGGCCAGCCCAGGGTTTTTTTTTTTTAAATCCCGGATCGAGCACGTAGTTGGAGTCATTTGTTATGAAATTTTCTTCAGGAAATCTATCGATACTGAAACGAAGCGCGCGATGCCTGCCGAAAAAACAACACTCGTCTGACGTTGGTCACGTGTTAAAGACGATGTTTGCATCACAGCTCCCCGGAGCTGATTGGAGTCAGTGTTACGTGGCTGACAAACTAAGCGATAAGCCACCCACGGCCGGCGACACGTTGCTTTGCATTACTGGCAATTGCGTTGCATACGTGAAACGTTCTAGCATCACGTGACATCACGCGACGTCGAATTTCCCGCTCAATTTAGCGGGAAACTGAATTAGTATAGGTCATGTGATGTGAATTTTCACCCTAAAGTGAGGAGAAACTAAATTCCATATAGGTCACGTAACATCAGGTCACGTGACATCAATTTCTCCGCTAAATTTAGCGGGAAACTGGTGTGTGTGTGTGTGTCACGGGACGTCAATTTTCCCGCTAAATTTAGCGGGGAGTTTGACGTCCACGCGACCTGATGTCACGTGACCTACACACCAATTCACCTACCCCGCTAAATAAAGCAGAAACTGAATAGACTACTTCCATAAACCCCTGCATGCCGCATACCCAGGATTCCGGGACAGGAGCGCGCCGACACTACTTGCCATCTATTGGCAGCGGTGGCGGGAGCCGTAACTCACTAGGACGAACTAGATATTTTTTATTTCAAGAAATTCTAAGCGGCGCATTATTTTGCTCTCAGCGAACCTTTTAATAGATACCGTTTTTGTTCATTGTGCTAAATTTAAGGACTGTATGTTTAAGATA